>CM066048.1:49229454-49829454 GCA_033557465.1 Ichthyophis bannanicus | reverse complement strand
CATTCTATTTGCTCTCTTGGCTGCCGCTGCACACTGGGCTGAGGGTTTTAACTTGTTATCCACGATGACACCTAAATCTTTTTCCTGGGTGGTGGTTTCTAATGTGGAACCTTCCATCGTGTAACCATAGTTTGGATTGTTCTTTCCTAGGGGCATAACTTTGCACTTGTCCACATTAATTTCATCTCCCATTTGGATGCCCAGTCTTCCAATTTATCAAGATCCTCTTGCAATTTACCACAATCCTCACCGGTTTTAACAACTTTGAATAGTTTTGTGTCATCTACAAATTTGATAACCTCACTCGTTATTCCCATTTCCAGGTCATAAATATATTAAAAAGCAATGGACCCAGCACAGATCCCTGGTGTACTCCACTATTCAGCTTTCTCCATTGGGAAAATTGGCCATTTAGCCCTACCCTCTGCTTTCTATCTTTTAACCAGTTTCTGATCCACAATAGTACACTACCTATCCCATGTCTCTCATGAGGGACCTTGTGAAAGGCTTTCTGAAAGTCCAGATACATTATATCAACCGACTCACCTTTGACTACCTTTTAATTCACATCTTCAAAAAAACCATAACAGATTAGTAAGACAAGACCTTCCTTAACTAAAGCCATGTTGGCTGTCTCCCATTAATCCATGACTATCTACATGTTCAGTAATTTTATTCTTTATAATGGTTGCTACCATTTTTCCCGGTACTGAGGTCAGGTTCATAGGTCTAGTTTCCCAGATCACCCCTGGAACCCTTTTTAGAAATTGGCGTTACATTGGCCATCCTCCAATCTTCAGGTATTACAGATGATTTTAATGATAGAAATCTGCAAACTAATAGTAGGTCTGCAATCTCATATTTCAAGAATAAGCCCTCATAATCCTCCCACCTCTCCAAGGAGTTTCTTTCCTTGACTACTGCTTTTGAACTTGACTGGAGAAGATGGCAAGGCGCATGTGCAGTGCAGCTACCAAAACGTCCCAATGGAAGCTGGTGAGTGTTCCACATGGGCTCTGTCGGGAACATCATCTTTACATGACGACTCATTTCTGCTGTTCACGGAGAGCAAATATGCTTTTCATTGAGTTCAACTTATAGCCCGACATCACCCCAAACTCGCTGAAGGTGGTCAGAGAGCGCTTGAGATTGGAGAGAAATAGGAGGGTATCATCAGCATAAAGAGCGGCCTTGATTTCAGTATCCCCTGCCCATACGCCCTCTATTGTGGTAATATGATAAAAAGGCTTGGGTAAAAGGCTTTAAGGAGAGTGCAAAACGTAACGGGGGACAAAGGACACCCCTTGCCACATACCCCTCCTCAAGGCGATGGTATACATCCATGGGTGTTGAAAGAACTGAAATATGAGATTGCAGACCTGCTATTAGTAATCTGTGAACTATCATTAAAATAATCTCTAATACCTGAAGATTGGAGGATGGCCAATATAACGCCAATTTCTAAAAAGGGTTCCAGGGGTTATCTGGGAAACTAGACCTATGAACCTGACATCAGTACCGGGAAAAATGGTAGCAACCATTATAAAGAATAAAATTACTGAACATGTAGATAGTCATTGCTTAATGGGAGACAGCCAACATGGCTTTAGTTAAGGAATATCTTGTCTTACTAATCTGTTATGTTTTTTTTGAAGGTGTGAATTAACAGGTAGACAAAGGTGAGTCGGTTGATATAGTGTATCTGGACTTTCAGAAAGCCTTTGACAAGGTCCCTCATCAGAGACTTTTGGCAAAACTAAAGAGTCATGGGATAGGAGGCAGTGTACTACTGTGGATCAGGAACTGGTTAAAAGATAGAAAGCAGAGGGTAGGGCTAAATGGCCAATTTTCCCAATGGAGAAAGCTGAATAGTGGTGTACCCCAGGGATCTGTGCTGGGTCCGCTGCTTTTTGACATATACATAAATGACCTGGAAAAGGGAATAATGAGTGATGTTATCAAATTTGCAGATGACACAAAACTATTTAAAGTTGCTAAAACCCAAGAGGATTGTGGAAAATTGCAAGAGGATCTTGATAAATTGGAAGACTGGGCATCAAAATGGCAGATGAAATTTAATGTGGACAAGTGCAAAGTTATGAACCTAGGGAAGAACAACCCAAACTATGGTTACACGATGCAAGGTTTCACATTAGGAACCACCACCCAGGAAAAAGATTTAGGCGTCATTGTGGATAACATGTTAAATCCCTCGGCCCAGTGTGCAGCAGCGGCCAAGAGAGCAAATAGAATGCTAGGTATCATAAGGAAAGGAATGGAAAATAAAACAAAAGATATTATAATGCCTCTATATCGTTCCATGGTGAGATCGCACCTTGAATATTGTGTGTAATTCTGGTCACCATATCTTAAAAAGGATATAGCGTTATTAGAAAAGGTTCAGAGAAGAGCCACCAAAATGGTAAAGGGGATGGAAGGATACTCCTATGAAGAAAGGCTAAAAAGGTTAGGGCTCTTTAACCTGGAAAAGAGACGGCTGAGGGGAGATATGATAGAAGTCTATAAATTAATGAACGGAGTGGAACGTGTAAACGTAGATCGATTGTTTACATTATCAGAATATAGAAAGACTAGGGGACATGCAATAAAGCTACAGGGTAAACTATTTAAGACTAATAAAAGAAAATATTTTTTCACTCAACGTATAATCAAACTCTTGAATTTGTTACCAGAGGATGTATTAAAGGCTGTTAGTGTAGCTGGACAAAGGTTTGGACATGTTCCTGGAGGAAAGGTCCATAAGCCATTATTAAAAAGGGACCCAGGATATCAATGCTTGACCCAATACAAGCATTGTGGAACCTGTGTCTTTTGGGGAAACTGCTAGGTACGTGTGACCTAGATTGGCCACTGCTGGAAACAGGATACTGGGCTTGATGGACCTTGGCCTGATCCAGTATGGCATATCTTATGTTCTTACATTCTTATAAGTGAAAGAGGCCCGAATAACCTGCAGAAAAACTGTCCCAAAATTGAAAGCCTCAAGGACTTGCAGCAGGAAAGGCCACTTGATGCAGTCCAACGCCTTTTCTGCATCCAAGGCCGGAAAGACTACTGGCTTGCCTGCATCGATTTCGCATTGATAGAATATTCTCAAAACTCTCTGTACATTATCTGCTGCTTTACGGCCCTTAATGAAACCCATTAGATCCTTATGTATCAAAACTGAAACAACAGGCATTGAGCAGAAAGTTTTGCAAGCAAATGTGCGTCTATGTTAAAGAGAGAGATTGGTTAGTAAGAGCCGGGTGTAGTCGGGTCTTTGCCCTTTGTATGCATTAAAGTAACATGAGCTTTCAAAAAGGAAGTTGGAATTGTGCCCCATTCCCTAACTAAATTGAGAACCCTACACAGAAGGTCTTATAAAATTCTGGAGGAAGCCCATCTGGACCAGCTGCTTTCCCCAATGGCAAATCACGGATAGCCTGTTCGAGCTCCAGTCCTGTGAAGGGGCTATCCAGCTATTCCCACTGTTCCTCAGAGAGATGCCTATCAAGCTTATCTTTTAAATACTCTGCTATTCAGGGTGTGTCCCTTGTGCATTCAGATGAGTACAGAGCCCTATAGAACTGTACAAAACACCTGTTCATTCCTCTTCCTGTCATGGTGGAGTTGGCCCTAACTATCACGAAGCTGTAAAATCATCATCTGTGCTTGTCTCTTCTTCAAAAATGAGGCAAGCAACTTGTCTGTTTTCTCTCCTCTGATATAATAGGTCTGAGCTGTCTTCTTAAAAAGCACCTTTATTTCCTCAAAGCATTAAGCTCACCCCTTTACATGGCCAGCCAGCAAGCGAGGTTCTCCGACTGTTACCTGCGTGTGCTCTAACTCCAAATCCCATCCAGTTTTACCTTCTCCCCTATCTCCATCAGTTTACCTCTGATCACCGCTAGAATAGGGCACCAGTTTGAAATCTGTTATAATGTAATTTTTTTAAAACTAGTTATCTGTAAACCGCTTTGATGTTGCTGAAAGGCAGTATATAAAACCCTTAAATAAATAAATGAGAGCGTCCCAGGTCACTGTCAACGGTATCTCGCCCGAGACATTCTTCCGAATATACTCACCAATAGCCAGGTCCACCTCCTTTGTGACCTCCCTGTCTAGTAACAGGGAGGTATTCAGCTTCCAGGGTTTCCTCCCCCCACCCCATCTCTAGGGCTACTTGCCCCCATTTGAAGGTGCACTGGGGCATGGTCCATCCATGCAATGCTGCCAATGCTGCAGTACCCACCAAAGGACAAAGGGACAGACCAATAAGGAAGTAATCCAACTTAGAATAGGAATTACGAACAGAGGAGAAGCAGGTATCGTGCCTTACCCCTGGATTTTTTACCCTCCAAATGTTATGGGACCACCCAAGGGAACACAAAAGGTTTCTCTCACCCTCCCCACCTCTGGCCGGACAGGTGGTCCAGTCCATTCCCCTATCTGCCACAATGTTGAAGTCTTCTCCATAAAGCACAGGCAAGGTGGTCCACCCCTCAGTCTTAACAGACAGGTCCCCCAGGAGACAAAGCTGGCCCGTATTAGGGACATACAGGTTTAGCATAGAGAATGTGATCGCTGGCCATTGCACCTCCCTAGCTACCTTTCCACCTGTTAAGAGAAGCCCCTCTGGAGAAGGACAGCAACTCTGGCACTGTTGGAACACCTCACCCGCCCAACCAGACTTCAGCCTTAAACTCCTTAGCATTACCAAAGGCCATAACAACATGCAATCTATCAACAGCGAACAGAGCTTTCTTGTTTTGCGCACCAAAATGCTGGAACTCCCTCCCTTCTGACATCCGTACCATAACCGACTTAGCCCAGTTCAGAAAGGCCCTTAAATTCAACCTATTTACCAAAAACTACCCCATATGAAGTTAACATAATAGTCCCACTACATATCCAACCACTTTTTCTTTTTCTCTTTCTTCCTTGCTCCCAACATGCGTGCCAATTCATGTACATAGTTCGAGTATGTTATCTAGTTAACAGATTGCATATTCCATGTAAATAGTTCTTCCATGTTTTTCCAAGTTGAATACCCCTGTTATATGTAATACCGAAC
The DNA here is from genome assembly GCA_033557465.1 of Ichthyophis bannanicus. Taxonomy (NCBI): domain Eukaryota; kingdom Metazoa; phylum Chordata; class Amphibia; order Gymnophiona; family Ichthyophiidae; genus Ichthyophis; species Ichthyophis bannanicus. The sequence continues at coordinate 49,824,377 of CM066048.1, read as the reverse complement.
AGCCTGTTGTTCTGGTTTTGTTGTGTTCTCTGTGAACCGCGCTGATGTCAAAGAGTGCGGTATATAAGAAATTAAAATAAATAAATAAATAAATAAATGTCCAGGGCCACCAGATGGGTATCCTGCAGCATAAAATTGGCCAGCTCCCGCAGGACCAGCTTCCTCCAGCAAGGTGTCTGCAAACCCCTTACATTAATAGAGGAAATCTTTATGCACACACATCGGCATTAGATATATTGTTTTACCTTCACCACCCATTCGAAACAACACACATCACCCAATACTCATACTCTCAAGCACTAAACAGAATGAACAGCATAACCGAGAAACCAACTCAAGTCATGACCCTATCAGGACTTCTAGGGGGCTGCCGTCTGGGTGGAGTCATTTTGTCAGTCCTGGAAATATTAGGGGGAACTCTGGTGACCCATTAAGCTGTCCTCCTTCACCACTCCGACTTACCATCATTTTTCCCCCGGGTGGTATCATCCTCTGGCCAGAGCCCCCCATAATCATCTCACCTGGGCCCTAGCTCCTGGGATAACGGGGTCACCCATTCTCCTGCCCTCCCTCCCTAGGCCAGGCGGATCAACCAGTTCGGTTATACCAACCCTGCCAAAACAGTCCAGACCAGCAAAGGCAGCAGCAAATACTTCCAACACCTCAAGATCTTCAGGCCACTCTGACCGTATTGTGCTCACCCTCCTCCTCATCACTGTGCACATCGACTACCCTTTGATGAATTTCAACCAGAGATTTGCCTGACCCCACGTCTTTCGGAGAGCCAGGATATTTAGCTGCCTTTCTGGGTAGGATGGTGTCAAAGGGCGAGTCCTGAGGGAAGTGAAGCTTAAGAAATTTCCTCACCTCCTTGGGCTCGTTAAAGAATAATGTCTCCCCTTTCCAACTCACACACAGTTTGGCTGGATACAGCAAGGTTTGTGGGACGCTATCAGAGAATAATCTTCTTTTCACCTCCTGGAACACTTGGCGCCTTTTGTCAAGTTTGGCACTGTAATCTGGAAAAATCCACACTTTGTGCTGTTTGTGTGGGATAGCCCCCACCTTCCGAGCCTGCTGTAAAATCCAGTCTCTGTGCCTATAATTTAGGAACTTGGCTAGAATAGGGTACAGCCTGGCCCCAAAGGTTAGGGGCTCTCCTGGAACTCAATGGGCATGTTCCATAACCACATTGTCTGGTAAAGGTGGGTCTTGAAAACATTCCCTGTGGAGCCGTTTGACCAGATCTTCCATGGAACACATATCATCTCCCTCTGGGATCTGCAGGATATGGATATTCAATCTCCTAGACTGGTTCTACAAATCATCAATCTTAGCCACAAGTGTGCTCAAGAGCAGGCTATGCACGGAGGAATCACATTTCAAAATCAGTAGATCATCCTCGGTACCTGTGATACGCAGTTTGGCCCTCTCAATTCTACCGACCACTACTTGCAGCTTGGCTCGAGTCTCTCGCAGATCTGCTTGGACTGTTCCAAGTTTCTCCGATAACTCTGTGTTGCTCGCCTTAAAAGCCACCAAAATTACCTCCGTCTCTGGGGAGCTTCTGCATATATTAGATAGCATTCCTGACACACTCTGTCAAAGTGACTGGCAAAGTGTCAGCGTGCGGCGGGTCTTCAGCTGAAGCTGTTCTGCCGCCATCTTGAGAGGTATGGCACTCCGCCATTGTCTGCTACCAGGACACCTTAGCTGTCTTCGTAGTGGCCCCGGCTGACTTTGTCGGCTTTCTCAAGCTCAGGCTTTGTAGTCATGCTGCCCCTGATCTCGATGGGCCAGAAGGGCTCACGGGGTGGTACAAAAGTTCAACGCTAAGTCGGCCTGACTCAGGAGAGTGAGGATACTGAGTCCACTCTCTGCATCACCATCACGTGACCCAAACCTCTTTTCCAAGACTAGTTTTGAGACTCGGGGGGAACCAAAACTACAACTCCCTGCATGTAACAGGCCAAAACCAGGACTGGATCAACCTGTTCAGGCCAAAATGGGGTGTGGTGGTGACCCTATTCCCGAGACCAGTACAGCATGCTTAGGTTATGAATTGTCATGGTGGAATCCCACAGTCCCATGCTGAGGGAATCATAAAAAACAACAAATTAGACCCAAAGGACCCAAACTCATATAGGCCCATAGCCAGCATACCATTCGTAGCTAAAATAATTGAAAAAATCATACAACTCCAACTCCAAGACCATATTGACTCTCATGCCCCCCTTGATTCCTACCAATTTGGATTCCGCCCATCTCACGGGGTAGAAACCCTACTAATAACACTGTTGGACAACCTCATTAAAGGCACAGATGATAACAATCAAGGATTCCTCCTCATTTTCATAGATATATCAGCCGCTTTTGACAGTGTCAACCACAATACATTAATTAACAGACTCCAAGATCTGGGAATCAGCGGGACAATCCTCCAATGGTTCATCTCATATATAACCCACCGAGTAATACACATTCAACTAGGCCAAAACACATCAGAACCCTTCACACAAGGCCAAGGCATACCTCAAGGCTCCGCTCTCTCAGCCCTCCTTTTCAACATTTACCTCCAACCTATCACAAATATATTCAAAAAATACAAAGTTAACCATTATATTTACGCTGACGACATCATGCTCACCCTCCCAATTAACACAAACAACCCCACATACCAGAATATGTCTGATTGTATCAAAGAAACAGACTCCTGGCTTGAGAATAACCACCTCAAAATCAATTTGAAAAAAACGGAAGCAATGTTTGTCGCAAGAAAACCAAACACAACCTTCCCCAAAACCATCACAATAAACAACACAACAATCCCAATCAAGAAAGAGGTGAAATACCTAGGAATAATACTAGACCATACCCTCAGTATGATCCCTCACATAAAGCAAACAGTTAAGACAATATTCTTCAAGCTAAAAACCATACAACACCTAAGACCACTCCTAGACTCCCACGATTTCAGATCGGTCATCAGTACACTCATCACTCCTCACTTTGACTATTGTAATAGTCTCCTAAACGGTCTACCACTAGCAAACACTAACCTCCTCCAAAGAGCCCAAAATATCTGCGCTCACGTAACAACAAAAGCTCGCCTGACAGACCACATAACTCCCATCCTATTTGAACTGCACTGGCTCCCCATAAATAGCAGAATAACATACAAAATAATCATAACCACATTTAAACTCATCAATGACATCTCACCATCACATCTAACCACCCTCTTGCAAGCCCCACCAGAACACAGAACTAGAAGACAAAACGCAACATACTCGTTAGGCATACAAAATACTATCCTTAAAACAAAAAAAACTACGAGCTCTAGAGCCTTCTCATATGCTGCCCCCGCCCTCTGGAACAAACTACCTTTAAATCTTAGAATGATAAAAGACCTCCATCTCTTCAGGAGAGAACTTAAAACCCACTTATTCACAGAACACTTCACAAACACAATATACCTCTCAAACCCACCTTAAATGCAGACGTTTACACCGTAAACACATCAGAAAAGTCTAAATGAAACCCTACTGATGATTAAATCCAACAAATGTCTACCAATGCTACCTACTCTACTACTCCTGTATATAGTTGTTTACAATTAATAATATAGTTACTCAGAAAAATTGTTGATTTAAAAGTTGTTTGTAAATAATTTAAAATCTGTTCCATGTAAAACCTGTTCTGGTTACACTTGTTATATGTAAACCGCCTTTGATCGCTGGAAGAGGCGGTATATAAGAAAGTTTTAAATAAAAAAAATAAAATAAATAGTATGTGTTAAGCACCTCTTACGCTAGAAAGAGCAAACCTTTCATTCCAGGTGCAGTCCTCCAATGGCCGGCCCAACCATTAGACTAGGAGGTCACCTAGGGTGCAGCAGTCAAAGCAAGATGCCAGCTAGATTTAACCTCGAAGAGCCACCAGCACATTCTTCTAGCTGCAGGGAGGGTGGGAATAAATGATCCCTGACAGAAACGTTTCCAAAGCTCTGCTAGATATGAGGATTCATTGCAGCTCACCTAAAACCCCTCCCACAGCACACACACTTTAAGAAGTTCTCCTCAGCCCTGCTCTAGTGGCCCCAGTCCTCCAGCTGAGAGGCTTGGATCACATTCCCTCCAGGGTCCAGCATACCTGCTTCTTCAAGGCACACTATACATGTCCCTGCAGCTCCAATCCCTCCACCCCACCTTCTGCCAGGGATCCTGCCTCATGGCCCCATGTTGGGCTCCTAAACACAAGGCTCCGAGTCCGACTCGGCTTGTCAGCTGCACGCATTCAGCTTGTAAGAGGTTTTCCTAAGGGCTGTCCGGTCACACTGCCAAGAAAACCCCGGAGCGGCTGCGGCACACATTGCGTTGTGACTAAAAGTAAAATGGGTAGTGGGGGCTGAGATAAGGATAAAGAGGAAGCTATAAAGAGTTGCAGACAGTCAGAGGGAAATGTGAAGCCTCCCCGCCTTCCTGTATATTTTTCCATTAAAGCAGCCCTGTGTCTCGGAGTCCTCTCCCAAAGCTCAGCTCTAGATTCCTAGAAACAGAATAGCTGGAAGTGCTGTCTTATCATCCACCCCCCCCCCCCAGCCCAACTCCATGTTTTCCTGGCTTCTTTTACTACTGCCTAAGGAGAACTACAAAACTCGACTCCCCCCCCCTCCAAAAACAATAGCAAGACACAATACCCCAAGTGCAGCCAAACCTGGCCCCTTCTGCGAGTCATCCTGCTGTCCCCCACTGCCTCCAGATTTGACTCCTACTGCAATTTATGCTACTGGGCCCTACTGCCTCCCTTATGGGACTGCTGGCCTTGAGAAGCAATGAGGTTCAACTCTGATGGCTTTACTGTGCTGTACTGTTACACGTGGGTTGGAGTCAGTGCAGGGAGATGTGTGGGCGGAAGGCTGCAGTCCCCTTCAGGGTGGGCGAATACCAGAAAAGGGGTACCTTTCTTCTTGGGGAAATGAGTTGTGGTTGGAAATAGTCCATTATAAGATCAGAATAAAAAACTCACCTGGATCTTTCTACATGTGTGTGACCTTGGATGATGGGGTCCTTGACACAAGCTTGGGCTGAAAGTTTATGACCATTGTAGTATACATTGCTATAAAAACTTTACAGACTGGTGGTGGGTATGTAAAGAAACTCCATGTCTTCAAGTAGAGGCTGAGTAAGGCTGGGTTCTGCCCCAGAGCATGCTGGGATTTGTAGTTCCAATTTCTTCAAAGAAAGTAGGAAACTACAAGTCCGTAGATACAATGCGGGTAAAAGGAGGCCTGGCTCAGCCTGTCTACCATAATGTGGAACCTTCTGGTAACCTGGTGGCTGATGATATGAAGGATGAAGACCCTTCCCTTAATGCCCCCTGATGGGGCAAGGATTGCTAACTCACCTCAGGTCAACCAAATAGGCTGAGCCAGTCCGGGTTTTGCCTCATTGCATGCATGGATTTGTAATGATTAACGCTATTTAATATACCACTTATCAGAAAAGTATTAAAGCAGTTACAATCTCAAAAGCATATAGTAACTACAATAATAAACAAACTTAATATATCAGTAAAATATCCAATTGTATACCTCAAGAGCAAGCAAGAGAACAACCTGGTTTCAGAGACTTTCTAAAAGTCAAATAATGACTGATGTTTCTTCAAATTGCATAAGGAAGGTCCAGTATAGCTAAAAGCACGCTTCCTGGTAGTGGGCAATCTTGTGTGAGAAGAGGAGGTAACAGTAATGGAAACAGAACATAAGAACATAAGATATGCCATACTGGGTCAGACCAAGGTCCATCAAGCCCAGTATCCTGTTTCCAACAGTGACCAATCTAGGTCATACGTACCTAGCAGTTTCCCCAAAAGGCACAGGTTCCACAATGCTTGTACTGGGTGAAGCAGTGATATCCTGGGTCCCTTCTTAATAATGATTTATGGACCTTTCCTCCAGGAACTTGTCCAAACCTTTTTTAAACCCAGCTACACTAACAGCCTTTACTACATCCTCCGTTAACAAATTCCAGAGTTTGATTACACGTTGAGTGAAAAAATATTTTCTTTTATTAGTCTTAAATAGTTTACCCTGTAGCTTCATTGCATGTCCCCTAGTCTTTCTATATTCTGATAACGTAAACAATCGATCTGCGTTTACCCGTTCCACTCCGTTCATTAATTTATAGACTTCTATCATATCTCCCCTCAGCCGTCTCTTTTCCAGGTTAAAGAAACCCTAACCATTTTAGCCTTTCTTCATAGGAGTATCCTTCCATCCCCTTTACCATTTTGGTGGCTCTTCTCTGAACCTTTTCTAATAACGCTATATCCTTTTTAAGATACGGCGACCAGAATTGCACACAATATTCAAGGTGCAGTCTCACCATGGAACGATACAGAGGCATTATAATATCTTTTGTTTTATTTTCCATTCCTTTCCTTATAATACCTAGCATTCTATTTGCTCTCTTGGCCGCTGCTGAACACTGGGCCAAGGGTTTTAACATGTTATCCACAATGACGCCTAAATCTTTTTCCTCGGTGATGGTTCCTAATGTGGAACCTTGCATCGTGTAACCATAGTTTGGGTTGATCTTCTCTAGGTGCATAACTTTGCACTTGTCCACATGAAATTTCATCTGCCATTTGGATGCCCAGTCTTCCAATTTATCAAGATCCTCTTGCAATTTTCCACAATCCTCTTGGGTTTTAACAACTTTAAATAGTTTTGTGTCATCTGCAAATTTGATAATCTCACTCGTTATGCCCCTTTCCAGGTCATTTATGAATATGTCAAAAAGCAGCGGACCCAGCACAGATCCCTGGGGTACACCACTATTCACCTTTCTCCATTGGGAAAATTGGCCATTTAGCCCTACCCTCTGATTTCTATCTTTTAACCAGTTCCTGATCCACAATAGTACAGTGCTTCCTATCCCATGACTCTTTAGTTTTGCCAAACGTCTCTGATGAGGGACCTTGTCAAAGGCTTTCTGAAAGTCCAGATACACTATATCAACCGACTCACCTTTGTCCACCTGTTTATTCACACCTTCGAAAAAACATAACAGATTAGTAAGACAAGATCTTCCTTGTCTAAAGCCATGTTGGCTGTCTCCCATTAGGCCATGACTATCTAGATGCTGAGTAATTTTGTTCTTTATGATGGTTTCTACCATTTTTCCCGGTACTGACATCAGGCTCACCGGTCTGTAGTTTCCCGGATCACCCTTGGAACCCTTTTTAAAAATTGGCGTTACATTGGCGATCCTCCAATCTTCAGGTATTAGAGATGATTTTAATGATAGTTCACAGATTACTAATAGCAGGTCTGCAATCTCATATTTCAGTTCTTTCAACACCCTTGGATGTATATTATCCGGTCCAGGTGATTTGATACTCTTCGGTTTATCTAATAGTAGTAATACATCTTCCCGATGTATCGATATTTCCTTCAATTCTTCCGCACCTTTAAACACCACTTCAGTCATGGGTAACATCTCTACATCTTCCTCAGTAAAGACTGAAGCAAAGAATTCATTCAGCCTCTCCGCTTTTAAACACCCAAGCTTGATGTAAGTTTTTAACCTTTGCAACTGCTCCCTTTAGTTTTTTCTTAACTATTTTCCTCATTTTATCATAGTCTCCCTTTCGAAAGTTAAAAGGTAGTACTATGGATTTCCTTACTATCCCTCCTCCACTAATTAAATCAAACGCGATCATGCTATGATCACTATTGCCAAGTGGCCCCAACACCCTTATCTCTTGCACCAGATCTGGTGGTCCACTAAGGACTAGGTCTAATATGGCTTCCCCTCTGGTCAGTTCATGAACCAGCTGCTCCAAGAAGCAGTCATTTATTTCATCTAGGAACTTTATCTCCCTAGCATGTCCTGCTGTGACACTGACCCAGTCGATACCGGGGTAATTGAAATCGCCCATTATTATTACTGCACTGTAACTTTTGTTAGCTTCCTTGATTTCTTTGAGCATTTCATCATCCATTTGTTCATTCTGGCCAGGCGGTTGATAGTTCACCCCCACTGCCATCGCCTTCCCCTTTTTACATGGAATTTTAATCCATAGAGATTCTAGCAAATTTTGTTTCCTGCAAAACTTTAATCCTTTCTGACCCAATGCCCTCTCTAACGTAGAGCGCAACCCCTCCACCAATTTGATCAGCTCTGTCATTACGATATAGTTTGTACCCAGGTATCACAGTGTCCCACTGGTTGTCCTCCTTCCACCATGTCTCTGATATTCCAATCATATCTAATCTCTCATTTAGTGCTATATATCCTAACTCTCCCATCTTATTTTTTAGACTTCTAGCATTTGCACACAAGCATTTTAGGGACTGTATTTTATTCATATTAATCTGGCTATTGGTAGGCATGGGTAATTTGGGATCTTTAAGCTGTGTCTGCTGCATACTCAAAGGCATTTGGGCTACTTTACTCTTTTTTGGAACCTCTCTGCTTTTGGTAGTATCCTTCAAGGATACATTCTTCCGAACCATCCGCTCTTGGGCGACTTTCGGCTTTCCTCTATTATCTAGTTTAAAAGCTGCTCTTTCTCCTTTTTAAAAGTTAATGTCAGCAACCTGGTTCCATCCCGGTTAATGTGAAGCCCATCCCTTCGGAAGAGCCCCTCCTTTCCCCAGAATGTACCCCAGTTCCTAACAAATCCAAAACCCTCATCTCTGCACCATTGTCTCATCCACGCATTGAGACTCCGGAGCTCTGTCTGCCTTTTGGGTCCTGCACGTGGAACAGGAAGCATTTCGGAGAACGCTACCCTGGAAGTTCTGGATTTCAACTTCCTACCTAAAAGCCTAAATTTAGCCTCCAGAACCTCCCTACCACATTTTCCTATGTCATTGGTACCGACATGTACCAATGACAGCTGAGAGGAACACCAGTGATGAGTTGGAACATTTTGTCTCTGAGAAGGATACAGTGGAAGCTTCACAAACGGAGTTCTATGCACTAGAAACATCATTTTAAATTAAATCCTCACGGAGATTTGTAGCCAGTGCTGATCTGTTTAGAAATTATGAGGGAAAGCAGAACTACAACTCCCTGCATGCAGTGGGAGAAAACCAGGGCTGGATTAGACTGTTTGGTTGACCTGGTGTGAGATGAGTCTTATATGCATATTGAGAGCTCTGAAATGCCAGTCTGCTGAAGCTCAGGCAGCGCCAGTCAGGCTTCTGGTGCCTCTTTTCTCCCCTCACCCTCCCAGTTATGTGCTCTGGAAATGGAAGGAGGGTAAGAGAGCTGTGTGTAAGCCAGAAGTAATTCCACCCCAACCTCACAGGATTTCAGTGCTCAGGAGACATTAGTAGGCTATCAGAAGGAAGGGGTTTGCCAAACCTCTTCTGCTTCCAGTGTCTGCCTGTTTCAAGTGTAGTGGGGAGGTGGGAGGCGGGAGGCGGGGGTGGGGGGAAGAGTGTTCTACACCTGTAAAGAGCAGGAGGAATGCAGTAACCCCCTCCGGGCTGGACTCTCCATCATCCACTAAATCAGTGGTTCCCGGCTTGTGATCCGTGGACCCCTGGGATTCTGTGAGATTATTACAGGGGGTTTGTAGGACCCAGAAAAGATATGAATGTTTCTTGTATTCCTCCTCCTTAGTGAGCTGATGATGAAGTTTTAAATAAACAAATAAAAAAGAGCGAGAGGCTGGGAGAACGAGAACGAGAAGCTGGAGGAAAAGAGCAGATTTGTCTCTATCTATTTCTATCTATTTAGCATTTCTAGAGCGCCACGCATGCAGCGCTGCACAGCTAACCTACAAGAGACAGTCCCTGCCCGTCAGAGTCGAGCTCATCGGAGCTTGCAATCTAGTTAGAATAGTACATTAGTTAAGGAACGGTGTGGTACAGTTTGGTCATAAACGTTGACGGGGGTTGGGGTGGGATGAGGAAGGAGTTAGGATCTAAATGCAACGGTGAAGAGGTGGGGCATTTGCCGTGTTACCCAATTCCAGAAGTGACGTTCTTTGCCGGTTCTGTTTTTAAATGTGCATTGAGTGAGTACGGTTTCTGTAGTCCCTGAATTTGCCCAGTGGAATCAGTGCTACATGCCCCATAATGCATCAGAATGAGATGATCAGAAATCCTGGAATGGCTTAAAATCTCACTCCTGGAAATGGCAACCCTGAAAGAGACTGAGATCGGCAGGGGCTGGCTTGAGGGAGAGAGAGAGAGAGACTGGTGGAGACACAAAGGGGAAGGGAGGTAGAGAGGGCTAGTGGGGACAGAGAGGAGGGGACCGGGAAGAGTGCTGGGGTTGAACTGGGGGTCCCTGAACTCTTTGGAGGTTAATAAGGGGTCCACATACCAAAAAAAGGTTAGGGACCTCTGCCCTAATGGCTCCAAGTCAGTAGAGACAGGTTGAGCAAGTCCTGATTTTACCGAACTGCATGTCTGGACTTAGAGAAATAGGATCCAGAAGACCCTGGAATACTGGAGGTAAAACCAGGACTGCCTCAACCTGTTCATGACAACAAAGAGCTTGCTGGTGTGGGGTGCTAAGAGGAGCTACTCATTATGCTATGAAATCGTCTGCCTTTCCCCCTCCCTGTAAGGACTTGTCATGAGTTCTCAGCTGCAGAAGCCTTTGAGAGGTCCAGGGAAGTGAGAACATACAAGTCGGAGACAGGAATGCGTTAGTGCCCGGTGACTCCAGGGCACAGGTACAGCCCAGCCCTACTGCACAGAGAAGTTCAACAATAAGCTGAAATTTTACAATATATTGCTTTTCTGCAAAGATTTCAACAGGCTGTGCCTCAAGGCTTCCCAAACCTGTCCTGGTGACCCCACAGGCAGTGGGCTCTTCAGGATATGTACAATGAATATGCAAGAGATAAACTTGCAAAGGTTTGAGACCCAATATATGTATAAATTTGTCTCACATATATTCATTGTGGATATCCAGAATACCCCATTGGCCCTGGTTTACATTTTAACACCCCAGACAGTTGCATGCAGCCATCTCTGGAGTGGATGACCCAGGCGTGGTGTTATTACTGGCTGTGTAATGTGACATTGTAATTCTACCTTCATACAAGACCCTGCAAGAGGTTGTGTTCAGTGGGGGCCTGTTTTTTCCTGGTCGCCCTACACTTTGCTTTCTCCCCCACTGCTGACTTCATGCCCTCAGAGAGTTCAGCACTGCTTTAAAGTCTTAAGGCTGCTTCCCTACCTCCTTCCCCTCAGAAACTGCCTTTCTGGGACCATCCTCAGGGTCGGGCGTTTACCTTCCTCACCCGGATCCGTGCCTTTTGCTTTTTGAGTCTTCGTGAACTTGCTGGCGAAGCATCTGTTGGCTCTCTCTGGGGAAAGCTGAGCCTCCCCTCTTCCCCTTCCCAAGTAACTGATATGCCGTGGCTTTATTCCCTGCAAAAGAGCAGCGTCGGAGAGACTGAAGCAGCGCGGCAGGCGATGGGAGAGAGCCAAAGGCTTTGAGTAATACCAGCTTGAACACAATGTGCCGGCTTCCAGGCTGCTACAGTTGGATGTCTGTTCAGCTCATTGAGGATCTTCCCTCAAGTCATGGTCTCCCTCCAAATGGGTTTGCCTTGTGCATACCTTGATAGGATTGATCCTCACTCTTGGGCCAGAGTAGAGTACACTGGATACAATCTCCGTCTCTCAGATCTGCCCGCTAGTGCTTGGTGATATTTGCATTGTGCCAACAAGCTCCCTTCTGGGGCTTGCTGAGTACAGCACAGACAGCTGCTCTGTCTGAGGGCCCAAGTCATCTTGTTTCGTTCCCACAGACGGAGAGTGATCAGGCAACTTTCATTAGCCTCAAGGAGACCTTGAAATTGTTGGCCATATTTTGGATCCTGAGCATTAATCCTTGACTTTAGGAAAATACAAGAGAGGATAATATTTCCCCATTCTCCCGCTAGCTCCTCCAACAGTATGTCTGAATGGCTCCAGGGCTGGAGGGCAGCCAACTCTGGGGTGCACCCTTGGCAGCACTTATAAACCAACAGGAGCCACTGCAGGATAGCAGCCATCTTCCCTTCCTCCCCTCCACATAGGGTTGCCAACTGGCTCCAGATGCGCCCGACAGGCTTGATCCAGTCCTGTGTTTACCCCATTGCATGCAGGGACTTGTAGTCTTACTTTTCTTATAGAGTGCTATGGAGAAATCAGAACTACGTGTCCCTGCATGCAATGGAGTAAACTCAGGACTGGATCAAGCCTGTTGGGCGCATCTGGAGCCAGTTGGCAACCCTACATTCACAGCGCGCCTGTGTCTGGCCATCCCCCACTGCAAAGGGGAAAGGAAATGGACTAAAGACGCTTTGACTTGGCCAGGCTTTGTATCAGCCCATGAGCTCTGTATTATTCTTACTATGCGGCAGGAGTATTAAAGACTTCAAGGACTCTGCAGTCTGCACCTAGGGGGTGAGCTGTTGTTAAAAATATATGGCATATTTTCCTCAATACCCTGGCTTTTATTTTTATTTTTTTTACCAGTAAAGAAAAATGGACCTATATATATATATATATATATATATTTTATTAAGAATTATGCTATGGGGATCAAAAGCCAATGGTCCAGGGAATGATTTTGTATTAGCAGAAGTGCCAGGCAGAGCCCCTGGGATCTGCTTTCAGTAGACACTGAATCCAAAGGGTGATTAAACGCCCAGTGAGTGGTGCGCTGTGGGCTCTTATTAGCTTTCACATCCCCTGGCCTTCCTCCCCTGCAGGCAAACATCTTAGTAAAACAATCTAATTTTTTAGCTATATATAGTTCTGCTTGAATGAGGAAGGAAAGGAAAAGCCGAGTATGACTATTGCCCCCAGGGTGGCATACGCTGGGGATAGGCGGGATCTTGCCCGGCTCTCTCCTGGCATTGGGGGATTCATCAGGGCATGTCAGAAATACCTGTTCCCATTTCTAGACAGCGTCCAGTCCTCCATGAGAGGGGGGAGAAACCACCTCCATCCCAAATAGATGCGCGTCATCTGCAGATTATAAGATATGAGAAGTCTGGATCTTACTCGTAGTTCGCCTACCTCTATGTTTCTAGCATGTTTTGAATCTTATGGGTTCGCTTTAAAGCAGATTAGAAATGAAAAGGAATTCTCACTCCTGGCTGAAGTCGAACCAGAGCTAGCAGCATGAGTCTTTCTTCACGACTACCCGGGCAGGTTTTTTTCACCTCTTTTATATCTTTCCTGTCTCCCAACATATCCAGTCTGGTCATTGTAGTAACACTGCTTAGCATAGGGCCACGCAGAAGGGAACTTTCCAGAATCCTGCAGTCATAAGCCCCAAATCTGGCCTCAGCCATTGCCCTTAAATAATGACCATGACCCGCCCCCCCCCCCCCACCACTTCCTCAGCATCCCAGGTGAGGAAGACCTGACTTGGAGATCAGATGCGGGACTCTTCCAGATGACAGTGCACAGCCCTGGTCACCTGGGCTACCAGACCATCCTGTGTTTGTGGACCAGGCCCTCCCCCCCCCCTCCATCTGAGTTTGCCATGTAGTGGGTCTATACTTGCATGCGGGATGTGCTGATGATAAGAGGTGCAGCAGCACCTTTCCTCTCGCTGTGGTTAATGACCAAGGGAACAGCCGCCCAAGAAGAACTTTTGAAAAACTCTGAACACTAATGAACTTCTCAGAACAAAAAACAAGTGCCTACAATTATTTTTTTTTTACTTTGTTATACTGCCAGCTGACTTAAGAACATAAGATATGCCATACTGGGTCAGATCAAGGTCCATCAAGCCCAGTATCCTGTTTCCAACAGTGGCCAATTCAGGTCACAAGTACCTGCAGGTTCCCGAAAAGAGACACAGGTTCCCCAATGCTTATCCCGGAGCAAATCTTTCAGGTCTTCTTTAATAATGGTTTGTGGACCTTTCCTCCAGGAACTTGTCCAAACTTTTTTTAAACCCAGCTGCACTAACAGTTTTTACTACATCCTCCGGTAACGAATTCCAGAGTTTGATTATGTGTTGAGTAAAAAAATATTTCCTCTTATTACTCTTAAATGGGGTACATTGTAGCTTCATTGCATGTCTTCTAATCTTTCTATGTTTTGATGACATAATTTATAGACCTCTATCATATCTCCCCTCAGCCGTCTCTTTTCCAGGTTGAAGAGCCCTAACCGTTTAGGCCTCTCCTCATAGGGGTATCCTTCCATCCCTTTTACCGTTTTGGTGGCTCTTCTCTATACCTTTTCTAATAACACTATATCCTTTTTAAGATACGGTGACCAAAATTGCACATAATATTCAAGGTGCGGTCTCACCATGGAATGATACAGAGGCATTATAATATCCTTTGTTTTATTCTCCATTCCTTTCCTTATGATTCCTAGCATTCTCTTTGCTCTCTTGGCTGCCGCTGCACACTGGGCGGAGGGTTTCAACGTGTTATCCATGTTGACGCCTAAATCCTTTTCCTGGGTGATGGTTCCTAATGTGGAACCTTGCATTATGTAACCATAGTTTGGGTTGTTCTTTCCTAGGTGCATAACCTTGCACTTGCCCACATTAAATTACTTCTGCCATTTGGACATCCAGTCTTCCAATTTATCAAGGTCCTCTTGCAATTTTTCACTTATGAGGTGAAACATTTTTGAAAATATGCCACTGGTAGTCCCCTGGAAGCCCAGGTATATACGTCCGGTTTCCCACTCTTAGACCCTAAGTGCAGGTATCGCTGCACGGATTTATGGCCTGATCCTTCATGGGGAGGGAGGATAGTGGAGGCTTATTCCTCTGGCTTTGTTTTCCTGGGGACTGACAGAATGAGTAAGAATAGGCAAGCGCATGAGACTTGCCAGGATAGAGAGCAATTGATAATCATTCATAGCAAATCTCATAACCCGCCTCCAGGGGCCTGAGCGAAGACCAAACCTCATTTAGTTTCCCTGCCTGTTCCCAATAAAAGGTCATTTGCGCTTGATGACTTGATCCAGCACTTTATCTCTCTCTGCGCTGCGAGATAATATTATTTCTCCTTCTTCTTGGCTATGAAATTTAGTACAGATATGCGCATGTGATGTTGAATCCAAATGTTTTCTGATGGTTAAAATGGGTTTGAAACATTGAGAGGTGAGCACAGAGAAAGGAGACACTGGGTCCATCCTGCACACTGGAAAGAAGGGGCTATCGGGGGGTTGGGCAGACGAGAGGGAAGGGTCAAGCAAGCCACATTTAGGGTCAGCTAAGGGAGACTCCATCATGGTGGCTGGAGGAAAGAGGGAGGCCTGGCTTCTATGAATGAGGAAGGTGAATATGTGTTTCTGGAAGGTTCGCAGGAGCTTGCGATGTTTCTATCAGGAGCTGAGGGTTCCAGAGAGAAGCATCTTTCTGGTATATTCAGTTGATACTACTTGGTTATGGCTCACTGGTTTCCCTCATTCCCTGGCCTTATTTCTGGGCAGGTACTAACCAGGCACAAATCTGCTTGGCCAACCACTCGTAGGGAGCACAGATGCACCCTAGAGAGAAGTGAAGGCCTATGGGGGCAGCGACAGAGCCAGGGATTAGAACTGAGGCCCAAAGAGATAAAGTGACTCTCTCCAAGGTTGCAGACACAGAGTGAGGGCCAGGGGAGGAGAGCAAACTAAGGCCTTACCTTGAGTTCAGGTCCTTTCCATTGAAACTGCAGCTGGAGACCTCTGGATTTTTCCATTATCACACACACAGCCTTTATTGCCATTACTCTTCAGCTGACATTAAGAAATATATTTTTCCTAGTTGGAAACCACGAAGAAAAACAATATTTTTCAGCCTTGGAAAACAGTCATAATCGCAGTGCACCCTTGTGGTCCCTGAGTCAGGGAAGCTCAGAAAACGAACTGGTGAGGGAGGATGTGAGGGAGAGGTCGCTTGCCTTGTCCTTACTGAGTTGGTCAGACTGAACAGAGATGGAGGCGAGAACTTTCCATTTTTCCTGCTCTCCTTTAAGAGTGGTTTTCAAACTGGAGCAGCGCTATAGAAACGCGCAGCCACTGGGCCCCGGTGCTAGGACCAAACTGCTCTGCGCGGTGCTGAATTCCGAAATGTTCTTCCCAAGACGGCTTCATTCTAAATTGGATTATGAAACTATAAATCCATTTTTTATAGCTATTAAAGACTACATCTCGGGAGGGGACACGCCGAACTTTACCCAGAGGAGAGCACTGCTGCCCATAGATATCCGAGTGACCAAATTTAACATTGGCTGTACTCTAACTCTGTCTACAGCGGGAAGCAGGTTCCCGTACGTCTGTGCAGTAGCTGATCTGATAATATATGAGAATTATGAGTGCAGCCACCCCAAGGACCGATGGCCTGGCAGCACATGCTCTATAAAAGCTTTCAAAGAGGGGCTAAGAAGGTGGGAATTATTATTATTATACTGTGGATTCTTCATTGGAAGACACAGTTTAGGAATGGTTTTAATCCTGTGATTCGGGCTCTAACCAAGAATCTAGTAGTCATGGCGGCATCGGCGCAAGATGTAAGCTGTAGTGTAGTCAAGTCCAGTAGATCCAAAATTTGTAAAAAATTAGGGAGTCCCTTAGGTATAACCCTAAGAGCTCCAACCACCACTAATATTACAGTAGATTGTTTTTCTTCCAAAGCTTTTCAACTTCAGTGGGAAGGTCTCTATATTTCGTCAATTTCTCTCATTCTTTGTCCTCAGTTTGGGTATCACCTGGGATTGCCACATCTATAAACCATATTTTTTTCTTTTCTATAACAGTATTATCAGGTGTATTGTGTTCTACCGCTTTGATAACCCTGAAAGGCGGTATAAAAAACTCGTTAAATAAAAGAAATAAATACCTCTCTGTATTTGGAAGTCCCACAGGACCCTGCTCCAAGGTCACAGAGATTCAGAGCTGGGTTTTGAACCTGAATCCCAGAATTCCTCTTGACCTGCCTACCCTCATCCTGCAGCGGCGTGTGGGGTTCTTCAACCTGTGACGGTCCTGATTCTGGATAAACGCCTGAGAACTGACCACCTCTGTGAGACGTCTGCAGCACCTAAGGGAAAGAGATGGTGCTGATCACACTATCAGTCTTTGATATATAAGGGACACACGCAAGTGTCCCATGTCTGTCCGCTGACTACTTTCCATCAAGTATTGCATGTCAGCTGTAAGGGAGAGAGAAGGAAGCTCCCCACCCCCTTCCCCCTTTGGGCTTCCAGCTCCGTCAGAATCAGGGATGGAATCTGGTGGCTGCATTTGACGTCCCCAGGGATGTTTCCTCTTTGTTATATCCTCTCCTTGGCCCAGCACCCCCCAGGAATGTGCAGGACCTCACCCAGAGCTATAACTGGACATTTTGGGGCAAGCAGGGGTATTGGTGCTCCTTTACTCCCCCATCCTGACTCCTGCTTCTCTTCCCCTTTCATACCCTGAGCCAGATCTCCCCTTCCCTCTGTCCCTTGATGATAGAAGGAGATTGATGCTCTTTATCCACTGCGGGCTCGTGCTTGGAGTTCACTCATTTTTCTACCTTTCTTGCCCTCCTGTAGTTCTAACTCTGATCCAGGAATCAAACCCAGACCCCTCCACATGCCATTGAGCTACGAGGGCAGCCCAACAGAAGAGAGTCAAGAGCGAGAAACCCTACACACACATATATATCCTAAGCTACAAATGTAGGGCCCGATATTCAAAGGTATTTCCACGGTAGGCAGCTTAGCATGATAAAACAGATATATGGATAATGAGCTCAAGTCCAATTCAAGTTGAAGCACATTTCAAATCACTTTCAACTGCCTTCTGTGATGGTTAGAGGCAACTCTTATTCGATTTGCTTTAGAAAGCTCCTTAAATCATACTAGATGCTGAATGCAATCCTTTATGTGGAATCCTCCACCCCAGACATGGCCGCATGCAGTGGAGGCCGCATGCTTTCATAGGGTATAGAAAATGTTATTGCCTGTGGATTGGATGCAAATTGCCATTAAGTCAATAGGGGGTTTGCATTAACTGGGGAGGCGAGAAGCACAGGAACTATTTAAACCTTCTGTTTAGGGGCAATGAGGTTATTAATCAGGAACTTCCTGACTTAGACTGCACTTCTGCAAAGCGGGATCCTTTCTCGCCAAATTCAAACAGGGGAGGCCTTGAAAAGCTGCTGTAGTCAGCAGATATGTTGTCCTCTCCCCCCCCCCCCCCATCCTTACCAGTGAGGACAGAGCAAAACAGGCACTGCGGAACATGGAAGAGCTTCAGGGCCTTGACTGAGCGCCATCTGGAAGTGATTTTATCCCTTGGTACGCCTCCATCATTCCCAGTCTCTACTCCTGCTCTAAACGTCATGGAGCGTACGGAACCTTTTCTTGAAATACCAGGCTTCATTAGTTTTTGTTTCTTTGTTTGTTTCTTGCTTTTAAATGTGACAGAGGGAAACTTTTTCTAGAAATATCCCTGTTCTCTTTTCATTCCTTCTACAGAGCTCTTCCGGGTCTCTGGAAGTTATGGTTGCCAACTGGCTCCAGATCCACAGGACAGACTTGATCCAGTTCTGGGTTTACCCCATTGCGTGCAGGGATTTGTAGTTTTGCTTTTCTTATGGAGTGCAATAGAGAAATCAGAATGCATATCCCTGCATGCAGTGGGGTAAACCCAGGACTGGATCTGTCCCCTTTCATCTTCATCCTATGCCCTCTCATGCTTTAAATCGAAAGAACTCTCCTCCTGTGCATTTATGCCATGGAGGTATTTAAACGTCTCAATCATATCACCTCTGTCCCGCCTTTCCTCTAAAGTCTACATATGATGGTCCTTAAGTTTGTCCTCATATGCTTTATAACAAAGACCACTAACCATTTTAGTAGCCACCCTCTGTACTGACTCCAGCCTGTTATATCCTTTGGAAGGTGCGGTCTCCAGAACTGCACACTATACTCCAAATGAGGTCGCTCCAGAGACTTATACAGAGGCACTAATCGCCTCCTTTCCTCTGCTGGCCATTCCTCTCCCTATGCACCCAAGCTAGGGCTGCCGGCCTAGCCGGTTTTTCCATGGCCAGGCCGGCTTCCGGCACAGATGTAAAACCGGCCGTTGAAAAGCCGTTTTTTTTGCTCTGGCCGCAAAATCGGGAGCGGCCAGAGCAAAAAAACGGCTTTTCTCCCAACTCCGCGGCTTAAACGTGATCCCCCGTGGCAGTGCAGCTGCTACTTCTGCTTTTCACAGAGCAGCGGCTGCAATAAACTTACTTTGAAAAGTAAAGACAACCTGTGAGGAGCCCTCCGGTTATCGCAGCGCCCGAGGAAGTGATGTCATAGGGGGCGGGCTCCTCACAGGTTGTCTTTACTTTTCAAAGTAAGTTTATTGCAGCCGCTGCTCTGTAAAAAGCAGAGCAGCGGCTTGGGGGGAGGGGTTAATATCTGAAAGGGAGATGCTGGAAATGGGGGGGGGGTGTTGATGACTGGAAGGGAGATGCTGGATACCAGAGGGGGGAATTAATGGATGGAAGGCAGATGCTGGATACCAGAGGGGGGAATTAATGGATGGAAGGCAGATGCTGGATACAAAGGGTGAATAATGGCTGGAAGAGAGATGCTGGATATGAAGGGGGGACAGAGTAGATGCTGGACCTAAAGTGGGGGACTGGAAGTGTGGAAGGCAGATGCAGGATATCAGTAGGGAATGAAGGGTAAATGCTGGGCATATAGTAGTGGGGTTTAGAGCATAAGGGAATAGAGGGCAAATGGTAGATACAAGTGGGGGTAGACGGATGGAGTGCGGATATTGGATGTGGGATGGAGAGCAGAGGCTTGACATGTGGTGGGGCATGAAGGGCAGATATTGGATATGGAGCTGGGGAGTAGAAGGTCAGAGGGCACATTCTAAACACAGGAAAGGGGTCATGAGGGTTGGAGGGCACATGTTGGACATGGGGTTGGGGACATACGGCAGATACTAGATATAGGTTGGGGCATATGGGGTGGACATGGAGTGGAGAACAGAGGCTAGACATGAGGTCATGGGGGTCATGGGGGATGAAAGGCAGATGATGGACATAGGATGGGGCATAGGAGATAGTGGGCAGAGACTGGACATAGGGTAGGGTGGAGGACAGATGCTTGACATGGGGAGATAGAGAAGAAGCTGAACACAGGTTAGGGGAATGAGGAGATGCTTGACATGGGATAAGGAAGAGAGGGGGAATTCTGGACATGGAGGAGGTAGGATGAGAAAAAGGGGAGAGGCGCTAGAATGGTGAGAGAGGGGGAGGAACAGGGCAGGATAGAAGGAGAGATATGCTGGACACAGAGGGCCGAAGAGAGAAAGAGATAGGAGAGAGTTAGTTAAAGACTGGGGAAGGATACAGAGATGTGGAGTGAGAAGGTTGTGTTAAAGGTTGAGAAATGGTAGGAAGATGCTGTAAAAAAATGGAGGAAATTGAGAACTGAATGGTAAGAAGGAGAAATGAAATCTGAGTTGATAGAGCAAAATAAAAGAAAACTGAAAGGAAAATATCAATGTCAGAGATGGAAGGAAGTGAAGAAGACAAGAGGGGAGAGAAGTGGCTAATGGACCAGAGACCTAGAGGGTGAGTTAAGAGATGAAGAAAGCAGAAACCAGAGACTGGGATCAACACGATTAGAGAATAAAATGACCAGACAACAAAAGGTAGAAAAAGGTTTTATTTTGAGTTTAGTGATTGGAACATGTCTGTCTTTGGACTTCACAGGCCTGATATTCATCCAGTGATGTCGGCATTTATAAGCGCCTGATAGTCAGAGCTAAAAGTGAAACCAGATATTTAGTGCCAAAATCTGGATATCCTCTGGCACTGAATCCTTTCAGCGCTGACCAGCACAGCTATCCAGACAGCGGCAATATTCAGCTGCTATCTGGATAACCAAACCGCATAAACTTAGAACCATTACTGAGATGGGCTGGCTTTATACCAGCGCTTAGCTGCTGGCGACCTGAAAATCACTTCTAACCATCTATGTGCTGGAACTACCTTCACCCTGCCCATGGACTTCCCTGGAATGGTCCAGACAGTGCCACGGTCTTTAAAAGGGATATTCAGCAGCACTGGCCGGGGGGGGGGGGGCGTAAACCAGCAGGGGGGGGGTGAATGAGTGAACCAGCAGGGGGGGGGGGGGCGAGTGAGTGAACCAGAACTAAGAGGGGGTGGTGAGTGAATCAGCGGGGGGGGGGGGGGAATGAGTGAGTGAACCAGCACTGAGAGGGGGGGTGGTGATTGAACCAGCAGGGAGGGGGGCGAGTGAGTGAACCAGTACTAAGAGGGGGGTGTGAGTGAATCCTCTGTAATTTTTGTGGGTGGGGCTGGGGTGCAGCATGGGTGGGACTGGGGGCGGGGCAGGGGTGGGACTGGGGGTGGGGCAGGGGTGGGGCTGGGGGCGGGGCAGGGGTGGAGCATGGCGAGCCACAGGTGTCGGGTTTTTCTCGGTGAAAAAGCTGGCAACCCTAATCCCAAGCATCCTTCTGGCTTTTGCTGTCGCCATTTCTACCCATTTAGCCACCTTAAGATCATCAGAAACAGTGGACAGAAGTACTTCACCCCCTATACTGTACCACTCCCTTGGATTTTTGCAGTCCAAATGCATGACCTTTGATGCTGAGTGTGGGCCAGGGGATCATGGCTCTTCGTTTGAGGAAGGGTTGGAATGCCTTTCAGTTTTGGCGTTTATTTTCTCTTTGTTATCCCCCCAGCTCCAGCGAATGAGGAACCCGTGAGGCTGTCACAGTATTCAGGCTGGAAGCTCCTTCCCACCGGCCCCCCACCACAGAAGAACGAGCATCTCGTACAAAGGTAGGACAATACTGATTCTGTCACCGTTGGATCCATTGTCTGTTTCCAGAGTGACCGATCTCCATTCACCCAGTGCCGGCACAGCCATTAGGCAAGACTAGGCGGTCGCTTAGGGCCGCTGCTTCTGAGGATCGGCAAAGAGCAGCAATAGTCAACAACTACAGGAACTCAAAGAGCCCTCAGCACATTCTTCCACCTGTAGGGAGAGTGAGCCCACACATTCATACACAGCTAGTTTGCTGTTGTAAGGTGTCTGTTGCACACTGCCTTCGGTGAGTCTTTTCATTAAAAAGATTAATACATCTCCATAAAGAAAGAAAGAAAATTGTAATATTTACAAATATGACGTCTACAGGGTAAACCTCAATCCTGCTGCCCACCCCCTGCCCCTCTATGGGATCTGCAGCAGGTATTACCGCTGCTACTAATCATTTGTATTGCAGTACAAGGCGGACGCAGCGCTGTACCTATAGATGTAAAACATTGCAAAACTGGGGACTAGAGTATGGCAAGATACACATAAGTAGTGGGCAAAAGAATAAGGGACACTGGGATCCAAAAGCAGCCTCAAAGAGGTGGGTCTTCAGCCTGTATTTGAATAGGGCCAGAGAAGGAGCCCGATGCACCGACTCAGGTAGTTTGTTCCAGGCATTTGGAGCCGCAAGGTGGAATGGATGACGTCTGGAGTTGGCAGCGGCAGAGAAGGGCACAGATAAAAGGGATCTGCCAGAGGAGCGAAGTTCCCCAGGAGGAATGCAGAGCGAGATGACAGGAAAGGTAGTGAGGAGCTGCAGAATGAACGCACGTGTAGGTAAGTTTAAACTGGATGCGGAAACTGATAGGGAGCCAGTGAAGTGACTTGAGAAGCAGCGTTATGTGAGCATAGCGACGCTGGTGGAAGATAAGCCGTGCAGCTGAGTCTTGGAGGGGAGAGAGATGATTCAGGGGAGACCAGTGAGGAGCACGTTGCAGTAGTCAAGGCAGGAGGCGGCTAGTGAGTGGGTGAGCAGCGGCAATGCCACTAAAATAGCAACACTTTGCTTACCCAGAGTCTCTGACGCTATTTTGCTATTGGTGCTCACTTTGACCAGCAGCTTTCCCCCTCCAATGTCCCCACGCAAGCGAGACGTCTGCGTCAGAGGGTACAGAAGTGGCTGGTCAAAGCCGCAGTGACAGCAGTACAGCGTTGGGGCTTGGGGTGAGCGCCGCATTGCTCGTTTAAAGACACTGCCGCTGCTGCAGGTTCCAGAGGGGGGCAGTCCTGGAAACGCTGGTGCTCTAGACATCCGCCTAGTTTGCCTACTGGGTAGCGCTGGCCTTGGATGTCCAGTTATACATTTTTACAGGATTGTTGCGGGAAGGGTTGATGTTGGGATGATCCTGATGCTGGGTTTAATTATTAAAATCTCAGGGGGAAGGAGGCATAAGGCTGAAGATCAGCCCAGGGCACCCAGCACCCTTCCTTCCCCCAATGGTTACCTAATGTTGCACTCCGAGAGTGGGCTTAGTCCCAAACAACCGAATCCTTTGCAGGCAGAGACCTTTCTTGTGTAAATATAAATGTTCTCAAAAGTTACTGATGTATATGACTCTGAGCGTTGGGGCTACTTGCTCCTGTTCGTCAGAGCTGAAATAGCCACAATTGCTGCTGACATCTCACCTTGGGCTGGATATATTGAAGTGATTCCTTGAAAGAGCTGCGCCCTTCCCAAGCATCCCTGATTTGGCCAAAGCCGTTTCAGAAATGCTTTTGCGAGCGCTCATGAAGGTTGCTGCAGTGTTGCAAAGGACAGGCAAAGTGTTTCGATCTGAGTTTTCTGGGTGATTCTCTCAAATGAAAAGCTTTTCCTGGGCCTGACAGTAGGAGCTGATTCGGGGTTTTCCGTCCTGCTCCCCCACCCCTGTCTCTTCGCTACTTCCCCTATTGAATGCTCCTGGTGCTGCTCTTTGTAATGAGAGATAATCATGACATTTTATTAGCCTTCATTTTTTATGGAAGCATTTAATGTGATGTGATTACTGTCTTTTAGTGGTTTGACTTTACAGTGTTTGTATTTATTGTGAATGGTTTACTGTTAGCTGCCTAGGAATGTATGATAAGTGGGCTCAAAGTCTAATAACGGAAATGAAATGAAATTCTGTATTTGCGTATAAGATAAGCAGTAAGCTGGAGTTTGGAGGAAAGAACACTAAACGCCGGTGTCCTTTGCTCCCTCGCTCTGTCTCTCCCTCCCTCTCTCTTGCTCACTCTCACTCTTTCCCTCTGTCTTTCCCTCCTTCCCTCTGTCCTTTCCCTGTCTCCCTCCCTCCTCCACTGTCCATCTCTCCTTCCTTCCTTTCTTTGTTCTATCTCCTCTCCCTCACACTGTCCCTCCTGTTTTTTATTGACTCCATTTCTTGCAAACGATGCTGACTTCCATCTCCCTCCTTTCTCCGTCTCCCAGGCTCTTTGTTCTGCTCCCAGTTCTCAACTCTTTAGCTCTACTTCCATATCTCTGGTCCTCTCCCTTCTGCTTCCCTCATGCCTAGACTGTCTCCTTCTTTCTATCTCTGCCTCCCCTCCTTTTCGCCATCTGTGTCTTCCTGTCTGTTACCTCCCTCCATCGTTCTTTGTCTCTCTCATTAAACAGGTGACGAGACACTTTCTCTCTGACAGACAGACATCTGTAGAGTGTAAAGGTGCAGCTGCAATTTACCTCCTACCATCTTTGCAAAGTATTTCCCCATCTTCCGTGCATATCCGTGACGACGTCAGTGAGGGAAGAGAGAGCACTGAGCTCACCCTCCATCTAAAACCTTGCCAGTTCCAGGCCAGCATCAGGGAAGAGGTGTTTGAGTGGTGGGGTCGTAGAGGGCGTATGGTGGGTTAATCCCAGTCAGCCTCCCTGCTAGATTCAGATGGTGCAGAACACTAGTGTCCATGGTAATTATTGGATTTGGAGATTAGAAATTGTCAGGTTAATCTGAGTCTAGGTCATTGACAAGGACGTTGGTATCCGCAGCAAAGACTGTGTGCATGGGAGACAAAGTGAGTGTGTGTGTGTGTGTGTGTGCGTGTGTGTGCGTGTGTGTGAGTGAGTGTGTGTGCATGAGGTGGAAGCATGCTGTTACATAATAACATTGTTGCTCCTTCCACTGCAGAAGCTCATCTGCAGTCATTTCAGGGCAGTGATGCAAATTTCATCCAAGCAGCCCCTGCAGTGCCCCAGGGAAAGAGAAGACCCCTAGTAGCCGTTCCCACATCTTCTGAGGGAGATGTCCCCTGCCACGAGGATTCCTTTCAATATTTTGCTTGGGGGTCCTTCATTTGAATTTCTGCCACTGCTTCAGAGAAGGTGGTGAGAGAGACAGGCAGAAGAGGATCCTAGAGAAACAGGTTTCAGCTCTGGGCCAATTAAGATGGGCCATTTATTTGTCAGTATCCCAGCTCTTGAATAAGCATCACCACCCAGGAAGGCAACACCTTATTGCCCTACTGACCTTCTTTAGCTGCCCTGATAACATCTCATAGCTGACTCTCAGAGCATGACACACTGGGCCACCAGGGACGAGGTGTTACCCACTTGCCACAGTGATGTCTTAGGTGTATGATTCAGATCCCAACTGTGCCAGAAGAAAACCACAAGGAGTTAAGGTGTCTCACTGTCAGGAGAGTTCAAAATGGCCAAAGAGTAAATAGTTCCTGTAGTTTTTGAGCAATGGTGACAGTGTCTAACTGCACATGTATTGCAGGTGACAGGAACTGCAAGTTGTAAGACCCATTGCATGTGACAGAAACTCTAGTAGACAGGCCCTGGAAAGAAGGGACCCGTGTGGCTTGGGATATTCATGTACTGGTTGAACATCTTTACAGAGTGTTGCAGCCTTCAAAGTCTTCACAACAGACACTCACACTTTAATCAATTGATGGGCAACCTCTGGCATGAGTGCCCAAGAAGGTGCTCAGGGTTGGGTCTACTGGCATTCAATGGTTGATGTCCCACCGATACTGCCATGCATTGGCCAAGTAATTCCAGGTGTCTGGCACCTTATTGGCCCCAGAGCTCATATCACTTTCCTAAATTGTGCTGGTTGCAGAAACATAGGCCATTTGATAAAGTATGTCCTGCAAAACAGACAGACCAGTGTGGGGGAACTGGTACGCTTCCATTGGGTTCAGTCGTTAAGTATAATGAGATTGTTTAATGAGTTCAATCTCATACTAATGGAGGGTGGGGGAGGGCCACCACTGCACTTCTGGCCAGTGAAGCGGAAAGGGGAAGGAGACTTCTATAAAGGGCGAGAGAGAAAGGAATGGGTTCATCTCAGCAGCTTGTCCTCTACCAGCATGACATTAAATACCCTTTTCATCGCGTATAGTAATGGACTAATGTATCTTAAATTAATAGCCCAAAGGCAGGTGGTGCACAGCTGAGCTACCAATAACCAACCTCTGTCCTTAAGCTATCATCCCGCTTCCTCCTTAGTGCAGCAAGTACTAAGTCATATATCTCTCCTAGAGCTCAGGCCGCTCTAGAGCCACCTCTACAGAGGTTCAGTATGTGCAGCACCAGGACCAGGACCGTACCAAGCTAGAAACGCACCCTGTGTAGCTAACAGCTCTGGTGCCCCCTCCACCCAGCCACATTCAGTAACTCACTCTTTATGAGCTTCCTGGAAGCCCAGTGATGATATGTGCGCCACCTTCTGTGCTTGCGTCCTGTGCGGCCGCACAGCCCTTGGTATGGCCCTGGCAGCACACCTGGATTTCCAGAGGTGAGCAGCACAGCTTCAGGAATTGCCCAGAGTGAACAAGTGTCAATGAGGAGCTGAGGCCTTATCTATCTGGCAGGATGTCGTCTTGTAAAAATGCAGTGTGTGCCTTTGAGTCAGTCCTGACTCCTGGCGACCCAGAAGCTCCTGGCTTTTCTTGGCAGTGTCACCAAAAGTAGATTGCCAGGCCTTTCTTCCAAGGCAATGGAGGGTTAAGTGACTTGCCCAAGGCCACAAGGAGTGCTAGTGGGAATTGAACCCTGGTTGCTTGGTTACCAAGCCAGTGTTCTAACCACTAGGCTACTCCTCCACTCTGTCATCCTGTACACACGCACAAATGTTATTAATATAACATTTATTTTTGTAGACATACAAACTACAGGTACACATAGCCACCATCAAATAAGCACAAGCTTAAACTGAAATACACACATTTATATAGATGTTTATTTATACCATTTTGTCAAAGCAGTTTACATTACAACTTAAACATGTACACTGATAACTTGAATTCTTCGGAGAGGACAGAGGGTTAAGTGACTTGCCCAAGGCCACAAGCAGGAATCAAACTCTGGTCTCTTGGCTCCCAAGCCAGTGTGCTCACCACTGGGCTACTCCTGCCCTGTACACATTGCAGGTGCACGCACACATTATTCCACTAAACGTCAGTAGCAAAGAGAACAACGCGGATTCACTTATGCCTCATAAATGAGTCTTCTGGGCCCATCAGGCACTATGGGCAGTTTCAGTTGATCTTCTGCCTACCACATACACACACTTGTCCGTCCAGCATGTGAACTGAGAGCCCAGGAGCATGGATTTCTCTCTGTCGTGACCTGGTCTCCCCTGCTTTACAGAGAGCCACATTATTTCTACTCTGAGCTGAATAGCTTTCTGTGTGACTCTGCACAAATCACTAACAGCGTCCTGCACTTACACACTTCCAAGCCCACCCGGTCAGCCAGTTTTCCTCTTCCTTTGCAATATCACAGCCTTTGCCTGATGCCTGATTTTTCCTAAGGATCCTCGCTTCCCGTCCCAGGTTTTCCTTTGTTCTGTTGCAGTGCTTGTCTCCAGAAGGCTTTTCCCTCATCCACCAACTTTTCCATGGAGAAATGTTTCTTGATGTTTCCCTGACTGTCCGTAAGGACCCCCCTTGCTCTAGAACTTCATGTCCACTAAATGATTCTGCTCCTTGTATTTGAAGGATTCCGTCATATCCCCCCCTCCCCCCCCCCCCCGCCCTCTAACATCTGGGTTACAGCTGCTCAGATCCTTGAGTGGCACCTGGTGATGATTGTTTCTGATGATCTTAAGGTGGCCAAACAGGGAGAAAAGGCAATGGTGAAAGCCAGAAGGATGCTTTGGTGCCCAGGGAGAGGAATGGCCAGCAGGAAGAAGGAGGTGTTGGTGTCTCTGATGAGACCTCTTTGCAGTATTGTGTGCAATTGTGGAGATCACACCTTCAAAAGGATATAAACAGGATAGAGTCAATAAAGAGGGTGGTTACTAAAATGGTCTGTGGGCTTTGTCATAAGGCATTTAGGGACAGACTTAAAGATCTCAATATGTATACTTTGGAGGAAAAGCGGGAGAGAGAAGATATGATAGAGATGTTTAAATACCTCTGTGGCATAAATGCACCGGAGGAGAGCCTCTTTCAATTGAAAGCAAGTTCTGCAACAAGGGGACATAGGATGAGGGTGAAAGGGAATAGACTTAGGAGTAATCTGAGGAAATATTTCTTTACGGAAAAGGTGGTGGGTGCATGCAACAGTCTCCCAGTGGAAGTGGTGGAGACAAGGATGGTATCTGAATTCAGGAAAGCCTGGGATAAGTACAGAGGACTGAGGAAGAAGAAGGGGTTCTAGAACCTAAGAACATAAGAGATGCCATACTGGGTCAGACCAAGGTCCATCAAGCCCAGTATCCTGTTTCCAGTCTAGGTCATACTTACCTAGCAGTCTCCCCAAAAGACACAGGTTCCTCAATGCTTGTATTGGGTCAAGGAGTGATATCCTGGATCCCTTCTTAATAATGGTTTATGGACCTTTCCTCCAGGAACTTGTACAAACCTTTTTTAAACCCAGCTACACTAACAGCCTTTACTACATCCTCCGGTAACAAATTCCAGAGTTTGATTACACGTTGAGTGAAAAAATATTTTCTTTTATTAGTCTTAAATAGTTTACCCTGTAGCTTCATTGCATGTCCCCTAGTCTTTCTATATTCTGATAACGTAAACAATCGATCTACGTTTACCCGTTCCACTCCGTTCATTAATTTATAGACTTCTGTCATATCTCCCCTCAGCCGTCTCTCTTCCAGGTTAAAGAGCCCTAACCTTTTTAGCCTTTCTTCATAGGAGTATCCTTCCATCCCCTTTACCATTTTGGTAGCTCTTCTCTGTACCTTTTCTAACTCTGTTTTATCCTTTTTAAAATACGGCGACCAGAATTGCACACAATATTCAAGGTGCGGTCTCACCATGGAACGATATAGAGGCATTATAATATCCTTTGTTTTATTTTCCATTCCTTTCCTTATGATACCTAGCATTCTATTTGCTCTCTTGGCCGCCGCTGCAGACTGGGCCGAGGGTTTTAACATGTTATCCATGATGATGCCTAAATCTTTTTCCTGGGTGGTGGTTCCCAATGTGGAACCTTGCATCGTGTAACCATAGTTTGAGTTGTTCTTTCCTAGGTGCATAACGTCTTATGGATGGGCAGACTGGATAGACCATTCGGTCTTTGACTGCAGTCATCTTTCTGTGTTTCTCATGCTATCCTGCACCATTTCAGAGGACGTTTTCTGGATAGATTTATTCTCCTTTGGGTGATAAGGCCTTCAGAAGTGGACTGATGATTTATCTCTTGGTTAAGTCTCCCCCTATGAACCTTGTCGTTCTTCTGCCCACGGCCTTCTTCTAGGACTCTGTGCGTGTGTAGACCTGTGTGCTATGATTCATTAGATCCTTCAACCCGTATGATTTGAAATACTCCTTTATCATTTCGCTCAGTGGCGATTCCCACTGTAGGATGGCTAGCCGAACTGCCTATTGAAGCCCACTGGCTAGTGATTGCTGAAGCTCAGGAGGGCATCCACCATGACATTACAGATACTTTCCCCATCTTCCAGTGCCAGCTCCAATATTGCCTCCTCCCTTGTAGTTTCCGTTACCTGTTGCCTGTTCAGTGTCTCCTGAGGGCAGCCCAGGTTCTCCTGGCTTCCTACAGTGTCTGCAGTCAGGATACCCCATTCAAATCTGGCAGCACCTCCTCCTTTCATTGCAATATTGTCAATGGGTTTGTCTGTTTTGCTGTTCTGCCTGTGCTGGAGATCTGTAGATACACCTGGATACTTTATAGAGGCAGGAGGACCCACATCTACTGAAGTCTTTCGACAGGGCTTTGGAGTGCAAGGTCTCAGTCTATGATAGTAAACTAGACAGCTCATTAGAGTGTGTATTTCAGTTTGAGTGTGTGTGTGTACCTGTAGTGTGTATGCCTATGTATGTGCCTATTTGTGTGAGTATGCCTCTTTGCATGTGTGTGTATGTCTGTATACGTGTGCATTTCGGTTTGAGCGAGAGCACGTTTGAATATGTCTGTCTGTGTGTAGAGCATTCATGATTGCTGAACTTGGTATAAAACGAATAACGATTTCTGCAGTAGGATTTTCAAATTATGTACTTGATTAGTTTGCAAAGTGCCGGTGTCTTCCCTACACCTAATTAGAGGCAGGGACATGGGCTCGGCTCGATGAGCCTTGTCTAAGGACCTGCTCGGCTTGTTATACAGCCCCATGTAAAGAAGCCAAAAAGCAACTGATAACCCACCACGCAGTACAGGACACAGTAGCACTCCCGGGCAAGAATGCTTGCTATCCCCCTTCCAGTCCCTCCCAGCCTTCCAAATATCAAAACTACTTATTCCCCAGAGTCCCTCTGGCTCTACAGTCAGGGGTTTGCAGAGGTTAAGCTTACAAGATGTTCTGTCATTCTACACTTGTTAAATCTGTTCGGGATTTGGCTGTTGCCTGCTTGAGGTGGTAATAGGCCTTTTCAGTTAGGAAGTCATCCCCAGCGCTACAGACACCTCTCTATGGGTCATCCTGCTTGAAGTAGGGAGACTGGAACTGTTCTTTCCTGTCTGCAATAGGAAAACAACAGGGATGGTCAAATTCTGTCTCTGATAACTAGAGGCTTCCAAGGGCCCCCTTCCCCACATTCGCCCACCTGCTCCCCTTGGTCATCTGAAGGAGCGTCCTGCATACTCGTGTCCCTTTCAGCCAGGATGGGACCCGTCCTTCTCTCCCCCTGTGTATATTTGACTCAGCTCTATTCTAAAAAGAAAAGCAGGCATGTTTTATAGTGCATTAAAAACTAGTCAGAAATCTCCTTTGAAACTGCTTCGGTGGTTTCTTTTTCCCCCCCATCCCCAATGTCCAAGAAGCACCTTCCTTTAAGAAACCTTCAGTGGCACCCTAAAATGTAGCTGCTGAGGAGAGAGAATTTGAGCTCAATTTGGTATTAATGGAGGAATTTCTCTCCCCTGACCTCTGTGCAGCTAGTGTGGAAAACAGCCAGATTTCAAGCACTGGGTAATTGGACATTTTTAGGTCTAATGAACCCAACGAGATGGTTATTAGACCTGACTTCTGATTAGCTTTCAGTGTTTGAGCTCCCTACGTTGAATACACCTTAAACAGCTTACACCGGGCCACGAAATGCCTTTGCAAGATCCCCCCCCCCCCCCACTCCCCAGCTTCCCCATCTGTGAATGTAAGTGGGGTTGAAGGGGATTAAGGTGAAAAACTCATTCCGTGGCTATCCTCAGGCTGATCCAAAAACCCTTTCAGGACTACAACAAATGGAAACATGATCTTCTTTAGCCCAAGTATTTGGTGCCCTAAGCATTTGCCTATGTTGCCTACGTCTAAATCCGAGCCTATACTGCTCTGTGAGCAGCTGAGTATTACATCTTCTGGGGTCTCCTGAATGCCCAGGGCTGGTGTAACCCTTAGGTGAACTAGGCAATTGCCTAGAGAGGCCACTTCTGGAGAGCAGCTGCATTCAAAGCCGCACGAACACAAAGATCCATCAGTGTGTTCTCTTTCCCGGCAGGGACGGTACGCATTTACCTGGTTAAATGGCTGTTGGAAATGGTCCTCATCAGGTAAATCTGTACAAAAACAAATGATGTTGTCCGTTTTGCTCAGCATTGTTCTGGGAAGGGTGATGTTGGGATAATCGTGATTGTTGAGTTTAGTTAGTAACATCTTGGGGAGGGGAAAGGGCTAAGGACTTGATAGTGAATGGGGGGGGGGGGGCGGCAAAGCTGTACCTGCTTATAACCCGTCTTCAACTACGACTGGGAGGGTGTGAGGTAGATACTACTAAATACATAAAGAAAGGTTTGCTTAGGGCACCTATAATATCCTTGCACCAGCCCCAAGCGCCCCCCCCCCCTCGCGGTCCTGTCACTCAGAGCCTGGTTTGATGAACGCCACTCGGATCTTTCATTTGAAATTAGCATTTAGCCATTTGAGCAGAATTGGTCCCGACCCGTCTCTCTGCTGGTGCCGATGTCGCAAGGAGCTGTGGGAGACAGTTTAATGCGACTGCGCCATTCACTCCTGGAAGAGACGGGATGGCAGGCAGAGGTGGCAGCAGGGCTGGCTCAGCTATTAAGCAAGGTTAGGCAGTTGCCCAGGGCGGCGGCTTCTAAGGAATGGCAAACAGCAGCAGCAGTCAAAGCAGAAAACTAGATCTCGACAGCCGGACGAAGTCAAAGAGTCATCAGCACATTTGTTTCTCTGCGGAGAGAGCGGCGCCCGCATACATACACAGCAGAGTTTAATCCGATATCCAGGACTGGGAGGGGTGGGGTTGGGAAGATCAGTCTCGGAGGGGGAGCTGGAAGGCTGAAGGTTTTTCTAGGGGCCCAATACCTTTGCCCTGGCCCCGAGGGTGCAAAGAAAGGAAAAGGAATGGATGCTGTTAGCAGTCAGCTACAGTCCGATCCAGTCCTGGTTTTATCCCACTCTCACTCCCTATATTTCTGAGGAATACCAGAAGCATGAAGGCCCGGAGGGTGGAAATAAAACCAGGAGCCGCTGGCTAGGAACCAAATATCCCCAGTTTTACAGCTGTGTCCCCAGCTATCACCTGTTTGGCAGCCTCCTGTCCCCAGTTGCAGCAATAGGGGCAGACGGGGTAGAAAAAAATCATTTTATTTTCAGTTTAGTGATTGGAGTGTGTCACGTTTTTTAGAATTTGCATCCATTATCTTTATATTTGCACAGTATGGGGGAAATGCAGCTTTGTTTCTTTTCTCAGTCGATTTATCTGCTTGGAAATGATATTTTTGCTGTCATGGGATAGATGCGGTGGGGGGACAGGGGGCAGGGTAATGACTCCTCTTCTCTCTTCCAAGTCTTGTTCTTCAAACCTGGAACTAAGGTGTCCCTTCCTCCCCCCACATCCCTCCTCTGTTTCAGATAACATATGTTCCAGATCTGACTGCAAAATATCTGGTAATCTTAGGGTGGGGGCTTGTGCATCCTGAACCAAGGGGAGGTGGGGCGCTCTGGGGATTCATAGCAAGAAATGCACAGTGGTTGGCATTAAATAAAGGGTTTCATTTCGCCAAATCAGATCTGCTGATTCCGAGAAATCCCCTCTGGGTTTCTGCTAGAGCTGGTCACAAGTGTGGAGTTTTCTTAAAACCAATTGTATTAAGGTTGATGAACCTTCTACATCTTCCCAGATTTGTGGAACGATTTCACAAACCTTTTCTGAAAAAAGTTCATACCTCTGCTTCTGAATGTTCTCCGACTGTTTGTGGGTCTGAAATAAGTACGGCTGCCAACAGCAGGTCTGCGGTATAGTGTCGGCGATGCTCCTTGAATCAGGAAAAAAAGATGATTCTGAAAAAAAAATTCAAAAGCCATCTGTGTGGGCACACTAGATGTCTGAAAACGACCCCACTACATATGGATAAGGGTACGGGGGGTGATTGAAGTGGAACTGTAGGCCAGCAAAGGAAGGAAGCACAGAATTTGCTGGGAAAAGGTGCCCTCAGAAAAGGCCAGTAGCTGAGTACTTTGCAAATACCTGCAAACATTTGCAAATGATGATCTCATTGGGTTTGGGGCGGCCGGGAAGGGAGGAGGAATCTCGCTTGGCGTACTGGTTGGTACAGTCCAGAGTTACCCAGTGGTACCTAATTATGTTACTGAGAGCAGGAGACGTGGGCTGATGTGTCCGCTGCAGGCTTAGCTCGGGTCTGGTAATCCCAGTGTGACTACAATGGGAACCAGTGTCCTGGGTTTATCTTTAAAGCCCTGACAGGCTCAGAAGAGTCTCGTGGTGCAGCCTCGTGAGATATACTGCGTGCTTTCCCTTTATCGCACGTGGGGGCAGGGTATACCCTTGCTCCTTTGGCCATCCTGTGCAATTACTGGGTTATGCAAGAGCTCTTCCCACCCATCCCTACTAGCCGCCCGTTGGCTCCCTTCTCATCCTAGCACACATGCGTCCAGAACTGACCGCGCAGTAATCCAGACTGCTCCTCCTGCAGCCATGAGTGCAACCTCCACACTACCCCATCAGCAGCTTTTCCTTTTGCTCATCCGTCTTGGGTCTTCTTCATTCTCCTCTTCTCACATTGTTTGTCTCTCATTCTATCCTTTTCCTCTTTCTCTTTCTGTGGCCTTCTCTCACCTGTTTTATCTATTTTCTCTCTCTCTCTTTCTGTCCTGCTTGCTTTCCTTTCTGTTCTCCTTTCCCATGTAGTTGGCTGGTGCCCCTGTTCATCATGTCACCTTCAGTGGACTTGTGTGGAATTGGCTCACCTTAGTGGCATACTAAGTCCACTCCAGCTAGAAAACTAATCCCCTTCTGTCTGAAAATAATCAGAAAATATCCCCTTGTTAATTAACTGAGGCTGTGCGATGATGTCTGCAATGTCCTAGTACGACCAGCACCATAACAACCAGGGAACGGAGCCTGGATTTGGTCACGTCCAACAAAATAACATCTGCCCCACAGCCCTTGCAGAGCTCAGGGGTACAAGGAAGACAGAGGGTCACCTTCAGGTCTTCTGAGATGGACCCCTCCCTCCCCCAAACACACGTACAGTCTGGGTGCCCTTAATTAGAACTTCCATCACCAACCGCACCAGTAGTCGATCTGGAGAGATGGCTTATAGCAGACAGTGGGGCCAGAACTGGTTTTAGTTGGACTGAGACCTCAGAATCCAGAGGACCCAGGCCCAGAAAATGTGTTTGAAAGCTGAAGCTACTGGTTTTGTGTCTGCAGTATGAGTCTCGTCTTCTTGGTTTACGCAAGTGATGGGCACCCTCATTACCTGTGATCTTCAGATTGGAGCAGATAGCCAGCCGATCTGAGGCTGACATGAATCATTGCTGAGTGGGCCCCCGGGAGGGGCCATTATTGCCTGCCTGCTCTTTGATGCCGGCTTAATTGTTTTGCATGAAATTTGCGTTCTGCTACCAAATGTTGAAGAAATAAAGAGCAGGGAACCTCGGGCAAGACACGGGCGCTCTGGGTCTCAGCAGCTTGCCCAGGAAGAGGCTGTAATGGCTCTCTGGGGTACTGTAGAGGACAAAGCGAACACGGGTGGGCTGTGAGTCTGTTTGCAGCTAACGCCATGTTCTTTGTACACACTCCAGCTGGAGGAAATATTCAGTCTGCAAGCTCGGTTTATTCCCAGCGCCATGAGAGGAGGGAGAGGAGCAGGAGCGTGAGAGACGGACAGGGAAGGGAGGAGAGATGGAGGGTCAAGGGTGAGTCACTTTATCTCCTATTGCTTCAGGTATGATGGAGTTTGCAAGCTCTTGGGGAAATTCTAAAAATAACGTGCGCTGCCTCCAATCTTAGTTTGGAAAAGGGAAGCTAAGAAATCCCAATTAGCTAAAGTTTGCACAACAAATACAATTGGAAATCCACCAGGGCAAGGAATGTGTCACATAAAATCAGTTGTGATCCCTTCAAGCCCATGGTCTTTGGACAATGAAACATTTGCCCCCTCCCCCCCCCCTCCATCATTATGCACTAGCTAATGGATTTTGATCTTAGATTTAATTGCTCCACTTTTCCCACTCTGAGCCAAGTCACCTATCGGGAAAGCAGAGCACCACAGCAGTCCAGAGGAGAGCTACCAACATGGCCCAGAGTCTGCGTCGTGTCCCAGGAGCCGGACAGAACCTGGAGGAGAGCAAGGAAATCTTAAATTGCTTTCAGTTACCTCAAAGGCAAATGCACAGGAGGAATTATAGAATGAAAAGAAAGTTCTAGAGGGGCTTTGAGCTGTGAGGCTAGAGACAGAGAAGACACATAGATATTTCAGTACAAAAAGAGTGATGGATGCATCCGGTAGCCTCCCAGTGGAGGTGGTGAGGACAAAAACAGTGACAGAATTCAGAAAAGTCGAGGACAAGCACAGAGGGGCAGAAGAAAATTGGCCATATCACTCAAGACAGAAGAACTGGCTTTGCAGAGTTTAATAAACCCGCTGGAGCCCTGCGCCTTTGAGTCTTATTGTAGGAGCTCATTCTTGCCTGTGTTTGCAGGTGGAGAATGAAGCTAAAGTAGAGTCTTGCAGGATCGAATCTCCATACTTCAGGCTGATGCTGGCAAAAGAGGAGGCAGATATAGGCTAGAGCAGGGGTCTCAAACACGCGGCCCGCGGGCCGCATGCGGCCCGCGAGAGAGGTTTCTGCGGCCCGCGATGGAGAGGAAACAAAAAACCCCCCCAAAGCCCTGGCTTCTGCCGCTGCCGCCGTGGCAGCGCCAGAATCAGCTGTCCCGCGGCCCCTTACCGTGTGTCCGGCAGAGCCCTCAGCTTCAGCAACATCAGCGGCAGCTTTCAGGGCCGCGAAGAGAGTAGTATTTCCCTCTCGCGGCTCTGTTAAGCCTGCCGGGGCTGATGGGAATTCCCATCAGCCCCGGCGGGCTTAACAGGCCGCGAGAGGGAAATTACTCTTCTCTTCGCAGCTTGAAAAGCCCGCCGCTGATGTTGCTGAAGCTGAGGGCTCTGCCGGGCACACGGTAAGGGGCCGCGGGACAGCTGATTCTGCCGCTGCCACGGCGGTTTGGGGGGGCTGTGTCGGATATGCCATGCTTTCTCTTGCACCGAGCGGGCGGGGGCGGGGGGCTAGGACTGGAAATGGGCAGATGGGGGTTAGGACTGGAGGTGGTCTGATTGGGGGGGGGGCTAAGACTGAAAATGGGGTTATGGGGGGGGGGCTAATAATGAAAATGGGGTGATGGAAGGATTAGGACTGGAAGGGGGGGGTGGGGGGGGTTAGGACGGGTAATGGGCTAGGGGGGGGCTAGAACTGGTAATGGACTGGGAGGGGGGTTGCTAGGACTGGAAATGGGCTGAGTAGAGGGGGGCTTGAACTTCAAATAACTGATGGGGACGGGGTTTTGGAATGGAAATGGGCTGAGTGGAAGGGGGCTTGGAATAGAAATGGGCTGATGGGGAGGGGGGCTTGGAATGGAAATGGGCTGATGGGGAGGGGGCTTGGAAAGGAGGGGGCTTGGAAAGGAAATGGGCTGTGAGGGGAGGGAGCTAGGACTGGAAATGGGCTTAGTTGGGGGGAGCAAGGACAGGAAATGGGCTGATGGTGGGGCTAGGATAGGACTGGAATGGGCTGATGATGCGGGGACTAGAAGGGAGCGGATGCTGGGTGGGGCTGAAACTACAAGGGAGCTGATGTTGGGGGAGGATTAGAATGGGATAGGGCTGGGAGAGTAAAATGGAGAGGGGAAAAATATTTTGTGTGGGAGGGAAGAAAAATCTACAATTGGCCAGGTATTGGGTGAGTAAGTGTGGATTGAGGATGGAGGGGTAAAATTTGAGTGGATGAAATAGGAATGAGGAAAGAGCAAAAGGAAAAAGATTAGTATGTTAAAACAGATGTAGAGAGAGAAAGGAAAAAAAACTAGAAGAGAGAAGAAAGGACAAATGGACAGCAGACCATGGAGAGTTAGCAGAAGACACCAAGAAACCAGAAGAAAGTGGCTGGCACAATTGCAACTGAAAAAAAATGCACAAAAGGTAGAAAAATATCTCTTTATTTTGAATTTATTAACTGGAATATGTCAGCTCTGGGAAATGTGCATCATTAACGTCTGTGCTTTATTTAATACAAGAGGAAATTAATTTATAGTTTTATTTCTACAGTGTTGTTGTACATTCCAAGTTTGGCTTTTGGGGTTCCCAGTTTAATTATTGTCTTCCTGTTTCTAAATTGTGATTCCTTGTTTGGTGATGGTGTATGTTCTGCATGTGTAACTGAGCTGAGGTATTCTGTTTATGTAATTCCTATTTGACATTGCCACTTGTTCTCTTTCCCCAGTAGGTCATGTATTGTTATTCTCTGAAATGTATTGGTTTAATATTTGCAGTGTTGCCTTTTGATAGGGTATGGTGCTTTGTGAGTCCTGGTAGT
Source organism: Ichthyophis bannanicus (assembly GCA_033557465.1). NCBI lineage: Eukaryota > Metazoa > Chordata > Amphibia > Gymnophiona > Ichthyophiidae > Ichthyophis > Ichthyophis bannanicus. Next base: position 49,786,347 of record CM066048.1, on the reverse strand, counting down.
GCTGTTACGATACGGTGGGTTTGCTATGGGTTCTAAATGGGTAGTGTTTGTAGTAGTTCCTAATGTGTCTGGCGGTTGGCACTGGATTATAGTAATGTAGAAATCTTTTAGTCTTTCTTTATCCATACACTCATTAAGAGGCATGTTTACTAAAAGTTAGTTTATGGTAACATTATGCAAATATTTATGCAAATGAGGTCCCTTATGCAAATTAGGCCCGCCTCTTGTGCGGCCCCCGGGTTACTTTACAAGTCCTCATTTGGCCCTCAAAGCAATTTGAGTTTGAGACCCCTGGGCTAGAGGGATGGAGAGAGTTTAGGAGAAAATCACGGCAGGAAGTGGTAGGCAGAGGAAGAAGAGTGTTGAGGGAGAGGCCCACGGACGGACTGATTTGCCCCAGACCCCACAGCTTCCTGAGGCCCAGCCCTTCCTGGATGCTGTTTCTGTAAAAGGCAAGAGGCACTGAAATGCTGGACAGTGATATTTGGAAGCTATTGGGAAGGGGGGGGGGAGGAGGCTTTATGCCAGTACTGGTTATTGAGCTTCCAGACCAAAGCATTATGGGATCTGTAGTTCTATGACTTTAATTTTCACTACAAGTACCAGAAAACATTAGAAGGCAGATTGCAAAAGGTTAGGACAGGTTAACGTCTTCCTGCAGAATAAAGGGGGGGGGGGCAAAGAAGCATTCCCCTCCCACATGCATGGGGCTTGTCAGAGCAGAGACTTGTTTGTATGAAAAAAGGGCTGTATGACATGAATACAGGGCTTGCAGCGGCTCCCAGTCCAGCGAGGGCTCAGAGGGATAGGAGTCAGTCTCCCCCACAGGGGGGCTCTGCGGGTGGCCAGGGACGGTTGCCCTGGGGACAGGAAGATGGGAAGCAGCCTGCCCCAGCCCTCCAGTTCATGGACCAGGCCTTGCATGCTAAACATGCCAACCTTTAAACGTACAGCAGCGATGATTGATTTCGGATACAGCCAGAGTTGGACAGCAGATTAGTAAGCACCCCACGTCACCGTGATTGATCGGCAAGGGCTCCGCAGGTGGACTCTAGCCGCAATGACAGCTCCAAGCTCCGAGAACAGCTGCGAAAAGCAGAGAGTGGATGGAAACAAATCTGGTTTTATTTTTTCTGCTTTCCATTTCTGTTCAGCAGTTGTAAGCGCTCTCTGTCTTCCTGTCCCTCGGACACAGGTAGTAATGAGGGATCCTGGTACCAGGCAGATGACTGACGCTCTCCTTTCCAAATATTTCACCAGAAAACAAAGAAGCATTAGGAGAGAAAAGAAAGGAGACCTGTGAAGGCATTTTAACAGGGAGCACAGTTGAAATGGCCAGAAGTTCACCTCCAGGGATCAGCTGTGAAGTTTGACAGATAGTTCAGCAGGGTCTGCACATGACGGAAAGGGCAGGGTGGAGTCCAGTAGACCCAAAATGGCAGGTCCAGCCCAGGAGCAGAGAGAGGTTAGATATAACCTTCGATTGTCAATCACTAGTACTGTGAATTGCAAGCGGATAATTCCATATTGGATTGACCCTGATGCAGGCCTTAGTGCCGAAACTTGGCCAAGTCGGGTCATTTTAATAAACTGGTTGGTGGTGTGAAGACGCGGCTGCTGTGGCTGCAGGTTCTCTCCGCTCCTAGGCTGGACTGTGTTGAGTGCGACGTTTCCTTCTCCCCCTTCTCCAAGGTGCTGGAAACATGCAATGCTCTAGAAAAATACCTCTTGTAACTTAAAGATGCATGTTACAAAACAATATTCCTCTTAGACAAGGAAATCTGTAATTAATGGAAGATCAAAGCAAACGCAAGCACATAGCGTTAATGACAGGGTCAGCGGACGCCCTCATCGTCCTCTTCTGCTCCGCATTTCCAAGGAGCACATTCAGACACTCGGGCAGCCTCGGGTATGACTGACGCTGCTTGCATGGAATCTCCCGTTAACAGAACATTCAGGTTGGAGGCCCGCTGGCCTTTGCAGAGACTCCCAGGAGACGTTTGTGCCCTTTCGGTATCTCTGGGACGGATAAGGCTGTGATACCTCAGTATCCAGTCCTCCCCAATCCACCTCTGCCACAAGACAGCCAGGACTGCACGGTTAGCGTTTAAGAGAAAAGACGTGCAAACATTCAATCACGTTTCTTAAAAGAAAAAAAACCGTACAAACCCCAAACCCTAAAGCATGGCCTTTCTATTGGAAACCTAAGAGTGTAGGCCGAGGGCGAGCCTGCGGGTGATTGGCGCTTTCTAGTAAAGTACACGTAGAGGTGGGCACTGTTTTCTGGGTTGCTTCATTGCTCTCGTTTCCAAAACCGTAAGACCAGCAGTTCGGAGTGATGTAATTGGTCAGCTGAGAGGAAACCAGAGTCCCACTGAGTCCACCCTTTGCCTTTTGGATAAAGTGAGATTGAGTCGGGGCGGAGAGTGAGTGAATAACATCCTCTGAGCCGCCGTCCAAGGGCTGTAATCTGCATGTTCGCAGGCAGAGGCCGAGTAGAGAAATGAGTAATTATGACAGAGCAAGGGGAACATTATAGATTCATGTCGATATATTTACATTGAGAAGTGTAAGGAAATACGCAGGCTCGGCCAAAAAAAAGGCAAAGAGAAGACTCTGGCTACGTTGAAAAACAGCTTTAAAAGTTTGAGTTCTGGCACTGCACTGAGCAATTACAGGCCGCAGCCTGGCTCTCAAGGATGAAGTTCTGTGTCTTAATTGTAACTGCTCCATTCCTAATCCGGGATAAGGATTGAAATGCGTGGTAAAAAGCATTTTCAGGACGTTTCCAGATGAGGACCAGTGGAAGAGGGGAATCAGAGCACAGAATATGGACCACAAGGCCCATCCAGTCTGCCCACATTCCTTAGTGATACCGACTTTCCTTCACCACGAAGGCTCCTCTGTGTTTATTCCAGGCTTTTGGCTTCTTTTACCAGTTTTACCTCCCTCCAGTGTCTTCCCTGAGAGGCCATTCCCTGCTCCTAGCACCTTTCCAGGAAGAGTTATTTTGTAACACCGCTCACCTCAGAGTTGCCAAGTTACCCGGTTCCGGGAGTGAGCTTTTAAGCCAGTCCTGGATTTCTGACAATCTCATTCTCAAGCATTATGGGACCTGCAGCACTGATTCCAATGTGTAAAATCAGGGACTACAAATACCATACTGCACTGCAAGGCAAATATAAAACCAGAACGGGCAAGAAATCTCACTCCTGGAACTGGGTAACTTGGCAGCTCTCACCTTGGAGGTGCTGGTTGTAGGCTTCCTTTCTGTTGAAACATATCTACTTTTCTTGTCTGATTGATTGAGGTATTTGAAGGTCTCCATCATGTCTTGGGGACACATATTTAGGTCCTTAATTCTCACGTCACAGGGAATTTGCTGCAGACCCTGCACTGTTTTGGTAACCAAAGAGAGGTCTCATCAGTGCCCTGTACAGAGGCATTATCACTTCCTTGTTTTCCTGCTGGTTATGCTTCTCTATCCTGGCATCCCTTTGGAAGACGTGTGATGAGTGAAAGTATGGGATGGTTGGAGGAGGACAGGCATAAATCCCTTGGTAAGATAGAGAAGAGGTACAGTGTGTGACATTAATGTCCAAAATTGAGGTCAGGATGGGAGTGGTCTAACATCTCAGTGATAGCTGGTTCAGGTATCTCTTATCAGGGGCATAAGAATGGGATGGGCCACAGAGGCCTTGGCCCCACCAAAGGTTTGCCTGCAGAGAACAGCCACAATCACAGCTGACTCCTTCTGTCTGCCCGCAGGAGATCGGATCGCCGTGGGCACGGTGGAAAGCCACTGCAATTGGAGAGCCCAACGGGCAGATAGGAGTCTTTGCTGCATTTGCGGCAGCCTCCCCCTCCTTTCCGTGTGGATCCAGTTTCCTGTGGACAGACAGGAGTCCGCGATCGCAATCATTCCCTTCTCTTCTGCTGCGGGAAATGGGATCCCCATGGGTAGAACAGGAAGGGAAGGTCATGGGGCTAGGAGTCAGAGTTAGGGCAGAGTTGGAGGTAGAGTCAAGGCAGAGCTTGCCCCCCCCCAATCTGAGAGGCGTTCTGTGGCCCCTATCTCTTATTCTGTTCTCTGACCTGTCTGAAGGAGGAAGGGGGCAGGGTTTGTTGACACAGGTGCTCAGCGAGGAGGAGGAAGATAGGCCAGGGTTGGACTAAGCTCACTAAGAGAGGTATCAGGCATCTGTTGATAACACTTTATATCATCCTGTGGAACTCCAGGAAGTCATAATAAAATTAGGAGTACAGTAGGCTGCTCCAAATGGACTTAGAACTATCATCATGATGGTCACAAGAATGAATTTCACCTGAGAACAGTACATTCAAAAGGGCTTAGTCAGTTAGCAAGACCTGCTGAGCAGCTGAAGCGCCGTGGTTCTGGTAGTCAGAGTGGCTGAACATCCCCACAGGCTGCAGAAGAGACGCCCTGTTACAAGTGGAGCAGCCCATGGGCGGAGCAGGGGTAGTCCCGGTAGCTGTCTGGTATAAAAGCACTTTAAAAGCACTGAGCGCTCACCACTGTATAGAGTAAGACGGCAAGTAAACTCCCAGCTCCCTAGCCAAGGCCACCAATGGTACTTGGGAGTAGGAGAAGACGGTAGCTGCTCCCCATCCTGTCTCACATGCATCCATAGGCCCTGGATAAGGGGCAGGGCTGAATCAGAATGCACATCTTTACAGCGGCTGCGGAGACAGCTGCAGCACTCTCCTCACAGCCTGCGATTTGCAATTAATGATTGAAAATGGCTACCTCTGTGCCTCATTACAGAGAAATGGACTTTTCTGATGCACAAGACCTGACAATTTGCCTTCCATTTGCTTCCAGGAAATAGTCTTTAAATTAGTAGTCTTAGCTGAGAGACGCCTCTCTCCCCGCGTCCCATGATCATGAAGCTTTCAGAGAGCATTTTCCATCCATTTCCTGCTTGATGATTGTCTCTCATGTCCAGCCTCTTTTTTTTCCTCGGTCCTTATATTCTGGGATAATGGGGCAGAGCCACTGGGATGGCAGGGGACACTCGGCATCGGGCCATTAACTGGAATTCATCTCTGTTCCCTCTTGGAGGTCCATGTAACTGAAGCTCCGGATTAGCAGCTAAATCATCTGTCATTCTACCTTGGTGTAAGGCTCCCTCAGAAAGGAAAAGGAAGTTGAATTTCCTTCAGTGGTTCTTAACCCAGTCAGGTTTTCAGGATATCCACAATGAATATGCATGAGATAGATTTGCATACAAGGGAAGCCATGCATACAGATCTTTCTCATGCATATTCATTATGGATATCCTGAAAACCTGACTGGCCTGGGAATCCCACAGGTTGAGAACCACTGATTTAGTTCAAACCTTTCTCAGGGTTCAAGGCACATTACATTTGGCCTGGTGATATTGTCCTGCCCCCAGGGCCGGCCCAAGGGTTTCTGCCACCCCAAGCAGAAGCTCCAGCCATTCCACCCCCGCTCGCTGAACCCCGCTGCCCTCCCTTGTGATGAGCCGCGCTACCGCCCCCGCTGCCGCTGATTCTGGTGCCAGGGTCGGGGGGGGGGGGGGCGGCTCAGCTCAGAGGCAGGCCATCTGCTTTGGCACACATGGTCTGCCATGAGCACTATGCTGCCCATAGAGGTCTGTTGCCCTAGGCGGCCGACTCTATCTCCAGAGGACTCAGAATGTACCTGAGGCAATAGAGGGTTAAGTGACTTGCCCAAGGTCATAAGGGGCAGTAGTCTGATTCCAACCCGACCTCCCTGGTTCTTAGCCCACTGCCCTAACGATGAGGCGACTCCTCCACAGCTGCATGATCTCTCACAGCACAAAAACAACCTCATTACAAAGTTGGAGTGGCTTGCCCTTTAGCGTGCTGAGAAACTATTTGTATTTCCATTATAGGAAAAGATTGATCCATGGATAATTTTAACCTGCAGAAATAATAAGTAACGCTGCCGCTAGGCTGTGGGCAGCAATCGAGTTTCTGTTCTTGTCTTCAGGCGATGCTGCAGAAATAAGAACATAAGATAAGCCATACTGGGTCAGACCGAGGTCCATCAAGCCCAGTATCCTGTTTCCAGTCTAGGTCCTACGTACCTAGCAGTCTCCCCAAAAGACGCAGGTTCCGCAATGCTTGTACTGGGTCAAGCAATGAATGATGGCAGGAACCCCCATCCCCCGAACTATCCTCCTCCTCTTCCTCCCACCTAGGAGTGCTAACTGGATTCGGGTTGTGAACTGCCTGGTGACCCAGTTCCAGGAGCCGGATATTTTAGTCAGTCCTGGTTGAATTTACATCTCAAAGAAGTGAAAACTGTAGCCCCTGATCCCAGCCATTGAACTCCATGGCGCAGGTCCCATCATGTTGGGGCATGTCAGAAATCCAGGGCAGGGTAAATTGGCAGCTCTGCAAGCAGAGCCCATTCCTTGTTTTATCCTTGCCTTTCATCCTCCGCTGCATCTCTGGCCTTGGCGTTTGTTGCCCTCAGAAACAAAATGTAAACTGCAAAAACCAGAAGTGGCTTAGCCTGTCCAAATGACCTGGAGTCAGCTGATAGCCATTCAGCGCCTGGCCTTTTTCAAAGTACATTTCCACCAATCTGTGTACCCACCCAGAGATCTGTGATAGGCAGGCTATAAATTTAAAGAAATGAAATTAAATGAAATGTTTTTCCGAGTTGTGGCATTCCATGATACCCAGAGCTATGTGATCTAACATTATGTTTTTGTATCGCTGTCAGATAAAATCTGTTTCCCTGTCACACGTAGAGATAAGCTTGTTGTCACATGGTATTATGTGTTTCTAGGTTGCTTCTATGTAGTCCATAAATGCTGCGGCTTGACAGTAGGGAGTGGTGGGGGGGGGGTATTCTAAGAGCCCCGTACACACATGCGCACACATACACGCATGCACTCAGAAGCAGACACACTGGAAGTCTTCTCTAAAGAAGAGTTGTTCCTGTCCTCAAAAGGGGACCAGGCCGTGGGCCTGAAGAGAGACTGGAATAAAGAGGAAGAGAAGGGTGTGGAAGGACAGATTACAGGATACAGATGTACCAGCTGCCGGCAGGCGGTTTGTGATGTCTTTTTAAAGTCCCTGGAAATGTTTTGTGGATGCTCTGCGGGGTTCCTCCCTTCTGTCTCACCCCTTCCCTGAATTTGAGCTCAGAACTCACACTGTCCTTTATTCTTCCTTTCTCACAGACCTTGCTGGTGGAAGTACAGCATCATGACTGCACCCTAGTCCGTCCAGATCTGCACTCTCCGTCCTCTCTGCTCCGAAGGGCCCGAGAATGTGCCTGCCCTTCCTAGCTGTGGGTCTTCTTTGCAGAAGCCTCCTGACTTCTGCGCTCCTGTTCCCTAAAGATCTGAGCCCAATTAATACCGCTGACTTGCCAGGTAAGGCAAGACTTCATCTGTCGCAGGCACAAAGAAATGTTGCTCTTATTGGCAGTACCTAGGACATACGCTGCACCTTGCCCCCAACAGTAGTCCAGCATCCCTCGCAATTTAGTATTTCCGGAACATACAGTACAAAGAGCCACCCCTAGGGCAGGTCATTTAGTTAAACCTTTAAGGGACCTGGAAAGCAAGAAAGGAGATGGCGGGTTAGTTTATTCAATGACTGCAGGTAAACTGAAGCAAGAGGAGATACTGGGATTTATTGAATGTCATTTACAAAGCTGGTGACAGAGTTGAAATTAGAGCCAGGGCTGGCGCAACCATTAGGTAAACTAGGCAGATGCCTAGTGTGGCAGCTTCTGGGGTGCAGCAAAGAGCAGGACATTCAGAGCAAAACAATAGATTCTGATGGCCATGGGGGGATGTAAGACAAGGTTTGTCTAGGATGTCAACACTCTGAACCAACTCTGGGACCACACACTGTATCCAATGTAAGGGGCCCGGGGCACTGGTCAACCTAACCTAATGAGTCACGATGGCAACATAGTCTAGGGGTGATGCCATTCAGCTGGTGGCATGATCAGAGCAGAGTCCTTAGAGGACGTAGATCCTACCCCAGGCTCCTGAGGCTTAGGTATTGCCTCTCATTGAAGTGACTTTCCCCTTTTTCGAGGTACCTTGTCCTATCCCTGGTTCCGAGGCTTGGTGAGTGACAATGACACTACGAAGCTGGGCCTTGACTTTCAGAGGATGCTGAAACTCAACCACACCCTTTTCATTGCAGCAAGGTGAGTGCTCAATAATGATTTTGCAGTGGGCGGGCGCTTATGCAATAATCCCATCCAAGGCGTTGTACAGACAAGTCAAACAGTTATTGTATTGTGATGGAATTACAACCAACCTTTGTTTTACCCACCTACCACTGCCAAGAGGGCAGAGGCTTTGCAGGCAGACATCATATGCAGGAAAATGGCATCTCTGGCTCTGGTCAGCTTTGAGCCTGAGCACAGGAGAGGGTAGTGGGGAAGGGGCACATTCTCTGGAAGGGGACGATTGAGATCTTAGGCTTTCAGCTTTTGAGGATTTCCGTCCAGGGCACAGTGCAGAAGGGGTCATAAAAACTGATTCGCAAGGACCATTAGGAGAAAGGTGAAACTGGTCAGATCTGTCCCGTTGTATCTTGGGGTTGATCTTACTGCTTTGAAGTGGGTTTTCTGGTGGCTGTACCCGGAAAAATAAGCTGATGTACCAAGTATACAAAATTCTTTCTCAGTCCATGCTAAGAGGGAATGCTCTGTGCCTTTCCCCAACTTTCTCCCTCGTGATTGGTATGTTTGGGTAGGAAATGTTAGGGAGCTCAGCTCACACCACACTTGTAAGGGTTGGGATGGATGAGAACTGGGACATTTTAGGACTCAAGTAAGAACACATCAGTGCATGCATCCGCTGTCCCCTATTCTGGGTCACTGATGGCCACACGATTTATTATGACCACTTTCCAGTTTGTACAGTTACCAGTTTTCATTTCTTTTCATGGGGGAAGGGTAGGGTTGCCAATTGGCTACAGATGTGCCTGACAGGCTTGATCCAGTCCTGGGTTTACTCCATTGCATGCAGGGACACGTAGTTCTAATTTCTCCATTGCACTCCATAAGAAAAGCAAGACTACAAGTCCCTGCATGCAATGGGGTAAACCCAGGACTGGATCAAGCCTGTCCGGCGCATCTGGAGCCAGTTGGCAACCCTAGGGAAGGGATAATTGGGAGACTTCATCTCATTTTGTCAAAGTGTTCCCGTTTTATTCTTCGGTTTCCCCCCTTATTACAGCTTCTAAATCTGGTTTCTTTTCTCCCAGGGATCATGTGTACGCTTTTGACCTGAGGCAGACCAAGGATACTCTTTCTCCTGACAGAGTAAGGACGCTAGCGCAAGAACGCAGCTCTTTTATTCAAACTGAAGAATGCTTTCAATTCTGCGTTGCAGGGTCAAATCCAGCCGAAATAAGTAGAGAGGAGTTTGCTGAAGGGCTGTTGGGAAAGGTTTGTCTCTTTGTGGATGATGCTAAAATCCGCAGCAGGATAAAGAATCTGGAAGGTGTGGAAAACATAAGAAAAGATCTAGCGAAGCTTGAGAAATGGTCTGGAATTTGGCAGCTAAGATGTAATGCTAAAAAATGCAGGATAATGAATTTGAGCTGCAAAACCCCAAGGGAGAAGTACAGTATGAGAGGTGAAGTACTTCTGTGCACGACAGAAGAGCGGGACCTGGGAGTGATTGTGTCTGATGATCTTAAGGTGGCCAAACAAGTAGAAACGGGGACGGTGAAGGCTAGAAGGATGCTTGGGTGCATAGGGAGAGGAATGGCCAGCAGAAGAAAGGAGGTGATAGTGCCTCTGTATAAGTCTTTGGTGCGACCTCATTTGGAGTATTGTGTGCAGTTCTGGGGACCGCACCTTCAAAAGAATAGAAATGGGATGGCGCTGGTGCAGAGGGTGGCTATAAAATGGTCAGTGATCTTTAGCATAAAGCATATGGGGATAGACTAAATGATCTCAATATGTACACCTCCATGGTATAAATAAACAGAATTGGGAATGGGTGTAGTATGTGGGAGAGTGAAGGGGGAAATGCCCCCCCCCAAATGCTAATGGGCCAAGCCCCCTCTCCAAACAGTGCAGGGTCACTTGCAATTTTGTTTTGCTTTTAGTGTTGCGGCAGCTAAAAAGCCATAGTGCCACTGGAAGAGGTGGGTGAGCCACATAGGCTGTGGCCTGATCACATTTCTGATCTCTTAGAGCAGTGGGAGGCTTCCTGCTTCGTCTGCCACTGGGCGTGAACAGATTTCCAAACACAAGGGCAGCGGGCAAAGGAGGAAGTTTCCACTGCTGAAAAGGAGTCATTGGCTGAAGGTAGACAATGCTGGAAAATGCTTGGGATGGGAGGGTGGCTGATGCTGGGGAACAGGTGTGGAATAAGGGGGCTGATGCTGCAAAGTGCTGGGGATGGGGGTGGGAGAAGGGGGCTGATGCTGGAAAATGCTTGGGATGGGAGGGTGGCTGATGCTGGGGAACAGGTGTGGAATAAGGGGGCTGATGCTTCAAAGTGCTGGGGATGGGGTGGGAGAAGGGGGCTGATGCTGGAAAATGCTGAGGGTGAAGGGGGGGGTGGCAGTAGGAGGCTGATTCTGGAAGATAGTGGGGATAGGTGTGGAATAAGAGGTCTGACTAGTGGTGTAAATTCTGTGCAAGTGGCTCCTGTAGTGCAGGGGAACCAAGGAGGAAGAGGCCCATTTGCAGCTGCTCCTACATCTTCTGAAGTTGAGTTCTTCTACTGTAAGGGGCCTTTAAAAACTGTTTCTTGAGTGCCCATAATTAAAATTTCTGCCACTAGGGCTGATACTGCAACATGTTGGGGATGGGGGCTGATGCTATAAGATGCTGGCGATAGTGATGGGAAAAGGGGCTGAGGCTGCGGCTGAGAGAAGGAGGCTGAGGGCTGATGTTTATTTATTTATTTATTTGTTTAAACATTTGTTTATACCGCTTTGTCCTTCACTCAGAGCGGTTTACATTATAACTTGAAACATTATACATAGAGCAGTTAAACTTGGAAACATTATACATAGAGCAGTTAAACAGAGGTTGATGTTGTACAACTGGTGTGGTATATTGGGTAGAGGCTGTGTAAAAAAACTACGTACAGTGTTATTTTATTTGAAATCTAACTATATACATTTTATATATTTCGTATATCGTATTGCAGACCATAGCAAAAGGTTATTCGTAGTTGGTCTATGGCATGTTAATTTGAGGTTATTATGTAATATGGTCGAAGTGATTCTTAAAGAGGAGTGTTTTTAGATTCTTTCTAAAATCCTTAATGTCTGAGATTGCACGCATGTCATCGGCGAGAGAGTTCCATAGTGTTGGAGCATAGAGCGATATTGCTCTTCCAGAGGTGGATTGTATGGTCTTTTGATATCCAAGAGGTGGGATAATGATGATCTTATTATTATTTCTCCTGGGCCGGTTACTTGAATCTTTAGTTATCAAGTCTTGTAGGATGTTTGCTGTTACTTGTGAATGATCTTGAAAACGGTTATTGTTGCTTTGTATTGGATTTGTGCATATATAGGGAGCCAATGTAATTGGTTAAGAATTGGTGTGATGTGACCATATCTGATGTGGGAGCTGGGGGTTGCAGACAGTGAGGGGATTGCAGCTGGTAGAAGGGAGCAGATGCTGGGTGTGGAGAAGGGGGATAGGGGCTGTCACAGAGGCTGAGACTGGTCGAAGAAGGTTGGGACTGATCCTGGCAGATGCTAATCTGGGACTAGGAAAAGGAGGCTTATGCTTGCAGCTGCTTGAGGCGGAGCTAGGAATAGAAGGGGCTGATGCTGAGAAAGGAAGAAGGAACAGGATTGGCTGGGGAGGGAGTAAGAGGCAGAGAATGTGCCAAGAGGGTCAGAGTGGAAGGAATGGAGGGGAGAGAAATAGAATGTGTGAGGAGGAGCAGAAGGAAAGGGAGGGGGAGGTTGCCAGGAGGGGGAAGAACGAGAGGGAAGGAGAGCCCGGAGGGGGAGAAGGGGATGGAAAGAGAGAGAGCGAGCTCTGGAGGGGGATGGTGAGAGATGGGACAAAGGAGGAGGAAGAGAGAAGAAGAAGGAGGGAGGAGAGAGGGAGATGGAGACAAAGCAGGGAGAGAGTGGAGGAAAGAGATGGGAAACGGCAAGAGGAGAGGAATATGGAGGAAGAGGAGAGGAAAAATGAAAGAAGAGGTGAAAACGAAGAACTAAGGAAAGGATGGGAGAAGAGAGGAATAGCATAGCGAGACCTGCAGAGAGAAGGAAAGAGGTAGAAGGAGGTTGCAGCATAGTGAAGCAAAGATAGAGAGGGGGAGGGGGAGAGAAGCAAGGAATGTGTGAGAGAGCAGGAAGGGAGGGAGAGGAGAATGGAAACACAAAGGAAAGAGAAAACAATTGGAATCTAAGAGTGACATAAGCAAAAGAAAGATGACAACGGGGTGGAAAAATCTAGAGGAAATGCTGAGAAAATGAAATAGATAACAGGAAGGAAACTTAGAAATAAGAGGGCAGAGGAAATGTAAAAAAAATAAAAACGAAATGAATAAGGAAAGGCTAGAGAAATGGCATTAAATCAAAATAAACTAATAAAAAAGAAAGCATAAAGGAAGGTGATAAGAACAGATAAAGAAATACAAAGGTTTGAAAATATTTTATGTCATCTTACTGCGATGAGAAGGTTGAGGAGGTGGCAGCAGGCGTAGAAGGAGAATGTGGGGGGGGGGGTTGAGAGAGTAATAGTGTGTATGCGTCACTGGGTGGGGGAGAGAAAGCTGATCAATGCTAATCTGAGGGGAGGAGGGAAATTCACCCTCCCCCACCTGCCATTAATCTCAACTCCCTACCTTTGACCCCCAAACTGTACCTATGGAGGGACCTCTTTCAATTAAAAGGAAGCTCTGGAGCGAGGGGGCACAGAATGAAGGTGAAAGGGGATAGACTGAGGAGGAATCTAAGGAAATATTTCTTTCCGGAAAGAGTGGTGGATGTGTGCAATGGCCTCCTGGTGGAGGCGGTGTAGACAAGGACCTTAAGAAAGCGCGGAATAAGCTCAGAGGAAGGGATTGTAGACAAGGACCTTAAGAAAGCGCGGGATAAGCTCAGAGGAAGGGATTGTAGACAAGGACCTTGAGAAAGCGCGGGATAAGTTCAGAGGAAGGGATTGTAGACAAGGACTTTGAGAAAGCGCGGTATAAGCTCGGAGGAAGGGATTGTAGACAAGGACCTTAAGAAAGCGCGGGATAAACTCAGAGGAAGGGATTGTAGACAAGGACTTTAAGAAAGCGCGGGATAAGCTCAGAGGAAGGGATTGTAGACAAGGACCTTGTGAAAGCGCGGGATAAGCTCAGAGGAAGGGATTGTAGACAAGGACCTTGTGAAAGCGCAGGATAAGCTCAGAGGAAGGGATTGTAGACAAGGACCTTGAGAAAGCGCGGGATAAGCTCAGAGGAAGGGATTGTAGACAAGGACTTTAAGAAAGCGCGGGATAAGCTCAGAGGAAGGGATTGTAGACAAGGACCTTGAGAAAGCGTGGGATAAGCTCAGAGGAAGGGATTGTAGACAAGGACCTTGAGAAAGTGCGGGATAAGCTCGGAGGAAGGGATTGTAGACAAGGACCTTGAGAAAGCACGGGATAAGCTCGGAGGAAGGGATTGTAGACAAGGGACCTTGAGAAAGCGCGGGATAAGCTCGGAGGAAGGGATTGTAGACAAGGACCTTGAGAAAGCGCGGAATAAGCTCAGAGGAAGGGATTGTAGACAAGGGACCTTGAGAAAGCGCGGGATAAGCTCGGAGGAAGGGATTGTAGACAAGGACCTTGAGAAAGCGCGGGATAAGCTTGGAAGAAGGGATTGTAGACAAGGACCTTGAGAAAGCGCGGGATAAGCTCGGAGGAAGGGATTGTAGACAAGGACCTTGAGAAAGCGTGGGATAAGCTCGGAGGAAGGGATTGTAGACAAGGACCTTGAGAAAGCGCGGGATAAGCTCGGAGGAAGGGATTGTAGACAAGGGACCTTGAGAAAGCGCGGGATAAGCTCAGAGGAAGGGATTGTAGACAAGGACCTTGAGAAAGCGCGGGATAAGCTCGGAGGAAGGGATTGTAGACAAGGGACCTTGAGAAAGCGCGGGATAAGCTCAGAGGAAGGGATTGTAGACAAGGACCTTGAGAAAGCGTGGGATAAGCTCGGAGGAAGGGATTGTAGACAAGGACCTTGAGAAAGCACGGGATAAGCTCGGAGGAAGGGATTGTAGACAAGGACCTTGAGAAAGCGCGGGATAAGCTCGGAGGAAGGGATTGTAGACAAGGACCTTGAGAAAGCGCGGGATAAGCTCGGAGGAAGGGATTGTAGACAAGGGACCTTGAGAAAGCGCGGGATAAGCTCGGAGGAAGGGATTGTAGACAAGGACCTTGAGAAAGCGCGGGATAAGCTCGGAGGAAGGGATTGTAGACAAGGACCTTGAGAAAGCGCGGGATAAGCTTGGAGGAAGGGATTGTAGAGTTACTAGTTGATATGGATGGGCAGACTGAATAAGCCTTATGGTCTTTGTCCTCATTTTCACTGCTTCTATGTTTTTTCATGGTAACGAACAAATGTTTACGGATATGAACCAAATGGCTTTATCAGTCTCCCCAATTTCCTCTTATTACAGCATCATCTCAGCCTTCACCATGACGACCCACTATGTCCGCCCCGTGCGGGGTTGAATTTGATCCCTTGTTTTGGTTACTGCTACTGGGCATCACATGTCATCCACCCCCTTGGCTGGGAACAAATTTCTCACAGTTGCTCCCTCCACATCACGTCCTCTTATCCTTGTCCGGAATTATACATAAAATGCTGCCAAATTTTGTTTCAGATGTGCTTATACATGTGGCATAGTGCCAAACTAGACAATGTTTCTGAATATCGGGCCCCATAAGTTTGTAATAAGCCATCGAGTGCTAGAATGTGAGCAGTCCTGTGGGCAATGATGCACTGAGTATCAGTAGAGCATGTTACGAGCAGATTGCACTATGAAGACCTGCTTGAGGGTGCTCTTCGAAGGGCAAATATATAGACCGAGCTCCATAATGACTGTGAACCGTCCATTAAAACCTCTAGTGATTATCTCCCCTCTCTTGCCAGCACCTGACATGGAAGACCCAGGATATGAAGAATTGCGCCATGAGAGGAAAGCAGCAGGTATGTAACTAGCCCAATCCTCTCTTTCATAGACAGATGTTCCCATCTGCAGCTGCTGGTGTTCTCTGCTAGGCCTGAAAGCAGGAAAAGCAATTTTCAGTCCTTCCTCTTCTTAGCTCGCAACTTTCCAGTGGCAGTTCAGGGTGAGCTACATTCAGGCACAAGAGGTTGTTCCCTTACAATCTAAGGTTGTACTGGAGGCAGTGGAGGGTTAAGCAGCTTGCCTAGGGTCACAAGGAGTGTATGTGGGATTTGAACCCTGGTCTTTCAGGTCTCAGGCTTTTATCCTAACACTAGGCTACTTTTTCACTCAGGAATAGCTTTGAACTTCAGTGTTTGAGGACCACAAATACATCTACTGATCAAGATATCTGTAATGGCTATCCGATCCATGATACCTGTACACATTTGCAGCCCAATTCCATCCGGGACGTGCAGACCCTCTGTGCGCCCATTTGGAACTGGACACACAGAGGGCGTCACGATTCTGATCTCGTGGAGTGCCTACACGCCTTGTCCAACTAACTCAGTTGCCATGGCACCACGGCTCCATTTAAAAGCCACGATCCCTGCCCGCCGACCACCAAATTGCTTTCCCCACAACCCGACCCCCGATCTGGCCTCCCAGGGCCAGGGTCGGGCTGTGGGGAATGCCTTCTGCTCCCTGCCGCCCCTTCCCAGCCCCAGGAATGCCGATTCAGCCGAATCGGGGAAGTTATTCCACTTTGGAGGTGGAATAACTTCCCCGTTCAAGCCGCCGGCCCTGGATGTACAGGGCCAACATTAGAATCAGCCCTGTACATCCTGGACCGGCAACTGCTCACTGCCCACCCTAATGCTGCCCCCAATCCTCTCTTTTCCCGCCCCTGTCTAACTTCCCCATACAATGCACAGGGAAGGAGGACGGGGCCGGGAAAGGCCACAAATAGCAGGGATGGATGTCCCAATGGGATGTCCATCCCTACTATTCATAGTTCAGAATGACCACCAGAATGGTTTGTGGCTCTCCGGAACCAGAGAAATCCTATATTACATTGTACGCAGGTCACCACAAAGTATACTATTCCCAAGGACTGTTTCAGTTTAAAGTTTTATATACGTTGGGTCTACATCGCTCAGGAGCACAGCAAAAGAAGTGGGTGACATAATTTGCAATGTGTGAAAAAACTCCGGATAGCTGGATGGACTTCGAGCCCAGGAGAATGTGTTTGATTTTGCAAAGGTGCATGTGGTAAGCTTCTGGCCCTCTCACCCGCAGGATGAATGTTACAACTACATCAAAGTGCTGGTTCCCAAGAATGATGAGACCCTCATCGCCTGTGGGACCAACTCCTTCAACCCTGTGTGCCGCACCTACAAGGTAGGACACAAAAGGGATCCTGAGATCCCAGCAACAGATGCAGGCCAGGCCGTACCAAGGGCTGTACGAGCGGTGTGGCCGCAGAAGACGAAAGTACAGAAAGGGCACAGATACCATCACGGGGCTTCCAGGAAGCTCAAAAAGAGCGAGTTACTGCATGTGGCTGGGGCGGAGGGGGGCACCAAATTTGTTAGCTTCGCAGGGCACATATCTATCTTGGTATGGTCCTGTGCAGGCCTCAGACCATATGTGGCAGAAGTGCTTCATTTTTGCAAGCTTTCTTTTTAAAAATCCACCACAACTTGGGTTTCCAGTTCATCTTCCATATAATACCCCTGAACTCATGTCTACAACACATTTACTATGTTACTATGTCATGTGAATCTGAAGCAGAGGCCAAACCCACAAGGAAATAGTGCAAAGCGTCCTATAGAGCCGGCCACACTGGATCCCTGTGAGCTTTTCTGATCGCGGCAGGCAGTGAGAAGAGGCCACTGAGTGGCTCGGGTCTGTGTGTGATCCTCTCATAGATCAGTTGGTGATGCTGCTGTTTTCAGATGATCTAGGATTCAGGTGATGCCACAGAGAGACCCTCAGTTGTCGGAGGTTCATGTAACTGGCCATCCTGTTTCCACTCTACTTATGGACAGCTTCAAACACTATAATGTTCATCAGTAGACCCAGGAGCTCATTTGCCTTCAGTCTGTATATATTCCCATGTACTCTGATACTTATGGGTTGCCAGAGCTCTCTGTTTGGGAGGCGGACTGTCTTTAGTCTGTTTGCTAAAGACATTACCCTCTTCACCACTGCGTGTCCACCAATGCACTTTAATTGTGCACTCTCCCTCCCCCAACCAAGAGCTTTAAGTACAGCTTCTCTGTAATTTCTTGTACCCCATGCCATGACTTTGTCAGGTTCTAACTCAAGCTCTCTTCTCATCTGATTGGCAGATCAGCACCTTGGAGCAGGAAGGGGAGGAACTCAATGGTCAGGCTCGCTGCCCATTCGATGCCAAGCAGACCAATGTGGCCCTCTTTGCAGGTATGAAATGTCTACACTGGCATTCTGGTCCATCATTTTTCTGGGCGATGCCCCTAGGTGCCTGGGTAAGACCTGCAGCTTCTTCGGGATGCCCCAGGTATGGCGGAAGAGAGAGATCCCAGCTAAAGCTATCAGAGGTACCCAAGAGCAGCACCTCCCTTTGGCTGATCAGTAAAACTGCAGCTTCTGATTCTAGTCGCGGCTGAGATATTACTTTTTGTGAATGGGGTTGAGGAGGAGGTGGTGCTTTGTGTGCTTCAGAGAGATGAAAGTGATAAATTAGCTCAGGCACAGGACGGGGCCTTAGAAGAGATCCATTTAACTTGCGTTGGACTCCAGATTGGAGTGCTGCTAGACTCCGCTGTGCTAACTTGCAGCGGGTATACGTAGCTTGAATACTATCCATGGAAGAGAAGCCGTGATCTAGCAGTGTATCGTTTCTTACCAGCTCATACATATTTTTTTGGCTCCCTCCCTAGATGGAAACTTGTACTCTGCTACAATGGCGGACTTCCAAGCTAGTGATGCTGTTGTGTACCGCAGCTTGGGGGAGAAGAGCCCGGTACTGAGGACTGTCAAGTATGACTCCAAGTGGCTGCGAGGTGAGGTCATGATGGGGAACTGCACTCACTGTTGGTGAAGAGGGTTTCCCAGTCACTCCCGGCTACACCAGAAGCATCACAGTGCCCTTAAGCAAAGTTCATTAGGAAACTTGAGGTTCACATTGCCTGAAACAACCAGGAAGTTCACAGGACATTTACAGTTCCCTCACTCCACTTACTGTTACTACAAATCCTATCAGCAGCTAGGGCTGGTGCGACCATTAGGTGAACTAGGTGGCTGCCAAAAGTGACAGTGATCCATGGGTGACCCACTCCCACTGCAGCCACCCCTCTCTGGGTCCTGCAATAGCAGCAATAGCTACAAACAGTCCTGTAGCACTTACCTCAACCTCCGCTACGGGCCTGTTTGACACAGCTTCTGCACCCATGCACAAGGGTGTCGGCATCGAGCATCAGCCAACCAACCTTGTATCACCAGAGGTTGAGGTAAGTGCCGTGTAGCTGTTGGAAGCCATTGCTGCTGTTTCAGGACCCGAAGGGGGTCGGCAGCAGCGACAGTGGGGGCCAGGGAGGGGGCAGGAGCAGGTGGCATGGGGCACAATGGAAAAAGATTCACCTAGGTTGCCTCATATCAGCCCTGTCACCAGTAATGATGCACAAACGCCCACCAAATAACTGAGAACCAAAAGAGACCAGGAAGGTTGTTCTCAGTTCTCATCAATGCAGTAACACACTGGAAAGAGGCTGCACTTGCTGGCTTCTCGCTCAGGGGGAGAATGAGATGGGAAGAAACGAAGCGCTCCAATTGACTGTCTCTTTGCGTTTAAATATATCTTTTCATCCTATTCTGTTTCTGTTTTTCACTCCAACAGAGCCACATTTCATCCATGCCGTCGAATTTGGACACTATGTTTATTTTTTCCTGCGGGAGATATCCATGGAATATACCACATTGGGGAGGGTAAGTATTGGGAGAGGGAAGGGGGAAGGGGAGGTGCTCTTCAGACTCCTCCCCACCTCATATAACCTTTAGATCAAGGGCAAAGCAGAACAAAGTTTAGTAGCCTTGTAACAGTAACATTGTAACAAATTGTAAAACTAGTGCAATGTAACAAAAGAACGTAACAATCTCAATAAATATAACAGTAGACTCCACAGTAACACAGTAAGGGGCTACTTTTATAAGGATCGCTTAGTTTAAGGCAGGCAGTCACGCGGACTTGACTTTTTAAAATAGGGGCCTAAGCGGTAAGACGCATGCGCCAACTCTAGGCGTGACCACTTACACCAACTCTAGACTCGGTACAAATGTCTGCTCCTGGATTTATAGAAAACGTGCGTAAGTTATAATAGTCACATAGGTAAATTTAGGCGCCAGCTATGCTCCACCTGACCCTCTGCTTGCTCACTCTGAAAGTCTGCATCATCGCCCTGACGCGCAGGCGTACAGAGAGCACCCACCTAAACTGCTTGCACAAGTGTTCATCCCTGCGCATAAGTCATTGAAAATAGGCAACTTGCATGTGTTGATGGTGCATAACTTTATGTGGCACCAGGTCCAAGCTCCGTCTGAGCAACCATTTTCATTTTATTTACAATTTCATTCACTTTTCAACCAAACGTGCACCAGGAAATATAAAATAATTTTTTTATTATTATTATCACACTATACAATTCACTTCAATATACAATCAAGTGAGGAAATTTAGTAACATAGTAAATGACGGCAGATAAAGACCAGCATGGTCCATCTAGTCTGCCCAGCAAGGTGGCAAGAGTAGGTGCACCTGCCGCTCCGTGCAGGTCACCCCTCCCCATGTCTTTGTTTAGGGGTGAACCCACTGCTCCATTTAGGGCACCCCTGTTTGTTGAGAAATATCTAGCAAATGCCTCAAATATAACAATCTACCTCCTCAGACCACAAATAAAGTAAACAGAGATCCAAGAAACGGAAAAAATATATATTTTCATAGGAAACAAAGCAAAAAATTACAAGGTCTAACACCTCCTTCAAAGGACCATCTCCAACAAATCACAGTGTGCCACTGAGGTGCCTTCTACACCTTAGCTCCCTCTCCTGCCACAAGAAAATCATTACATTGTCTCGGTTCTGAAAACACAAACATTTTACCCTCACATATAACCACAAACGTACAAGGAAATCGTAAAGCAAAAGTAAGACCAAGGGCAGAAACCCTCGGTTGTAGCACTAGGAAGTCTTGTTGTCTCTTCTGCGTTGACCTAGACAAATCAGGAAAAATACGTATCTTTCTACCAAAAACAGCTTATTGATATTTCCAAAATATAGATGTAAAACAGAGTTGCAGTCAAACTCTAGCACAAAAGTAGCAATAAGTGTGGTCTTTGAGTGATCACCTCTAGAGAGTATTCAAGAAAGTCCATGAGGTTTAACCCCTCCGGACTCCCACCTCAACCAGGAGAAGACCCCCCCTAGTGGAAGATAGAGGTGGGAGCATCTCCCCTAACATCCCCAACACTTTAATCAAGTATCTTTTAACCATATCCACTGGAGTAACCAGGGAAGACCTAAGGAAGTTCAGAAAACAAAGGTTATTCCTTCATACTTGATTGTCTAAATATTCCATCTTTCGATGGATTAAATTTCTGTCCTCCACCAATGATCCTCCCAGCACTTGAACTTCCTTGACTTTTGGCTCCAGCACATTCCACCTCTTAGTCAGATATCTCAGCACCAGAGACTGATCCACCACACTTTGGGACACAATAAACAAGTCACCCACAAAACATGTAGAAAATGCTTGCAGAGAAGAACTAAGTCTTTGCATGGGATCCCAGGGAGACTCCATAGTCACCGCACCCGCCTGAGCACCTTAAAGTTGAAACAAGCCCGGAGTAATTTCACTCCTTCCCCATGTGATTTCACTCAAAGTCCACTGCAAGGATTCCACGCCAAGGGCTGAACCCGCTTCCAGGAGGGAGAAGAAACTGCCACAGGAGAGACTCCAGGTAGGACAGCTCCAACGTTCCCTTCGGCGTGAGAGCCCTCCTGCTCCCCCGCCGGCCAGGTCTGGGTGGCGACATGCGTGCATTCGGGATCAGAGAAGCCCTGTCACTGCTGCTCACATGTTGAACCGCAGGCTGACTCATAGAGGGGATCCCTAAAGAAACAGCAGGCACACGAAAGCCCTCCAACATCATCTGCAGCAGCGGCTGGGAGCCATAAGGGAGACCTATTTTTCCTTTCCCTTTGCATTTGCACATTGCACAGGCAAGGCTGACAACCGCCGATGAGAGGAGAGGCAACAGCATCCTGCTGATACCGCTAGACCTGCGCCATCTTGGATCGAATATAAAATAATTTAAGAAAAACTATAAAACATCTTCAAAAGTATTATATAGAACATAAAGATAACAGATAGAACTCGGCATCGAAGAGCAAATGACACCCTGGTCTGAAGTACTAAAGGAAAGTATACTTGATGATAAAACATCCAGATTCTCTTCCCCCGAAAGCAACCCCTAAATAATTTTAAAAAATACTCAAAAACCAGAAAAGATAAAATCCCTATAGCAAACAGATTACTAATGGCCACACTGAAAGATCAAAGGACTGCTGCAGTCTGGGAGAAGCTTATCCCCTCACCTGCCAGCAAGGAAAGGTTTGCTGGGCTACATCCAGGCAGACAGGAACACAACTAATGCAGAGGTTAGATAGTGCTCTCAGTGTGAGGCAGAGACTAAGCAAACTTCTCGTGCACCCCTCACTTATCTTGCTCCTGGCCTCTTTCCCTCCATCAGCTGTTCTTTTTAATTCCTCGCTTTGGTGACTTTGGCAGGTGATTTTTTCCCGTGTTGCCCGAGTGTGTAAAAATGACATGGGGGGTTCACCTCGCGTCCTGGAGAAGTATTGGACCTCTTTCCTGAAGGCTCGTCTGAACTGCTCCATGCCAGGCGACTCCTTCTTCTACTTCGACGTGCTGCAAGCTATAACCAATATCGTGCAGGTGAACAACCGGCCTGCGGTGATAGGAGTGTTCACGACCCAAACAAACAGGTCAGTGCTGTAATTACTCTCCACACTGCTTGCATATGGATTTCAGATTCTTCTCCCAAAGTGTGCAAATAGAACACTGGTTACTCTCCCTGCTGTGTGCACAAGGGAGCTCTGAGTGCTCTCTCACTCTGTGCAAAGGGATCTCTGATTCTTAACGTTCCCTGTGGGGTTAGTGGACATCATTAATGTTCCTTCTCTGTGAGTCACTGGATATGGTTAATACACCTCCTGTGGATCTCTAGGCATGGTTAATGTTTCCTTCATGGGCCATTGGGTGTGGCTGCTTCCCCTGCTCTGTGGGTCACTGGTCAGTGAATGGTTAATGTTGCCTCTGTGTGGATGGTTAGATATGGTCCATGTAGCCGTGCTGATGTGTCCATGTGCCCCTCAGCCCTTGGAGATAGCAGGTGTCTCTTTAGATATCCTGCTCACCCATTGTATATGGTGAGTGG
Source organism: Ichthyophis bannanicus (assembly GCA_033557465.1). Lineage (NCBI taxonomy): Eukaryota > Metazoa > Chordata > Amphibia > Gymnophiona > Ichthyophiidae > Ichthyophis > Ichthyophis bannanicus. The sequence continues at coordinate 49,763,728 of CM066048.1, read as the reverse complement.
GTTTCTATAGGGGCAGAAGCTTTGCCCCATATTCTAGCTCTGTGATATGCCGGTAAGAAAAAAGGAAGAACAAAGATATGGGAAAACAGACAGGTCAAGAGCCTTCAGCATACCTCTAACTCAGACATAGAACATGGCATTTGAGAAAGGACGTCCAGGTGAAATCTGGGGCACCCTGGGCAAAACATCCCAAAAAATGTTTTGGACAGTTTTAGCAACTTGGACGTCCCCAAAATGGATGGTCTCATGGGCACCTTCATAGCCGTCCCCACCACAAACACTTGGAGGGGGGAGGGGGATCTATCCCATGCTGAAGGTATGTCTATACAAGCTATTTTGCAAAGGGGAGCAGCCATCAGCACGCAGAACCAAAAGCAAGTTTCCCCACTTCCCTGCCCTTTTCATGATCGTCAGGGGGGCATCGGCAATACCTTCCTCTCTATGGGTCTGGATGGCAGAACAAAAGCTTTTCTGATGCCTATTCATGCCCATCGGGAATTCATAGCCTTTACTAGTGAATATAAATTATTTCGAGTAGCAGCCGTTGGGCATTGGATTATTATTGTTGCCATTATTGTAGAAATGATAAATGTATGTTAACCGTATGATAAATGTGTAAATTTTAATCTGTGTTGGCCGTGGTGTGTAATATGTACATGAAAATATTAAATATGATGATAATATATAAATATGATAGATAAAGAATAAATAATATATGGATTAACACTCATATGTAGAAAGAGGTTTAATGTTATATAAAAGTGTTTTTATTATTTTGAAGGTAAATATATATGAAGGATGTTTTCTCTATGTAGTATGTATATCTGAGAATGATAATAGAGTCCTACTTTTAATTTCTGGCACTCTTTCTTGGGATGTATAGATAGTTGTTTTTCGTGCCCTGGAGCAGGTATAGACATGGGCGACGGTCCTGCTGGTGGTTGGTGACATGCTCGCCATTCCTGAAATCGGGAGTGCATGTCCAACTTGTCCCAAATGCCCACGGCCACATCTCCGTCATGCCTCTTCGCTACTTGTATGTCCTCGCATTGGGGATGTCTATAGAACCAGCTTCTAAAATATCCCTGGGGACATTTCTGGGATTTGGATATCTGCATGCCAGTTTTCAGACGTCCACATGTCCTTCTTTCTTACAAAAGTAATCCAGACTGTTGCTTTTATTATAAAGACCCTAGGTTTTATATAACGTGTCTTTACAAACCTCAGGAGAGTGAAGAAATATCCCTTCAAATCACAAACCGCTGCAAAGACCCAACGAAAACTCGCCACATTAATATTGTCATTAATAAATTAGGATCCCAAGCAAACTTGAAACCTGTGGGCTCTGTGGAGCTGTAAAATGGAAATTGAATTTAGCAAGAAAGTTCAGCTAGAGATTTAAAGTCTTGCTCGGCAGCGGAAGACAAAATGTAATAAAGACAAGGCCGTAAAGAAGGGCTCATAAAATGTTTAGATATATTTATATAGATATTAATATAAAAAAGCCCTTGGTATTCTGAGTTGTTTTATACCAGAGGTCCCCATGTGATGGTGGAAGGGGTAGGAATAACAAAAGGAGGCAACAGAGGGGGAGAGGGAGGGAAGGGGAAGAATTTGAAGTCTTCCATAGCTGTAGAAAGAAGTAGATTAATCCTTCCTGTTCATTCTCAGCATCACAGGTTCGGGGGTCTGTGCCTTCTACATGGACGAGATTGAGAAGGTCTTCAACGGGAAGTTCAAGGAACAGAAAACCACAGAGTCTGCCTGGGTCCCGATTCCAGAGGACAAGGCGCCCAAGCCCAGGTAAAGCAGCTCTCCCGAGACGTTCCCCCCCCCCCCCCCCAGAAGGAGGCTGTGCCATCTTGCACATTTCCAGACAGTTCTACTAGTCCTCACAAAGGGCTGAGTCACAAAAGGTCTATGGTACAAAACCATGAAGCATGGTGCCCACAAGGTTCTGGAAATCTTTAACAAGACTATATATCCTGAGCTGAAAATGAGACAAGCAGTCGGGACAGGACTGGATGTGTGCTGGATCCTAGACTGAGTGTCGGTCTTTGAGAGTTTACAAGCTAAATGGTTCTAATGATTAAACTGGATTCAGATACAGTTCACGCTGCAGTCAGGGAGTGCATGCCATCACTTCAGGACAGCACAGAGGTCTGCACAGCTGAAAAAGGGGAAGGAATGTTATAATTCTTATTATTGATCAATTATAATTGAATGAACTGAAACACAGAGAGAGAGAAAGAGATTTGCCCAAGGTCAAGTTTAAAGTCAATGAAGAACTAACATTTAAAGCCACAAGTCACAGGAGCTTTTCGAGGTCGTGATTGATGTGACAAGGCCTATCGGTGGGGTGGGGAGGGAAAGAGCCGAGGGACATTCATTTTAGAGAATTAAGCAAACACATTGCCCAAAGAAAACTCCGGCAATGAAGCCCCACAGTTAATAAAACGAGAGAAAGACTGAGCCCATTCTCGTCTGATCTAGGGCATCTGGTGCTTCTTAGAGAACTTGGAATTATGAGGCCCTAGACGAATCCAGGACTGGCCCAGTCTGTTCCTCAGTACACGAAGCTGTCTGGCCTCCTTAATCTGTGTTGCTTTGCAGCCTGTTTGCTGTGCTGAAGGAGTACACTGTGGCAGAATCACTCACTGCTGCACTGTTGCCACCGTCACTATGGTAGGACAGACTGCTGCAGACATACAGACAGAGGGGATTTTTTAAAAAATTCTATGCCATCTCTTCCAGGCCTGGCAGCTGTGCAGGGTTCGGAAAAGCAGCAGCCTATAAAACGTCCAACGAGTTTCCAGATGAGGTGCTGACATTTATCAAATCCTACCCGTTACTGGATGAAGCTGTACCATCCATCACGGAGAAGCCGTGGTTTACCAGAGCCAATAGCAGGTATGGAGTGAGAGAGAGAATCTTACGCCCTGACAGCAGGACATTCTTCCAGGGACTGAGATCCTTGTCGACCTCCTAAGGGAACCTCCCTTCCTTTCTTTCACTGTATGTTTCTTGATCCCCTCTCCGTCTCCTCCAGTGGCTAAGAGTTCATGCTACTTGCTGACGCTTTTCATGCTCACCAGTAGCCTGGTTGAAATGGAAGCTGAGCTCTTTGAACAGTTAATGGTGGAGGATTTTCCATTCTCCTCGGACACTGACGTTCATTCATCATCTGCTGTGCTTCTTTCTAGGTTCAAGTTGACACAGGTAACTGCTGACACAACTACCGGCCCCTCCAGTAACTACACTGTCTTATTTCTGGGCTCTGAAGATGGGAAAGTGCTGAAAGTTCTTGCCAAGGCTGATGAGAACTCCACCATGGAGACCTTGCTCCTGGAAGAAATTAATGTTTACAACCCTAAAAAGTGAGATTAGCAGCAGTGTCTGTATGCATAAAGCACCACCAGCACCCTGCACACACAGCACATCACTGCCCTACACACACACAGCAGCACCACCACCACCACCCTGCACACACAGAGCACCACCACCAGCACCCTGCACACACACAGCACCACCACCATCATGCTGCACACACACACAGCACCATCATTTCCCTGCACACACACAGCACATCACTGCCCTACACACACACAACAGCACCACCACCACCACCCTGCACACACACAGCACCACCACCACCACACTGCATACACACAGTACCATCAGCACCCTGCACACACACAGCAGCACCACCAGCACCCTGCACACACAAAGCACCACCATCAGCACGCTGCACACAAAAAGCACATCACTGTCCTACACACACACAGCAGCACCACCACCAGCACCCTACACACACACAGCACCACCACCATCATGCTGCACACACACACAGCACCATCATTTCCCTGCAAACACACAGGAGCACCACCACCACCACCCTGCACACACACACAGCACTACCACCACCACACTGCATACACACAGTACCATCAGCACCCTGCACACACATAGCAGCACCACCAGCACCCTGCACACACAAAGCACCACCACCAGCACTCTGCACACACAAAGCACATCACTACCCTGCACATACACAGCAGCACCACCAGCACCCTGCACTCACAGAGCACATCACTATCCTGCACACACACAGCACCACCACCACCACCGTGCTTACACACAGTACCATAAGCACCCTGCACAAAACAAGCACCACAGCACCCTGCACACACACAGCACATCACTACCCTATACACACATAGCACCATCAGCACCCTGCACACACACAGCACATCACGTCCCTGCACAGACACAGCAGCACCACCACCACCACCCTGCGCACACTCAGCACATCACTACCCTGCACACACAGCACATCACTACCCTGCACACACACACAACACCACCACCACCCTGCACACACACAGCACCACCACCATCACACTGCACACACACACAGCACCATCATTTCCCTGCACACACACAAGAGCACCACCACCACCAACCCTGCATACACACAGCACTACTACCACCACACTGCAAACACACAGTACCATCAGCACCCTGCACACACACAGCAGCACCACCAGCACTCTGCACACACATAACACCACCAGCACCCTGCACTCACAGAGCACATCACTACCCTGCACACATTCAGCACCACCACCACCACCCTGCATACACACAGTAACATCAGCATGTTGCACTCACAGAGCACATCACTACCCTGCACACACTCAGCACCACCACCACCACCCTGCATACACACAGTGCCATCAGCACCCTGCACACACAGAGTACCACCACCCTGCACACACACGGTACCATCAGCACCCTGCTCACACACAGCAGCACCACCAGCACCCTGCACACACAAAGCATATCACTGCCCTGCACACACAGCAGCACCACCACCACCACCCTGCACACACACGGTACCATCAGCACCCTGCACACACACACAGTAGCACCACCAGCACCCTTCACACACAAAGCTCATCACTACCCTGCACACACACAACACCACCACCACCACCACCCTGCACACACAGAGCACCACCACCACCACCCTGCACACACACAGCAGCACCACCAGCACCCTGCACACACAAAGCACATCACTACCCTGCACACACACAGTAGCACCACCAGCACCCTGCACACACTCAGCACATCACTACCCTGCACACACACAACACCACCACCATCACCCTGCACACACACAGCACATCACTACCCTGCACACACACAACACCACCACCACCATGCACACACAGCTCATCACTTCCCTGCACAGACACAGCAGCACCACTACCACCACCCTGCACACACACAGTACCATCAGCACCCTGCACAAACAAAGCACCACCAGCACCCTGCACACACACAGCAAATCACTACCCTGCACACACACAGCACCATCAGCACCCTGCACACGCAAAGCACCACCAGCACCCTGCACACACACACCACCAGCATCCTGCACACACACAGCACATCAGTACCCTGCACACACACAACACCACCACCACCCTGCACACACACAGCACATCACTTCCCTGCACACATACAGTACCATCAGCACCCTGCACAAACAAATCACCACCAGCACCTTGCACACACACAGCACTTCACTACCCTGCACACACACAGCACCATCAGCACCCTGCACACACAAAGCACAACCAGCCCCCTGCACACACAGAGCACATCACTACCCTGCACACACACAGCACCATCAGCACCCTGCACACACAAAGCACAACCAGCCCCCTGCACACACAGAGCACATCACTACCCTGCACACACACAGCACATCACGTCCCTGCACAGATACAGCAGCAGCACCACCACCACCCTGCACACACACAGTACCATCAGCACCCTGCACAAACAAAGCACCACCAGCACCCTGCACACACACGGCACATCACTACCCTGCACACATACAACACCACCAGCACCCTGCACACACACGGCACATCACTACCCTGCACACATACAACACCACCAGCACCCTGCACACACACAGAACATCACTACCCTGCACACACACAACACCACCACCACCCTGCACACACACAGCACATCAGTACCCTGCACACACACAGCACCATCAGCACCCTGCACAAAGCACCACCAGCACCCTGCACACACATGACACATCACTACTCTGCACACACACACCACCAGCACTCTGCACACACTCAGCACATTACTATCCTGCACACACACAACACCACCACCATCACCCTGCACACACACAGCACATCACTTCCCTGCACAGACACAGCAGCACCACCACCACCACCCTGCACACACACAGTACCATCAGCACCCTTCACAAACAAAGCACCAGCAGCACCCTGCACACACACAGCATATCACTACCCTGCACACACACAGCACCATCAGCACCCTGCACACACACAGCACCATCAGCACCCTGCATACACACAGCACATCACTACCCTGCACACACACAGCACCATCAACACCCTGCACACGCAAAGCACCATCAGCACCCTGCACACACACAGCACCATCAGCACTCTGCATATGCAGAGCAGCACCCTGTGCACATAGATGGTAGTTTTGTAACTTAGCACCTAGGATAAGAGGGTAAGTGGGTGCCTATTTGATTAAAACACATGTCTATAAAATACTAGCATAGGTGGCAGGGATCATGCCTTAATAGCAGGTGTAAATGAATGTGCATAACTTATGTGAATAATTTTATAAATGAAGGTATTTTATAGTCAACTAGGGGATGTGCAAGCCAAATATTTCATTTGGTATCGTTTCATTTAGCATTTTTGTTTGTTTTTATCTCATATCGTTTTTTTTGCGGTGTGCACTCTTAGGCAGTAGTACACACTAGTGATGCAAACCGGAAAATGACATAAATGTTGTCATGTCCCATTTTGCTCTCATTGCCCCTTTCACTCCAAACAAAAGAAATCAACGTGCAAATTGGTGAACTCTGCCTGTGCCTTTGGCTCCGCCTCCTAGCAAAATCTGCATATTACTGCCAACACTTGTACTGTTCCACCAATCGGTATTTTATAACAGATCATATAAGCATAAAAGTGACTTTATAAAATTGCCCCCTAGTACCTCCCTGCACACACAAAGCACCACCAGGGCCACCCTGCATGTATAGAGCAACACAATCATCACCATGTGCCCACTGATACCCATAGGAGGAGCCTCTCTGTATTAAGTGAATGATACTAGACTTTCTCACGTCTAAAGTGTCTGCACCATGAGTTGTCCTACTGGGGGAGGAAATTACCCCATGATGCAGCCTTACATGGGAGAGGGGGAATGAGCCCCCTCAGTGTGGTTTGTAGGGAAGGGCAGATGGTTCTCATGGGGCAGTGTTGCATTTACTGGCTCTGGGGATATCATAGCTTTAAGAAACGGGCAGAAAGAAATGTTCCTTCTTCCCAACAGATCACTCAAGCCAGGCCTGCATTTCTCTTTCTAGTTGGTGTGGCTAAGTCTGCCAGCTGGCTCCAGATAACGAGGACAGGCAGATCTAGTCCTGGTTTTACCATCATAACTATGGACTTTGTAATCCTGCTTTCCTAGAGAATTCTATAGAGAAATGAAAACTACAAGTCCCTGGATGGAATGGCATAAACCCAGGACTGGATCAGTCTGTCTGAAAAATCCATAGCCAGTTGGCAATGGTAGCCAGGGTGTGATTTAAAGCATAGCCCTTGAAAGATGGGGCACTCACTGGCACTGAAGGTTTCCCCTATCTATTTTTTGTTTGAATTCATATGATACGTTTAAAGAGGGGTGGAGACTTGGAATACTGTCCACAGGCTTTGTTTCTAAGATGGGGGTTTCCTCTGCTCTGGCAACTAAGCTCTCTAATACCGTCATTACAGGTGCGACATGAAGAGTGAAGACCGGCGGGTTCTGGGACTGGAGCTGGATAAAACCCATCATGTCCTGTTTGTTGCTTTTTCCAGTTGCATGGTCCGCATACCCCTCAGCCGCTGCGAGACATACGGAAGCTGTAAGACGTGAGTGTAGGATGGTGGAGCGTGGAACAGGGGGACATGATGTCACATGCACAACTGGCAGCTCTCTGCTAACTCCCTGCTCAGAGATACACGTCTGTGCCCAGTTTGAGTCATAATTTCTGTATCCCCCCATCCACCCAGATCAAAGAGCTGCGAATGCAAAATCAACCATTTTACTTATTCCCTGGCCCTGCTCTTTGTATCATGCCCCATCCCATCCCTAGCCTGTGTTTCAGACCAGAGAAAAGATGAAAGAAGTAGCCACTGTGATCCTGAAAGCTAACATACGACATCACCTCTGGCTCATTCTCACACTGGTCTGATAAGCAGTCTAAGTGCCCAAAGAGAGAGCAGATGCTCAGAACTGAAGCAGGTGAGGGAGGGGACTTGCTGCTAGCCTGCCCCAGATCTTCCGCTGGTGGGGCAGTGTCAGGCAGCAGCTGTCGGCACAGCTGAGCTTTTCTGGTCCTTCATTGCAGGAACTGTTTTGCTTCCCGGGATCCGTACTGTGTCTGGCTGAAATCGGGAGTGTGCGCAACCTATAACGCCAACCTCGGGTAAGCTGCATCTGGGGGTGGAGATGAGCTCTAGGGAGGTTGTATGGTTTAACACACAGAATGGAGAAGTATTACATTAACTCGTGTGAGATATATTTCCTCAGGCAAGGTAGATATCACAATCAAACACAGTTTGTGCTGTTATAGTAAAGAAAACAGGCAAATGGGGAGTGGGTCTGGAGGTCTTTATGTGCCATTAACAAGAATATTTAATTGTGCAGGTAATCCTACTGTCCTCTTCCCTCAGTGCTAACTGTGTGTGCCAGGCCTTCGCTTCAGACACCTTCTCCTGGAATTGAACTAGGCAAAAAATAAAACCTCTCGCCCACAATTACAGGGAACCCATAATGAGTCCCAGCAGACGCTTCTCACAGTACAGTTTGGCTGGGTGGGTCTGGCAGGCACTAAATTCCTCTGTCAGTCCTTGGGCGTCAAATGCATCTGGTTTAAAGCTACAGAAAATAATTTGGTAGGGAGAGGGGAAATTGAGAGGGAATAAAAATATAACACAAATTGGCCTGGGAAAGCACAAGCAGGCAACTGCTGGTACTTAGGACCTCTTGAATTTCCAGCACCCTAATAACAGAAGTGTGGTTCCCAGCTGGAGGTCATTAGGATCCTGCTTTACAGAAAGACTAAAATCCAAACCAGAGAGGGATGGGAGAGAGGGAGGCTGGGTAGGTGTGAAAGAGAGAAAAAAAGGAAAGATAGTGAGAGAGCAAGAGACATGGAAATTATTGCATGAAAACAAATCATTTTAAGAGTTGGCTTTTAAGGCTAGGAGGTCTGATATCCCAGGATCAAACCAAGGGACACTTTGCCCCCAGGGAGAGAGGAAAGATACCAGTCTGAGAATGCTGTGACTGTGGCGAGAGCGCCCATCCCCACCCACCTTCCTCTAGTTTTAAATTGGAACCACATCAGTGAGGTTCAGAGGGTCAGGCACCACCGGACAGAGTCCTACACTTCCTACAAACAGCTGTCTAGTAGTGAATGAGAGGTGAAAGGGTCTTTTTGCCCCACCTCCATCTCCTGAAGCAGGAGTTAAAAATAACCCTCTTTAGGGGACAGACCCCTATGTATCTGGCCACAGACGTCAGCCTATTTCTAACATCATTTTACCCTGCTGCATCCAGGGATTTCTAGTTTTGATATTCCCATTGATCCCTAAGAAAATTGGAACTACAAATTTGTGCATTCCATGGGGTAAAACCAGGGCTGGTGTAACCTGTTCCTTCTGACATGGAGTCATGTAGCAGCCTGGGCGAGATCCCGTGTGTTGAAATGTGTGCTTCCGGATTACGCCAGGCTACTCTGAACCCTTTCTGCACAGCATTCCTCCCCCTGTGCACAAGGACTGATCCTCCCCTGGAGGGAACTTGCAAGAACCTTGAGAGGGGTTGGCTAGGGAGGAATGGCCTCAACCAGACATTAATGAAGCCGATGCTAGTGGAGACTGTTGTCTAAAGGGAAGAAGGATATGAAGTTGTGTGAGTCGGTCTTGCCACGTCACAAGTGTGTGTGTGAGGTAGAGAGAGAGAACTCAAATCTGCACCTAGGTCATGAGAGATCTTTGCTCTATGCTTGTATCGGACGGTGTGACAAAGCTCTTATAAAAAAGTAAGTAATAACGACATCATTTTCACTCTTTCACAGAACTGGATTTGAGCAAGATATCGAACAGCAGAAGCACTTGGGAAATTGCCAGGGTGAGTATAATATGATATATGCCTATCCGATCCTGTGGACGCACAGAAACCTTCACCTTGTAGAGCTCTTCTCACATGATCAGCTACAAGCTTAGGACCACTCAACGTGGGACTGATTAGTGCACAAATGGACAGGAGGAAATGCACTTCTAGATGACTGCTATGCTTGAAGATCACACCTTCTTTCTCAAGAGTCTTTGTGTGCCTTTGTGCTGTTTCCTTTAAGAGACCAGCATGTTTGAAAGAGGCTCTATGCCCATAGCCTTAGGGGCCGTGTGAAGGGAGGACCAGTGTACACTGAAGTACATTTAGGGTGCGGCACTAGGGACAAGCTAGAAACTGAGGGAATACAGGAGCCGGATCATTCTGACAACCCCCTTCCTCGCCCCAATACCTTCTGGAAGAAATTGTGACCCCATAGTAAATACAGATATATTTTTTTTTTTAATTTGTATTTATGAACATTTTGAATAAGAAAGCAAGCAAAAATCTTGTACATAAAAAGATTGAGCGTAAACATAAAAAAAAAGAAAAAGATAAAAGCTTCCCTCATACATAAAAAAAAGAAAAAAATTAAAATTTAGTGCAATCTTACTAGTCCACTATATTAGGGGGCAATAAAGCAAATGTTAAAAATGAAGGAATATTGCATCCCTAAGAAGGAAACATCAAGCAAAAGTTTGATACAAGCATATCATTTTATCAAATGGCACAGCGTATTAAGCAACAGTAGACATAACAGTAGTTCCAACTGGTTTCTGGCATTTATGAAGGAAAGAAAATATTTAAGCTGAGAAAACCATCACTAACAGACTTATAGTTTATCAAGCACTTGCAAGGAAATGTCAAGTAAACTAGGGCTCCAATCTGCAAAACCCAGCCTTAAGTAGCAAAAATTCACATCTTCTTTTCTGCGTTTCCCTTGCGAGGTCGGGAAAACTACTGAGAACCCAAAAAAGAAAAGCCTTCCTTTCTTAAAGTACACGTGAAGAATCCATTCCCTGTCTGCATTAACCAAAGAATAGGCAAAACCAAAGTCTCAGTTCCAGACGTTTCCAATATGTCTGGAATATTAAGAACATTCATGTCCCAAGGTTGAACTGATGTATCTGTTTTCCCCATCGGTAGATAATACGCCATAGAGATAGGGTGAATAACTTATTTAGAAACTTGAGTATTGCAAATCAATATTTCCTAAACATCTCCTGAGGAGAACCCCTGAAGACTTAGGAAAGCTTTTCGCATGAAGATTGCAAGAATGAACACTAGTCTCCAGATTTTCAATTATAGCTTCTATAAAGGGGTTCTGCTTAAGCAGTGCTACATTTGACTCTTTAAACGTTTGACTCTTCACGCCTTGCTCAGAGGACACAGCTTTTAAAGTCACAATAGCAGCTTGATTTTCAAAAGACATTGAAATATTCTCCTGAACTTTCGTACCTATTGCTGAAATTGTACCATCAAAGCCGCAGTTAACTGAGCAATTGCTTCCCAAATCAATTCCAGGGTAAACTGTTTAGTCCTTTGAAGAGAAATCAGCCAGGAGACATACGATAATTCAGAAGGTAAACCTGTTTGCAAAGAGGGACCCTCTCCACATGCCCTGCCCGAAACTCCTCCAAATTCACTGCAGCAGCTTCAAGCTGGTTTGAGGCTTGAACAATGTCGACAAGCTTGCCGGCAGCTCCCCCTCAATCAGGCATGGCCTCACTGCCGACTTCCAGCACGGTTTGCTTGAGCTGCTTTCTGGGAGAGGAGGAGAATACTGTTCTTCAGGGAACAAAGATGTTTCCAACTCTGAGAAAGACACCTGGGCCACTGATCGTGGTGTTGATATCACTGGAGACACCCAGAAACCTCCGCTTGCAAGGCACCCTGCACCTCATACCAGTCCATCGTCCCTGAGTAGATGACGCTGGGCCGAAGAGGGGTTCTTCCCTGTCTTGCCCTTTCACTCCCCCATGCATTGCTAAGGAACGTGGAGCTGAACACACTCATGCTGCCATCTTGGCCATGCCCCCAAAATCCAGACATTTTGAGAGAAACTGGAGAAATAAAGAGAAAAAAAGCATCTTGGAAACCCTAAGCCTCTGAAAGAGAACAGCAAACTTCAACATGCAACTGGGATGAATTAAACCAGAAACCTCACATTTCCAGTCTGAGTAGAGCACCAACATTGCCTACTGGCTTCAGGTGATTGGGGGCAGGCTGAGACAATTCTGATTCTACCGCCATTGCATCTATGGACTTGTAGGTTCAGGATTTTCCAAGAGAAACAGGACCATAAATCTATAGATGCAGTAGGGTAAACCCAAGAGTGGCAAAGTCTCTTATATGCCCTGGAGTCATTGGATCAATGTACATAATGAGAGAGAACATCTGCATTCAAGAATCTCCACTGGGTATCTTTCTTGTCAGTATGCAAAAAGGATGGTTATCTGAAGCTCTTTATTTGCCTCTTCCTCTGGCATTTTTGCAATATTATCACCTCCCCACCCCATCCACAAAGACCAGTGCATATGGCAAGATAAGTGCATCGTGCAGTGTCTGTAGAAAGGAAAGGCCTAAGCGACCCGTTCAAAATCCCACATGCACCACCAGCCTTCAAGCAATATAATATTTTTGTCGGGCTTTTGCAACAAAGGCTGCTATCAGCAAGCTGCCTTCTTATCAGTCCTTTCTAATCTTTTTTAAGTAACAGTGATCCTGCAAAGTTACTTTTAAAATATCAGTGTTCAAGACCAACACAGCGTTGCATTTCGAAGTTGCTATCAGCTAAGTTCTGCATCAGGTGACATTGATGCACTTATCTGAACCGGAGATGTATTGTCTTCCTTCGGAATTTGCGCTGAAAAACTCCTCCAAGCCAGAGCTTAAACAAACAACAATGCTTCACAGCATAGCTGGAACCTGTTGGCTTCCCCGTGAAGCACTGCTGTTTTTTGAGCTCTGCCTTAGAGGAGTTTTTCAGCGCAAATTCTGAAGGAAGACAATACATCTCCTGTGCAGAGAAGTGTATCAATGTCACCCTGATGCAGAACTTAGCTGATAGCAACTTCGAAATGCAACGCTGTGTTGATCTTGAACACTGATATTTTAAAAGTAACTTTGCAGGATCACTGTTACTTAAAAAAATTAAAAAGGACTGATAAGAAAGCAGCTTGCTGATAGCAGCCTTTGTTGCAATAGACCAACAAAAATATTATATTGCTTGAAGGCTGGTGGTGCATGTGGGATTTTGGACGGGTCACTTGGTGAGAATAGATTATCCCTGTACAGACCCAATGTGGGATTGGATAAGTAACGCTGGGCCATTCGGTCACACCGGAGCCCTGGCGATCCTTCCAGCTATTAGTGGAGAGCAAATGCAATTGGACGACCTATGAGGAGATTGGCTGTGACCCTTGTGAAGCTATTAATCCTCTTCTGGGTCCCTGCTTCCTTCGTTTCCCAGAATACGACAATTCCAGGGACTCTATGATGTTTGCTAATCATTTTTAGACAGATGTGTATGAGAACATATAGAAAATGGAAAAAAAAAAGAGTCCTCTGAAGAGGATGAAAGGTGCAGAAAGGCATTGAGCAGCTTCTTTCTGTCATGGGCTAATAATGTCTTCCAGCGAGTTCGTTTTGCACATAGCATAACAGAATGAACATCGCTTGTAAGCCACTGGGTATGTCGGATATGATCTCAGTCTGTCAAATCTTTCTCCTCTCTGGGGACTTTTATCTCTTTCTCTCTGTATCTCTGCATCTTTCCAGCTCTTCTGCATATTTTCATTCTCTGTTTCTCTTTCCCCCAGCCACACTTTTAGGGGATAATTTGCTAAAGCTCTTGCATACGTATACATCTTATTGGAGCAGGTGCACCAACGCACATGGACATTTGCAGGGCTCGGCCATCCACTAGGCAAACTAGGTGTTTGCCTAGAGTGGCAGATCCTGGTGGGTGGCATGGCTATCTTCCTCCCCCCCGTGAGACAGAATCTTAACTGCTGCTTCAGCGCTGCAGCAAGCTTTAAAACGCTCGCACACGTGTGCGCAGTTACGGCCCGCTGCTCCTGCTCCCTGCAACAGGAAGTTCCGTCGGAGGGCAGTAGGAACAGCGAGCCGTACGTGTGGCCACTTTAAGCCCAAGGTAGCGCTGAAGCAGCAGGTCAACCACCGCTTCCACACAAGGAGGGATCGCCGTGCCACCGCCCTCCCCCAAGTGAGAAGATGGATGCAGGGGGAGGTAGAAACCTTCGGCCGGCCCTGGCCATTTGCATGCTAGTCTGAGAGTCTATTTTATAAAGGTACATACACAGTTTTATCACCTTTCTAAAACAGGTTTAAACAGGTGCCATGTTAGACTTTACACATCATTGTCCTACTAGAAAATTAGCACTTTTATGTGTAAATACATTATATTTTACTCGTACATTTGAAGCTCCTGTTCTGTCTTTTATGTCTCTCTGAAAAATTCTCTTTTCTTTTTAGCTTTTTGATGTATTGATTTCTTTTGTTTTTAATGCTTCTGTAGACATATTGACTGCTACAGGAAATCACAACCATGTGGGAGATTCAGCTTATGGTCAGTTTATCCTTTTATTTTCCCTTCTTCTTCCTGACAAAGGGGTTGATTATGTTGTGGTGATTATTGATAATGAAATAATTTATTCCGTGTTTGTAGGAGCACATTAGCAAAAAACACACCCATCCGTTTTCTATCCTCAGCATCTGTTTCCCCTCCTGTTTCTCAGGTTACTTAGAAAAAAAATGGTGAGGTTTCAAAGAGAGAACCATCGCTTCGATGTGCCACAGTCTGTTCGTGTTTTTAATTCTCTCTTAATGAGTGCAGCAAAGAGCAGCTCAGAGCCCTGCACTCTTGAGCTGAGTCACTCAGTGGAAAGTAAAATCGTGGACCTTCCTGAATTCCAATAATGATCCCACTCACACTAGCAATAAGACCTCCTGTGCTTCATTTTGATTGCAGGCAAGTGACGTGTAGGTAAGCCTCCCAGCTGCCTCTGTTTTAGCCCCAAAAGCTGAACTAGCCCTCATTTTTATTCCCATAGCATGTACGAACTTGTCAGTCCTGCCTGTCTTTGGGAAAATCAGAACTACCAGTCCCTGCATGCAGTAGGGAAAAAAAACCCCAGGACTGGCCCAGCCCATTTTGAACCAGTGGGGCCGTTCGGCAAGTTTATTTTTTGTGCTTCTGTGTGGGCTAATGATAGAGCCTGTCTTCGGGGACCGGCTTCCTGATTCTCTACTCCTGAAGGTCAAGGGTGGTTGAGGAACAGAAAGAGATATAA
Source organism: Ichthyophis bannanicus (assembly GCA_033557465.1). Taxonomy (NCBI): domain Eukaryota; kingdom Metazoa; phylum Chordata; class Amphibia; order Gymnophiona; family Ichthyophiidae; genus Ichthyophis; species Ichthyophis bannanicus. The sequence goes on along the minus strand of CM066048.1, from coordinate 49,748,168 downwards.
TATGTCTGATAATTTATGCTAATAACGGCTTTCAATTTAATGATGGCATATCACAGCTTCTCAATCTTTGGATTAGTAATTAAAACAACTGACACTCCAAATTCCTGCACATTTACATAAAGGATAATCTTCGTAGCTGTGCGCATACCATCATTACAGAAAACGTAGCTTTTTTTTTTTGCTATTTTCTTGACAGGTTCAGCGAGTCAGAGACATGTTTCCGTGGAATGAGATTTTGTCTCCCTTTTTAATGCAAATGCCAATGAGATTTTGGGTCCCTGTATGAAAGCACATAGCCAGATTTTGGATGTCTGACCCCCATCCTCTCTGAGCTTGTGACGAGCTCCTCTCAGCCCCCTCTCGCATAAGGAAAGGTGGAAAGTGAGATCCCTGTAACTTATATTAGGCATTTCTAAGACTACATTATCATTCTCGTGGTATTATATGTTATTAATCTATGTTAATATTTTTTTCACTTGAAGCCTCATACATTCATACCTTTTCTTTAAATTTTACTGTGGATCAGTTTAGAGAGGCCCACTGCAATTTTCACCATGTCGTAGCAACCCTTAGGGACTGGATGGACTGTTTAAGCCTAGACTGTGCTGATAAATCTTTGGCATCCTTGCCCGCCCTTCTATGGTGAAAGGTTTAGAATCTGGCTCCAGCTCTTGATGTCCTTTGATTGGACGCTTGGGTTGCATTATTGAATCTTTGTATTCTTCCTCGTCGTTCCGCGGGGTGATATTTGTCCCTGGTCTGGCTAGGAGTGGATAGGAAGCAGGTTTACCAGCTCTTCAGGAGTATCCCGAGTCTGAACGGAGAGAGGGTCAGCCTCCAGGGAGAAGATGGACCAGGGAAACGGATCCCTGCTGTTCCTCAGTAGTGCTCTATAGTCCTGGAAACCATAAGCTAGCCAGCATTTGCAACGTCAAAATTAAAGACAGAGACAGATAGCATAAGCACTAATGCTCAGCTCAGAAGACCCGACTTTTGAGTAAAATATTATAAAAGTATTTATTTCACTTTAACGAATGGATCAAATATATCAGACATTTCTGTGGCAATCATGATAATGTTTTTTTTTTTTTTACTTTTTAAGATCAAAATAGAATTAATATGAGCATTCACAATTAGCATGCGTTGAACAGTAAAGCAAACCCCTTCAATCATTAAAAATAAGATTCTTAGTCTTATTAGTGTGTTTTAAATGCTATTTATGTAACGTGCTCATAACAGTCTGGTACTAATGCATGCACAAATGATCATTTTCCACAAGGGCTAGACAGAGCAAGTCTCTGCTAAAGGACTTCCAATAAACTAGACCTCAAATATCATCATGTGAAAGCTTCTAGGTTTAGGTTCAGTCAGGTTGGTGACCTTAGTGGGAAGCCTCGGTCACTTCAGTGACAACAGAGGACAGTCTCCAAGAGGAGGAACAAGGCCAGGAATCAATGGCTCCCTGATGAGACCCAGCTTGAGAAGGTCCAAAGTGAAGTATAACATTTTCCAGATGAGTATCACACAGGAAGATGAGAAGGGAGAAGATTACTCCCCGACATAAAGCCATTAAAGAAAGGGGTATGACCAGTGACCACAGACAACGGCCCCTGGATAAGAACGAGTGAGAGATGGGGTAAGCAGTGTGGACAGGAAGAATGTCTTCCTCATGAGAACTTGTTAGCAAGGGGTAAGGACAGCGGCTTCCTGAGCAAAGCTTAGATTTTCCTCCAGGCTCTGACTGAATTAAAATGACAGGTTCTTCCGTAGTAGACGCAAGTGCTAATGTAGCGCAATCAATGGACTGACAGCCCATGACAGATAGACCTGAGCCGTTGATGCTTGGCTTTATCTGTGATTACTGCAGGCAATTACAGAGCGCCATGCGGGCCTCGGACAGATCCTTCTAGCTCTTTTGCTTCTGGGGAATTTCAGTGCCCTGTTTGATATTGTAGACATGCAGAGGGTAAGTTTTATATCAGGGCACACGTAAAACATTTTTTAACAACGTGCCTATGTTATAAAGTCAAGAAACCCATGTAGATACCTTTAGGGATTAATAATCCCCGGTAGCGCAAATGCTCTGGTACAAAGTCCCACCAGTTCCTGCGTCTACTCTTGGGGGGGAGGGGTCGTATTATAACAAGGCGCCTAGGTTTGGACGGCAAGAAGGGGCTAATGTTCACCCAGTTTTATAAAGAGACATAAGTGCCAATATGTCTTTATAAAATACTAGCACAAACCCTGTGGCAGATGCGCCAAGACTGAAGACACGGACATTAAGCCTACTCCTAGCGCATATTTTCTAAAGTACGCATGTACCTCGCAGTTCCGCCCTGGCTCCATCCAAATGCCATCTCTGGGAACACCTGCGCACGAACCACACATGGTAGCTCTTGTTGGCGTGTGTACTCCTATCCCAGGTGTTTTATAATAGCCGTTTTCACAGAAAAGGCCCGGTAGAATTACGCCCCAAAAGTAAGAAAGTGGAACCCTCTCTTATAACAACAAGATGAACTAAGAATGTCCCATAACCTGTAGGGAGGAGGTTAAAATGGCAAATGACTTGACAATTGAAGGCAAATGATAATGTTTATAACTGCCAATGTTTGTGACTGCGGCCAGTGGTTGGAGCAATGACGTGAAAAGTAGGGAAGCCGGGTTTCAGTTCCCACCTCTGTCTGACTCTCCTCGTAACCTGGGGCAAGTCACTTTATCTCCCATGGCCTCATGTTCCCACTTAAATTGCATGGCCACTAGTGCTATAAAAATATTAAGAAGGTTAACACCAAGGGAAATGATAGACTGATGCCTTACCAGTATCCATCATAACCTGACAGTTTCCTCCTGAAACTTTATACCTCCAGCTCAAGAAGACCCAGGACTGTGATCCAGCACCATGAACCTTCATTTGCAACTGAAGATTTAAAACCACCCCATAAACCCCCCCCCCCCCAACATATGTAGTCTGGTTATTGTAGTGACAGTACTGGGCTAGGGACCGTGTATCAGGGCTTCTTTCAGAATGCTGCAGTTCTAAGTCTGTCCAGTAGGTGTTGCCCTCGAGAAATGAACATGGTGCTCTCCCTCTAGAGACTGTGATTGCCGTCTGCGCAGCACCCCCAGCCCCTCCTACCCCAGACAACAGATTTGACTTGGGAACTGAACTGGCTATGGAGCCACTGGGCAGACCATAACGTACATTTCTGGGATGCAAAGCCGATGGCTGATCTCTCCCTCATCTTCTAAAGTAAAAGGGGCGGGGAGGGGGGATGGAAAAGATCAGGCAGCGATGCCGCTATGATTAGCACCCGGTACAAGCAGAACTCTAATTTTAAGAACTGAACCAACACTTATTAAAATCTCAGACACCCCTGACAGGCCAGGGACAGGAGAGCACTTAAAGCTGAAAACAATTTCTCTCTTGTCTTTAAATTGTGGAAGACGTCACGTCTCCTTGTTTAAATCTGCAGACTTCTGTTTAATGAAGTGATAAAGAACAGACAGGGATTTCGGCAGTGATTAAAATACTCCTCCTGGCGGGTCATGTTAAAGAAAGCGCAGTTGTGTCTCATGTCACTCTTTTACACGGTAACATAGGTTTCGACTTTCCTCGCTCACTAGGCCACCGCAGACTTCCCCAGACATAGGTGCGCAGACACCCACCCCTGGTTACATGAAAATGGCTTGGAAAAATTCTTTTAAGATTCTCTTCTAAAACAATAATGTAAAAAAAAATTCAATATTGTAAAAGGAGAGAGCAAAGCTGGGGCAGGACGGGAGGAGAGGGTTTTTTTTCTGCCTTTAATTGCAAGGAGTGTTTGGTTGGTATTAAAGGAAATTAAAAAGAAGAGGCCTCATTAATTTGCCAGCGGGGGCCGTCTCAGTGCTTTATTAAACACGTGCTCTGTGATATAATCCCTTCTCACCTCCTTCCTCCCGTTGGGATGTGCACAGCTGGAAAAAGGCGCCGGAGGCAGCTCAGCTCTGATCTTCTGGGGAACACACGTCCCTGGGACACATTCTGAGGGTCTCTGATCAGGCTAAAGGGGGCAAACGTGGTGCATTTAAGCCTTTGGCAGGCTTGTGAATGGAATCGGTCCCTTCGGTTTAGCTACTTATTTCTCGAATTTTGGGGATGCCGTCACGTTTTGCATCCTCTTTCCCATTTCTAAAAACAAATTGTCCCCTCCGTGGCAGTCCACAATAATTCCCCTGTGGGCCAAAGGCTGACCCCTGCAGTGTATTCCTAAGCTGGGAGAGAAGGGGGAGGCGAGAGGGGCACTACATGGCTCGGGCATCTCAAGAAGGTGTCCCACATCACAACAGTTTGGACAGACCCAGACCGAGAGCCATTATCACCCGCACAGGCTGACCCCATGGTAGCGCTGCTTTGGAAAGCAATGGTTCCGCCTCACTCTGCCATGTACACCGCGGTTATTAAAGAGGACCGCATGTACAGCATTCGGGAGCAAGAAATAGCTTCTATAGAGCGCACCTTCAGGAAGGGCTGGGTGCTGTGGCAATCCTCCTCTCAGGTACAGTGCAAGAGGCTGGCTAGGTGGCTTATTTATTTATATATTGACAACCTTTAGAAGGGATTCACCCAAAGCGGTATACAACAGGTCTCCCCAGATGTGGACCACTTACATTGTCATAGCAGTATAGCAATAGCAAAATCGCCAAATGTCAGCGTAATAAATACAATTTGAATAATAGTCATAGTAGGATACAGTGTCAGTAATGTAGACTTTGAAAGAGCACAGTAGTAGGTTCATATAAGAGACTTAGAATACGGTGCCAGCGGACTACAGATCATATACCTTAATAGGCAGCACAGTAGTAGGTTATGACTGGGTCTCTTGCGGTGCACCATGCGAATCCCAGAAAGGCAGCATAAGCCTCCAGCTCATTCATGCTGCAATTCTGATTCTCCCTATGCTCAGCACGGAGCCTTACTGGTTATGTCAGGGCTACCCACAGGACCGTACCAAGCTAGCAACGTGCCCTGTGCAACTGGTAAACCTGGTGCCCCGCACAGTTGCATGCAGGAACTCAGGTTTTTTTGAGCTTCCTAGAAGCTCAGTGATGGCATCAGTGCCCCTACCATACTTGTGACCTGTGCGACCGCACCACTTGCATAGTCCTTGGTACGGCCCTGGCTACCAATATTGCTGATCTTGTTCTAACCTCCCTCCCTGCCAGTGATGCACAGGAGGTCACACCTGCCCGTCTCACTGTTCCTTGATCCAGAAAGGGTTTTAATGATTTTAGCACCTTCTCCGTCTTGTCTCCTGATATGTTTCTTATCGCTGGTAACGCAGGGATGACCCCACCCATCTTCACCACCACCATCATCAGTACCATGCTATCGCCAAGGGCGTCAGGCCACCCCCACACAGGTGCAGTACAAGAAGATCATCCAGCTTCTGTCTATGGGAAACCTCTTCTTTCTACCTTGCGGATAGCCATAAATACTCAGGGTAAGAGGGCTTTCATTGGCAACGTCCTGAGCTGTTCATGTCATTAACACAATTTGTTGTGGTTTCTAGGGCTTCAGAGGTCTAGAAACTTCTTTCCCCTGCCTGTGTAACATATCTAATCCTAAGAGTGAATACTGACTCTGTGCCTCTGAATGGCGTCTAAGAAGGAGGCAGGACTGGTGACTGGGAAGTCGAGTCCCTCCTTCTAAGTAAGATGGCTTCCCTTGTAGCGTGTGAAAGTCTTTTAAAGTAACTCAACTGTGCTCACCTGTATGTCAGTGAATGCCTTTGTACAATAATCCTGGGCTGGATAAATAGTATTTGTTTGAAATTCTCAATGTGCGGGACCACCGGCATCTCGATCCCTATTAGAATAATGGCACCAAAATATAGTGGGAATTAGCAGATGGTTTATTATGTGTAATAATAATAATAATGATAATATTACATGGGTGACGATTCAGTAGTCGATATAGTTTTTGCCACTCACAGCAGGGGGGAGGGAGAGACTGGAGGTGGCTACTGCTCCCCGTTACCCCGGTATATGAACAGACACACGTACATCGGGCGGAAAGGAAAAAAATGTTAAATTTTTGAGTAACAGTGGCAACCATGAAGGCTTTGACACCCTCGTTACCAAGCATTCACGCAGCTCTCATAAGCTTTTGAACTTCAGTCATTTGTACTCACCTCCTACTTACAACAGGGGCTAGAGGCTGGTTAGAGAGGTCAGAGAATGCTTGCCATGGGCTAGCTGGGGAGTTGGATAGTCCAGAGAAGGTTCCAGACCTTGGGTGACGCTTATGATGAGGAGTTGATTTAAAGCTATTACGCATACAATATATGCAAATTAGCTTTTCTGTACCTTCTTGAACGTAACGCTTTTGCCAGCCAGATGGGTTCCCATGATTTTTGAGCCTACTGTCAGATGTTCTTTGCAGTTGGGTCTAGAAGCTTCTGGTGTCTTTGTTGTGCACTGGCCTAGCTTCTCGGAGGATGGTGACCTTGATGAAGTTCACGCGCTGCTGATCTGTCTCCTGCCTGGAATTTCCTGGGTTCGTAGGGTGGTGGGCAAGACACCATGAATTCCACCAGGACCACTCACTCATCTGCAGAAGGACAACAGCTGAACAAGAGGCTTGTAGTGAGAGAAGGACAGTGTATGAAGAGATACGTAGACAGCTAAGAAAGATGGACTATAGAAAAAGAGAGACTAGATGCCCAGAAATGGATACAGAAAGACAGATGCTATACAGGTATAGTATAGAATAGAATAAGGGAGTAATGTTCAAGAATCAGCATAATTGCATATTGCAAGGGCACTTCTGATGCATATGTAACCTATAGAACAGATTGGCACGAGATTTGGCTTCCGGTCCTCAGAGGCACACAAAGAATGTGTATAACACTTAAATAAGGAGTTATGATGAGTTTGTGTGAGAGGAGGGCACTACAGCCCCAAGCCCTCATTACTTGATCACACTAAGAAAGCCTGGCGCTTTCCCACACCTTAAAGAAACTCCAGCCCACTCCAGTCCTTTATTAGGTGCACCCCCCCCCCCCAAAAAAAGGTATTTACAAATGAGTAGCAAAGAGCCAACCACATCAGAAAAATCAAAGCAGTACAGTTCAAACCAGGCGGTTCAATCTGAAGAGCACAATTAGATATCAGAAGTAACGGAGGCTCCTTTGCGGATCTGCTGGTAACATTTTCTTCCTCTTAACTCAGGGGTCACCTGGCAGGTCCTCTCTCTGGGTATCCCCATGCACCCACTCTTCTTTTCATGCTGGAAAACACTTTAAACAGGATTGCACAGTTTAACAGTTATATTAGAAAAATGTATCTGTCGTGTCTGCCGTTGTCCAAATATTCTCCAAAACAGCGCCTCTGGTGAAGATACACACTACGGAAAAGTGCATCAACTCTCCAAAGACAAAAACCGTCCAAAATGCTGAGATGTTTCCTTATTTTATGCATTGGGGTTCAGTCCCTCATCCTGAGGTGCATAGAAACCCCTCTTGCAGCTGGGCTCCCTGAGGCGCACTTGGCTATGTACCTTCAGATCTCAGCTGCTTGAAGTAGCCCCTCACAGCCGGCACGTCAGACCTTCCTTAGATCTGTGCTCCTCTCCAATGTCCTCTTCTCTGGTAGACCAAGCAACAAAGAGGAATTTTCTCTCCTTCTCTCAAGGCATAACTGGCAGCCCTTGCCTAACCAAAAAGGATAATGCTGCCCCCCCCCCCCCCCCACCAGAGTCCAGGGCCTTTTCTAGTTCCCTTCAAAATGCAATTGTGTTAGGTCGCACCATCAGCGATAGATGTCCAGGTTCATCTTTCACGTCAGTACTTCAGACCAGTGGTTCTCAACCTCCTTTCTGATGTGATACACTCAAGAGACCATATTCATGTGGGTGACATATTGAATGTTAAAATCTGAGGCTGCACAAAAAACAAGCCCAAATATCATATTGCAGTTCGATAATACTGCCGGGGCTGGCGGTACCTGGGATCATTGGAGGGGGAGCAGAATTAGGGAGAAGTTATAAGGACTTCAAGTACCGGCACCTTGCTTTGTGCTTTCCCCGCCCACACACACACACATCTTTGCTAAGGAACGTTTGGGCTTGCTGTCTATCAAATTTTTGGTGATGCATCTCCCAGCAGCTGGTGACACACTGGTTGAGAACCAGTGCTCTAAGCCCACACCCACTTAGCAGAGGACTTTGGTGTCCAGCTGCATGTGTAACCTGCCCGAGTCGTCTCCCCTTTGAAAGTGATCTAGTATAAAATACACCAGCTATAAACACCTGTCTACTTTGCAGCTGCAATTTCTATGAGCATCAGAAAGGGGTGCGAGAGAAAATGCTGGCCCCCACACTGTTTTCCTTCCCTGATTTAAAGATTGCCTTTGGGGATGTCTCCTTGCAATTAGGCGATGAAACCACATGCTGTGGAATTATGCACACACTTTCACTTGGGCTGAGAGGCGAGTTTCATACAGGCCAATTTACCCAAGAAAACTGATATTTACTTGGCTAAATGGCTTTCAGAATTGTGCTACCCATGGCTAGATGTAGACGAAATGACAGATAATATAGCGCGGAATAGTCAAATGAAAGACAGGCTGAAGTTTAGGAAAATTAGCTGTAACGGACTGAAGAAAACAAGTCGGAATGAACGGAAGTAACATAAAGCACTTACGAATGAAAAATAAAGTTGAGGCAGAGATAACAAGGTGAACTAAACCCCCCAAGAGCCAGCTGTAATAACAGAGAAAGAGCTGTGAGTAGAGGCAGCAAGTATAATAAGCACTAGAACCAGAGATAGAAAACAAAGAAAGACCTGGAGAAAGAAGTCTCCAGAGATGGGGAGAGATAATGGAAAGGAATTAACATAAGATTTGCCGTACTGGGTCAGATCAAAGGTTAATAATCCCCAATATTCTGTTTCCCAGCAGTGGCCAATCTAGTCACAGGTACCTGCTAGGATCCCAGAGGGAAGACACCTTCCATGCTGTTTATCCCAGGGGTAAGCAGTGGATTTCGCCAGTCCAGTTTAATAATAGTTTCTGGACTTTTCCTCCAGGAACTTGTCCAAACCATTTTTAAACCCAGATACACTAACAGCTTTTACTATATCCTCCAGCAACAAATTTCCGAGCTTAATTACCCATTGAATGAAAGAACATTTTCTCTGATTAGTCTTAAAATGTGCTACGTTGCAGTTTCCTTGCATACCCCCTCATTTTTGTACTTTTTGAAGGAATAACCAATCGATTCACATTTACTTGTCCCCCGCCCCTCATTATTTTATAGACCTTTATCATATCTCTCCCTCAGCCATCTCTTCTCTAAGCTGAAGCGTCCTAACCATTTAACCCTTTCCTCCCAGGGGTCCACTGTTCCCTCTAAGCTGTGCGCGCGCACACACCTTGCCGAGCGAGCGCACATACTTTACAACAGAGCGCACAAAAATCATGGTTCTGATTCTGATAGAAAATAACACAGACGTCTTAAAATTTAAAAGTTGTTGTGCATTTACGGTTTTCACAAGTTCTACAATATCTTCTAGTGCAATCAATGTGGTGTACATACTGTATTCTGACGTGTAGTCAAATTTTAAAGTATATAACTCCGAGTGTCGTTATGTGGCGCACAAAAATTTAACCTTCCTTCAAAAGCTGCACAGCTGATATTTTATGCGCACACAGCCTACAGAAAATTAGAGGGAACATTGCAGGGGTCCAGTATCTTTTCAAGCCCTTTATCGTTTTGCTGCTCTTCTCTGTCTCTTTTGGATGCGGCGACCAGAACTGCACGCAATACTCAAGGCACAATCGCACCATGTCCATTGCTTTCCTTATAATTCCCAGCATTCTGTTTCCTTCCTTGGTTGTCACTATACCCTGAGCAGAGAATTTCAAAGTGACAACTAGATCCTTTTCCTGGGCGGTGATCCCTAATGTGGAACCTTGTGTCACGTCACTATAGTTTGGGTTGTTCTTCCCTAAGTGTGTAACTTTGCACTTGTCCACATTAAATTCCATCTGGCATTTGCACTCGCATTGGTATTGACTTGCGTGGAGGGTGGCACAGCAGAATTACCAAGAGCCCTCAACACCCATGTGAGCTGCTTGCCAATGTCCTTGCAGCTTTCCACTGGAAGGCATCTAAGATATAGAGGTAGAGCCCCTATGACTGGAGACAGGACTCTGATCCCTGGGCTGAGAATCCCGTCAAATTGCATCCTAGTATTTTACTGCAGGTAGACAGAGGGCAGGGGGGACTCCTGCAACACGGCAGAATGGAACTGGGAAAACTAGGGCCGGATTCTCCTCATGGAGCCGGGGGGGGGGGGGCTGGAGGCTGGAGTCAATTGCTGATCTCGGATTTCTGAGAACGATTTCAGCAGTCTTGTTGCTACTGTTCTGTATAAGAAATCCTCCACAGAGTTGATTAAAGGCACTCACAACCCCCAAACTAAAGGAATGAATAACCAGGGCACAGAAAAATACAAGTTGTAAAGAGTTTCTTATACGAGAAGCACTATCACACCAGTGTATAGGGGGATCAGACACTCAGAGCCATACTCCCATCTATTTGATTGGATCAATCATTTATCCCTGGCTCTAAACGTTTGCATCATTTTTTTTCTATTGCAATGTAAGACAATAGTTTCTAATATCTGTAACAACACAGGAAATGAATCTGCCTACGATCACATTACTAGACTCAAAAAATCAAGCAACCCTCTGCAAAAAGACACTGGCAGTAGGTTGGCAAAATCATGGCAGATAGGCAGGTGGGACTGTCTGCTTTAGCGCTATGCAAGAGCGAGAGGTTAAAAATACTCACCGGTATTACTGCAGTACTTCTGAGTGGGGGTGATGTCTGGTATTACTGAAACCCTGTATAGCCTAAAAATAGGGACAGCGAGGCATAGCCAAGTGTGTCTGAATTGTTGAGTCCCACGCTAAGAGTAGGGCTTTGTGTAGTTACATATCCATGCGGACGTGTCATTTTAGCTTCATTTAAAATTAGAATGATGAGACTTGGATTGCATCTGGACTTCATTTAAGAATTTATAGTCTGCTTTTTCATTCTCCGGAGTATACAGAGTGGTTTAATCTAAAAGAGCTTGATAAACAATGTATAAAAACAAATTACAATGCATTAAATAATTAAAATAATGCAGTGACACATTGTACAAAAACATAGTAACATAGCCACTGATAACCTGCACTTACATCATCTACCATCTGCTGGGACCTTATGCAACTAAAGTCTTTTATTAACTTGAATCGGTTGAAAGTCACGCTGAGAATTAGCTTAAACTTGACCCTAACACTGATGTAATCATTATAGGGAATTGGTTTCTGCTGGGCAAAAAAAAATCTATTAAGCAAGATTTTAGGACTTTTTTTTCGATTTTTGGAAACGTGATTTCTGCATAGTGCTGTTTAAGGAAAGCTTGATTGAGCTCATAGTATGTAAAGTGATTTAGCTGGATTTGGGAGATGCAACACGCAGATGTCAAGTACAGGGCGAGCATAGCGCTGCAGATGTACAAGTCAGAGACAGTCCCTGCCCATCAGAGCTTACAGGCTAATCAAAAAAGGCCACACAACAACTGGGGACCTTTCCTCTCTTCTCCCTCCCTACACCCGCCCCCCTCAGGAACTCCGCTTTTCTGGCAAATCGCTTCTATCTGTGCCCTTCTCTTCTTTGCTAACTCCAGACTTTCCTCCTTTGGCCTTGCTGCTCCTTATACCTGGAGCAAACTACCTGAGTCTGTACGCCAGGCGCCTTCTCTGACCCTTTTCAAATCCAGGCTGAAAACTCACCTTTTTGCTGCCGCTTCCGGATCTTGACTCACTGATGTCCTTTGTGTTTCCCTACCATTCCCCCTGGATGTATCCCATGTCTGCAGCTACTGTGTTGTCTGTCTCGACTAGATTATAAGCTCTGATGAGCAGAGACAGCCTTTTACATGAGTCGTGAAGCACTGCGTACATCTTGTAGCACTATACGAATGTTCAGTAATAGTAGTAGTACTAGGGTAGGTCAAGGAGAATCACAAGATACAGATAGGTGATAAGCAAGAGAATAACGAGATCAGGATCCAAACACAGCCTCAAAGATGTAGGGTTTTAGCTTGGTCTTGAATAGGGCCAGAGAAGTAGCCTGAAGGAGCAAAGGTGAGTCGGTTGATATTGTGTATCTGGACTTTCAGAAAGCCTTTGACAAGGTCCCTCATCTGAGACTTTTGGCAAAACTAAAGAGTCATGGGATAGGAGGCAGTGTGCTATTGTGGATCAGGAACTGGTTAAAAGATAGAAAGCAGAGGGTTGGGCTAAATGGCCAATTTTCCCAATGGAGAAAGGTGAATAGTGGAGTACCCCAGGGATCTGTGCTGGGTCCGCTGCTTTTTGACATATTCATAAATGACCTGGAAAGTGGAATAATGAATGAGGTTATCAAATTTGCAGATGACACAAAACTATTTAAAGTTGTTAAAACCGAAGAGGATTGTGGAAAATTTCAAGAGGATCTTGATAAATTGGAAGACTGGGCATCAAAATGGCAGATGAAATTTAATGTGGACAAGTGCAAAGTTATGCACCTAGGGAAGAACAACCCAAACTACGGTTACACAATGCAAGGTTCCACATTAGGAACCACCACCCAGGAAAAAGATTTAGGCGTCATTGTGGATAACATGTTAAAACCCTCCTCCCAGTGTGCAGTGGCAGCCAAGAGAGCAAATAGAATGCTAGGTATCATAAGGAAAGGAATAGAAAATAAAACAAAGGATATTATAATGCCTCTGTATCATTCCATGGTGAGACCGCACCTTGAATATTGTGTGCAATTCTGGTCGCTGTATCTTAAAAAGGATATAGCGTTATTAGAAAAGGTTCAGAGAAGAGCCACCAAAATGGTAAAGGGGATGGAAGGATACTCCTATGAAGAAAGGCTAAAAAGTTTAGGGCTCTTTAACCTGGAAAAGAGACGGCTGAGGGGAGATATGATAGAAGTCTATAAATTAATGAACGGAGTGGAACGGGTAAACGTAGATCGATTGTTTACGTTATCAGAATATAGAAAGACTAGGAGACATGCAATGAAGCTACAGGGTAAACTATTTAAGACTAATAAAAGAAAATATTTTTTCACTCATTGTGTAATCAAACTCTGGAATTTGTTACCGGAGGATGTAGTAAAGGCTGTTAATGTAGCTGGGTTTAAAAAAGGTTTGGACAAGTTCCTGGAGGAAAGGTCCATAAACCATTATTAAGAAGGGACCCAGGATATCAATACTTGACCTAGTACAAGCATTGTTAAACATGTGTCTTTTGGGGAAACTGCTAGGTACATATGACCTAGATTGGCCACTGTTGGAAATAGGATACTGGGCTTGATGGACCTTGGTCTGACCCAGTATGGCATATCTTATGTTCTCACGTTCTTATGACGTACTGACTCGGGTAGTTTGTTGCAGGCATATGGAGCAGCGAGATGGAATGAGGAAAGTCTGGAGATGGCAGCGGCAGATAAGGGCACAGATAAAAGGGATCTGCCAGAGAGGAGGAGTTCCCAAGGGGGGTGTAAGGAGTGATAAGAGAGGAAAGGTAGTGAGGAGCTGCAGAATGAATACATTTATGAGTCAGTAAAAGTTTGAATTGAACGTGGAAATGGATATGGAGCCAGTGAAGTGACTTGAGAAGAGGGGTATATGAGCATAGCAAGACTGCTGGAAGATTAGCTGTGCAGCTGAGTTGTGAAGAGGAGAGAGATGATTCTGAGGGAGATCGGAAAGTAGCCGGTTGCAATAGTCTATGCAGAAGGTCTGGGATGTTCTGAGCTAGAATCGCGCCCTGTGAGACTTGCACATTGGACATGTGTCCGTCCCCCGTCCCCCATACCTCCGTCCAGCTGCTGCCAGTTCTTTCCCTGCTGCCGCCCTCTGTTTCCTCCATGGCAGCAGGGAAAGAGCAGGCAGAGGTTGGACGGAGGTATGGGGGAGGGGAGCACGTCCGATGTGCAAGTCGCCGGCAGCAGCAGAGCAGAACAGACCTAACTTTAAGCAGATATGATCCTTCTCTGCTCTGATATTGCGTCGAGAAGGGAGGGACCAGACCTGCAGAAAGACCCGTGCAGAGGCTTAGGGGCACATTTCGGCTGCCTGCTGTTGCCCTGCCGCGGCTGAGAGAACAAAAGGTGGTGGCGGTGGCAGGGCAATAGCAGGCAGCCGAAATGCGCCCCTAAGCCTTTGCGCCCTGTACGGCTGCACCACTCACACCGGGCTAGATACGGTACTGCAGGAGGTGACTAGAGAGTGCATAAGGGTCTTAGTAGTGTGTTCAGAAAGGAAGGGACAAATTTTACTGCTGTTATAGAGGAAGAAATGGCAGGTTTTAGCTATCTGTTGGATGTATTCAGAGGGAGAAAGAAGAGTCAAAGATGACTCCAAGGTTGCGAGCTGAGGAAACAGGGAGAAGTAGAAAGTTATCCATAGAGAGAGAGGAAGGGGGAGGTGGCTTTAGGAGGAAAGATAAGAAACTCTGTTTTAGCCATGTTCAATTTCAGACAGTGGTGGGACATCCAGGCAGCAACATCAGGTAAGCAAGCTGAGATATGGGCCGGATTCCACGAGTGATTTCAGATGTAGAGTGGTAAATTTGAGAGTCATTAGCATCAAGAATAGACTGAAAATGATTGGAGGAGACGAGTTCAAGTGACTGAGTGCAGAGAGAGAAGAGGAGAGGTCCCAAGACCGAGAGTGGGGACAGAGGAGGATCCAACAGAACATATACTAAAGGTGCGATGGGAAAGAAAAGAATAAACCAGGCCAGAACAGGGTTCCCAAAACCAAGGAAGAACAAGGTATCAAGGAGAAGGTGATGATCAACGGTGTCAAAAGCAGCAGAAAGGTCAAGAAGGATGAGGATCGAGTAAAGGCCCTTGGACTTGGCAAGGAGCCAGTCATTAGAGACTTTGGCAAGAGCAGTTTCTGTAGAATGTAGAGGATGAAAGCCAGACTGCAGTGGATCTAGAAGGCCTTGAGAGGACAGAAAGTCCACACAATGGCAGCGAATTGCACATTTGAGGAGTTTAGAAGCAAAGGGGAGGAGGGATATGGGCCGAATTAGAAGGACAGGTAGGGCCTAGTGACGTTTTTTTGAAGAGGGGTGTAACCACAGCATGTTTGAAGACTGCAGGAACAGTTGCAGTGGAAAGCGATAAGTTGAGGATATGACAGATGAAGGGATGACAGCGGAAGAGATAGAACTTAATAGGTGGGAATGGGCTCAGAGCAGGTAGTAAGTTTGGAAGAGGAGAGAAGATGAGCGGTTTCCTACTTAGTGATTATAGAAAAGGAAGAAAGAGTGACAGAAGCTGAGGGAAGGTTTGGGGAGGGCAGAAGGGGAATGGGGGGGGGGGAGGATGGACGTGACCCTGTGGAGAATGCAACAGTAATCTTGTGGACTTTATCATGGAAACAGTCAGCCAGTCTGGGCAGAAAGGGAAGGAGGCATTGGAGCTGGAGGCACCTTGAGTAGAGAGGTGAGTGTAGCAAAGAGGCAACGAGGGTCAAAGGAAAGTGAATTAATCAGGTGAACATAGTCCTCTTGCTTGGCGAGAGCTATGGCTGGCTGGAATGAGGTTAGGATGAATGTGAAATGCAGGAAGTCAGCAAGGGTATGGCATTTAAGCCAGAGGTGCTCAGCTGGGCAGGCAAAAGAACAAAGTAGAGGATTTTAGAGGACAGGCAAGGTTGAGGTACAGGATGCTTCTCCGGGTGAGGAACAGGAGCAATGAGGGCATCCAAAGTAGTGGATAGTGTTGTAAGAAGACACAGCCTCATCGAGAGATTCAGATGACATAGTGGAGAAAAATGATACCGAGACAGCAGTGGAAAGTGCTGAAGGGTCGACAGACTGAAGATTCCTAAATATGTTGGTGGAGATTGGGTGAAACTCAGGTGGAGGGTGGTTAAGAGTGAAGGTTAGTAGGTGATGGTCCAATGAGGGAAGAAGGACTCAGGTGGTGAAGTTTGAGGGCAAGCAATTGGAGAAGAAAGCGAGGTCAAGGCAGTGGCCATGCTGATGAGTACAAGCAGTAGAGCCCAGCTGGCGATTGAAAGAGGAGGTTAGGGAAAGGAGCTTTAAGGTATAAGAGTCAGTGGGGTCATCAAGATCAACACTGAAGTCTCCAAGAATTAAGATGCAGGAGTCAAAGTCAGTGAGAAAGGTAGAGGTGGACTTGTCAGGGAGTCAATAAATGACAACTACCCAGAGAGGCAGTGGAGTGAATAGGCGAATGAAGTGAAGAAAAGGAGAGAGACTGAGGCAGAGCGAGAGGTTGCAGTTGGCAGGAGTGATGTCATGATTGTTATGTGTGGCAAAGGGGCTGCTTTACTAACCCATGTGAGCGGCTACAGCAGCAGTTAACATGGGGCAGCAATGCTATGCGTTATTTGCAGAAAGCACATTATCTGCATGAGTGGGCCTATGTATAACGTGCGATTACTGCAGGCCTCAACAGCGCGTGGTAACCATCAGATCTACGGAAAGTGCGGGCGCAGCTAATGCCCCCTCAATGCTCCTGACTGTATTCCCCGCACTTTCGGTGCGTTGTGTGCTGCAGACCTGCGATACATGCCCCCTCTCCCCCCACGGTAATGCACGGCTTCTGCAGCTAACACGGCACTGTCGGCGGGGTTTTTTTTGCTGCGTTAACTGCAAAAGCCTAATGGGATTTAGTAAAGCAGCCCCAACGTGTCTCATAGGGTCTCTGGATGCCCCTGCCACTTTAGGCTGAATGCTGGATTTGAGGAAGGGTAAGTTTCGAAACATTTGAGATGGGTAAATAAGTGTTTACCCACATAGAAAGTACTCGTATGTTGAGAAATGATCGTCCCCTCCAGTTTTGGTAAAAGCATCTGTGCTGTTCGCAACATGTAGCGAGGTCAGGAAATGTGTGCAAACTGTGCGGCTACAAAGTTCTTACATTTCCCCACCAACTTGAATTTTCACTGCCTAATCCTACATAAAAACATATATTGTGTCCCTGAGTCTTTCTTTCAATGGCCAGCAGCCCATCAGTATCAAAAGACAGCATACAAATTAGTCACAGGCCCAACCAAAGAACTGTAAGCCAACATATTCACCTCACAACAAGAAAAAGCAGTAGAAGCAGAGAAACCAACAGTATAAAATCGACTTCCCTCCTCCTCTGGAACATCTATTGATAAAAGCAAAATCGCCCAGCACAGAACTGGTCAGAGCTACAAGGAGCTAGTGAAGAAAATAACCAGATTTTAAATAGTTTCCTGAAGGACGGGTATCTCTTTCCCAGCTGAACCTGTAGGGCAGATGAGCTCCAGAGTGTGGAGGTCATGATGGGTTAATTTCATCTGTGGGCCTGCAAGCCATGTGTTCAGTACAAACATTTCCCCGTGTCTGCTTCAAGGTGATTCTTGAATACTGCTCATCACCATGTAAGCTGGAGATCTTTGAACTGCCTGTTCATGATCCTTCAACAGACAGAAGCCAATGTATGTGACCAAAAATATACTTATGTACACTTGCCCACAGACCTAGCCCTGCAATACTGGATGAATTTCAATAGTATTACAATAAATCTCCCGTGCGTTCAACGCAAGAGCAGTCCACTATTGGTTTTGAGCCTGTAGCTCCCGACCTTTATCTGGATACCTCTATGGGACATAGCCAAGAACAGGGTAGTGGGTCAACCTTGCAGGGCATTTATTGTTCACCCTCACTGGTAAAACTGTAGTCAGCTATTGCATAGCAGCAGATTACATACCTATCCACCCCTATCGAAAATAGGCCAAAAAAGCTCTATCCGTTACTGGCATCCGACAGTTCATACATTCATAAGATCCTTGCTGAGAGATGGTTTTTATGGTCCATTAAAAGGCAAAATCTCTCCTCTAGCAAAAGAAAACAGCCCCCCACACATAGGCAGGGAACATTAAAATATTCATCTTTGCACTTACACACGGCTGGGGCTGCTTCTGGCTCACTGCTACGCTGTGTCACCTGGGAGAGGCATCGGGGCCCTGGGCCACTCAGAAATAAGGGCATTTGCCATCATTTGATTCATAATAATACTTTGGTTCTTAAAAACTCTAACCCTGAAGTACTATCTCCTCTTAAGAATTGTATTAACTTTGGAGGATGTGAGGAAAAGAGAGAGAGAGAGAGACCAGAAATACCTATAAAAACCCCACAAAAACCCACTACTTCAGCTTTTAAATCATCTCGTGCATCTGCTGGGACTTCCAGCTGAGCAGTTGAAGAGTAAATAGACAGATAAACAGGACTTGAGAGAAAAGAAACCACACTGATGGGCCCAGGGAATGGACCTGCAGTATGACTGCAATACAATGGACTTCACCCTTATATGATTGAGGTCAGGCTCAATGGAGGAAGGGCCAGGGCTGGCTCCATCGTTCCCCTCACCTCAAATTTGACTCCAATCGGTTCACAGACACAGGGGTTATTGTGCTGCCACATGGACAGAAGGAGCCCTTTCAGTCCTGTTTGAAAAGTGCTAATCCGTCCTCAGAGTGCTCTGAAGCGCAAAGCAGAGCCTTATTAAGGTAAACCCTTCAAATGTAATGATTCCTTTTCACTAATTTGAAATAAGTCCTTTCCTGACATCTCTTTCTGAGTTTGAAATCACAGAATAATGGCAATGACAAGGGGTGAACATGGCACTCGGCAGTAATTTGAGGCTTATTGGCAATTTTCAACAACCTTTCCATCTCCACAAACACAAAACAAAAAAAGAAATGGCAAAAAAGAGAGAGAAAAACATTTTGTAGAAGCAACTGGTAGGAATCAGTTTACTGCAAAAGGGTCTCCCAATGAATCTGAAGCAACTGGGAGTAAGAGCGAAGGCCTTGCTGCTTTACGCTTCCTGTTTCCCAAGCTCTCTGGTGCATTGCTTCCTGTTGTGTCAGAGTCTGGTTTGGTTACTTTTCCAGTGATTCTGCTTCTGAGGTGCTGCAGTAGGGCATCTGTTGTGTGCCTTTTGGCTGGTTGGCTGTCATTGCTCTCTCCACTTTGGAGCATGACATTTGAGATATATATATATAGTGGAATGGTTGACATGGTTTGGTAGTAATTACTACAACTACTACTGAGCATTTATAAAGCGCTACCAGACGCACACAGCGCTGTACAGAAAAAGACAAAAATAGACAGTCCCTGCCCAATAAAGCTTACAATCTAAAAAAGACAAAACAAAGAAGGCGAAGGACGAGGAAAGAACACAGGCAATGGAAGGATAAGAGGAGAAACAAGACAAAGGGAAAAGGTAAGAACAAGGGAAAAGAAAAGGAACAGATGAAAACAAGACAAGGGAAGAGGAGGAGAACAGGTAAGTCATGAACCAAAGGCAGAAGCAAAGAGGTGAGCTTTCAACCTGGATCTGAAGAAGGTCAGAGAAGATGCCTGACGTATAGACAAAGGAAGTGTATTCCAGGCGTAGGGTGCTGCAAGGTGAAAAGAGCGAAGCCTGGAGTTGGCAACAGAGGAGAAAGGCGAAGCAGTTGGCTAGAAGCGCAGAGTTCACGAGGGGGGATATGAGAAGAAAGGTAAAGAGGAGCTGCAGAGTGAATGCATTTATAGGTCAGTAGGAGAAGCTTGAACTGGATGCGGAAACGGATAGGGAGCCAGTGAAGAGACCTGAGGAGAGGCGTGATATGGGCAAAACGAGGTTGGCTGAAGATCAGATGAGCAGCAGAATGCAGAATAGACTGAAGGGGTGAAAGATGACTCAGTGGAAGACCAGCAAGGAGCAGGTTACAGTAATCAAGGTGAGAGGTGATAAGTGAATGGATGAGCGTTTTAGTAGTATGTTCTGAAAGAAAAGGGCAGATTTTGCCAATATTAAAGAGAAAGAAGCAGCAGGTCTTGGCGACAAGGTGAATATGTGTGGAGAATGAGAGCGAAGAGTCAAAAATAACCCCTAAATTGCGAGCTTAGGGAACAGGATAGAGAACAGAGCCATTCACAGAGGCTGAAAAAGGAGGAAGAGGAAGGGAAATTTTAAGGGAAAAGATGAGAAGTTCGGTCTTGGCCTTGTTCAATTTCAAGTGGCGATGGAACATCCAATCAGCAATAGCAGAAAGGCAATTAGAGATCCGGGTCTGGATTGAAGAAGAGAGATCAGGAGTAGAGAGGTAGATCTGGGAATCATCAGCATAGAGATGGTACTGAAAACCATGGGAGGAGATGAACACACCAAGGGACTGGGTATAGAGAGAGAAGAGGAGCGGACCCAAGACAGAACCCTGAGGTACACCAACAGGGAGCGGAGTAGCAGAGGAGGAGGAGACACCAGAACATACACTGAATGAGCGATGGGAGAGATAGGAGGAGAACCAGGAAAGAACAGAGTTCCTAAAGCCAAGCGAGAACAAAGTGTCAAGGAGAAGATCATGATCAACAGTGTCAAAAGCAGCAGAGAGGTCAAGAAGAATAAGGACCGAGTAAAGGCCTTTAGATTTTGCCAGGAACAAGTCACTCGAGACTTTGACAAGGGCCGTTTCAGTAGAGTGCAAAGGACGAAAGCCAGACTGTAAGGGATCCAAGAGGGCATGAGAGGAAAGGAAGTCAAGGCAGCGGTGGTGAACCGCACGCTCTAACAGTTTAGAAATAAAGGGAAGGAGGGAGATGGGATGATAATTAGGACAGGAGGGATCAAGTGAGGGTTTCTTAAGGAGAGGTGTGACCACAGCATGCTTGAAGTCAACAGGGACAATAGCAGTGGAGAGCGAGAGGTTGAGGATATGAGAGATGGAGGGGACAAGAGTAGCAGAGATGGGTGAGAGGAGACGGGTGGGGATAGGATCAGAGTAGCAGAGATGGGTGAGAGGAGACGGGTGGGGATAGGATCAGAGGAGCAGAGATGGGTGAGAGGAGACGGGTGGGGATAGGATCAGAGTAGCAGAGATGGGTGAGAGGAGACGGGTGGGGATAGGATCAGAGGAGCAGAGATGGGTGAGAGGAGACGGTTGGGGATAGCAAGTTGCAGTCATCAGAAGGCTTTAGCAGACAGTGAAGCGGGACTGGAACATCTCGTTAAACTGACCTGGTGAAGCGAGTCCTGCCGAGGCAGCCTTCTTCCCTCCAGCCGTAACGCTAGCTGCCTCAACTTCTTTGGCACTCCTTTCCTGCCACCCCCTGCGTCTGGTAATCTCAGAGATGCCAAGTCTCACTCATTAGGAGTGGGTCACACTATTGGTACAGTTTGCCTTCTTACTCTGAGGGGCAAAGGATGAGGACATCATGCTGACAGTGGGGGCAGGGGTACCAGATCACCATTAGTGCCTGCAATATTTGGGGAGCAGCTTCCCCCTCCCCAAACGACGCCTATGTGTGCCACTCGTTTGAAGGCTTTCTTACTCTTGCACTCATTGAGCCCCTTCTCGCAAGCTTTGGAGCCTCGGCACCAGTGCATTGATCCTGGTCACTGCTTTCATGAGAGACAAGCCTAAGATGAGTAAAACTAAGTGTCCAGTCAGTAGGAAGAAATCTGAGCTGCCCTTCCTGTGTCCTGCCGCCTTCTGTACCTTCCCTTAAGACAAGTACTGTAAAATCTCTGCACATACTTTTAGCCACTGAGCGGAGATCAATTTACCGATACTTCCTCCACTATATCTCCATCCTTTACTACTGCTAGTACTAGTGCTACTTGTCACTCATATAGCGCTACAAGGCAGACGCAGCGCTGTACAGAGACATGTCAAAGATGGTCCCCGCTCATCAGAGCTTAGAATCTAGTCAAGACAGACAACGCAACCGCTGAGGACAAGGACACATCTAGGGGAATCGAAAGGAGACACAGAGGAGACCAAGCGGATCCTTGAAGACCTTTAGAGTCTCCAAAGAAAAGCAAATTTCCTTTTATGCCGCTTCTTCTATTTGCAAAGTAATGCTACATTTAGATCTTGCTGAATTTATTTCCCGGATGCACCATATGAAAAAATCTCACTCTTTGGACTTCAATATCACTCTCTGGGACGGTAGATCTCACTCTTGTAGCTCTGGATATCTCCTGCCACATTCCCAGTTCCTAGGCCCCTCCTTCCCCACCAAGGACTGCATCTTCCAGTCCTCTCACTCTCTAACACCACAGCTCCTGCAGCATATGTCTCTTCAGAGGGCACCAGGCCTGCCGTCTCTTCTCATGCCGAGCTGTCTCACTCCATGGTTCCCTTGGCTCAGCTCTGCCTCCAGGGCTAATGCCTCTCTGCACTGCTTGTTACCCTGAGCCGCAGCTGAAAGGGGGAAAGGCGAAGAGAAGTCAACATGTTGGCAGCACAGGAAGAGTGTGCTTTCCATTCCCTATAGTTCAGGCTCCTGGACTTCTCCCCTTCCCATCACCCACCCCCAGTATGTCTACAATCCCTGGGTATTAGAGGCCCGATATTGTATTGGGCAGGCTACGTGCCGCTATAGCGCATAGCTCTGCCCGTTGACCCTTAACACTGGATAGTCAATGCTGCGGCAATGGCATTGAATATCCGGCGTCGCCGCACATGTCCCAGAGCTGCCAAGGCTAACCGGGTAGCAGCCATATTGCATCGCTACCTGGTTAACATCTGCAGCTAAAACTAGGCCAGTTAGTGGCAGTCTCCGCCCCGGAACACTCCCAACACGTCCCAGTGCTAACTGCAGAGCATTGGGGCCTGTAGCGGGCTTTGGAGAGGATATTCAACGGCACTAACTGTGTAAGTGTCGTCGAATATGCTGATTTAGGGTATTTACACGGTTTACTGGGCTGTAAACTGTGTAAATGCCTTTTGAATATCGGGCCCTAGAAGTGTAGTTTCTAAAGACTGTCAATATTTTAACAAAATATGACTGGTAAACATAAAGCCGTGTAAATTTATGAATTTCTACATAAAATGAAAGCCTTGTTCCTTTATGTGCCCATAATTTGCTTTTAGAGGCTGATAGACTCAAAGGAGCCTCTCTTCAGTGCGGCAATGCGGCCGTTGCCGCCACTGAAGATTAGACCTGGATATTCAATGCCAAGGCCGTATCTGGGCCCCGGCATAGAATATTCGGTTAGATCGAGTGCCTGATTTTTGCCGTTTGGTGATTACTGCTCAGAGGCTCCATATCACCACTGCTCGGTTATCGCTGGGTGCCGCTCCCAGAATACCCCGATGCTAATCATGTTAATCCCTTTGACTATTGGGCCGATAAAATATAGTTTTTATTGTTCTTCATTGAGCTTGTGGCACACTATAATGGAGACATTTGTCCATAATACATTTTGGTACATGGGGGAATTACGTACCATTATTCTGATGTTTTGTTTTCTTTGGTGCTACACCCAAGGAGGTCAAAGATTAGATGAGTAAGGACTTGGGAGGTGGTGTGTCTGAGTCATGCCAGAGGGCCGTACACAGCCTGAAAGCTCCATATATACAAAGCCATTCCAGTCTGGAAGGCCTATCAGAACTCCTCCCTAAGATATTACCCCAAGAAAACTAGATTCTTCTGACTGGTAAGAATCAAGTTGCTGGTTAATTTGCTGATAACACAAACATGATAGCATTTTATAAATATCCACTTGGATTGCCAAAAAAAGAAAATGTACATGATCCTAGAAATTTACAGAGAAAAGAGCTGAAGATTTTGGTAGATCCAGATTCTGATGATTCCCAAGCTGAGCTTTTGGAAATTACGCTTGAGAAACTTTGTTCAAGACAAATTCTAATAAAGAGTCAAGGCCAAGCAGCCATCTGAACGATGCCTTCTATGTTAATGTCAAGGGAGGGGGATTTTTACAGTGGAGGTGAGGTAGGTTTCCTGAAGATTCAATTAATGAAGCCTCTATAGAGGGATCTAAGAATAGGCTAGATATGGTCTCAACTACCGAACACAAAGAGCTCCGAGGAGTGTTTAGCATGCTCATTAAACAGCAGAATGTGATGAATGAATGCTTTAGCTTGGTCTTGTGTCTTGCCGTGATGTCATGAGTTAGGTGATAAATGATAGAACCTTTCCCATCCATCTTTCAAGTTTTAATTGCATGTGTTTTCTCTGTTATTTTTTCAGGAGTAAGGCAGGATGCCGAGGCTAAGGAGACAACTAAGAGCGTCCATTTCACATTCCTCATTGGCTGTGTCTTTGTAGCCTTTGTCCTTGGAGCATTCTTTTCTGGGCTGTTTGTTTCCTGCTACTGTAACCATATGTTCCAGAAAACCAAACATATAGGCAAGGACCCAGAGTCCAGCATCCAACGGCCTCTTTCCCTGAGAAGCTTGGCAAAGATGAATGGACTTCTGGACAGTCAGACCAAGGATAGCATGTTAGAATCCTCCTCTCCAAAGCTCTATACAAGTCTGTTGCCCAGTGAAAGAGAACAACCCAATGGGATGGCCAAAGTTGGCGTAAAAGAACATCCGGAGCTATCAGGCTTGCCTACACCTGAGTCAACACCAGAGCTGCCGATGAAAAACATGAAGGCCATCAAGAACCAGTGGGAGAAGAATCAAAACTGCAACAATGCCAAAGAGACACAGCTCAAGAGTCCTGTATTCCACAGTCCTGTGTCAAACTCCCAGGTTTTTCAGTTCTCCGGTACAATGGTCCTCCCAAGTAGCTTCCATGGATATGATCCACCTCTCACCAGCTACATGGATGAAAAGAAAACACGAAACTCAGAGCATGTACTAATCCGTCACTCCCAGTGTTATCTGCCAAAAGGGGCTGAGGTGACCACCCTAGATGAGCTTTTAAAACACCTCCATGAAACCAATGGGTCTCCAAGGGAAATGATAGGCAGTATTCCCATTAACCAGCAAGTCCTGAGCCCTCACTCTCCCATACCGTTTGGTAATCGGATTCAGCCAAAAATTCCAGACACTGAGAGTGCACCATACTACAGCTCCTCCACACTCCCCAGGGACAGCTTACCCCGTAGGCTGGATATCCCACCAGATGTACCCCCTCAGTCCTACATGGAAAAGCAACTGAGACATCCGTCTCACAGACATTCTCTGTCTTCTGCACAGAAACTTATCAACATTGGCCCAAGTGCAGCAGTGCTTGCGAGGCAGCATAGTTTAAGCCAGGCCACGAGGCCACCCCCACTCCCTGCACTGCTGACACGGATGCATTCAACAGGCACGTCTGTGCCCCTAGAAGGATATAATGTCTTTCTGTCAAGGCAACACAGTTACACCGAACAAACCCCCTTGCCACGAAATGGCATCAAGAGAACCACCTCCCTGAAACCAGACACGCCATACACACCAGTGTTCATGCCAGTCTCCCCGGTGAAAATTTCCAATCCATTCAACTACTAAATAAGCTCTGTGGCTCTAAGTAGGAAATGTGCTAGCCACTGAATTCTCCTGATCTGAGCTGAAGTGGTAATCAAAGCAGCCTTTTGACTCTAGCAGTTGGTGGAATTTAGTTATGTTTTTAACTGCTTTTGCCCTAACATGTAATGGTCACAACCCACGAAGAGAAGGTGGGTTCATGTAGTGAAGGTGCTAGGTCTGGTAACTTCAGCCCACCCAACTTGCCAAACATATCAGCCTTGTGGAGGTGACTGAAGTGTTATGAGCCAAAGGGAGGAGTGGCGGAGCCAAGGAGGAACCCATTGCCAAGGAGTCTTCCTTCGATTGCCAAGTCCTCAATGGCAGCGGCAGCTACTGAGGCAAGACAGGACCTAATGTGTCTCTGGGCAACCCCTACACCAGCAAGGACACGACGGTGCTGCTTTTAAGGAATGCAGTCCTAGCCCACTTACCTTTTATTGTTTAAAAGGTGGAATCCACAAGATCAACAAAGACCTTGAAAGAAAAAAAGATCAAGGTGTTAAGCCAAACAGGATCAAAATCTTGCTGACATTTGCTGTAGGATGGGGAGCATGTCCTAGGTCCTAAAACATGTTCACATGTTGCCGTCTGTGATGTTGCTGTTGGCGAACAAGTTTTCCTGATTCTACTGAGCCGTTCTGTTCAACAATGCACTGAGATAATCCAACAGCTTTTTATTATATTCTTACCTATTTCTTGTGAAAACTAAGCTGAAAACATCTCCTGAGTCAGACTTCTCCGGCTCAGCAAAGCAGCTGGGTGCTCACTGCTTGACCACATGAAAGAGGACCATTTTAGAAGGTTTCCCAATAAGTTCTTACGTTAGGTGGTGGAGGCTTGTGGCCTTCCCTGAAAACAAAGCAAACTGCGATGAGTGCATGTCTGGCCAGGCAGACTCTGTCCTCACTTGGTATCCACGGGTCGAGATCATAGACAGGTGAAGGTGAGGACAACTTTGCTTCTGCAAAAAGCAAAGTCTGGGACAATGAAAACAAATCTAAAAGGACACATGTAAACCTTTAGAAGAATTTATGTATGTATATATGTATATATATGTATATAGAGAGAGAGAGATTGATTGATTTTGCAATATAACTCCATATAAAAGGAGGAAATAAATCCTACTGTGTAGGGAGAAGCAAACTAACCTGTAGAAAGAGTGCTGAAAAATTGAATATATTTCTACTGGGAATCCGCTTCATGGCCAGGGATGATTTGAAAGAGCTGTTGCCTACCCAGCTATGCAAGGCAGCAGCATCTTAACCAAATAATCAAATGGCAAGGATTTTTCTTGACATCTGGCGAGCGATGGAAGAGTCCTCTTGTTCTAAGAGTGGGACCATCTCCCATGGCATGTCCCCCATCCCAGGTCAAGATGATCCCTCTTTGTTTTTTCACTATTATGGGAGAGTCTATGACAGCCTAGTAGACATCAGATAAAGATCAAATTGTCTCAGCTATTCCAGTCCACAATGCAAGGATATATTCCAGCCATCAGCCATAGAAGCTCAACATTTTGTAAGATATGCCTCTTTATCCAAGTCAAGATGTTGTCTTCATTTCATTTATTCATTAGTTATTTTGTCCAGTCTTATGTGAACACACCGAGAACGGGGTACAAATGGTCTTCTCTGGTTCATTCCCATCCTGTGTAGACAATCCTACAAGATTCCATATGCCCTCCATGTCTGTGAGCCTCAACCAAAAGAGACTCAATGTGTTTCACCAGATAAACTAGGGGGCTCTCTCCACATTAGCTGGATAGTATTACTTGAGACACCTACGTCTTGGGGAATGGGGATGAGAGGAAAGAACACATAAGTAGTATCCTAAGATGATCTTTAAATGAGAGACCCGTGTGGTCTGAAAGGCTCATCTTTGAGTAATGCCTGAGACAATCTATTGAAAAGTCTCACAAGCTATAGCGACATGCATTTTCTGTAGGGCTGGTGTGATCATTAACACTCTGCAGGTGTATATACCAGTTGGAAAATGCATCCCTCCCCCACCCCCCCCCCCCCCGTCATCCCTCCAGAAATCCAAGTATCACTTTCCACACTCATGACCTATGAGATGCTTGTCCAAAGTGAATCAGTACAGAAAGGATCATATTTGGAGGGATTTAGCTGGCTAACTTAACTCAGTTATGAGAATGTGGGAAATTTCACAGCGTGTGCTCTTTTAGTCGTAATTAAAAAGAGGCATTCTTGGGGTGGGAGAGGGGTGTTTAGGTTTGGGGGTATACAGCACACACAAAATTTAATTTTTCAAGCTATGGGGGGGGGGGGGGGGGTGCCCTATTCCACTGCCCATAGAAAAAGCAGGAGGGCTACTGACAACTTTCCTGCAGAAAGGATAATTTAAACAGGGGGTGGGACAGGGTAGAAAAAGTGTAAGCGAAAGGTCAGATTATACCAAGGGTTCAACCAGCAATTGTTAAATCTTGAGGTAAAAAATATATGTATATGGAATTATCACGGAATGTCAAATGAATCAGCCAAACCACTAGTGTATGAAATGTGTGCCTTATTTAAAAACTAATCTTACGAACATTGCAGCGTAGCAAATACGTGATTCACCCTGCTTTATGCTTCTATTTTATTTTTCTCTCGAAAAGGGGTGTTCTGAAGCCTCAGTAGCTGCTGTTCCTGAGTACTTGCAATGTCCTTTCGCTTTAGCCACATCAGCACCTAAGTTCTGTCTCAGGGTCATTAATCTTCCGTGAACATTACCTCCCCTGTCTAAAGTTTCTTTTTGATTTCAAGGCAACATGGTCAGAAGCTCCACCCCTTCCCCGTTACTGCTGGTCCCTGTGCGCTCTCAGAGAGCTCACCCCTAGTCCCTGGTACCTGTTTACCTATTAGACAAACTTGTAGGTGTTCACCCAGGGCAGCAGCTTCTAGAGGCGGCGAAAACAAAGCAATAGTCCTGGCAACTACACAACCTCAAAGGAGTATCAGCCCAAATCGACAGTTCATCCAGGAATATTACTTTTGGAAGCTACCACTTAACAGGGATCTATAAGCAGGAGAAAGCTGAATTTAAAAGTATGATATCCAGTTATGCGTTTTACAGGATTCCACTGGGAGGGACCAGTGGGATGATGTTGACTGTTGAGTCCATCAGAATCTCAGGGGCCTGAAAATCAATTGAGGGGGCGCAAAAGTGATGATGCCTAACACACTTGCAACAGCCCCTATAGACTGATCCCTAGATTCTTTCAGAGCCCCACACTCTCAGCCCCATTATTGCTGATCCCTGACATTTCTCAGACTCCCAGACCTAAACCCTTTACTGCTGGTCCCTAGCTCTCTGTGACCCCCACTCCAGCCCCTATAGGTTGGTTCCCAAGCTCTTTCAGAGACTCCCCACTCCCAGGTCCTTAAGCTCTCTCAGCTTAACCTCAAGGGAGCTGCAGCTTTAAGAAACATCCCGCACCTGTGTCATTGGAAAGCTTGCCTGCTGTGTATCCCGACAGGGCTTCACTGATCAGTTTGCAGGGGTTATTCTAACCTCAGAGGTGCTGGTGACTTGCACTGTGCACCTGCAGTCACACACTTTCCGGGTCGCTGGGTGGGATCAAGCTTTGGAAATGCTACATGAGGTAGCAATGGAAACTCTTAAGCCTCAACTGTTGGCATCAATCCTCAGAGTCTTTTATACTGGAGGATGATAACTGACCGGTCCATGAAGCCAGAGGAGTTCCTCTTTAGAACACCCCCTTACAAGAATCATTGCTTCAGTCCTGGATATGGTGCTAAGCTCCTTCTCCTGCCCCCCGAGAAATGTAAAAACCTAAAAAATGGCAAGAAGCAACTAGCGCCATAAATGTATCAAAATATGGGGGTTCGGCCATTGTTTTGATTCTTAAAAATATGAGGTGCCTGGAGTGCTTTAAGGCCCCAAATTTAACAGAATTCTCCTGAAGCCTCTTATTGTGTGGCAACATGTAGTAAATCTAGCCCTTAACTTGCAAAGTCATTTCTTAGTGCTGTTCAGCCCCAGGCCGCAAAGCACCAATGTGAAGCCATTGAACCAGTCAAGCTACTGCTTTTTGGGTGTGAAGGGGGAAGAGATGGACCACAGAATATCTTGATCCCTGGATGTAAGGAACGAGGAATGGACTCACTCTTTAGGATCCTGCCAGGTGCTTGTGACCTGGACTGGTCACTGTTGGAAACAGAATACTGAGCTTGATGGACCTTTGTTCGACCCATGTGCATTTCTTATGTTCTAAGAGTAAGATTATTTTAAAATAGGGTCAAAGTTGAAAAGCACCCCAAAGTCATGCATATGTAGGTACTGTCCTCTGCCAACAATAACTTGTGCCTCCATCGCCCTGTCTCCTTTATGCAATGTGCATTTTGGACCTCTAGATGGGCCTTTTCAGTAGATGCTGCATCAGAACCCAGCAGCTAGTTAATGGTTATGAAAAACAATGAGGACAGAATTCAACCAGAAGGTGAAGGTATAATTGGAAATGTCTAGCTCAGATAGTTTCACATCGTACATTGATTCAGTGATGCTCTGCCAACTAAGAGACTCACGTCAAATGTCTAGTACTGTTACTTTCTGTTTAGATCATCAATTTTTCTCCCCCCCCCCCCGGTGTTGGCCGCCCCCTTCTCTGTTGAGCTGATTATTGTACCCCCCCCCCTTCTATCAAACCGCTTTGACCCGGTGAAAAGCGGGATATGAATGCAGCTAAATAAATGCTAGTCCTCTAAGTAGCACCACTGAATATGCACATACAAGTGGAAAATCCAAATGAGATATTCAAGTTGCGTCTATTTGTGTGACCCACGTGGCTGTCTCTTTTACACATTTAGGGGCAGATTTTATAAGAGGTGTGCTGAAGGTTATGTGCTATTTACACATGGTGCATCAGCCGCTGTTCTGTACATGCATAACTTCAGATGGACCGTGTGTAGACCTGGCCTCATCTGACGTACATAGGTTATAGGATACTATGACTTTTGCATGTCAGTGCACCGATCTAGGCACCCCGGGTTACACTCGCCCTACAGCAGGCATAAGGGGCTGCATCCATCTGCTGGTATTTTACATCCTCTTAGTGACTGAATATCACAACTTAGACATATAAGTAGCAACACCCCCATAACACCCCAAATCCAGCCCCTTGTTTGGATGGATCATTTTGACTATATAACAATTTACACAGCCAGAATTATCCATTTGACCTCCAGCAATTAAAAAAAAAACCCTACTCATTTGGCCAGCACTGCTGCCGACCACCTAACTGGTTTTGAATATCAGCCAAATGAATTTGCATGGTGATGTGGGAAACGTCTTTCCCATGCTTAAGTGCCCACCATACAGGCATATTCCCTGCAAAGTTCTGTGTCAGGAATTACTTACAATCCCTTGCATCTCGGCGATGAATGACCAGCCCAAAGCCCTGCATCAAGCATCAGCTCCTTTATAGTACCTAGGGGCCGAAGGGTTGTAAATAGTTGTATATAGCCCCACGACCTCCAAAACAATTTTTTATTCTGCCTTCATTTGTACTTGTCATATTTTGCTTTCTACGAGAGCTCTAGGTTTTAAAACTGTAAATAGAAACGGCACATTTTTTTAAATGTTATTAAAAGAATTAAGCAATGACACAAGATTGGCTCCAGAACAGTTATTTTTCTGAAAGTGTGAAGATTGGACGTGGGGTGTGGGTTGTATAGGAGATGTATCGTTAATGTTCTCTCCCGCAGAAGCAGAGACTGCACCTCCTCCTCCCCCCTTGCTTGGGGACAAGAGATCAAATGAAGAATCTTTCCCAGCTTTTTCTCCTCCTGAATAACACACTTTAGGGTGTCTCGTTGTATATATTAGGTAGAAGACAATTTAACAATTTGTATACTTTGGCGGAAAGGCGGGAGAGAGGAGATATGATA
Source organism: Ichthyophis bannanicus (assembly GCA_033557465.1). Classification (NCBI taxonomy): domain Eukaryota; kingdom Metazoa; phylum Chordata; class Amphibia; order Gymnophiona; family Ichthyophiidae; genus Ichthyophis; species Ichthyophis bannanicus. The sequence goes on along the minus strand of CM066048.1, from coordinate 49,716,895 downwards.
GAGACCTTTAAATACCTCCGTGGCATAAATGCACAGGAGGGGAGCCTCTTTCAATTGGAAGCAAGCTCTGCAACGAGGGGGCATAGCATGAAAGTGAAAGGGAATAGATTCAGAAGTCATTTGTGGAAATATTTCTTTATGGAAAGAGTGATACAATGCGTGGAACAGCTTCCCAGTGGAGTTGGTAGAGACGAGGCCTGTAGGTGAATGGGACAAACACAGAGGATCTCTAATGGGAAAGGAAGGGTTTATAGAGCTTAGTAATTGGTATGGATGGGCAGACTGGAAAGGACGTATGATCTTTATCGGCCATCATTTTTCTCTGTTTCTGAGTTTCTTGTACCCCACAGCATCCCTAATATTTTGTATCATATAGCCCATGTTGAGCTATGCAGATCAGAGATTCCTTTGCTTAAGACACAACATGGAGAAACATTCTTGTTGAATAAAGCCCTCTATTTCCCAGAACCAAAGAATAAACTATTTCCCCGGGGAGGTTGCTGTGGGGTGGGGAAGATGGGCGGATGTTTTTTTCTTATTATAATACCAAAATGTCAGTCTTTATTCCCTTTACAAAGTCATCACGAAAAAGCCGCCGAGGGAGTTGATGATAAAACTGGTTGACTACTGCCTACTGCCTTCCTGTAGGGCAATAGTTTTTATATCATCCCTTTTGCAGTCACTTGATTTTCTCAGGGCTAATCAGATTTCCAGGTCTACATCATAAATATAATTGTAAAATACGTATATATATATATGCTCGCAAGAAGGAAGGAGATTGGAAAGGGGCCAACAGAAACATTAGCTTGATCTTCTAACCAAGGACATCTGGCAAGGTCAAGTGGAGAGAGCTTTAGTCATTTTGACACTGTTGTTTACAGAAAGGTGGGAACGTACAGATTTAGGAAATTGCTTTCACAACATTAGGTTCTGGGTGGCTTGCCAATCCTATTACAAGATGATATAGAGCACTTAGTAGAAGATTGATGATACTCAAGGGATCAACCTGAAATTACTTCTTAAGACCAAACATTTAAAAACCAGTGGGATTATGCAATTTCACGGACCGCTGTGTGGGTACCAGAAAAGCATGGAACCAAAGATTTGTTAATGATGTTACGGGCTGCCATAAGCTTGTTCGAAGTCATAGGCTGGCAGCAGCCTCTCTACCCCCTTCACGAGTTCCTTAAAGAGAAGCTTTCTATGCAGTGAGTCCTGAACTGACTGACTGCTGCAGCTTCCGTCTCTCTAAATATTCGTCCCTGAGTGGTAAGATGTGCTGAAATCTGAGATCCACCCAAAGAGCTCAATCCAGCTGTGCACTGTCCACCTAAACAGAATGGTTTCCCAGCATACAGTACACTGGAGATCCAGCTCTTGCATATTGCTTGTGGCTATCCTGAAAACCAGGCTTGTTAGATGTACCTGCAGGAGAGGGTGGGAACACTGATTTATACAACTGTAATAGCCAATAGTGCATTTTATATTATCATAATTAAATCTGCCAGAGTCAAATTGTAAATCTTAGTTGGCGGTTTATTGGCCAGATCTATCTGCGGAAATTACTGACTTCTTCCATCAAAAAAACTATTTGCTTCCCTCTGTCAACCCTTCTCGCCCACCCGGAATCACCCATGCCAGCACTACCAGCAGAGCACTCCTGGTGAAGGCCTGTCTCACCCAGTTCCTGCTTTGGGTGCAATGCGGATCCCTCAGTCCCTTAATCGCCCTTTCTGGGGCATCACCTCATGTCTCCTGTTTAAGGTTCTGCCTGAAGACTTCCCCTTGGCACTAGAAGGCGGCATCCGAGATGTCTGGAACTTCTGCAGCATCCACTGCCCACCTGCTTGTGCCCTTCATCACTGAATTCTCTACAGCTCAGAATAAAAGAGGGCGAGAACCTTTCAATGGGTTTTGTTTTAATCAGTTCTGTTTCTCCCATTTCCCACTCTATGCGCCTTTACATTTCAATTCTCTTCTGGGAGATTCATTGAGAGTTTACGATGGTCCTCACAGCTTGCTGTCCGGCTTTCATCAGGGAGTTATTATGTGGACTGGACATCTCTCTTTACGCTCGATTTCCGCACTCATCAGGCGACCCTCATCTGTTCTCCCTACCCCCAAACCCCTGGCCCTCTTGAACTCAAGCGCTTCATTTACCTCCTCCAGTGACTGAGTGTAGGACAGGGACAGAGCTAGGAAACTAGGGAGGGAATTTTCTAGACCTTTTCGGTGCATGGCACATTGATTTATGGGGGTAAGAGAAAAATAGGTCATGCCTACAATTCTGCCTTCTGCTCTTAGGGGCGTAGTGTAGCGTGGGGGCTTCTCAGGGGAGGCGTACGGGGTGAAATCATGTTTTATGCGCACACTTTGGGGTCTGTTTACTAAAGGGTGTACCGTTAGCGTGAGCTCATGGCAGAAAGGCCCGTGCTAATTTTAGGGTGTGGGGGCTTCTCTCCCCTCACTGTTAACACGTTGCAAGTGTGCCTTACCACACTAGCCGGCACACGGGTGCATGTACTGCTCCTCTTCCCCTTGGGATTGACCCAGACCCCGCCCAATCACATGCTACCCAATTAGTGCCAAATTTTTACTGTGCTGTGCCACGGTAACAGTGCGGCACACTTACCGTGCAGCAAAGTGTGCACAAAGGGCTAGTGCACATCCGTAAACATGCTCTGTTACGCACTAACATTTATGCCGGCTCCAGAGGCCCGAAAGCTAGCTGGGATTTCTGCAAGATTTGTTGCATTACTTTATAAAGCCACCATCTCCATCTGCAAACCTAGGCCCCCTGCTACGTGTTCCTAAACCAAGAGGAGCGTGTAAGACATTGGCGAGAACTAGCTACAGCGATTATCTGCCCTTCTCCCTATCTGATTCACTTCATAACTCACCCATGACCTATTCCATCCTTCTACAGGCACTTCACGGCTTTTCACACTTTTATAAAATGGAGAGAGCAAAGATAGGAGGGTCACAGAGACCGAATTACCCTTTCATCCCCTACAGTCAACCTGTGCTAGAGAAGTGCAACGAGCCATCGGAGCCACATAAGGAGCTAGTCCCGTCACTGCCTGACTGGTGGGCGAGGAATAAGACCTGCTTATTTGATGGAAAGTTGGAATGATATTATCCACCAAGGACGTTGGGATCCAGTCAACAAATGGGTAAAGACTAGATCTAAGGCGTTTTCAGGGGTGGCACCAGGAATTTGGAATGCCTTTACCCACAGGAGCGAAAGAGGATTTCGGGACCCCCCCCCCCCCCACCCCACTTCTTTAGACATGCTTGTTTGAAAAGCTGGAAGCTACATGAAATAGGTGGGGGAGAAGCTTTTTTTTCATGAATGCTTGTATGTAGATATAATTGATGCAATCTGCTTTGTACATTCTGTTGAATTGAAAAGGCAGGATATAATTATAATATATATATTAATATAATTAGATACACCTACTTTAGCCATCCTACTGGGTAGACTATAGACCATACTGGTCTTTATCTGCCATCATAACCTATGTTATTAAATGAAATCATTTAAAATGAAGGGACCGTCTGGGCAGCAAAAGTCCATGTGATAATTGAGCCACAAAAGATACAGAAGGATCCAGCTGTAGCCCTCCTTGTTTTCTCCCTGTCTGCTCTGAAACTTGAGTCTTACAAGCTGCTTAGATATATTTGGTATTTCGCTTTGTGGCCTAGCGAATGAATAAAGCAGAATGCATGAGCGAATGAGTCCCGTTTATTTTCTGCAGCTGCTCTTCCAAAGCTTCCACCATGGGGACAGTCGTGCAAGGGAGAGCTCACCAGTGCACCTGCTCTTCAGAACTGGAAGCCAGCAGGACCTCCAGGGATACAGGCTGCCTCGTTTTCCGGGACAAACTGACCCGGCCGACATCCAGTTCAGAGCTCCTGCCCCCTCGGATGACAAGGGCCTGCCGGTCTCAAGGATGCACCTCGTCAGATTTAGAAAAAGAACACGCCTTGCATGCAGAGAGCTAACGAGAGCGAATCCAAGCTAAAAGCAGCACAAGTCAATGTAGTCTGATCAATGACGGCAGCACACGTGTAGCGGACAATCGATAAGGACGGCCACGCTCCTGCTGGGGTTTGTGTGCAGTGTCCACCTTCAAATGACCATGGGCCATTAGGAGGAGATGAGCTAGCCCACACTTTTTGCTTCTTGGTGAACAACCGGGTTTTTTTTTTTGCAGGGACAGACTCGAACATTTAACTGCACTTTCTGTGCGCAGCGACATCTTTTGCTATCAGACCAGACCAAGCGCTTTAGATGGAGGGGGGGGGGGGAGATAAAACAGACAAATTCTACGAGGCAGGAGCGCCATCTAGTGGCCGGTCGGCAAGTGGACTCGTGCGCTTCTCAGCCCCGCCTCTCCCACAGCCACTGGTGTTTTCTTGGTGGTTCTGTTCTAGGAGGCGAACAGCAGTGCTTCAGACCCCCACCCCGAAGCCTGCTGGAATGCACTGGCCTGTCTTTCTTACTAATCTCATAAGCTCAGCTGTAGCCCGCAACCTTCAGCTGTTGTGCACCATCCAGACATCTTGGTATGTATGAAGCCGGCAGGCTGACCGAGCAGCCTCTGTTTAGGAATATGCAAGGGGGAATTTCACCAACCTGAGTCAGCATCTGAAGCAGCTTATCTGCACAGTGAATGTGAAGCAAGAAGCTGTGCGCTCATGTCCCTGCATCCACTCTATGATGTTATCTATCACACAAGCAGGAGTCAATAGTGAATATGAGGAAACAAGTGGAAAACTGGACTCAAATGCAGTGTTAAGATTTCTAGTCTTGCTTTTAGATTCTGTGGATGCATTTCCCATTTCCCCTATCTTTCCCCTTCTCCTCAACCCCTCAGGTTTCCTTCCAGGCCCCTTCCTTTGTCTTCATCCACTATTGTGCTTCCCACCCCACCCTCCTTCTGTTTTCCCCTCCCTCTCTGACAGGGCTGGTCCAACCATTAGGCAAACTAGGTGGTCGCCTAGGGCAGCAGTTCCTGGGGGGTGGCAAAAATGCAATGTGTATCTTCCAGACAATGTGGACTCCTGGCAAACCAGCATTTTCTGGGCAGTGGGACTGGAAGTAGATTGCTCGGTCTTTCTTCTGAGGCGATAGAGGGTTAAGTGATACACAAAGCAAACAAGTGCACATCCTGCATGCCGGTGGATAAATAAAACAGACGTGCACTCTCCTGCATGCATGATGCTTCATACAGCGCATACATAGAGCAGGCACCCATATCCTCCTGAACGGCCTATGCAACAGATGCCCAGAGCAAACAGCTGCCAGATTACGCCGTAGGCCCCCATCTCTGTAGTTTGACTGTTATGTAGCCGCTGTGGTTCATGCGCTACACGTGTGTTTCTGTTCATGGAAGCTGTGGCCTCGACTTGCTGAGCCACAGTATAGGTACATCATCCAGCGGACACCCCAAGCAGATATGCACCTCTGCCTCTGCAATACAGGCCATCCAGCGCCAGGGCTGGCCTGTCCATTGTGTGAGAGGGCCCCGCGCTTCAGGGGGGCACCATGCAAACTCCATTCTCGCACAATGGACAGCTTCATAAAGTCTGCGCAAGGCCCCGACTCCCTCTGCACAGCTGCCAGCATGAGGAGCTTTCCTTCACGCTGGCGGCTGTTTCAGTGAAGCACGCAAGTGCCGGGAAATGACCGTTAACCTTTCCCGGCATTCAGCGAGCTTCACTGAAACAGTCGCCAGTGTGAGGGAAAACACTCTTCATGCTGGCGGCTCTGCAGAGGGAGCCGGGGCCTCGTGCAGACTTCCCCAGCTTCCTTTGAAGTCCTTTAGATGGCCACGGGGCTCCTCGGCAGGAGGGTGGGGGGCGCTAGGACTGGAAATGGGCAGATGGGGGGGATGCTTGGACTGGAAATGGGCTGTGATGGGGGAGCTTGGACTGGAAATGGACTGTAATGGGGGGTAAGCTGGGACTGGAAATGGGCGGTGATTGGGGAGGGCTAGGACTGGAAATGGGCTGTGATGGGGGGGAAGCTTGGACTGCAAATTGGCTGTGATGGGAGGGTAAGCTAGGACTGGAAATGGGCTGCAGGGGCGGCTAGGATTGGAAATTGGTTGATGGGGGAACTTGGACTGGAAATGGGCTGATGGGAGGGCTGGAATAGGACTGTAAATTGGCTGATGGGGGGCTAGGATTGGAAATTGACTTATGGGGGAGCTTGGACTGGATATGGGCTGACGGGGGCTCGAATAGGACTGGAAATGGGCTGATCAGGGGGAGCTTGGACTGGAAATGGGGGGCTGGAATAGTACTGGAAAGGAGCATATGGGGTTCTAGGACTGGAAATGGGCTGATGTGGGGGCATGGGAGAATGGGACTAGAAGGGAGCGGATGCTGGGTGGGTCTAGAACTAGAAAGGAACTGATTTTGTGGGGAGGACTAGAAGGGGATGATGATGGGGAATGAGGATGGAGAGGGAAAAAGATATTTTGTGTGGGAGGGAAGAAAAATCTACGTTTGGCCGGGTATTGGGAGAGTAAGTGGAGATTGAGAATGGAAGGGTGAAATTTGAGTGAATGATAAAGGAATAAGGAAAGAAATGGGGGAAAGAGCAAAAGCGGAAAGATCAGTATGTTAAAGCAGATATAGAGAGAGAATGGAAAAAATCTAGAAGAGAGAAGAAAGGACAAATGGACAGCTCACAGAAGACACAAAGAAGTCATCAGAAGGTGACTGTAGCAATTGCAACTGAAAAATAAAATGCCCAAACAAAAGGTAGAAAAATACTTTTTAGTTTGAATTTATTAACTGGAATATGTCATCTCTGGGAAATGTGTATCACTAACATCTTTGCATTTTTGTTTAATGCAAGAGGAAATTAATTTATAGTTTTATTTCTCCAGTGTTGTACATTTCATGTTTGGCTTTTGGGGTTCCCAGTTTAATTATTATCTTCCCATTTCTAAATTGTGATCCCTTGTTCTTTGTGTGATGATGGTCTATGTTCTGCATGTGTAACCGAGCCGAGGTCTTCTGTTTACGTAGTTTCTATGTGACAGTCCCACTTGTTCTCTTTCCCCAGTAGGTATTGGTATTCTCTGAGATGTATTGGTTTAATATTTGCAGTGTTGCCTTTTTGATAGGTAGGGTTTGGTGCTTTGAGAGTCCTGGTAGTGCTGTTATGATATGGTGGGTTTGCTATGGGTTCTAAATGGTCAGTGTTTATATTACTTCCTAATGTGCCTGGCGGTTGGCATTGGAGTATAGTAATGTAGAAATCTGTTAGTCTTTCTTTATCCAGATACTCATTAAGAGGCATGTTTACTAAAAGCGCATGTTAACATTATATAAATGGTTATGCAAATGAGGCTCCTTATGCAAATGAGGCCCCACAATGAATCTCTGCACATGGCCCCACACCCCCCTTGGGCTGCCCCTGTCCAGCGCAGTCTCCACCTCCACATGTGGTACATTATGCAGCGGACATGTGGAAAAGACAGACGATGAAATATCTCTTGTCACCTGACACAATTTTAGCATCTCAGCAGTAAGGGACAAGATGTACTAAGCCTTTTCTGCCTTCTGTGATGAAATTAGTCTCCATCAAAGGGCTAATTTTATAAAAGGTTTTCCAGATGGTGGCGTTTGTGTGGAGCAGGGCGGAGTTACAGTGTATCTGTGTATTATATAAAAGGCGCGAGTAAATGCATATATTTGCACTTGCTTCAAAGCAGATGTAAGTGTGTGTCGGTATTTATGCACTGTTGGGGAGGTTCTGGGATCCTATTTTAGAAAGGAACATAGGCGCCTATGTAAAGTGATCACCTTTTGGACTTCTGACAAAGTCACCCAAAAGCCAAGGAGTGAATGGTGTTTGGTGAACTCAGGAACCTTTTGTGTCATATTCACCAAACTAGTTGCAGAAAATATTCAACTTTCCTCCACTTTCTCCTTGCCAACTGTCCTAACCTTCACCATAGCTGTACTTTTGTTACTTGCCAAGGCTGGACTGCCATCTAGTGGCCGTGCATTTGACATTTGTGCAAAAGCCAAGACGGCCTAAAAGCAGACGTCCTGCTGTGCAAATCACTGCTGGAGAATCTGGCACTTCTCACCGCAGGATTTAATGCAGACGGGGAAAGATTTTGCTAAATTTAAAAAAGAAAAAAAAATGGCCCAAGACGGCTGATACTGCTATATGCTGAGCCCTTAGCTCGTAGAGCTTCTTTCGGGAACCTTTGCACATTTGTTTCTTAACTATGAGGAAAGGAAAAGTTCAGAGCCATCACGTTACCCAGTTCCAGGAGGGAGATTTTAGGCCAGACCTGGGTTTCATGTATTAGGGGTCCTGCAGCACCGATTTCAGTGGGTAGAATCATTAGGGTGGAAGTCCCGAAGCAGGGCTTCGGTAACTTAGAGTGAATCCCAGTATTTACCCTTCTGATTCCTGAACCTCAGTTCAGGATCCAATGAACAGTCTTGTAGTGGTATCCCAGCATTCATTGCAAGCGCTGGAGACGGGGGAGCTACTCCCGTGCCCCCATCTAACTCCCAGATCGTCTTGAGAGCAATGACTGCTACTGAGCATTTGCATAGCGCTACGAGGCGTACGCAGCGCTGCACAGACACATGGAAAAGACGGTCCCAACTCATCAGAGCTTACAGTCTAGTCAAAACAACAACACAACAGCTGAGGACAAGGACACATCTAGGAGAATGATAAGGAAACATATAGGAGACTAAGCAGATCAGGATTCAAAGGCGGCAGCGAAGAGGTGAGTTTTTAGCCTGGATTTGAAAAGGGCCAGAGATGAAGCCTGACGCACAGACTCAGGTAGTTTCTTCCAGGCATAAGGTGAAAGGATCAAAGCCTGGAGTTGGCAGTAGAATCAGAGCCAGAAGGGAGTTGAAGAAGAAGCTGCTGATGTTTAGAGGAGCAGCACTGAACACTGAGGTTGAGAAGAGCAGCGCTGAAGCCTGACGACTTTTAGAATTTTTGATCTATGGCTGTAAGGGAAAGGTGATTTGACTATGAAACTTTGTGTTCTTTTCAGAATACGGTGCTGCGTTCCCTTCTGATGTGGTGTGTAATTTAAAGGAATATGAGCTTCTTGTGAAGATAGATAAAACTTTTGTATTATATATGTAATTTAAGAAATTTAAGAAAAAAAGTGTAAAAAAAGTACTTTTTCTGTACGTGTATTAAGCAGTATATAGGGGAGTTTTTGGGACCGATGATGCATGAAGCTCTAATCCCCTATGGTGATTTGTTTCGCCACATAGTGGGAGGTAATGCATTAGTCTGAGGTCTTTTCTCCCATATAAGAGACATAGATTTAAGTCTGTAATGAGTCTGGGAGTGTGATATATTTAGATTTGTATATACCATAACAGTCATGAACCTCAGTCCTAAGCCAGAGTACAGTATGTGGGGTATGATCTCAGTTTCACAAATTTACTGCTAATGCTCGATGTAGTATTTGCATCGTGCCAAAGAGAGCCGTCCCCATGTTACATGTCTAGGCAGGTTATCAAAGTGCGCTTGAAAACTGCCTTTAATCAGGCCTGTGGCTCTCAATACGACAGGAAGTATTTCTGTAACCCTCTGCGACATTTTCGTAGTCTCGGACTGTATTGCTTGATATTTAAAGATCTTCTCTTTCTCCGCTCAATGCATGGAATAATCGCTCGGCACCAAAAACTCTATTATCAATGATGTTCTCGGGTTCTTCTCCTTTGCCATGATCTTCCTGCATCAAGATTTTTATCAGCCAGAATGGGAATGTCCCAAGCAGTCATAACCTCTTCTGCTCATAACCTTTTTTTTAAGAATAGCCTGGGGAATGCACCAAAAGATGGAGGTTCTTGAGAACGCTAGGATTTTGGGTTTCTCTAGAGCTAGGCGTCTGCGAGCACCTGAAATTGTTAAGATGTGCATCCGAGATGTGCTGAAGATTGGGGAACTCCAATAAGTATGACATCCCACTCAGAGTGAGACTTTTTTACTTCAGTTATATAAAGCATTTCCAGTATAATTACTGCCCAAAGCAAATTACATAAAAACACACTCATAAAATCATACAATACAAACATATTCAACAATACCCTCACCCATCCCCATAAAACTAACTCGCCACCCCCAGCTGAGACTAATGATTTCTAAATTTGAGAGATATAATTTTTGCCATGCCCCATCCTTTGCCCTTAACTCTACCCCCAACATTACCAACGCCACCTGTCCTTCCTTAATTATTTTCAGCCAAGAGCTGTCCGAGGAAGAAAACAGAAGCTGAAAGAAGACCTTGGTGGGCTTTTGACAACTGATAATCTGGTCATCTCAACACTTTGAGAGTCCTCACATGAGGATATAAAGCTGGGATCACTCTATTTAACGCCTTTCCTTCTGAAATGGATCGGAATGCGGTTTTTAAATCTGACTTGAAATGTAAAGAGATTTTGTTTGATATCCCCCAACGTGGCCTGGGCCACAGAGTTGTAGCCTCAAAGTGAAGCAGTAAATATTTGCAGTGCAGGTCCCTTTATTTTCTGGAAGTTTCCATGCAAACGTTTGGTTGGTTTGCAGGGGAATAAATTCACTTTGTTTCATCTCATTTAGCTGGTGTTTTTTTTTTTTCAGGGACAGAGTAAATATAGGGTGAAAATGTTTTTTGTTTTTTGTTTTTCCCCTTAACCTTAGGTAATAAGTTAGGGTAGGATGTGTTCATGTCTTAAAAATGCAATGTGTGCCTTTGAGTCAATGCTGACTCCTGGCGACCCAGAAGCTCCTGGGTTTTCTTGGCAGTGTGACCGGAAGTAGATTGCCAGGCTTTTCTTCCGAGGCAATGGAAGGGTTCATGTCTTAATATACTTTTAAATAGCAACTTATTTATTTATTTAAGCGTTTTTCTATACTGCCCCTTCCAGAGATCAAGGGCGGTTTACAATATACAAAACCAGATACATAAAACTTTGAAACATAGATGTTACAATGAACTGCCAAACTGAGAACATATATTGCAATATTGACATTGAACGATTGCTGTCAGCATATTTACAAGGGCGTTTTATATTCGTCATGATTCAATGAATACAGTATGAAATCTCCTATGTTACTAACAGTGTTGTGTTGATGGGGATTTCATGGGCAGGTTCATAATAGTATCGTAGTTAGGTTGAATAGATTTTGGTTTGGTCTGTTGAGTTTCCAGAATGTTCAAGAAACAGATGTGTTTTGATTTCCTTACGGAATATTTGGAGATCCTTGATGCTTCTCAATTTCTCAGGGAGGGAGTTCCAGAGTATGAGAACACTCTATTACTCGTGGAACGGTTAGTTTTATGGAAGTCTGAAGGGACTACGATATTGTTTTGGGTACATCCTCTTGCTCTCTCATTCGATGGAACATTAATCAGAGAGATGAGGTATGATGGGGCAATGCTCCTCAGCAGCTTAAATGTAATCATTAGAGCTTTGTATTTAATCCGAGTTTGAAATGGCAACCAGTGTCGTTTGTATAGTAAGGGAGTGATGTGTTCTGTACTAGGGGTCTTGCAAATGATAAGGGCAGCAACGTGTTGGGCCATCTGAAGTTGATTGAGTGCCTGTTTTGGAATTCCTTGGAGAATACTGTTAGAAAAATCAAAGTGTGGGGTGATCAAAGCCTAAAGTACAGATCTGAAATCGTGGCTAGAAAGTAGCGGTCTAAGTTGTTGACATATTCTTAATTTGTAGAAGATCAAACTGGTGGTTAGCTTGATGTGTGTAATCATACTGAGTGTACGATCTAGGGCGACACCTAGGTATTTCATTTTGTTTTTTCTTCTATTTCAGCTTCCTGAAGATGAAGTTTTGGAGGAGGGGTAAAATTCTGATTTCTTGTAATGTATAAAACCTCAGTTTTGTTATAGTTATTTTTAGATTATATGAGTTTAGCCATTTTGCTGTTTCACTGAAGCAGAATATAATCTGTTGCGGGCTGGGATTCATAATGTCAATGGGGAGATATAACATTATATCGTCTGCATAGATATGATATCCTACATTGAATTTTTTGAAATTATTACAGAAGGGTTGTAGGTATATATTAAATAGGAGGGCTGAGATGGCCGAGCCTTGTGGAACGCCTTGCTCTTGTTTGTATGATGTGGAAGTCTGTTGGCCAGTCTTAATTTGCTGAGTACGTTCAGAGAGATAAGACTGGAACCACTCTAGTACAATGCCATGTACCGGTAATCATTTAAGAAGTAAGCCGTGACTGATGCTATCAAATGCAGAAGCAATGTCCAGAAATATAAGGACAAAAGCTTTTTTTGAATTATCAATTCCTCAAATTAGTCTATCAGAAAGGGCTATCAAAAGAGTCTCTACACCATGATATGGTCTGAAGCTATATTGCTGCTCATCTAAAGGATAATTTAAATCGATATAATCCTGTTGTTGGGTTTGCATGATCTTTTCGATAACTTTGGCCAAGAACAGGAGGCTGGAAATTGGCTTATATGAGTTAGGGTTTTCTTTATCCAATGATTCTTGTTTCAAAATTAGTCAGATCATAGTGTGCTTTAGTGCTACAGACATGACACCTTGTCTTAATGACCGGTGAACTAATTTGAAGATAAATGGTGAGAGTTCAGTTTGGGTCGCTTTTAGCCAGCTTACGGGGCAGAGGTCCAGACGAGAGGTTGTAGTATTGATTTTGGAGATTATATTTTAAAGGTATTTAGGTCAACCATATGGAAGGCTTGCCATTGTGCGGCTAATGCTATATCTGTATCTGGTTGAAGGCTAGTCTCTGTTGAGAGTCATTTCATTTTATTCATATAGTAGGAAGCAAGAGCCTGCGGTTCAATGAAGAGGTCATTTGTTCTGCATTAGGTGTATGGGTGAGAGATTTAACAATGTCAAATAGTTCCCTAGGACGATTAAGAGATTTGGTGAGAATCTCTGTATGATATGTTTTCTTCCTATTGTTAATAGTGTCTTTGTAGGGTTGCATTGTTGTCATGTAAAGTGTTTTGTCATCAGTGGTTTCGTACACCTCCAGGTGTGCTCCATTGTCCTCGGGCTTTGTTTGATCATTCTTAGTTTTAAACATTCTAAATGGGTTCTTTACCCCTCTTCCGATATAATGCGAGCTTGGAAACAGACATGGTAATTTGTTATGATGCTCTTTGGAGGATGTCTGGTTTATTCTTATATAGTTGGCTTTGTAAATCTTAGGAGTGAGGTTCATGACTCATAATATGCGCAAAACTAACTCATTTGGAGAAATTGGCCCCAAGACAAACCATTAGTATAAGATTTTTGGAGATTGGAAAGAGAGACTACAGAATGACCGGCAAACTCTTGTGAAACTAGTGGCAGCTAGTATTTACTGATGTGCATTTGTGTGCACGCAGTTAGTTTGGACTCACAAAGAAAAAAAAGAATGCACAGAACAATCGTGGGCTTATAAAGCTACGAATGTACGCATGTACAATTGATTCGTGCATTTAAAAAAGTTCTTACACACCTACTTTTATTTCTTGAAATGGAGGTATGAAAGTGTGCAATGAACTGAAGAAACCCACCTGAGACTCAGGAGAATTCGTAACAACCTGAGAACAAACTGGAAACTGTTTGGCAACTTGACATGCTGTATCTGTACAGGCTGAGGCTTTCTTTCTTGTGGCTTTGCACATTCACTACTTATATGGAAGAGAAAAGGTGCCGAGAGAGCAGATTGTGCTAGCGTTGGCCATTCATCACAGCCAGTAAGAACAAGGAAGCGGCTGCGAATGGCCAACTAGGCACTCATATGCAGGAATGCACTGAAGGACTTTGGCTGCCATTTGTAAATCAGGAGAGTGAGAACACAGCGACTTATGTGTCTCTAGACACACTACTACCTGCTGGTACTCTTCATCTATTATAATATACGGTGAAATGCAAGAAGAAAATCAGGTTTTCAATCTTTTTAACTAGAACTCTTCTGTTCTAGTTAAAAATATTGATGGTCATGACATCATTCCTGTTGCTGAAGGGTCAGTGACATTCCTACTCTGCTGCCACAACATCTCTGGGAGGGGAGGACAATTGTTTGCCGAGCTGGTGGAGAAATGGCTCTTACACAGGCTCACTGTGAAAATATCTGCATAATTTTAGCCACTCAGCGGCGGGCAATTTTCAAAACCTTTGATCTAGCCACGTAACTCCCTTTGAAATTTGTTTCCCCTCCTCCTCGGTCAGTTTCTCTAGAAACAAAGACTTTCATCTCAGATTGTTGTGTAGCTTTCATCATAATCACATCTCCAATCCCTGGTTTTAGTAGCCACTTCTCTCAGATCTCATTGTACACGTGCTCTTATGATAGTTTAGCTGTGTGAGGAAGAACCCCTCCCCATACTAAGATAGGTGTGCTATGTTACATCGCCAAACGTGCTTCTAATTTCCTGGAAAACGAAGTTCCTTACCCGTAAACGGGTTCTTCGTAGACAGCTTGATAATGCATCTGCTCTCTCTGGTGATGTCCTCCGATGGATCTGGTGAGTGCAGAGCCCTCCTCCAGTTAAAAGAAAGTCTAAAAGGCTTCCTTTACGCCACAGCACAATGGCTGAAACGTTGGTTCCACTTAGAAAGATGCGTCATGACCCGGAAAACTGCAAAGTACCTGATGCTAGCTACTGAAGCCTAAGAGGACATTGATGTTCAGTCCGTTATCTCACTGTCAATGGAGAACCCTTGTTACAGGTAAGCAACTTTGCTTTCTCCATAGAAAGGCAGGGCTAATGCATCCATACTCTCCGGTGAATCCAAAGTGCGGGCCGCGTTTATAATTTCTGTTTCTGATGGCCCAGTGGTTCTGTGGGTGATGACATGTAAAGCTCGAGTAGAAGTTAAGTAGCAAACAGATTTTTGAGGACTGCTTGACCAATAGGAAGTAATGATTAGCAAAGGTAGAGACAAACTTCCAAGTGGCAGCTTTATAAATCTCCTGAAAGCCCTTAACTTCGCCAGTGTGGAAGCCTTTCCTCTGAGCCGATGAGGTCCCACCGCCCCTGGGGGCTGCATTTTCGCTTGCAGATAACAGAAATTAATACAGTCTGAGATGCAGATTGATAGAAGCTTTCTGGAGGCTGGTCTGCCAGGATTATTTGGATTGCAAGTGACAAAAAGTTGAGTTTTCCTAAGTTCTTTGGTTGTTTGTAAGCCGTATAATAGTGCACACATGCAGTCGAATGTATGTAGCGCAGACTGTGAATTTTCTGTTTTCATACTGGGGAAAAACACTGGTAAAACAATCGATGGATTGACATGAAAATCAGTCATCACCTTTGGGAAAAATTTAGGATTCGTTCAGAGAACAACTTGATTGTGGAAATATTGAAGATAGGGAGGATGAAGAAGTGACGGCCACTAGCAAAATCATTTTCCATGTGAGGTGTTTCAATGAGGCAAGGCCTAAAGGTTCAAAAGGGCTCTCCATGAGCTTAGCGAGAATAAGATTAAGATCCCAGGCAGAAGATGGAGGTTTGGTGGGGGCCTAATATTCATAAGACTCCTCATGAATCTGGATAATAAGGTATTGGTAGAGAAAGGCTTCATCCCTACCAGTCATGGTAGGCAGCAATAACTGCTAAGTGAATCCTTACAGACATTGTTTTGAGTCCTCAGTCAGAAAGCTGGAGAAGGTAGGAAAAGTCAGATAATAAAAGAAGCTGTCCAACACAGGGCAAATTATCACGTGATACAGGCACACAGTCCAAAACGTGATAAGGTGGAAAAACACTTTATTGTAAACTCAGACCTAGCAACCCGACACAGGCCGTGTTTCGGAGACCTTCATCAGGGGTTGTCTACATAGGTACTAAAGACATAGAAACAAACAAATATTAAAAACTCAAATAATACTGAAAGAACAAATACTCATAAACATCCGTTTAACTCTATTATACAGAAATAAAAATACATGTATAATAATAAATAGTAGAAATTATGTATTGAATAATGGAAATATAAAATTAATAATACTCCCAAATAAATAGTTAAAAAATTAAAAAATTAAAATAAGTAATATATAATAAAAATCAAATGCTTGAAACACGATACTCAAATAAAATATAAATATTAAAATTGTGTGATAAAAGATACACCAAAAATAGACCACAAATAAATCCATACAGACACATTAAAATACAATCCTTGTGAAGAAGGTCAACATCATATTTGTATTGTTACTACCTTATTTGTAGAAATGACATGCAAACCTCCTCTATGGAGAACCGATGGCACACAGTAAATGCAAGGAGTCAAGAACTAAAATGAAGAAGACATAAGAAGAAACATATGTATACCATTGGAGATAACTTGTATGTATATTGAAAGCATCAATTACTGGGAACTAGAGACTGGAAACACCAAAGAAACGCAGCAGGCATTACTCTAGGTCGGATGTGGGAGGAGTACATAACCAAGAGAGACAAATGTTAATTAGCCAACTATCATAGTGGGACAAATGGTGGGGAAAATCGTACTAAATCTCAATTAATTCCAAATACTGTCCAAAAATATTAATGGAGAATTAAATTATACTTATATAAATATAGTGTGGAGTAGGGCCAAGGTTGCATCGCAGGATCAGCTAAGCCAAAATCATTAACAACAATTGTAAATTGTATCGGTGCAGGAAATAAACATCAAACTCCTGATAAATTCTTCAAGAAAGAGTGGGGCTAAAGGAGGTTCTGGATTCTCAGAAAAACAATTAAAAAAGATATATTACACTGTCCACTGTTCTTCCTTTGCGCTTGAGGCTTATGGTGGATGTGATTTTCGAAACCATAATTTAAAGGAGGTTTACAGAATCGCTACTCTCCTACTTATTACTGTTCCTTAATATACGGCTAAACAAGACATATGAATGTGCAGGGAATAAACCAAACCACTTTATAAATTCTAAAAAACAGTTTATAGATTCTAAAAAGCAGTATGGAGAGAAAAGGATCCTCTTTCTCAGGAGAATCATATGCTACATTGTTACTCTCAGTTTTATCGGGAGCTCATAGTATGTCAAAACGCCATTTAGAAAAAGGAATTGTGCCGAATCACTACTCTCCCGCTTTTATCATTAGATCGGAGGCAAATAGAACCATAGATTCTTGGACTTACCTATCTAAATCGCTGGCAGAAACAGAAACCTTCAAACTGTAGGTAAACTGAAAGAAAAACTTCAGACTGTCAGCGTGGAATTTGCTATAAAAAATGCCGACACATGCGCAAGCCTTAAAAAGTCTCACAGCAAATTCCACGCTGACAGTCTGAATTTATCAGGAGTTTGATGTTTATTTCCTGCACCGATACAATTTACAATTGTTGTTAATGATTTTGGCTTAGCTGATCCTGCGATGCAACCTTGGCCCTACTCCACACTATATTTATATAAGTATAATTTAATTCTCCATTAATATTTTTGGACAGTATTTGGAATTAATTGAGATTTAGTACGATTTTCCCCACCATTTGTCCCACTATGATAGTTGGCTAATTAACATTTGTCTCTCTTGGTTATGTACTCCTCCCACATCCGACCTAGAGTAATGCCTGCTGCGTTTCTTTGGTGTTTCCAGTCTCTAGTTCCCAGTAATTGATGCTTTCAATATACATACAAGTTATCTCCAATGGTATACATATGTTTCTTCTTATGTCTTCTTCATTTTAGTTCTTGACTCCTTGCATTTACTGTGTGCCATCGGTTCTCCATAGAGGAGGTTTGCATGTCATTTCTACAAATAAGGTAGTAACAATACAAATATGATGTTGACCTTCTTCACAAGGATTGTATTTTAATGTGTCTGTATGGATTTATTTGTGGTCTATTTTTGGTGTATCTTTTATCACACAATTTTAATATTTATATTTTATTTGAGTATCGTGTTTCAAGCATTTGATTTTTATTATATATTATTTATTTTAATTTTTTAATTTTTTAACTATTTATTTGGGAGTATTATTAATTTTATATTTCCATTATTCAATACATAATTTCTACTATTTATTATTATACATGTATTTTTATTTCTGTATAATAGAGTTAAACGGATGTTTATGAGTATTTGTTCTTTCAGTATTATTTGAGTTTTTAATATTGTTTTGTTTCTATGTCTTTAGTACCTATGTAGACAACCCCTGATGAAGGTCTCCGAAACACGGTCTGTGTCGGGTTGCTAGGTCTGAGTTTACAATAAAGTGTTTTTCCACCTTATCACAGATAAGAAAAGAAGAACATAAGAACATAAGATATGCCATACTGGGTCAGACCAAGGTCCATCAAGCCCAGTATTCTGTTTCCAACAGTGGCCAATCTAGGTCATATGTACCTAGCAGTTTCCCCAAGGGACACAGGTTCCACAATGCTTGTATTGGTTCAAGCATTGATATCCTGGGTCCCTTCTTAATAATGGCTTATGGACCTTTCCTCCAGGAACTTGTCCAAACCTTTTTTAAACCCAGCTACACTAACAGCCTTTACTACATCCTCCGGTAACAAATTCCAGAGTTTGATTACACGTTGAGTGAAAAAATATTTTCTTTTATTAGTCTTAAATAGTTTACCCTGTAGCTTCATTGCATGTCCCCTAGTCTTTCTATATTCTGATAAGGTAAACAATCGATCTACGTTTACCCTTCCACTCCGCTCATTAGTTCTGATTAGGGTTGACAACTCGTTCTGAAAAATACTTTTATTTGGTTTGATTGGATATTCATGTCGAAGGGTATCTAGATGTTATTATGATGTTCTTTACTTCATAGTATATTGGCAGATGGTCTACGAGTTGCCACTGTCACAGAGAAGCTCTTTAGGGTCGGGTGGATGATTCCTTGTTCCTGTAGGTATAGAGTAGGATTGGGACCCAGGGTTATCAGTGGCTTCAAGTTGAGACAGAGTAGTCTGGGAAACCATATTTGCCTTGGCCAGAGAAGGACATCAAGAATCATTTGTGACTTGTTCTTGTGGACTTTGTGTAATACTCTCCAGATGAATCGAAATAGAGGAAATCTGCATCCCATGGGATGGCCAAAGCTTTGTGTGCGATCTGCTTTGGACTTAGACGAATAGAGCAGAACTTTTCGTATTTGTTATTGTCCTTTGTTGCAAAATGGTCTCTCTCTAGCATTCCCCATATCTGAAAGAGGTTGTCGAGGGACCACTCGTGAGGATCTAGCTGATGGCTCAGACAGCCTTCTAGTTGGTTTTCCTGACTGGGAAGATAGACCGCTTGGAGTGTGATGTGTATGGAACATGCAAAATGCCAAATTCTTGTCGCTTCCAGGTATAAAAGGAGGGAACCCGCTCTCCCTTGCTTGTCAGTACAGAACATCACTACTTGGTTGACTGTCCAGTCCATGACCACCTTGTTTTGCAACCATGCTTTGAAAGCATTTATAGCATTTTTGAGGCTCTTAGTTCCAATAGATTGATATGTAGCATTTGTTCTATACTGTTCCACTGACCTTGTGTGCTGACATGCAGTGGTAGAGGTAGCTGGTGGAGGTTCTGAACGGGTGTCCGACAAGGAGATTGTCGGGATGCATTCACCAAGTCAACAAGCTATCACTGATTGCCATTGAACCCATTGTAGCTTCAGGCGCCACTGCAGAACATGCGCTGCTGCTGACACGTGTCCCAGAGGTTTGACAACAAATCGAGCAGTGACATAGAAATTCTGCTTGAGGTACAAGCTACGTTGCAAGATTATATCTGCTTTTTCACTGGGAAGGTACGCCTTCTTGTGCTGTATACAGATGTGCGTTCCAATCAAAGTAATGGTTTGAGTTGGAGCAAGGGACGATTTTTCTCTGTTAGTTCTTGAGGTTTCTTAAGTGGAGAGGTTTAATGTTTCTTTGCTTGAGGGTGATATGAGCAAGTCGTCCAGGTAAGGAAAAACATAGTGGCCCCCTCTGTGGCACTCAGCTGCTGCTACTGCTTGGCTTCATGAATGGGAATGTGAGAGAAGCATCCTTCAGTCCAGGGAGGCTAGCCAGTCGTTGCAATGTAATAGAGTGTTGTTGCTAGGGAGTTCATTGTGAACCTTTTTCTCTTTACGTGCTTGTTTAGATTGCAAAGTACAAGGATTGGACTCAGACCACCACTTTACTTGGGGATAAGAAAGAATCTTCAATAGAACATCAGGCTCCATCTTTGTCCCTATTGTAAGCTCACCAGAGCAGGGACTGTCTCTTACACATATATATATATATATATATATATATATATATAGTGCTGTGTAGGCCTTGTGGCTTATTAGAAATTATAAGTAGTACTAGTACAGGGAAGCTTGGGAGAAGATCACATCAGACCACAGGGTCCTCTCCATCGTCAAACAAGGATACAAATCCATTTTCTAACATACCCCTCCCCCAAAAACATCCTCCATCTCCAGCTGCAACTCCCCTTCACCACAAGTGCATACTGGCACAAGAGATTGAGGCATTACTTTAAAACCAGCCTGTCAAGCTATTCCCATAGCCTCTGGGCTTGGAGGCAGAGGACCTTTTTGGGAAGAGAGGGTATGTTAGAAAATTGATTTTGTATCCTTGTTTAACTATGGAGAGGACTCTACGATCCCTGCTCTGTTAAACTTACAATCTAATCAAGACAGACAACCCAACAAACAGGAGTTGGGCAGGGGTGGCCCAAGAGGGGGTGCGGGGCCATGTGCAGAGATTCATTGTGGGGCCTCATTTGCATAAGGAGCCTCATTTGCGTAACTATTTGCATAATGTTAACATGCACTAGCTTTTAGTAAACCCACCTCTTAATGCGTGTTTGGATAAAGAAAGTCTTATCAGATTTCTAAATTACTATACTCCAGTGCCAACCGCCAGCCACATTAGGAAGTACTAAAAACACTGACTATTTAGAACCCACAGCAAACCCACCGTATCATAACAGCACTACCAGGACTCACAAAGCACCAAATCCTACCTATCAAAAAGGCAACATTGCAAATATTAACCTAATACATCTCACTGGGGAAAAGAGAACAAGTGGGACTGTCACAAAGAAACTACATAAACAGAATACTGCAGCTCGGTTATACATGCAGAACATAGACCATCATCACACAAAGAACAAGGGATCACAATTTAGAAATAGGAAGATAATAATTAAACTGGGAACCCCAAAAGCCAAACATGAAATGTACAACACTGGAGAAATAAAACTATAAATTCATTACCTCTTGCAATAACCCCCCCCCACAAAGATGTTAGCGAAACGCATTTCCCAGAGCTGACATATTCCAGTTAATAAATTCAAAATAAAAAGTATTTTTCTACCTTTGGGCATTTTATTTTTCATTTGCAAATGCTCCAGTCACTTTCTTCTGGTTTCTTCATGTCTTCTGCTAGCTGTCCACTTGTCCTGTCTTCTCTCTTCTAGATTTTTTCCATTCTCTCTCTATATCTGCTTTAACATACTGATCTTTCCGCTTTTGCTCTTTCCCCCATTTCTTTCTTTATTCTTTTATCATCCACTCAAATTTCACCCTTCCATTCTCAATCCTCACTTACTTTCCCAATACCCGGCCAATCGTAGATTTTTCTTCCCTCCATCCTTATCCCCTTCTAGTCCTCCCCCAAAATCAGCTCCCTTCTAGTTCTAGACCCACCCAGCATCCACTCCCTTCTATTCCCATTCTCCCATGGCCCCCCATCAGCCCATTTCCAGTTCTAGTCCCCCATATACTCCTTTCCAGTCCCATTCCAGCCCCCCATCAGCCCATTTCCACTCCAAGCCCCCCATCAGCCCATTTCCAGTCCTATTCCAGCCCCCATCAGCCCATTTCCAGTCCAAGCTCCCCCTATCAGCCAATTTCCAATCCTAACCCCCTCATCTGCCAATTTCCAGTCCTATTCCAGCCCCCCATCAGCGAATTTCCAATCCTAGCGCCCCCATCAGCCCATTTCCAGTCCTATTCCAACTCTCCATCAGCCCATTTCCAGTCCAAGCTCCCCATCAGCGAATTTCCAATCCTGGCCCCCCATCAGCCCATTTCTAGTCCAAGATCCCCCTCATCAGCCCATTTCCAGTCCTATTCCAGCTCTCCATCAGCCAATTTCCAATCCTAGCCCCCCATCAGTCATTTCCAGTCCAAGCTTCCCCTCCCATCAGCCCATTTCCAGTCGTGGCCCAGCCCCCCATCAGCCATTTCCAGTCCAAGCTTCCCCCATCAGCCCATTTGCAGTCCCAGCTTACCCTCCCATCAGCTCATTTCCAGTCCTAGCCCCCCCCATCAGCCCATTTCCAGTCCTTGTCCCCCCCCATTTAGATCGGCTTTGCCAACGCTCTTCCATTTTCGACACTGATGGTGATTCTTCTGATCAACGTGCTTCTGACATCTCTACTTTGAAATCCTGATGAAAAAGGGCCATACAAGCCCACTTGCTTGGAGCATCGATGATACAATATTTAAAGACCCGCATAATTTCTCAGGGCTTACATATGCCTCGCCCCCCAAAATTGTTTCTCTCTGACTCGGCGTTCATTACCCGATGGAACTGCATATTGAATAAATGTAGTTTTGATTTGATAGTGCTAATCATTGATCGCACTACTGAAGAAGAGAAGGCTTTAGCTTCTGAGGTAGCGATGATAAAAACTACCCTTCAAGAATCTTTTTCAACAGAAGAATATCAATGCAAGATTGAGGACATGGAGCGTCAGCTTCAAGGCTTCTCTGATTATTTGAAAGGCCTAAAGCTTAAAAAGTTTCATTGAGACAAAACGGATTATGAAACCAACCGTGTTTATTGGTGGATGTTTGACAAGGAGGATGGGGGTAATCGATCTACACCTCAGGAACGGCATGTCACTTTTGATCACTCTTCTGAAGACACGGACACAAGTGATGACCATAGAGATAGGCAACAAGATCGTAGAGGTCGCGGTCAGGATTTTTGTTCCGGCCGTTCTCGAGGCCGCTGCCAGCGCAAGTCGTATCAAGATAGGGGAGGAGTAGCCTAGTGGTTGGGGCACGGTACTTCAGGCCGGAAGGTCGGGGGTTCAAATCCCACTAGAGGACAGCAACCTTGGGCCGGAAGGACTGGGGTTTCTAGTCCCACAGATGCTCCTTGTGGTCTTGGGCAAGCCACTTAACCCTCCATTGCCCATGTTCCCTGTAAGTATTAGTGTATGTGTCTCATATCCCCGCGTGTTAAATGTATCCCCCAATTGTGTTGTGACCGCTTTGATTGAAGGATAAGGCGGTATACAAAACTGTCTAAATAAATAAATAAGATGACCGCTGGGATCCTCCTGCCATGCAGCAATGTACCAAACAAATGTCATCAACTTCTCAGGAGTGGAATTGATTCCTGTACAACTTGAGGTGTTGGATTTAGGACTTTCCTTTGTTCCCACGATCAGATATGATCCCTTTAAGATGAAAGTACATTTACACAAGTTTTTTAGGAAATTACAGATTATTCTCTTTTTTATTTATTTATTTATTTTATTTATTTATTTCTCTTATATACCGCGCTATTCTGCATCAGTGCGGTTTACATTGAACAAACTGAAATTACATTGAACATGGATAAACATTCCTCGAGGGATGCATCCATTCTGCGACCTCCATCAAAATGGGTTCCTCCTGGCCCTGCTGATCATGTAGTGGCTACATATCAGAATTTAGTTTTACGCGATCTTGGGCTGCAAGAAAGGGTCTTTGTGAATTCTTATTCAAACATTACCCGAATACAATGCATGGCTATCAAACAACTGGCTGATGACCCCCAACTGGTTATCCGCAATGCAGATAAAGGGGGAGCAGTGGTGATACAGTCCACCACCACTTATCAAGCCGAGATAGCCTCACTACTTGGGTACACACGCTATTATTGTTTATTGAGCGAGGATCCCACTCCTCAGTTATGGGATACCATTACATCTTTTGTCACTCAGGCCCATCATTGTGATTGGCTCACTAAACAAGAAGCATCTTTTTTGATAACAGCACATCCCAAGATTCCGGTTTTGTATACAGTTCCTAAAATCCACAAGTCTATGACAATGCCACCTGGTAGGCCCATAGTGTCATGCAGGGGCTCTATATTAGAGCCGCTATCGCAGTTTTGTGATGTATTCTTGCGACAAGAGGCACGAAAGGTTCGTTCATATCTAAGAGACACTTCACATTTTTTACAGTTGTTATCTGAATATGACCTATTGATCAGCTTTATTTAGTAACGTTGGATGTCACATCACTTTACACCAACATTCATCAAGTGGAAGCTTTAACGCTGCTTCAATCGCCATTTTCCCAGGCTCCTGCTCATATATCGCACTCATTTTTGATGGATTTGATTGGACTGGTCCTCATTCGCAACTACTTTTTATTTAATGGGACCTTTTACCAACAATGCGGCGGGATCACAGTGGGAGCAATGGTGGCTCCTTCTATTGCTACCCTGTATTTGGCCGACATGGAGGAGAAGCCCGTTTATCCAGCGGGGGACTTTCAGTTTGTCCCCTTGTGGTTGCGCTTTCTTGACAACATTTTCTTTTTATGGTCTTCTACCATAGAACACAATTTAGGATAGCTATCCAGAGGGTCGCCATGAGTCGACTCCGACTCGACGGCACTTAACAACAACATCAACAACCATAGAACATCTTCAAACATTAATTTATTGGCTTAACACCTTGAAACCCAACATCAAGTTCACTTCTCACATTGACCAACAGCAGTTGGAGATTTTGGACGTTCTGGTGAATAAATTTACAGGTGTGTTTCATACGACACTCTTAAGGAAACCTAGTCAGCGGAACAGTTTGCTGCGATTTCATAGCCATCATCCCTCTCCTTTATGGAGAGGTCTCCCATTTGGCCAGTTTTTGCGACTGCGAAGTATCTGTTCAACTTTGGAGGACTTCAAGTGTCAGGCAACTGGGTTATGCAATCGTTTGCTGGAACATAGATATCCAAAGAAGATGGTGAAACGGGCTTTCATTAGGGCCCTTTATTCCCATCGTGAGTGGCTACTCCATGATCAGCCTGCTGACACTGCACCTGCTTGTGACCAAATAACGGGCATCCCTCCTTTTGTGTCCCACTCTTCAGAAGTGGTAAGGATACTTCAGAGACATTGGGATGTTTTAGGTTTACAACCCTGCTTTTGTAAACCTTTAAATTTTGCATTTAGTCACGGGTCTAACCTGCGGGATCATTTGGTTCATCCAGCTATGTCGATTGATCGCCCGTCACGAGATTCTCAATTTCAAGGGCATTCAGCATGCCATTCGTGCCAATTCTGCAAAACCACTCTTGAGGGTGTTCATTGGACACATCCAGGTACAGGAAGTTCTTATCGTTTCGCTGGTACTAGCACATGTCGAGCACCTTTTGTGGTATATCTCCTGTATTGTCCTTGCAACCTTTTGTATATAGGATGCACAACGCGTCCTGTTAAAATTCGCTTGGGGGAACACTCTTCTCGAATCAGGACTTCCAACCTGACAGCCCCGCTAGTCGAACATTGCATTTCTCATGGTCATACTTTTGCTGATTTTCAGTGGCGGGTGATTGACATGGTCCCTGCAGACCCACGGGGTGGATAAAGAATTTATCGTCTGCAATGGCTCGAACAACAGTGTATCTTTCATTTGCGGACGGCTCATCCTGTGGGTTTGAATGTTGAACAAGATGGTGGAGCCTGTTTTGATGTGCCGACAACATTGGGATCCATTATCATCATTTGTTGGATCATTTTTGGATATGTTAAGAAGAGGTTTTTTCAAAATTGGGAGCATTGCACTATAAGGCAAGCGCCTAATTTAATTCAGTTTAATTTATTTGACCCTTTTCTGATAATTTTCTATCAATCATGGTTTCCTTGGCGAAGCCCTTCTATATTACGATGTCATCAGATTGGCCACTCCTCTTTTTGGGCGGACACTGCATAAGAATTCCGCGATTCTTTGGCGTCTGTCTTTGATGCTTGTGGTTTTGATCACACAGCAATTGCACTTGAAACAGGGCCAGTCAGGCCCGAAATTTGTACGTTGAACTCACTGCTTTTGCGACATGATAAGCTAAGTGAAAAAAATCTTTAGAACTTTTTACAAATTTGGGTGTTAAATAATTTAAAAAATATATAAAAATTAAAAAGCAGAGAATACCCCCTACCTCTCCCCCCTCACAGGTCCCTTGCTCCCACCTCTTCTCTACAAGTTTACAAAGCATAACTAGACACCTGTCACTAGTCCTACATCTCCCTCTGCTCATCTTCCCAAAGCAGGGGTGAAGAGGCTTTATGTCCAGCTTCTGATGCAGGATGAAGAGTTTACCTGTGGCTGCTTGCACCCAGGGTTACCATATATGGGCAGGTCATCAGAGTGAGGCTGAGCCAGTTCTGATTATGCTCCATTGCATGCTTGGAGAGTATATTTGATGCATTGTTGCAGGACAGTCTAAGGTCTGTGAGGGAATGTTTATGAACAACTTATGGACTTTGTGTATAAAAGTGAATCCTTTATCCCAGCCAAGCCAGATTTTGAAAGGGCTACAGCCCTGAAACTTTGCTGGATTCATTGGTGGATAAAGTTTGTTTGGTGGTGGACAAAAGCTGGGACTCCATTTTGGTAGGCCTGGATTTGTCCAGTGCCATTGATATGATGGATCATGAATTGTTACTATCAAGATCACCCATCCCAACACTACACTGTTTATTTCCACAGATTGTAAAGTCTTTCTTGAAGAAACATTAATGACCGGTTATTTATTTATTTAGAGCACTTGATATACCTCTTAAGAGCCAAGGCTATCACAGCGGTTTACAAACAATTTAAAAAAAAGACCACAACAGTATAGCAAGATAAAGGAGGGGGGGGAAGTAAAAGAAAAAAGAGAGGGGAAATTACAATGCAAATACAGGTAGGGAAGCTGAGAGACAAAAGGAAAGAGAGCAGGGGGGAAAAGTTAAGGAGTGGAGGACTAGGAAAAACCTGCAGAAACAACAGGATTTTGAGATTCTTCTTGAAGTTGGGGAGGGAAGGTTCAGTGCGGAGTGAAAGCGGAAGAGAATTCCAAAGGGAGGGACTGACATAGGACAAGGAAGTATTTCTGGAGATGACAAGATGAAGGGTCAAGTGTGAAGGCAGAGGCAGGAGGGCAGCATTGGATGAGCGAAGAGAACATGTCAGAACGTAGGGAGAGATAAAGGTGGCCAAATACAGGGCGAGAGGGAAGGCAAACAGCGCACGGTGGACCAGGTTAAGAATTTTGAAGTGGATATGGAAAGGAACAGGGAGCCAGTGAAGAGCAAAGAAAAGCGGGGAAACAGGATCATAACAGTGAGCATGAAAGATTAGTCTAGCAGCAGTGGATTGGATCAGCCATAGATGCAGATGGAATATTGAGGTAACCCAATAATCAAAGTATGGGATAACAAGTGCGAGAACAAGGTGAGTAAATTGTGGGGTGGAAAAAGCAGAGGGGACGAAGCGTATGCAGCAAAGAGCAAAAAAAGCTGATTGGATAAGGAATCAAGGTGGATTTGTGACATTAAAGTCTTTATAGAGTCGTGAAAAGGAAGGGGAGACGAGGAGATGGTAAGAGACGGAAGCGTAGAGGCTGCTGGAGAACGGAAGACAATAACCTCACATTTGGAGATGTTTAATAGAAGATGATTGTCTATGAGACACTGGTGTACAGATTGTAAGCAGGACTGGAGGGGGGAGACATCAGATGAAGGAGGAATAGTGTAAAGAATCTGAATGTCATCAGCATATAGGAAAAATGTACAGCCAAGGGATTGGATTAACAGGAAGAAATGACGTGAAGATATTAAAAAGAGTGAGTACCAGCAAGGAATCTTGAGGGACCCCTGAGAAAAGGGGAAAGGAAGCAGAGAATCTAGAACTGGAGAACACCTTGAAGGTGTAATCCAAAAAATAAGAAGAAAACCAATTGAAACCCAAATTCCGGATCCCAATAGAGTGGAGCCATTGAAGAAGAACAGAGTGATTGACCAGGTCGAAAGCAAAAGAAAGATTCAAGGAAACCAGAAAAACAGAATTACCATGGTCAAGAGAAGTCCAGATTTCATTTGTGAGTGCACAAGGGAAAGATTCTGATGAGTGACCTGAGCAGAAGCCAGTCTGCTGTGGGCGCAGGATAAGAGACTTTTCCAGAAAAGGAGAGAGTAAAGAGAGGATGATGCATTCCAAGAGCTTAGAAAGGAAAGAAAGGTTAGAGAGTGGACATAAATTTGAAAGCAGAGAACTATCAAGAGAGGATTTCTTGAAGAGAGGCTGAATGACAGCATGTTTCCAAGGGGGCAGGACAGCCTTCAACAATGCTGGAGGAAGAATACTAGGAGAAAGTGAAGGAGACAGTCTGGAGACCAAGTGGGTGGGCTAAGAATCCAAGGGAGAAGAGAAACTGATTTAAAAGCAAGTTCCCAAAAAAGGAAGAGAGAGAGCAGGGAAGGAGGACCAGGAGGAAAGGAGAGCAGCGGAGTCAGGAGGAGGAAAGTAAGAACAAATAGAGGCAGGAGGACCGGGGCAAGCAGAAGCCTGAAGAGAATTTATTTATGGAGGTTCTTGATATACCACTAGGCCGGAGCAATAAGCGGTTTACGATGAAAAGGTCCCATCGAACAGGGAAGAAGCTTAGGCAGTCTGGGAAGGGGAAGCAGCCAGAGCAGAAGGATTGGCAGTAGGGTCAAGGAATCCAGGAGGCCGAAAAAGCTGCCAGGCTTTCTTAGCAGAGGAAGAGATCCATTCTTGTATGATTAAGACAGTCAGAGTAAGGGAGTTACTATGTGCTTAACTGATGTGGCGAAACGGCCAAGGGCCCATAGATTGAAAGTAAATCCAGAACAATCAGTTATTGGGGTTTAGTAGGTTGACTAGAAACCTTGGTAATGTTGGAAGGAGTACAGCTTATAGCAAAGGATTATAGCTGAAATTTGGGAATAGTTCTCGATTCTACCTTTCTATGAAAAAACACATATCTTAGAAGTAATCTGGGGAGCTTTTGCAAACTTAAGCCTGATTTTCCGCCTTCAGTCATATTTGGATTCAAAGAATCTAAGAACTCTTACGCATTCCCTAATAACCCGAAGGGACTGTGTGACCGCAACATTCGTCATTGGTTACCAGTGAGTTACAAATTGCATTTTAGAATCCTTTGTTTAGTTTTTAAAGGTCGAGGAACGATGTTCCCAGTTACTCAGCTTCTCCTTTAAGGGGAGCATAACCTTTCACTCTTCACAAGCAACAGAACTTCAAATTCCAGGGCTTACTAAAATAAGGTTAGAGTTAACCAGGAAAGGGACATTTACCTATTCCGGCCCAGCAGATAGGAATTTAATTCCACTAAAGTTGTGGCTGGAATTATTTATTCGTGCTGTAGGAAGAAAAAGTAATGGCTGTTTAGTCGGGCCTTTCAAATGGTTAAAGTCTAGTGGGCAATGGCATAGCCTTTGAGATGGGGTTATGGAGTGTTGTTCTATAAAAGCTGTCAGAAACCTAGCAATAAACATTAAAATTATCTATATGCAAGCATTTTTTATTGTATGCTGCCTGGGATGCTTGTGAATGGGTAAATAAAATGATTGCCTGCCCCGAGCTCGGTAGTGATCTCATATATAGCCCACAGCTCTCCCGATCACAGAAAATTTACAGCATCAGTGAACGTAAGGACCAGTTAATTTTTAAGCCTGCTTTAAGAGGCAGCTCTCTTGAGACTGGGCTCATTGCTGGAGCAGTGACTCTCATGATAGAGGAAATTAAAAACTACAACTCCCTACATGCACATAGGCAAACTCAGGGACAGCCCAACTGTGTTGGAAGGTATCCGCTTGTTGCACTAAAGCAAGTTCTGTAAGAGCATCACTCAGTTCCCCTCCTTCAGGAAAGCCGAAGGGGACCATTGAGGGATTTAGCTAAATGTCTGCCCCTTCTTTGGCTGTTTGCAATGCACCAGACCCATTTGTTTCCTCGAGCTCCTGGCGGGTTAGATCTGGGGAATCACTGAAGCAGCGATCGGTGTCGGGGAAACCCCTGAATCCTATGCAATAAGCCGGAGGCGGAGGTTCCTGGCCCCTCCGGCCGTGGAGGCAGCCTTTCACCACATGCGCACACAGTATGCTTGGGGCTTTGTAATTAACCCAGCAGACGGCTGGAGTTCGAGGGGCTGCCATGGGGACCCCTCGCCTGGCTGCCAAAGAATGTGAAGGCAGTAGAATGGCCATTTCTCAAGCGCCAGCCTGCCAAAAGAGCACCTGAGCTGCCTTCCGGGTTGCTATAGCTACTAGTTGCCACGGGCGATCCAGACACTGCTTTGAAGCATCAAACATCCCCGGGAGAAAGAACCGAGACAGGCGACAAGAGGGGACAAGGGCAGCTAGAAAAGCTTTTGAGCTGAACGAGATGGACTGAGATGGGGGAGAAGGCTTAACCTGATTAAAGTGGAGTCTGGATGCAGCAGAGGAAGGAGCAAGAGCGCAGTCAACAAAGCCCAGATTCAGCACCAACAAGTAGAGAACTACTCAGGTAATGCTACTTATCTTATTCATGTAAAGATTGTAGGAGCTTGGATTGAGGCTTGGGGAAAGGCTGGTGATCACTGGTGGGGGCAGGAGGGAAGACTTCACATATCTATTACCTCGAGATAAAATGTTGCTAGATTTTCTTTCCTGGGTAGGGGGAGGTTTGCAAGCTGTACGTCTCATATTGCAGCTTCCTCTTGCCCTGTCTTTTTATGATATTTTCAGTTCTAAGACGACACCTTCCTCTTGTTTGACAGCCAAGCCTGAGCTGAATCGGTAATAGAGCAGAAGGATCATGAGTTAGGAATATCTGGATGCAGAGCACATAGTTGCTATTGTGTAGGAGCAAAGGAGCGACACAGAGATATCGAGTTCTTGCAAACGAGTCTTTAACCTGTGTCTACATGTGCCTTCAGGGATTCTCCCTTCGACTTGCATGGACACAGGAATTGCCACTCGTGCAGACAGGAAATGTGCACACAAACCAGATTGCATGTGTAAGTAGTGTAGAAATACATGTAGACATCATACATATCCACCCAAACCTCACAGGCATCTGTTATACAGAGGGCTTGTGTCTGCTTCTCTATCTCTGCCACGGCAGTCCAGGGCCCACTCATTCTAGCACTGCAGGGTGGGTCTCCTTGAGCAGAAGGGGACGTAATGGAGAGGTCTTTCAGCATTACTGACTGAAGTGGGATGATAGGAAGGCGTTGCTGCTCTGCTTTCACCTATACTCAGCTATTTATTTATTTATTTCGACAGTCCTGCTAACAAGGTCGGCAGTGATGCAACCCACCCGTCTCTCTCGGGCCACAATAACTTCCATGAAAATGTCTCTGCTTGAGCCATATTGGGAAGGAGGGAAGGTGGAGCACGAACATGCACCTATCCCACTGAAAAAGAACTTTGAGGGGGAAGGGGTATTTCCCTAATTTGCTTCAGATCTCAACTCTGTGCTAGCCAGGATTGTGTGGTGCTATTAGGAGCAAGGGTGAAACTCACAAGCCCTGGGGCAGCTGGGTTCTGCAGAGAAAGGAGCATGCCACGGCTTCTAGTGGCAGGAGTATTAAGGTGCCACCACCATCCTTAGTGACCTCTCCCTCTTCCTGATACCCCCCTATGAAAACACCTACAGACTGAGCTGAAATGGAGCTATCCGATATAGGCCTAGAGTTCTTAACGTGCGTTGCCAATTATCATGCGTTAGCACAGTTAACACATGTTATTTGACTGAAAGTCCCATTACATGCAGGGCCACTTTAACCCTTTATGGGGGCCCTGAGAAAATGTTGGCGAACGGACCCTCTCCTGTTCGTGGTCCCCCCAGCCCCGCTCCTCTCTGGGATGTTCAGAAGCACTTCCCAGCACCATTCGCGCTTCTGCCCCCCCTATAAGTCCACAAAGTAGAATCGGAGGGGGGTGGAAGCGCAAATGGCACCGCAGCACTGGAAGAGAAGGTAATTCTGGTACAGCTGCACATCCTGGAGGGGTGGCAGCAGCGGCAATGGGCACGGGACAGAAGCAGGGCGGCCTTGGGAATGAATAGGGACCCCGTTGTGCAGGGGCCCAGGGCGGCTGCCCCTTTTTCCCATAGGTAAAAGCAGCCCTGAGACTAATTACTAATAATGCACATTAACCATATTAAAGCAAACAAAACTGGGTATCACGCATTTAGCAACTCAAGGCCACCATCTGGCTTCAGCGGCCAGAAGAGGAGCGGTAGAGCTGGAACAAAAAAATCTGGGACTGGTTCCTTTCAGCTGAGCTGAAAAAGCGTAGTTAAAAGCGTAGTTACTCACCTGTAAGAGGTGTTCTCCAGGGACAGCAGGAATCAGTCCTCACTTATGAGTGACGTCGGCACCGACAGAACCCATGTGGAGCAATTCCCCAGCTTTCAAAGAAAGCCTTTGGAATTGCTGCCATGCATGCGTGGTCCTCTTCCCACCCAAGCATGCCATCTTGCTCAGTCAGGTCCCATAGCTAGAGCCCTACTAAGCAGATGGCAAGGGAAGGATAAAATTACAACTCTTCAGGGGAGGTGGGAGGGTAGTGAGGACTGATTCCTGCTGTCCCTGGAGAACACCTGTTACAGGTGAGTAACTGCGCTTTCTCCAGGAACAAGCAGGAAGTCAGTCCTCACTTATAAGACTCCCCAGCTACAGGCTACCGAACCTGTAACCCAAAAACGCCTCCACAAGGACATGAGCAGAAGCCGATGCCCGAAGGAGCCTGAGTCTTTGGGTCCCCGGGGTTAAGTTCTTGGTAGCTGCCGAAGAAGGGTCAGAGGGCAGGAGTTGCTTATACCCCAAACAGATTACGGAGTACAGCCGAAGGCCAAAGGCGCTGTCTCGGCAAGACTCCCTCTCCAGGCAGTAGTGCAAAGCGAAAGTATTTGCTGAGGACCAGGTCGCAGCCTGGCAGATATCCGTCAGAGGCACTGAGTGCAGCAAAGCCGCCTTGGCCTGGATGCCATGTGCGGTAACTCGCCAATCCAGTGGGCGCCTACCTTTGCTTGGGTGAAGACGATGCAGTCCACCACCCAGATGGAGAGGGTGCACTTGGTGACAGCCTGCCCCAGGCAGTTGGGATCATAGGCAACAAAGAGCCGATCGGACTTGCGATGAACCTCGGTGCACTACAGGTAGAAGGCGAGAGCCCTCTTGCAGTCGAGTGTATGTAAGACCTCTGATGCCCAATCGGCATGAGGTCTCGAGAAGAAGGTTGGCAAGACTATCTCCTGATTGAGATGGAAATCCGAGACAACCTTTGGTAGGAACCGGTGTAGGGAGCCTCAACCATGAGGGCCTGGAGTTCACTGATTCACTGAGCCAAGGTCAGGAGAGGTGACGAAGCGAGCATGTCGCTATCGGCTCGAAGGGTGATCGCATAAGCTGCATGAGAACGATGTTCAGGTCCCACTTCGCCAGTGGAAGCCAGATGGGAGGCTTGGAAAGTAAGAGGCCCTGCATGACGCAGGAGGGCTGCCCCAAGAGGGGTTTACCCTCATTGGGGAGGTGGTTAGCCGAGATGGCGCTCAGGTGTACCCCGACAGAGTTGGACTTCAGCCCCTCTTTAGAGAGGTGGAGGAGGGACTGGAGGACACACCGGGTAGAGCAGGAGAATGAGTCAATCTGGAGTTCGGGGCACCAGATCAAGATACACCACCACTTAAAGGCAAAGGCTCATCTCGTTGAGTCTTTCCTTGACGCGAGGACCTCCTTGACCTCCCCTGGGAGGTGCAGCAGGGTTAAGGAGACCCGTTCAGCCGCCAGGCTGTAAGGGACAATGAGGCCAGGTTCGTTTGGAGCACCCGTCCCTTCTCCTGCGTTAGCAGGGTCGGAGTGCAGCCTAGGGGGACTGGAGGCTTGGACGAGAGCCAGAGCAAAAGCGGGAACCAAGGCTGTCGAGGCCACGAAGGAGCCATGAGGATCACTGAAGCTCATTCCTGCTGAACCTTGTGGAGGATCCTTGCAATGAGAGAAGTGGGGGGGAGGGGGGAGGAAGGCGTAACGAATCCTGGAAGTCCAGTTCAAGAGGATCTTATCCAGGGCCACCCTGCTCGGCTGTGGAACCAGTCCGCAGCAGCAGGGAAGCTGCATGCTCACTGGGCTGGCGAACAGGTCCACGGACGGAGTCCCTCACCAATGAAACAAGAGGCCGGCCACCACCGGATCCAGGTGCCACTCGTGCAGGCAGAGGATTCTGCTGAGTTTGTCCACGAGGACATTCTCCTGGCCCGGGATATAGACCACTCTGAGGGTCATGCCTCGGCGAATGGCAAAGAAGCAAAGGAGGACCACCTCCCGGCAGAGGAGGCAGGAACCCATTCCCCCCTCCTTATTTATGTAGAACATAGCTACCCTGTTGTCGGTCTGCATGAGCATCAACTTTCCCTTCAGATGGTGCTCGAAGGCCCTCAGGGCCCACCGGACTGCCCAA
The DNA here is from genome assembly GCA_033557465.1 of Ichthyophis bannanicus. Lineage (NCBI taxonomy): Eukaryota > Metazoa > Chordata > Amphibia > Gymnophiona > Ichthyophiidae > Ichthyophis > Ichthyophis bannanicus. Next base: position 49,682,419 of record CM066048.1, on the reverse strand, counting down.
AGCTCAAGCAGACTGATCTGCTATTGAGCTTCTTCGGGCTACCACTGTCCCTGGGTGCGCAGGTCGCCGCAGTAGGCTCCCCACCCCAGCAGGGAGGCATCCGTCATCAGGACAAGTTCATGCTGTGGGGCCTGGAAGGGCATGCCCTGAAGGAGGCTTTGAGGATCCTTCCACCAATTCAGGAAGCTGTAACGGCCACGGGAGACCCAGACAGGGTACCAAAGGTGGACGGAGGCCTGGCTCCATTGTGCCCTGAGGCACCACTGAGCCATCCGCATGTGCATGAGGAACAACGTGGATGGTGGAGGCCAAGTGCCCCAGAAGGTGCAACATGGCTCACGCCGGAATCCAAGCTCTGCCTTGGACCTTGGCTGCCAGGGCGTGGAAACAATCCGCTTGGTCCCGGGGCAGGAAGGCAGTCGCCCACTCCGTGTCGAGGAGGGCGGCGAAGAACTCCAGGGTCTGCACCGGTTCGAGGTGGGACTTGGAGTAATTGACCGGGAAGCCGAGGCGTTTGAGGAGCAGGATCATGCGCGATGCCGCAAGGTGGGCTTTCTCGGCCGATGCCCCCGTGATGAGCCAGTTGGCTAGGTAAGGGAAAACAGGTATGCCCTGCCGCTGGAGGTAGGCGGTGGCCATGGAAAGGCACTTGGTGAAGACCCATGGGACAGATGCAAGCCTGAAGGGGAGCACCCTGTATTGGTAGTGCTGTCCCTGTACTCTGAAGCGCAGGTACTGCCTTTGCTGGGGGTGGACCAGAATGTAGGCGTAAGCGTCCCTGAGGTCCAAGGAGCAGAGCCAATTGCCCTGCTGGAGGAAGGACAGCAGGACACCAAGCGATAGTATTTTAAACTTCTCCCACACCAGAAACGTATTTAAGTTCCTGAGATTGAGGATAGGATGTAGGCCCCCCGTCTTCTTCAAAACGAGGAAGTATCAGGAGTAGAACCTTTGACCTCGGAGGTGCAGCAGTACCTTTTCGACCGCCTGCTGGCCGAGGAGGTTGGTCAGCTCTTGTTGTAAACAAGCCTGGTGCGAGGGAAGCCGAGAAGGCTCCGCTGGGGAATAGGGAGGAGGGAGCCTGTCCAGAGGAAGACGATAACTGTCCCGGACCACCTGGAGGACCCAGGAGTCTGATGTGATCGACGCCCATTGAGGGGCAAAAAGGGACAAGCATCCTCCTACAGGTGGAAGTGCCGCTGGGGGACAAGAGGCTATGCCTTCGGCATCAAAACCCCTAAGCGGGTTGGGTTGGAGCCGGAGGTTGGGCCCTTTAGGCTTGCAAAGACCATTTGCTCCCCCCCCTTTCCCTGCACGCCGGTAGTCGGTGTGGGGGTGGGCAGGTAAGGCGGCTATCTCCAATAGGGGAGTTCCTTTCTCTGGAAGAATGGCTTCTTTGCCTGTTGCTTCTTCCTTGGGAGAGAAGAGGTCTTACGCGAGAGACGGGTTCGAGTTACGAACTCTGCTTCAATCTCAGCCGCCTTATCCTCCATGGGCTTGCTGAACAATTGTTCACTGAGGCAGGTGATATCCAAGAGCTTCTCCTGGACCCACTTCTCCAGGTCCAAAGACTGAAGCCATACCTGGCGCCGGGCCCCAATGCTGGCAGCCGCCACTCAGGTGGAGGACTCAAGCCCATTATACGTGGCATGGGAGAAGTACTTCGAGCAGTCCGTGACTGACCTCAGGAGGGTCTTGAACCTGAGAAGGTGTTCACCCCCAAGACCTGCGGAAAAAACACCAAGCTCTTTGGCGAGGTCACACAGGAACATGCCCATGTACAGTTGGTAGGCCTGAATGCAGTATGTCAGCATAGACCCCCTGATAAGCCTTGCGCCCCAGGGCGTCAAGGGCTCTGGACTCCCTGCCAGGTGGGACCAAAGAATGTGACTTTGGGCTCTTTTGCCGATTCCACAACTAAGGAGGTGTGCGGAAGCTGGGTCTTCCGCAACCCCTGGCCATGCTGGACCCTATACATGGCATCGAGGCATTTGCTTACAATGGGAACCAAGGCAGGCGCCTCCCACAAGCGGAGGAGCAGCCGGGACAGGATGGGAGGCACTGGGACTGTAAGAGACTCCTGAGGCGGGGACTCATATTGTAAGATGTCGAGTTTCTCTGCCCTTGGTTCTTCTTCAGCTTGCGTGGCCAGATTGAGGGCCTGCACCAGTCCCGCACGAACACCCAGAAAAGACGTGACCTCGGGAGGTGAATGTCTCTGGGAGGTGGGTGGGGACGGGTCCGAAGGAAGGTCCCTGTGGACACGGGTCTCCGGGGAAGTATCCCTGTCCAACTCCCAATCCAAGAGGTCCAAAAAGGAGTCCAAGTCAGGCTGGTCACCCTGTCCAGAAGCCGAGGGCCGCTTGGAGCCGGAGGCACTGACCTTGGAGGACCTCACCCCCAAGGAACGGGATGGCGAGCGAGACCGACGCCGAGTACCCTCACGAGGCCCAGGGCTCTCAGTGCTTTCCAGGGCAGGTTTAGGTACCCCCCTTGGGGGGACCTCGGTCTCGAGGCACGGGCCAGCCGTGCTGGGCAGAAGTGCCTGCTGGGCAGCTAAGGAGGCAGAGACGCTGCACTCTAGTGCCAGCATTCAGGACTCCCACGCGGGCATGATGCCAACGCTGGGGTTACCGGGTCAGGCGTGGATGAAGAGAGGGGGTCCTCACCGGGATGACCCTCCAGAGACCGCCATCACCAGAGGCCTCCATGTCTGTACAAGGTACCTTTCAAGGCCGCTCCTTGTCCGACTCTCGGGAACGCCAGGGAGGGATGAGCGACCGAGCACGAGATTGTTCGCGCTTGTCTGGAGCTCCCAACAGCGACTTCAAGATCTTCTTCTTCTTGCGCCTCTCCACCTCAGGGGACCCCTGATCGGAGTGCCGCCTGGAATGTGGGACCACTGCGGGGGACCCCGTAAGCGGAGGTATGGCCGAGGATGCCACCATAAATTCTGGGGCTGCCTTATGGAAAATGTCGTCAGACTTCTGCTTACAACTTAGCAGGGCCTTGGCGGACATTTTCTTACTGAGAGAGCAGAGCTCCGGGTTATGGTCGGCCCCCAGACACTGGAGACAGCGGTCATGGGTGTCTGTGAACGGCATATTCTTGGAGCATCCGTCACATTTTTTAAAACCGGTGACCATTGGGGAAAAAGGGCCCCTGCTAGGTCGAAGACCCTGGAGGCCAGTGGTTGAAAAGGCCGCAAAAAGGGGCCCGAAGAAAAGATTTCCACCAAAAGGTTGGAATAAAAACGTCCCTTTACTCAGGGGAACAAGAGCAAAGGGGAGGACAGGAGAGGACCAGTACTACCGGAAAAAAGCGGGCCAGATGCCGAAAACGAGAACGCTTTTTCCGAGGGACGAGGACGTGCGTCTGAAGGGCTCCGCGGAAAAAGGGAGACAAGCAATATGACACCTTTGGGTGGGAAGAGGATCACGCATGCGTGGCAGCAATCCCAAAGGCTTTCTTTGAAAGCTAGGGACTTGCTCCACGTGCGCTCCGTCGGTGCGAACGTTACTCATAAGTGAGGACTGACTTCCTGCTTGTTCCTGGAGAAAGATGATTTCAAAGGAGAAGTCGGCTAATGTGAACTCAGCAAATAGTCACTGCCTTTGCCTTTCTCTCTAGCTTCTTCTGGCTTTGTGAAAGTCAAAAGCGATTTGTTTTAAATCTATCCGGTAATGCTTCCAGTTAACCTTTTTCTCCAGAGCTTCCCAACCTGTCCTGATGAACCCACAGCCAGTCGGACTGTGAAGATTAACTCTGGAATTTGTTACCGGAGGATGTAGTAAAGGCTAACTCTGGAATTTGTTACCGGAGGATGTAGTAAAGGCTGTTAGTGTAGCTGGGTTTAAAAAAGTTTTGGACAAGTTCCTGGAGGAAAGGTCCATAAACCATTATTAAGAAGTGACCGAAGATATCAATGCTTGACCCAGTACAAGCATTGTGGAACTTGTGTCTCTTGGGGAAACTGCTAGGTACATGTGACCTAGATTGGCCACTGTTGGAAACAGAATACTGGGCTTGATGGACCTTGGTCTGACCCAGTATGGCATATCTTAAGTTCTTATGTTCTTAAGATGTTACCACAAATGTGCATTGGATGAGTTCATATACACTGGAAGTCTGGAATATGCTAATTACATCTAATCCGCCAGGGCAATGGCAGTTGGGCCATTCCACTAATGAAAGGTGGGGGAAGAAGGGGCTTGTTTCACCAATGGATTTTATAAATCACAATAATATAAGATTATAAAGCGCCTTTACTTTGTAAACAGTTCACAAGTGCTCCTGAAAGTACCTTTTAGCAAATTAAAGCAGTTTCCTTCTACAGGTGTATGACTACCTCAGTCAAAAAGAAACATGGTCCATAGGATGTGTTAACGCCAATGTGAACACTCACTGCTTCATCAATTTATAATCTCTTGCAGGCCTGGATTAAGACATAGGCGATACAGACGATTGCCAAGGGCACCAGATTCTGAACGTACAAAATACCTGGATGAAATAAGAGCCCAATTCCCTTGCTTTCGCACCACTACCCACTGTTTTCTGGCCCTGCCTAGGGGCTCCAACATCTGAAATCTGTCGCTGCTTTCTTGGGCTTTATATTCTGTAGGCCTCCTCTAACTGGTTGTATCCACATCTTCCTGTCATTTCTTTTTCTGCCATGTGAAGAGCTAACTGATCTACTTCATTTAGAAGTTAATTTCCTTCCCGCCCTCTCAAGCGCATTTCATGATGTCATGATGCAATATGGCAGAGTCATACGTTAATCAATCCATCACACTTACCACATGTTTCTAGCTGATTAACAATTCAACACATAGAATCAATATTACATACAGGACATCTCACAGTTTCATATATTAAAACATAAAATAAAAGGACAAAAGCAAAGCATCTAATACTATAAACAGTAATCTCTAAAACGGGATTACTTAAAGGCTTCAGCAAATAAAATTTGAAATGTTCAGTAATACTTTTCTAACCAAAGATTATAAAATGTTTCCTGGCTCTCATGATGCCATTATTTTTCGGGACTTGGCATATTCAGGTTAGGCAGCTTGGTGGTGAGATAAGCCCTGCAGCTATGGTCCTGGACCGTAACTATATTTATGTGTATTAAAATTTGATACACTGCCCTTCATGGGCACATCAGAACGGTTTACAATAAAAACAAGAAGGAAAAGGAAAAGAACTCCATAAAATAATATAAAAGAATTCCAGACATCCTGAGGGGAATGGACAAGGTAGACCAGAGAAGGAGTGGAGCAGGGAAAGGACAAATATAATTACGTCACAGGTAGATAAGAAAGATTAAGGAATGGGCAGGCCAAAGGCCTTATGGAAGAGTAGAGTCTTGAGTTGAGATTTGAACCTAGAGTAGGACGATTCCAAATGGAGAAGTGGGGGTAGATTGTTGCAGAGGTAGGGAGCCAGTAAATAAAAAGTGGAATGTTGAGTTGCTTTGAGCCGAGCATGTGTGGTGGAAGGTAAACGAAGATGATTAGAGTGAAGAGAACGCAGAGCGCAATGGGGAGTGTGAAGTATGACAAGGGAGAAGAGATAAACTGGAATACCCATGTGAAGAACCTTGTGCACTAGGGTGAGGAGCTTAAACTGAATTCTGTATTGGATGGGAAGCCAGTAATAGTAAAATTAGGAGGGGGGGAGTGACATGATCCTAATGAGAAGCATGAGTCAATAGATAGATGGCAGTGTTCTGGATACGTTGTAATCTTTGAAACAGAGAGGAAGGAAGACCGGTGTAGATGACATTGCAATAATCCGAGCAGGACATAACCAGGGAGAGGAGAAGAGTGGTCAGTGATGGGGTGGATAGGAATAGGTGAGCAGCTCTGATCTGATAACTGTGAATGACCAAACTAATATGATCATGAAAGGATAATGATGAGTCAAGGGTGACGCTGCGATACCGGAAGGTGGGGAGCAAAGGGATGGGGACGCCAAGGAAAAGGGGTGACTGTGATGGTGGAGTGAGCCCAGATAGCCAGATTGTTGAGATGTTCCTTGGATTAAGAATGAGCTGATTCTGCTCTAGTTAGGTAGCCAAGTGGGTAAGAAGGGTGTTTAAAGGCTCAAGATCAGGGGATGAGGGAGATGTGGGGAGGAGAAAGAGGATGTCGTTGGCGTAATAGTACACCGAGATCCCTGATTGTTGTACCAGCAGAGCAAGGGGGGAGAGAAGGATATTGAACAAAAGTGGAGCCAAGACCAAGCCCTGTGGGACACCACAAAGAAGAAGGTAAGCATGTGAGGTAGAAGTATTGGAGCAGATAGAGAAAGAGCAGCCGGAGAGTAAAGACCTTAACCAGTGGAGACCAATGCTAGTGAGAGCAATATCCCGCAGGCGAGAGAGTAAAATGGAGTGGGTCAAAAGCAGATGACAGCTCCAGGGATACTGCGAGGGAAATGTTACCGTGGTCTAGAGATTGATTGGCTTCACTGAGGGGGGGAAAGCAGGATGGTTTCTGTGCTATGACTGGTGGGGATGAAGAGATCTGGTGCTGTCAAGGTGGGAAATGTGCTGGGCAAAAATAAGTTTTTCCAGGATTTCAGAAAGAAAGGGCCTTATCTGAGGAGAGTCTTCAGGAAAGGCTGAACAAGAGCTTTTCTTCAGATAGAGGGAAAAGTCCCCAGAGTTAGATTAGCGTTGATGATGGACAGGGTGAGAGGTAGGAGTGCAGGAAACCATATGGAGAGAATGGGATCAAAGGGGCAAGTGGTTTTCTGAGACGTGGAGATGAGATGAGCTAAAGCGGAGAGGGAGGCCGGAGCAAAGGAACTGGCAAGGGGGCAAGGACGAAGGAGAGGACGGCAGAGCAAAAGAAATCTGAGGATGGTTAGGAAAGTTGGCTCGAAGGCCAGCCACCTTCTCACAAAAGAAGAGCAAATTCATCTGAGGGCGGGACTGTCGATGAAGAGTCAGGTGGAGGTGGAGGATGGAGTATGAGTAAGAGGACTGAATAAAGTGCCTTCTGTTTAGATTTTAACCAATAGACACCAATAAAATACCCCAAATGAAAAACAAAGTAAAATAGGTGTTTATTGGATAAATGCTGGGAAAACACCATGTCCTGTAGTACTCTCTCACCCCTCCCCTTATCTGCCCTGCGTCCTCCACTCTGTCTTTCTGTCATTTCTGTGTAGATAACGCTTCAACTTCACAAATGTATGTATTTGATTCAACTGGAAAAGGTAGTCATCAACAAAAACACCAATAAACACGGATTTTTCTTATCATAAGAACTGCTATAGTGGGTCAGACCAAAGGTCCATCAAGACCAGTGTCCTGTTTCTAACAGTGGTCAACGCAAGTCACAAGTATCTGGCATATCCTAAAAGTAGTCAGTTCCATGCTACATATCCCTAGGGATAAGCAGTGGTTCTCTCTTGGGCTACCTTAATAATGTTTTACAGGCTTTTCCTCCAGGAATTTGTCCAAACCTTTTTGAACCCAACTAAACTACCTGCTTTTACCTCAGCCTCCAGCAATGAGTTCCAAAGCTTAATTTATCTATTGAGACAAAAATATTTTCTACTATTTGTTTTAAATATACTACTTTCCACCTTCATGGCATGTCCTCTAGTCCTTTTATTTTATGAAAGAATAATCAATTCATATTTACCCATTCCTCTCCATTCAGGATTTTATAGACCTGTATCATATAAGGATGCACAGTCATTTGAAATGACATTTCCTATATCGTTTCATGTCATTTTCGAATGAAAACTGAAGAAGAAACCCTGAAATTTCATCACTTACAGTCTGTCATTAATAGTGCCCACTGTCGATCAAAGCACAAACTATTGCTCGGTAGTGCACACTATTAATATCCCCTCCCACCCATCCCATCCAGTGCCATCACTTTGTCTACTTTTAGTTTAGCTAGTTCCTCATGAACAGTCCCCTGAAAATCGTTCAAGATCCCTGTCACTTATGTTCTTATTTGTGGGTGTTTTCTGAGGTCCTGCTCCCGGCCCTTCATCTGTGAACACAGAACAGAAATATTTGTTAAGCAATTCTGCTTTATCCTCATCAACATCTACATATTCCTCCCTTGCACCCTTGAGTCTGACAATACCACTTTTGCCCTCCCTGCTCTCACTAACATATCTGAAAAATTTCTTATTCCCCCATTTTATTGCATTGGCTATTTCTTCTTCTTTTTGTATCTTTGCTTTCCTGACTACTTTGCTAGCTTCTCTTTCTAAATATAGATGTTTGCCTTCCTCTCTCTGTGATCACTGGTATTTTATGAAGGCCACCTTTTATTGCCTCACCTTTACAGCTACTTCTTTTGAAAACCATGATGGTCTCCTTTTCCTTTTCCATTTATTTACTTTTCTATCATAAAGGTTTGTTGCCCTTAAAATATCCCCTTTCAGTTTTGCCCCATTGCTTTTCTACATCCCCCAGCTATTCCCATCCCACTAATGACTCCTTGAGGTATTGTCCCATCTTGGCAATTAGCTTTCCTAAAGTCTAAGACCCTCACTTTTGAATAGATTTTATCAGCCCTAGTCCTAATACTGAACCACACCATCTGGTGATCACTGGATGTGAGATGATCTCCCACTATGACATCAGAATCACTTTCCCCATTGGTGAGCACCAGGTCCAGTATGGCCCCTTCAAGAGTGGGTTCTGTTACCAGTTGCCAGAATAGTTCTCCCTGTAGAGATTCTAAGATTTCCTTACTTCTAGATGACACCACAGCAGGGATGTGCAAATCAACATCCGGCATATTGAAATAACCTATCAGTAGCACTTCTCCTTTCATGGCAATACTTCCTATGTCTTCTATTAAATCCCTGTCCACTTCTTCTCCCTGTGAGGGAGAGCTGTATATCACACCAATGCAAATGGATTTCCCCTCTTTCTAGTTTAAACCACAGTGCCTTCTCGCTCCCTTTTAAGCCCTGTAATTCTATAGCTTTGATACTAATTCTTTTACATATAGTGCCACACCTCCTCCCCTTCTTCCTACCCTGTCCATGAACCGCCACTAAATCCAAGTCAGCCTCTTCCATTAAAGCCTCAACATATGGGATTTTATTTCCCATGCTACAGGCATTTATACACACCACTTTCCAGATGTTGTCCCTTTTACCAATATCTACAGAGGTATTTATTGTTTCACTTACCTGGGGGCTTTCTTCACCCATCCTCAACAAATCTAGTTTAAAGCCCTTTTCAATAGGTTAGCCAGTCTGTTGTGGAAGACACTTTGACCCTTCTTGAACAGATGAACATCATCTCTGCTCTGCACACAAGAAAGGTCATCCCTTCTCTGAACAGCTTACAATCTATTAAGACAACTAGAACAACAGGGGACTAGGGAATTTTTATGGGAAATGATTAAAACATACATGGGTGTAGGCAGGAGAATAAGGGGCTCAGCATCCGAAAACAGCCTTGAAGAGATACGTTTTTAGCCTGGATTTGAAATGGACTAGAGATGGAGTCTGATGTACCAACTCAGGCAGTCTCTTCCAGTCATATGATGCAGCAAGATGAAAAAAACAACACTATGGAGTTGGCAGTAGACGAGAAGAGCATAGATAAAATGATCTGCTTGATGGAGGGGTGTAGGGAGAGAGAAGAGAGAAGAGGTAGTGAGAAGTCACAGAATGAATGAATTTGTAGATCAGAAGACGTTTAAACTGTATGCAGAAATGGACTTGAGAAGAGGGGTTACGTAAGCTCAGTGACACTGGCAGATTAGCTGTGCAGTTGAGTTTTAAAAGATTGAAGGCATGATAGATGGTTCAATGGGAGCCCAGTGAAGAGCAATAGTCTAGACGGGCGGTGACGAGAGAATGGATAAGGCTCTTGGTGATGTGTTCTGAGAGGAAGGGATTAATTTTGCTGATGTTATAGAGCAAGAAACAATAGGTTTTAGCTACCTGTTGGATATGTGCAAGGTTGTGAGCCAAGAAGACAGGGAGGATAACAATGTTATCCACAGGAATAGAGAATGGAGGAAGGGGGAGGTAAGTTTAGGGTGAAAGATAAGAGGCTCCGTCTTGGCCATATTCAGTTTCAGATGGCGGTGGGACATCCAGCAGCAATGTTAGACAAGCAGGCTGAGATTCAGGCTTGGATTCCTGAAGAGATTTCTGGGGTAGAGAGGCAAATCTGAGAGTCATCAACATAAAGATGATACTGAAAACCATGGGAAAACAGGACACTAAGGGGGTTATTCTGTGCCACGAATAGCGGGATGGACGTCCCAATGGGGCATCCATCCCCGCTATTTGTGCTTTCTCCCGGCTGCGGGAAAGTTAGACGGGGGCTGGGAAGGGGCAGCTCGGGGACAGAATCTGGGTGGTCGCTGGCCCTGGACGTACAGGGCCGATTCTAGTGTCGGCCCTATACGTCAGGGGCCGGCAACATGTGCGGGGAAGTTATTCCACCTCTGAGGTGGAAGAACTTCCCTGGATGTGATTTTATTTAAACGCTGAGGTGCAGATGGGGCAGGGGGGACCAGAGGACATTCCCCGCAGCCCGACCCTGGCCTTAGGAGGCAAGATCGGGGGTCAGGCTGCAGGGAATAAGCATTTTTCTCTGGCAGCCAGTATCGTGGCTCCATTGAAGAGCCTTGACCGAGTTAGCCAGGGACAGTCCTGCAAATGCAGGCCAGACTGAATCGCAGTCCCGACCTGGACATGCAGGACTGTTCACGATTTTGATCTGCAGGGCTAGACGTGCCCCGCGGGATCAGAATCGCGATCCCCTCTGTACGTCCAGTTCGGACTGGACATACAGAGGGGATCTACACCCAGGATGGAATCAGGCCCAAAGGGAATGAGTGTAGAGATGAAAATAAGAGGTCTCAAGAAAGAGCTCTGAGGTTCACCAACTGAAAGCAGGCTAGCAGTGGAGAAGGATCCAACAAATCATACATTGAAAGTACAATGCAAGAGAGAAGAAGAAAACCAAGACAGAAAAGAGCCCCAAAATCTAAGTGAAAACAGGGAATCCAAAAGAAGGTAGTGATCAACAGTGTCAAAAGCAGCAGATAGGTCAAGGAGGATGATAATTGAGTAAAAATCTTTGGATCTGGCTAGAAACAGGTCACTGGTGACTTTGGTAAGGGCAGTTTCTCTAGAACGTAGAGGGCGAAAGCCAGACTGCTATGGCTCCACAACGGTTTGAAAGGAAAGAAAGTCAAGACAGCAGTGATGAACCACATATTCGAGTAGTTTGGATGCAAAAGGGATGGGCTGATAAGTGGAAGGGCAGGTAGGATCCAGTGAAGGCTTTATGAGGAGCAGTGTAACTACAGCATGTTTGAAGGCAGCAGGAACAATTGCAGTGGAAAGCAAGAGGTTGATGGAAGGGACGACAACTGTGGAAATGGAGCTTAGTAGACAGATAGGAATGAGATCTGAGGAGCAGGTATTCAGTTTGGAGGAGGAAAGAAGATGCACAGTTTCCTCATCATTTTTAGTAAAGGAAGAAAGGGTGAGAGGAGTTGAAAGAAGGTTCTGAGTGAAGAGGGGTCACGGTGACCCAGTAGAGAACTCCAGACTAATTCTTGTGAACCTCGTCATGGAAGTAGTCATTTGGCCTTCCTTCTATCTGTCTTAATGCATGAGATACATACGGTCTGCTCTACAGCTGTTCTTTTTTTAGTTTTTTTTCTAACCATTTTACTGAATATATTGTAGTCTCCCTTGAGAATTAAATGCTGACACAATAGATTTCCTTGTCCAAATACACAATGCAAAAAAACACTTATAATAATTCAATAAATATATTCACATATTGAAAACATGAAACCACGTCATAAAAAATCTCAGTGTGTTATAAAATATGAAATGGTGAAAGTTTTGTTAAAATATTGAAGAATTATAAACAATTATTTGAATATGTTGGAATATTGAATGATATATTGACCTACTGAAAAGTGTTGTTTATTGACAATTGTAAAGTGATATCATTGGTAATAAGAAAATTTAGTAGTGTTTGTGGGGACTTCTATATATGTTTAACTGTGATGTTAAATTGGTGAGGTTATGTAACTAAATATTAAATTGTTTATTATGATATATGATTTTTAAATAAAAAAATATTTTTATAACACACTGATAATTAGATTCTTTATGACGTGGTTTCATAAGTGTTTTTTTGCATTGTGTATTTGGACATGTGTTGATTATTTGCAAATTAGTGGTGATTTTTTCACAAGATTTCCTTTGCATGCTCACTCCAGTTATAAAGTCAAATTTAATCATATTATGACCACTAGTGCCAAGTGGTCCCAATCAGTTAGTTCAAATCCTGTGTTCCACAAAGTTCTAAATATAAAATAGCTCCTTTTCTAATCGGTTCCCGAACCAGCTGCTCCATGAAGTAGTCATTTATTTTATCTAGGAACTTTACCTCTCTAGCATGCCCTGCTGTGACAGTTACCCATAAAATATTGGGATAATAATTGAAATCACCCATTATTATTGTGTTGCTAAATTTGTTAGCTTCCCTTTTTCTGATAATATTTCAACATCTGCCTGCTTATTCTGTCAGGCTAACAGTAGTATACTCTCTTACATGGAATTTCTAGCCATGAAAATTCAGTGGTGCATTTGGTTTCCTGAAGAAATTTTATTCTATTTGACTCAATGCTCTCTTTAACATACAGCACCACGTCTCCACAAATTTGGATCCATCCTATCATTGCAATATAATTTGTACCCTGTTATCACAGTATCCCATTGATTATCCTCCTTCTGCCATGTCTCCGAGTTGTCCTATTAAACGAGCTATCTCTTCATTTAGTGCTATATAGTCTTACTTTCACATCTTATTTTTACACTTCGAGCATTTATCTGAGGTATAGAGACAAAAAAGACGCCTAATTAGCTAGAAAATAAACAGCTATTTTTACACTTTACAAACATTTAAGAATAGAAGCGCAGTCATAACCCTGCAGGCGGCGTGATCTTGATGCTTGTTGGGAAGTCCCTGAACCACTTTAGAAACAGCAGAATATAGAACATGACAGAATTAAAAGGTCATACAGCCTGTCCGGTCTATCCATCCAAACTATTTGCCCAGTCTCTACAATCTCTTCCTCAGAGATCTCCTGTGTTTATCCCAGGCTTTCTGGAATTCAGATATATTCTTTGTCTTCACCACCTCCACTGGGAGACTGTTCCACACATCCACCACACTTTCCTTAGATCAGAGGTACTCAAATCCAGTCCTGGAGGGCCGCAAACCAATCAGGTTTTCGGGATATCCCTAGCGAATATGCATGAGATACATTTGCATGCACTGCCTCCATTGTATTTGAATCTCTCTCATGCATATTCATTAGGGATATCCCAAAAACCTGACTGGTTTGAGGCCCTCCAGGACTGGATTTGAGTACTGTGATGCTGCGGATCCTCTGAGAAGAGAAGAAAATGTTTTAAACGCAGGAAAAGTCAAGCACAGGCTGCAATATTATGAGGAACCTGATAGGGGGAGCAAGAGGGACCTCCGAGGAACTGAGGAACCACACCTCCTAGGTCATGAGGTAATGCCAGCCAGCTTCCAATCAAGGAAGAGAGGAGTACCTCTTAAAGAGAGCCTGGAAGACTGGAGGACAGGACGGCCAGGGGAAGGAGGACGGCCAGGAGGAGCGCGGCCGGAAGAAGGAGAACAGGCAGAACGGCCAGGAGAACCAGCAGAATGGGCAGGACATCCGAATGAATGGACAGGATATCCAGAAGAAGCAGTAACCCCTGGGCAAGGGTTTCGCAGGAGGCATCAGCAGCCGCAGTGGCTTGAGGAAAGGAGCAACCGTGGAGAAGGTGAGATAGCTCCATCCCGAGTGAGTGCTTTTCGTCCAGAGAGGCAAAGGCGTGGCTGTGACTGCGGTCTAAAGCCAACAGAAGGACGGTTGGAGAACTTAAGGCCTATTGCTCAAGCCAGGCAGGATCCCAGCCGGAGCAGGCCTCAAACCTCACCGGGAGTAGACAAGCCAAGGAGAAAAGGTAACCCATGTTTAACTGAAAGCAGGTTGCAGACTGCTGGTGTATGGGAAGGACAGGGAGCAGAGGAATACTGTCCGTGTGAAACTGCCTATGAGATAAGGTGCAAGAAACACGTACCGAATAAGAAACTTGTTAATGACAAAGCTTGGCAGGAAGCTAAGGTAAAACACTTGCAAAAGGAAGACAGTTCCCAGTATATGAGGGCGCAGGACCGACACCCTACATTCAACCCTGAGCATTGGGAGGTTGTACAGAGGATATATAAAAAGCCTGATTACAATTTGCCAGCAAGTACTGACTTGGTTTCAGAGGCTTCAGAGGGGGAACCGATGCAGGTGGAATTTGCTTCAGATACCGAGATGCAGGGCCGGCCCGTCCATTGAGCAAGAATGTTTTTTGCACAGGGCCCCGCGTTTCGGGGGGCCCCGCGCAAAAAACATTCTGCTTTTTTTTCTTAATTAAATTTAAAAAAAAAAAAGCTGGCCACTGCCGCCGCGGTGGCATGGAGTGTCCCGCGGGGCTCCCTCTGCCCGGCGGAACTCTTCCGGCGCGGCTGAGCCCCTCTGTGCCGGCTTGCAGATACGCGAAGGGAGAGTGTCTCCCTCGCATCTCTGTTAAGCCCGCAGGGGCTGATGGGAAGCAGGGGCTGATGGGAAATTTCCCATCTGCCCCTGCGGGCTTAACAGAGACGCGAAGGAGACACTCTCCCTTGGCGTATCTGCAAGCTGGCACAGAGGGGCTCAGCCGCGCCGGAAGAGTTCCACCGGGCAGAGGGAGCCCCGCGGGACACTCCATGCGGCGGCGGTGGCAGCGGCCAGCTTTTTTTTTTTTTTTTTTTAAATTGCCATGAGCCGAGGGGGGGGGGCGGGTAGGACTGGCAATGGGCTAGGGAGGGGGGGTTAAGACTGGCAATGGGCTAGGGAGGGAGGGAGGGAGGGGGGGGTTAAGACTGGCAATGGGCTGGGGGGGTTAAGACTGGCAGTGGGCTCGGGGGGGTTAAGACTGGCAATGGGCTGGGGGGGGTTAAGACTGGCAATGGGCTAGGGAGGGAGGGGGGTTAAGACTGGAAATGGGCTAGGGAGGGAGGAGGGGGTCAAGACTGGCAATGGGCTAGGGAGGGGGGTTAAGACTGGCAATGGGCTAGGAGGGGGGGTTAAGACTGGCAGTGGGCTGGGGAGGGGGGTTAAGACTGGCAATGGGCTATGGGGGGTTAATACATGCAGAGGGCTGGGGGGGTTATTACTGTCAAAGGGCTGTGGGCTGATGAGGGATGGCAGTGGGCTATGGGGGGGTTAAGACTGGCAATGGGCTGGGGGGGGTTAAGACTGGCAGTGGGCTGGGGAGGGGGGGTTAAGACTGGCAATGGGCTATGGGGGGGTTAAGACTGGCAATGGGCTGGGGGGGTTAAGGCTGGGAATGGGCTGGGAGGGTTAAGACTGGCTGTGGGCTGGGGAGGGAGGTATAAGACTGGCAATGGGCTATGGGGGGGTTAAGACTGGCAGTGGGCTATGGGGGGGTTAAGACTGGCAATGGGCTGTGGGCTGATGAGGGCTGGCAATGGGCTATGGGGGGGTTAAGACTGGCAATGGGCTATGGGGGGGTTAAGACTGGCAATGGGCTGTGGGCTGATGAGGGCTGTCTGGAAATGGGGTGAGGGGGGGTTAGGACTGGCAATGGGCTATGGGCTGGGGGTTAAGAATGGCAATGGGCTATGGGGGGTTAAGACTGGCAATGGGCTGTGGGCTGATGAGGGCTGTCTGGAAATGGGGTGATGGGGGGTTAGGACTGGTAATGGGCTGATGGGGGGAGTTAGGACAGGTAATGGGCTATTGGGGGTTAAGACTGGTAATGGGCTGTGGGCTGATGGGGGCTGTCTGGAAATGGGGTGATTGGGGGTTAGGACTGGTAATGGGCTATGGGCTGATGGGGGCTGTCTGGAAATGGGGTGATTGGGGGTTAGGACTGGTAATGGGCTATGGGGGGGGGGTTAAGACTGGTAGTGGGCTGATGGGGGGGGTTAGGACTGGTAGTGGGCTGATGGGGGGGGTTAGGACTGATAATGGGCTATGGGGGGGTTAGGACTGATAATGGGCTGATGGGGAGGGGTTAGGACTTGAGGTGGGCTGATGTGGTTAGCACTGGTAATGGGCTGTGGGCTGATGGGGGGGTTTAGGACTTGCAATGGGCTATGGGGGGCTGACTGGAAATGGGCTGATGGGGGGTTAGGACTGGTAATGGGTTATAGGGGGGGCTTAAACTGAAAATGGGGTGATGGGGGTTAGGACTGGAATTTGATTGACGGGGGGCTAGGACTGGTAATGGGTTGGGGGGTTGCTAGGACTGGAAATGGGCTGAGTGGAAGGGGAGGCTTGAACTGCAAATAGCTGATGGGGAGGGGGCTTGGAATGGAAATGGGCTGTGAGGGAAGGGAGCTAGGACTGAAAATGGGCTGATGGAACAGCTAGGATAGGACTGAAAATGGGCTGTTGGGGGGAGCTAAGATTGGAAATGGGTTGTGGTGGGGGCTTGAATTGAAATGGACTCATGGAGGGGCTAGAACTGGAAGTAGGCTCATGGGGGGGCTTGGACTGGAATTGGGCTGAGTGGTGGGGAGCTATGATTTGACATGGGCTGATGGTGGGGCTAGGAAATGACTAGAAATGGGCTGATGGGGGGGCTAGGATTGGAAATGAGCTGATGAAGGGACTTGGACTGGAAATGGATGGGGGAGCTAGGACTGGAAATGGGCTGATGCAGGGACTAGAAGGGAATGGATGCTGGGTGAGACTGGAACTAGAAGGGAGCTGATGTTGGGGGAGGATTAGAATGGGATGGGGCTGGGAGAGTAAAATGGAGAGGGGAAAAATATTTTGTGTAGGAGGGATGAAAAATCTACAATTGGCCGGGTATTGGGAGAGTAATTGGGGATTGAGGATGGAGGGGTAAAATTTGTGTGGATGAAATAGGAATGAGGAAAGAGCAAAAGGAGAAAGATTAGTATGTTAAAGCAGATGTAGAGAGAGAGAATGGAAAAAAAAACTAGAAGAGAGAAGAAAGGACAAATGGACAGCAGACGATGGAGAGTTAGCAGAAAACATGAAGAAACCAGAAGAAAGTGGCTGGACCAATTGCAACTGAAAAAAAATGCACAAAAGGTAGAAAGATATCTCTTTATTTTGAATTTATTAACTGGAATATGAAAGCTCTGGGAAATGTGCATCATTAACGTCTGCGCTTTGTTTGGTACAAGAGGAAATTAATTTATAGTTTTATTTCTACAGTGTTGTTGTACATTCCAAGTTTGGCTTTTGGGGTTCCCAGTTTAATTATTGTCTTCCTGTTTCTAAATTGTGATTCCTTGTTTGGTGATGGTCTATGTTCTGCATGTGTAACTGAGCTGAGGTATTCTGTTTATGTAATTCCTATTTGACGTTGCCACTTGTTCTGTTTCCCCAGTATTCTCTGAAATGTATTGTTTAATATTTGCAGTGTTGCCTTTTGATAGGTAGGGTATGGTGCTTTGTGAGTCCTGGTAATGCTGTCAGGATACGGCGGGTTTGCTATGGATTCTAAATGGGCAGTGTTTGTAGTAGTTCCTAATGTGCCTGGCGGTTGGCACTGGATTATAGTAATGTAGAAATCTTTTAGTTTTTCTTTATCCATACACTCATTAAGAGACATGTTTACTAAAAGTTAGTGTATGGTAACATTATGCAAATATTTATGCAAATAAGGTCACTTATGCAAATGAGGCCCCACACCGAGTCTCCGCACATGGCCCCGCACCCCCCTTGGGCCGCCCCTGCCGAGATGGACTGTAGTTATTGTAAGACAGGAAGCCGGGAGTCCCTGCTTAGCACATAAGCTCTATCTTGGGGAATAGAGACTGTTTGTTTTGATACACCATTTATTGTGAAGATAACAGCTTTGCTTTAACGTCATGTTTTACTTTTTCTTTAACCTGAAGTAAGGAACTTGTGTTTGATGTTTTTGTCCAAGCATCTGAACCTTTTTGCAAGAAAGGGAAATAAATGCCTTTGTTTCCCTCCACTCGGACCTTTGTATTCTTTGGGATTTTGGTAACAAAGGAAGCTACCAGGGCAGCAAGTCCCTGGGCCCTGTAAGACATTAGCCAAACCCAACCTCATATGTTTTTATGTCCAACCTACCTCAGTCCATTACGCTGCCAAGGTAGGCCCTGTGACAGTACCTCTACCTTAGATTATCTTCAGTCTATTTCCTTTCACTTTCATAATATGAGCCCTTGTCCCAGAGTCTCATTCCTGTTGAGAGAGGTCCACTGCCTGGGTACTTATTAAAGAGACATTTAAATACCTCCATTGTATATTTCTCCTATTCTGTCTTTCTCCATATGCTTGATGACTGTTGGCCATTATAGCAGCCATCCTCTGGACTGACTCCATCCAGTTTCTATCCTTCCCCTGTATGTAGTACTCTGAAAATGCCTCTCTATAAGTCTCTGGTAAGGCTGCAATCACCTTCTTTTTCTGCTGGCCATTCCTCTCCCTACGCACCCAAGCATCCTTCTGGCTTTTGTCATCACTTTAACATCATCGGATATGATCACGCCCAGATCCTATTCTTTTTTCATGCACAGAACTTTATCCTCTATATTATTCGGCTCCCTTGTGGTTTGCAGCCAAAATGCATGACCCTGCACTTTGTTTTAGCAACAAAAACCCAAAGCATGTTTCCCACATTGGCAAATTGTCATTTGCTCTGCTGGGAAAAATGAATTGCTGGTTTTTAAGTCCTAATCCTACACTGAGACATAAAAGGCCTTAAGTGGGCCAAAGAGCTTGGCAGCCATCGGTAGGCTGCAACCAAAGCAGCTGCATTGAACGGAAGCAGTGGCAAATTTACAATCATTGCATCTCAACAGTACAGTTTCTGGAGTTAGACTCCTTGATCAAAAATGCAGCCAACTTCCTGCCGCACTATTTTTTCTTTCTACCCTCTTGAGGGGACATTCTGGTCAAGTGCTTATTTTTTAATGTACCATCTGCTCCAAAAAGTAAGGCAGCAATGGATGTCCAAAATGACAGAGTCTCAGCTCTCTGTGCTTCATTCCGTCCTCTGTGCTTCACTCTGATAGTTGAGAAATGACAGGAAACATCCTAACAAGTACCAGGATGCATTAGTAGAACTTCCTGGAGCACAGCATTGTCCTTCAGTTGTTTGACATCTACAAAATTAAAGTTAGTGACCGGCTTTCAGTAGTATCCATGGATCAATTGGCCACTGGTTTAGTTTTAAGAGCCTTCTTACAGGGTTGGTAGTCACGTGCTCATCTACAGAAGAAAACTAAGTAACTAGTCTTCATGGTCAACTCTGACCATCTGAGCCCTGGCCTTGTGGCAAGAGGTTGGTGCTACATAGTGGAAAAAATGGGAGGCCAAGTATGTTTCACAAAGCTCACTGGCCACAAATCCCTGGTAAGAAAAACGCAGGACATGTGAATATAGACATGGGAGCCAGCATGGTGGCATGTTATGACTAATAGACACGGGCCAGCCTACCCTGTTTCTCCTGCTCAGAGCTGGTGTGTTTCAACTAATTTGTCACCATCTGCTCCACTCGCAGGCTGCCAATACAGGGCAATCGGGCTTAAATTCCGGAAAATAAGGGATAGGAGGGAGAGACAGAACCTCCAGCAGCCTAAGACAATCAAACTCACTCCCTTTGGCCTGCATTTTCTACAGCCGAAGGACATTGTTTTCCATAAACACTATAACATACATAGCTTCCCACATAGCTAATATGTTTGTTTCAAAGGTCATAAGATGATCACCCTCACAGCTTTTCTGAACGTCAAAGAAATGAATGTGCCTGTTATAGCTCATTAGTGATGTCTACTGTTTTCTTTTTCATATTAGCCAATATAATTTTCTAATTGATCCACATCTCATTTCCATTGCTTGCTGGTCTAGTCTTCTCTCCCTGGTCTTTCCTAAAATGAAATAATTGCTGCAGTCAGAGTGGCAGTATGAGAATTGAGTATATGAGATGTGAATCCGGGAGCTAAAGGATTCTTCGGCCATGACATTGAGGCTGCCTCCCACTCTGCTTCTCTTTCTTTCCCATCTCCAAGAAAAATAAAGAGAATTCACACTCTCTACAAAACCAAAAAACATATCTCTGCTTTCCCCTCATAGGTGCCTGAAGAAGAGGATTGGAGCACTGATTCAACAGGCTGCTGCTGAGTATCTGGACTGATCGGCCATGACGGAGGACGTTCTAAGCACCACGTTTTCAGCTTCTGGAGCTGCCTTACCTGGGACTACCCTGACCTTGGAGCAGAAAGCAGCTTTTGTCTTCGTCTTCTTCTTGTTTATTTTCTTGGGTCTTCTGATTGTACGCTGCTTTCGAATTCTTCTAGACCCCTACCGTAGCATGCCCTCTTCCACTTGGACAGACTACATGGAGAAAGACACCTTTGATTACCGCCTCACTTGAGCAGGAGGTGGACATTGTGCTTCAAGCCCAGGGGAGAGGATCCTCCAAAAGACATCCACATACTGAAGCTTCAAGCTCACTCACAACAGCAAATGAGCCTTACTGGGTAGAAAGGTGAAATCATTGATGTCTTGGGTATTACTTTTAGCCTCATATGTTTAACTAAATGAAGGAACTGGAGAAGGTGATGCCAAATATTGGTTTCTAATCAGTAACAGATCTCAGAAGGCCGCCGTTGGCTCAAGTCTAATCCCTGCGAGTAAAGCAGCACATTGGGATTTCCAGCCACTTTACCTTTGGTAGAACTTGGTAGATATCCTGCCTGGTCCTCTCCAGATCCATTTCTTGTTCAAAGTTTTCCACGCAATTCATGTCTAGCAGACTTCTGCATCTCCAAATCTAGTACCCTGCTGCTAAACAATATAGCTTACAAGTCAAGCTGAGAGGGCATGCCATAGGGCATTCAATGTGTGGCATTATTCATTCTAGCAATGAACCCGAGGGTTTTCTTTGTGTCCTGAGGCAGTAAGAATGGTGTGTGTATGCCATACATTTTGCCCAAATATTATGAACACTGTATGGCCTTATAGTCAGTCAACCAACCAATGAAATTCGAGCACTAGGGTAGCTGACTCAAGTTCTTCACGCTTATCAGTTTGCTTAAATGACAAGCAACAAATGTAGCATTATTGGGAAACTCCATTTCTATATCATCATCCTCTTGACTGTATGTTTTGTTTGTTTTGGCTTGGCTTTTGCCTTTTGAATCAGGACCAACCTCTGCTGGACTATGGTGCCATGAGCCTTCATTTGCAAATACCTGGTACTTTTATCCTATTTTATATCCCCACACATTTCATCTAGACTAGTCATTGCTATGATGATCTTTGGCCAGCGGTCATGAACCGGGGTTCCTTCTGGAACCCTGCAATCCTTGGCCCTAAGACCAGCCACGAGGTGTGCAATGACTGGGACTGTCCACCCTTCTCTGGGGTTGTGAATGCTAATTCTGCAGCACTTCCATCCCCCTGTGACCTAGAAAATGGAAGGCCTGAGCTGGGAATTGAAACCAAGTCTTAGGACAACTATCCACAGGGTCACCATATGTCAACATTGACTCAGCGGCACTCCTCTTGACTGTATTTTAAAGTATCTGGTTCTTCACACAGTGCTACTTAAGACTTCTCACAAATTGCTGGGCTTTTTCTCT
This sequence comes from Ichthyophis bannanicus, assembly GCA_033557465.1. Classification (NCBI taxonomy): domain Eukaryota; kingdom Metazoa; phylum Chordata; class Amphibia; order Gymnophiona; family Ichthyophiidae; genus Ichthyophis; species Ichthyophis bannanicus. The sequence continues at coordinate 49,660,719 of CM066048.1, read as the reverse complement.
GTGCGAGTTCCATACACTTTCCTGTTTGTGCAGCTGTAATATTTTGAGATCCAGAATGGTCTCCTCCTTTATTGTGCTCAATTAGTCCTGTGTCTACTCTACATTCTAATTAGAACATGAGAGCTTCAGCTCATCCATTAATGTCTGTTCAAAGTCTGTCGTGAGATATAAGGATCCTCTTTTCATCAGTCTTTTCCAAGTTAGTCGATCAAAGCCCGAAGACAAATTTTGGGGGCCTTTCTAAAGGAAAGAAAGTGGGAAAGTCTGTAGTTATGTTTCCCCTGCCCCCCATTCCTAAAACGGAAGGCTGCAACTCCAAGGCAGTGCCTTATAAGTAGGCCCCAGTCTCCTGGTGGCATAGTGCGCCCTACAGACAGCTCAGCTTTGCAAGCTAGCTGCTCTGCAAAGTGCTTTAAACAGAAAACAGTTCTTTTGCATGTTGAATTCATAAATGTCCCACAAGTTCCTGAGGGAACTTAGCCCTAGCTACGAAGATTCATAAAAGAATCCTAAATTTGCTGGATGAGGGCCTAGACTGGATGAGCATTATGATGTTGGGGGATGGTTGGATCACCTTTGTTAGACTCGAGACTGTAAAATCTCAGTGAATATCTGCTGAGATAGCTAAGCAGATATTGCAGGGCTAAGATATCAAGTGATACAGCAAAGGCATGACGTAGCCAGGAAAATTAGAGAAGATTTCAACGGAGACAGAAAACATTTTCTCTTAGGCCATCCATGTTTTATCCATGAATCTACCCTGTGCGTATCAGTCTATACTAGCTCTGTTCCGAGACCATGCTTGGGCTGATCCAAACAACTATGACCTATTTATTGTCCTAGTCAACATCTGCCTCTTGCAGATGAGAATCTGCGTTTATGCAATTTGCGATATGCTAGGGAGTAGTAAAGGAGAGTGAAAGGGAACGTTCTTCCTTCTCTACTACAGGTTTTCTGTTGCAAACGACCCCCTCCTCCCACCTCAGCTAGTGTTTAGACCCGATATCAGATGGGTCTAAACAATGTAAGAAAAATGCAAGTGCTTAATGGTTCTAGGAAACAAGCCAAATGAAGTCTCATAGGATGCAGATCCCCTATAAAGAAAATCATATGGCTATTCAGAACAAATATCAGACCAGGTCTCCTGTTGCATTCCTTCACCTAGCTTGATGCCGATGAAAATGAGAGACAGGCCTCAACATATGAAGATAGATAAGGACCGTCTAATCATCTAGCTGATGTCTGACTTTGCTTTCATCAACTGTAGAGTAACATTAGGAAGTATGCCTTCGTGGAAAGGCTGTTGAATATAAGAAACAGCCTTCTACGGAGCAGGTGGAGGCTTAAACAACAACAAAAGGCAAGGCAGCTTGGGATAAGCATAGGGGACCCCTAGTTGTGAAGAAGTAAAGTATCAGGATCAATTGAAGTCCATGTTGTCGCAGAGTGGATGGCCCTTAGGGTTATTCATAGTCTCTGTTTCCATGTTTTTGGTTACCCCACTGAGATACTGAGCACAAGTCATTTACCAGAACATTCCAATTTATTTTGCAGCCTGTACAAATGAAGAGAAAAGCCTTGCTAAGCAGGTCTCCCCCTGTCTTGCCCTGCATCCGCTTCTCAGGAAGAGTAAGCCTAATATTCTATGTCTCATGCTAAAAGCTTACTCATTAGCTATCGATCCATCCTGTGGGTATTCACAGGACTGAAGCATTACTGGGACCACAATTTGCTATAAGGTGGTGGGCTCACTGCAGAAAGCAGCTGTGCATCTGGAATGCGAAGGCTGCCATGGTTTCTATGGCAACAACATTATCTTGGATTACCATATTGACAAATGACCTCAAGTCCTATCCAAGCACAAAGACAAAACCTGCGCAGAGACTCTCTATTACAAAAGGTTTGGCTGACTTGCCAAAAGCACATAGGGCTAAAAAAATAAGGGGAATGGTAAGAGTCCATCTGGCTGAGGCTCGATTCTTGTGGACAATAGTTTCTGGATCAGAGCATTGCCATAAGCACAATCAAAGAACATCTGGATATGTAATCCAGAGTAAGGACACAGCCTAGCACAGAAGAGGTCTAACTTTACTTTCAAATTAACAAGATCACCTTCGGGAATGAGCTGTAAAATTTTGTGAATGGTACCCGGACTTTTTATTTGATTGTCTTTACGCCGCTTTTGTGTAATGGAGCAAATCTCACCTCCCATGCTGTTTTGGGTCATACTCATAAAAGGTGTACAAAAATTATTTTATTAATAAATGAATTTTTAAAAAAAGACTGTAAGCGTGAAAGATCATGACCTGCTGTCTCCATAGCAACACTTTTTAAATGGCATGTTACGGAAAACTATGGGAATAGGATGCAGGCAAGTGAGGGGTAACAAAGCCCCAAAAGCAGAAGAAGCCGAACCTAATCACTTTCCTTGAAAAAGAGGCTATCCGTTACCCTTCTCCTCCCCTGAGCAAATATTCCTCTGCTACACTCCAAAAAAAAACCACGAGACGCCAGTGAAACTTTGGTTATTTTATTAAAAAGGTTTTTAACAATAGTAGAAAAATGTAAAAGGTACACATTTATATTAAACAATATATTTCTTCAAAATTACCCTAGTAATAAAAAAAACAATATATAGTTAAAGTTGTCAGATTCTGTAGATAAAGCTATTGAAGGTATTTATTTGTATTTGATAGCACTTTGTAAAACCTTGAAATCACAGTGGTCTGTCTGATGCTTGGGGGAAGAAAGGTTGGGGGGGGGGAGAGCACTGTTCCATCCTGACAATCACTGGAAGACACACAATTCTAACCCTTCGAGGAAGGCTAGGAGCAAATTCCTGTGCTTTCTCCCAAAGGTTTTCTTATTTTTCAGGAGGACAGTATATGCATAGTCAAATTTTTCAGGGATGCAAAGAGAGAAACAGGAGAAAGCCAGAGGTATCTGCTTGCACGAAGGGGTAATTTCTCCAAGGATTAGTTTTGCGCATATCATGACAGTCATGAACCTCACTCCTAAGCCAGGGTACGTGAATTATGATCTCAGTCTCTCAAATTTACTGCTAATGCTCGCCATATTTGCATTGTGCAAAAGAGAGCAATATGTGTTCTGTAACAAAGGTTTTATTATGAGGTTAGGAATTCTTTCAGTCTCTCCCCGATGGCATCTTTTATTGCTTGAAAATAACCATGTTCAGACATGCATCCCAGGTTACCTCATCCACACCATGTCTGACACCGATTCAGCTATGATGAGGTCTGAAATAACATCATGTGCCTGGCATGAAACACAAGATGTCATCTGTGACATTTCTGAATCTGGCTTTTTTCAGCAGCAATAGCGTAACAGATTCCTTTTTTTCCCAAAAGGGCAGTTTTCTCCTCTTCCTCCTTTAGGCTTCTTGCTCAATTGGAACCACTGCTGGGACATGGTACCTTAATCTCCATAACAACTGTGGTGTTTTTCCTCCCTGTTCTATTTTCCTTCCTAATTTACTTCAGTGTCATCATCGCAGCTACACTAGGGCACATTCCGGGGTGGTCCTAAATTCAGCCACAAGGTGTTGCCATTGTGCTCTGACTAGGACTTGCTCCCTCCACTATCCCCTGCCCCACTCTATAAACCTCATCTCCTACAAGGGCTGCAAGTACTGTCTCTGTAACATTCCCAGCGCTGGCCAACATGGGAAGTGGAAGATCTGAACCAAACACCACTCCTGTGGCCAATTTCAAGAATGTAAAACTGCATTTATTTGTTGACACAGATTGAGCATTTCCCACCCATCACACTGCAGAGTGCAGGCTTGCTTTGTACCATGAGCAACCTCTATTAATCAGCTGCAGGACAAAAGTCCATCTCAGCAACACTCAATGCAGATTTAGCATCAATGCAGCCAGCCACGACAGTGCATCAAAGCGCCCAACTACAAACCATTAGAGAATAGTTATCTGCAAGCTCTACCTTTTCCTGCCTGCTCCCCTGCTCAACAGCCTCCAAACCTAACCCAGGCAAGTTCTATTGCACCAGCTCAGGAAGTCAAAGGTCACAGGGTGGTGACAAAACCACAAAAGGAAGCTTGATAGCAATAAGAGAGTCACATTGCCATGTTTAACTTATCTGCCACTTGAAATTTAAAGTACATCACAGACCGATTTTAGGCAGTTAGGAAAGTTCAATGCTGCCTCTTTGGCAAACTATGCTTCAAGTGGGACAGCATCTAATTTAGACAAGGACAGCACTAAGCCCTAGTGATACGCGGATCTAATTCATTCTCTTGCATATTGTGAAAACAGCTGCACTATTTTCTTGTACAAGCTTCTTGTACGAGCTAAAAATGCTGACATTTTGGGCTGTGAGAACGCAGTGTGTTATATAGTTTCAACAAACCTTCAAAACCGAAGGAAGATACAAGAATAAATGCATTGGTCAACACAATTTTACCAGCGATGGAAAACCAACTTCTTAGGACTTGGGCATCCTAAGCCTGAGATAGAAAAGTGAATGGGACTATTGGTACAGGATTAACAAAAAGGCATGCAGAATTGCTGGGCATCCACATGCCATGACAGCTGGACCCCAGCATTGGTGAGAGAACAGAACTGAGGCACTTGGGCATTGTGAGGAGTGGCAAAGAAACCTATGGGGGGGGGGGGCTATTTCCCTGTCCAGTCCATTTGTGAGATTGAAGAACTCAGCTCAGCCTGTCCACCAGAGTGTTATGCTCACCGGGTAGATAAGTGGCCCTCAACTTGTGAGAGGTGGCAAAGTTCCACAGTCTGTTTCCCAACAAAGGAGGTACGACCCCACTCCTCCCTGCTTCTTGATATAAAACATGGCACTTGATAGTCGGTTTGAATCATTACAATTTGGTTGGCTAACCTGATCTCTGAAACCCTTGGAGCATTGCTCTCAATTCCCAGAAGTTGATCTGATGGAGACTTTCTTGTAGGGGGCCAAGTTCTCTGAGTGTGGAATCCATCGAGATGGGCTCCCCAGCCCAGTCTGGACACATCTGTCGTGAAAAATGTTTAATAAGGGAAGAATTTGGAAGGGAAGTTCTCTGGTCAAATTGCTGTGGGGAACTACCAGGTAAGGTGTTCCCAGAGTGGACGAGCAACAGAAGTACATCAATGACCCTTCTGGTGGCTTGAATCTACTGAGTGCTCAGGGTACACTAAGATTGTCTTAAGTGGAGATGTGAAGGGTAGAAGCCATGTGGCCCAACAATGTGAAGGTCATATTCAGGCTTTTAGGTAGGAAGTTGAAATCCAGAACTTCCAGGGTAGCATTCACTGAAATGCTTCCCGTTCCATGTGCAGGACCCAAAAGACAGGTAGAGCTTTGGAGTCTCAATGCGTGGATGAGACGATGGTGCAAGGAAGGTGGTTTGGATTTGTTAGGAACTGGGCAACATTCTGGGGAAAGGAGGGGCTTTTCCCAAGGGATGGGCTCCACCTTAACTGGGATGGAACCAGGCTGCTGGCATTAACCTTTAAAAAGAAGATAGAGCAGCTTTTAAACTAGATAATAGGAGAAAGCCGACAGTCGCCCAAGAACACATGGTTCGGAACAATGTATCCTTGAAGGATAATAGCAAAAGACTGAAGTTAGGGCATATCGACAGAGAGGTTCCAGTAAAGACAAAAGTAACCCAAATGCCCTTGAGTACAGAGCAGACAGAGCTTAAAGATTCCAAATTACCCCTGCCTACCGATAATCAGATTACTATGAAAAAAATATAGCCTCTAAAATGCTTGTATGCAAATACTAGAAGTCTAAAAAATAAGATGGGCAAGTCAGAATATATAGCACTAAAAAAGAGGTTAGATATGATTGGTATCTTAGAGACATGGTGGAAGGAGGACAACCAGTGGGACACTGTGATATCTGGGTATAAACTATATCGTAATGACAGAATAGATCAAATTGGTGGAGGGGTTGCACTATATGTTAGAGAGGGCATTGAGTCACAAAGGATTAAAGTTTTGCAGGAAACAAAATACACTGTAAAATCTCTATGGATTGAAATTCCATGTAAAAAGGGGAAGGCAATGGCAGTGGGTGTATACTATCAACCACCTATAGCCAGAATGATGATGAAATGCTCAAAGAAATCAGGGAAGTTAACAAAAGTTACAGCACAGTAATAATAATGAGAGATTTCAATTACCCCGGTATTGACTGTGTCAGTGTCACGGCAGGACATGCTAGGGAGATAAAGTTCCTAGATGAAATAAATGACTGCTTCTTGGAGCAGCTGGTTCATGAACAGACAAGAGGGGAAGCCATTTTGGACCTAGTCCTTAGTGGAACACAAGATCTAGTGCAAGAGATAAGGATGTTGGGGCCACTTGGCAATAGTGATCATAGCATGATCACATTTGATTTAATAAATGGAGGAAGGACGTCAAGGAAATCCACAGTACTACCTTTTAACTTTCAAAGGGAGACTATGATAAAATGAAAATAGTTAAGAAAAAACTAAAAGGAGCTGTTGCAAAGGTTAAAGATTTACATCAAGTATGGGTGTTGTTTAAAAATACTATCTTGGAAGCCCAGACCAGCTGTATTCCATGCTTTAGGAAAAGTGAAGGAAATACAAAAAATTGCCAGCATGGGTTAAAGGTGAGGTCAGAGAAGCTATTGTTGCCAAAAAATGGAAAAAGGAACCAAATGATGAAAACTGAAAACATAGGCACTGGCAAATCAGATGCCCGTCGTTGATAAGGCAGGCAAAGAGAGAATTTGAGAAGAAACTTGCTGTGGGTGCAAAAACACAAAACACTTTTTCAAGTACATGCATAGCAAAAAACCTGTGAGAAAGTCAGTTGCACCATTAGATGATAGAGGGGTAAAAGGGCCACCGAGAGGGGACAAGGCCATAGCGAAGAGACTGAATGAATTCTTTGCGTCAGTCTTTACTGAGGAAGAGGTAGGGGTAACCCATGACTGAAATAGTATTTAAAAATGATGCCGCAGAAGAATTGATAGAAATACCGGGAAGATGTATTACAACTATTTGATAAACTGAAGAGAAGCAAACTACCTGAACCAGATGGTATACATTTGAGGGTGTTGAAAGAACTGAAATGTAAGATTGAAGACCTACTATTAGTAATCTGTGAACTATCATTAAAATCATCTGTAGTACCAGAAGATTGGAAAATGGCCAATGTAACACCAATTTTTAAAAAGGGTTTCAGGGGTGATCCGGGAAACTACAGACCGGTGAGCCTGATGTCAGTACCAAGAAAAATGGCATAAACCATTATAAAGAACAAAATTACTGAACATGTAGATAGTCATGGCTTAATGGGAGATAGCCAACATGGTTTTAGCCAAGGAAGATCTTGTCTTATTAATCTGTTATATATTTTTGAAGGAGTGAATAAACAGGTAGACAAAGGTGAGTCAGTTGATAGTGTATCTGGATTTTCAGAAAGTCTTTGACAAGGTCCCTCATGAGAGACTCTTGGCGAAATTAAAAAGTCATGGGATAGGAGGCAGTGTACTACTGTGTATCAGGAACTGGTTAAAAGACAGAAAGCAGAGAGTAAGACTAAATGACCAATTTTCCCAATGGAGAAAGGTGAATAGTGGAGTACCCCAGGAATCTGTGCTGGATCCGCTAATTTTTAACATATCTGTAAATGACCCGAAATGGCAATAACGAGTGAGGTAATCAAATTTGCAGATAACAAAAAATTATTCAAAGTTGTTAAAACCCAAGAGGATTGTGAAAAATTGCAAGAGGACCTTGATTGATTGGAAGGATGAATGTTCAAATGGCAGATGAAATTTAATGTGAACAAATGCAAAGTTATGCACCTACTGTAGGGAAAGAACAACCCAAACTATGGTTACACGATGCAAGATTCCACATTAGGAACCACCACCCAGGAAAAAGATTTAGGCATCATCATGTTGAAACCCTCCAGCCAGTGTGCAGCGGCGGACAAGAAAGCAAACAGAATGCTAGGAATCATAAGATACAGATAAAGATAAGGAAAGGAATGGAGAATAAAACCAAGGATATTATAATGCCTCTGTATTGTTCCATGGTGTGACCACACCATGAATATTGTGTGCAATTCTGGTCGCCGTATCTTATAAAAGATATTAGAAAAGGTACAGAGAAGAGCCACCAAAATGGTAAAGGGGATAGAAGGATACTCCTATGAAGAGAAGCTAAAGAAGGCTAGGCTCTTCAACCTGGAAAAGAGACGGCTGAGGGGAGATATGATAGAGGTCTATAAAGTAATGAATGGAGTGTAACGGGTAAACATAGATCGATTGTTTACGCCACCAAAATATAGAAAGACTAGGGGACATGCAATGAAGCTACAGTGTAACCTATTTAAGACTAATAAGAGAAAATATTTGTTCACTCAACGTGTAATCAAACTCTGGAATTCGTTACTGGAGGATGTAGTAAAAGCTGTTAGTGTAGCTGGGTTTAAAAAAGTTTTGGAAAGGTTCCTGGAGAAAAGGTCCATAAACCATTAAACGGGACCCAGGAAATCCACTGCTTGCCCCAATATAAGCATTGTGGAACCTGTGTCTTTTGGGGAAACTGCTAGGTATTTGTGACCTAGATTGGCCACTGTTGGATACTGGGCTTGATGGACCTTGGTCTGACGCAGTATGGCATATCTTATGTTCTTAATCTCAATATGGTATGAGCTGATGTCTGCTGACTCATATGAACATCCTGCACTATTGCGATCAATCGGGACAGTGTGTCATGAGGGGAGGAAACTTTCATTTGAGTCGTATAGAGTAGAGCGCCTATGAACTCCAGTTGTTGTGACAGGCTGAGATGGTATTTGAGGTAATTGATGACGAACCCTAGTAGTTCCAGCACCTAAATGGTAATTTGCACCAATATGAGTGCTTTCCCGAGTAGCGCACACTCTTGAGCTGCCAATCATCCAAGTAGGGAAACACATTCCCAGCCTATGCAGAAATGCTGCTGTCACGGCTAGGCATTTGGTAAAGATCCGAGCTGCTGATGTGAAGCCAAAGTGCAGAATGTGGTATTGGAAGTGTTGTTTCCCTACAACGAATTTGAGATACTTCCTGTGAATCGGATTATCTAAATGTGAGTATACGTCTCCTTGAGATCCAACGAGCATAGTCAATCTCCCTTTTGAAGACAGGGAAGTAGGGTGCCTAAACCATTATTTTCTCTGACCAAATATTTGTTCAGGTCTCTTAGGTCTAAGGAGGGGACTGAATCCCCCCCAATCTTTTTGGGAACCAGGAAGTACCTCAAGTAAACCCACCCCCCTTCCTGTCCTGGTGAACAGGCTTGATCATATTTGCAATCCAAATGGTGGAAATTTCCTAAAGAAATACCTTTTGGTGCTGAGGGCATAAGGACTGAGCCTTTGAAGGGCACTTTGGAGGGAGTTTGAATAAATGAAGACTGTAGTCCTTTTGGACAATTTGCAAAACCCAAGTGCAAGGCCACCGATGATTAAAGAGAGCAAGCCTCCCTTCGGCTGAAGGGTCCTTTAAAAGGCTACGTGTACAAAGATTATGTTCTGTAGAAACCAGTCAAAACCCTAACCCCGGTTTTGACTGGGACACAGGTTGGGCTTTCTGGGGCTTCTCTTGCATAGAATGAGCATGAGAGGTCTGTTTGGACTGAGAGTAACGGGAGGTAGGGAAATTCCTACTCTTGTGAGAGTAATAGGATTTCCTCTGACCACTGTCCACCTACCTCCCTGGATAGCAGGCCAGATCGGATGTGCGCCTGGAGAAAGTTCACAGTGTGTTAGAATGCTTCTCAATAAGGGAAACTGCTTCCTGAACCCCATCTCCAAAGAGATTGTCTCGGTGTCATGGTACATCAGCAAGTTGGTCCTTTACAGATTGCTGCAAGTCTGAGGCCCGAAGCTATGAGAGTTTCCAGGCGCCAATACTCATAGAGGATGCTCTCAACATCGTTTCAAAGATGTCAAATATCACTTGGATAATATACTTCTAGCAGTCCAAAGATCTCCAAGCCCCTACCTGGATGGCTCTTCTTCCTCCTTTGGGGATCTGGAGCTTCTCGGGGAACACCAATGCACAGATTATCTGCTAGGCATTGAGGGTGCACTGACCCCCAATGCACTAGAGAGGGATATCAGCTGGTCAGGTATTGGTGCTGAAGCCGTTCGATGTCTCAATGTCAATGCCTCTACAGCAGGCAGATTGTGCTTATCAAGGAACGGCTCAATGACTTGATGCACCATGGTAGGAACCATAGGGGCTTTGAGCACCTGCATGGTGAATAGCATCATGATTCTTTCCTTGATGGACCTCAGAAGGTGATTCTCCATTGTTGCCATCTCCAAAGGCAGAGGGAGCGCAATGTTCCTGGATTCTGATGGAGAGCATCAGCTGACTGGTCTTGGTACTGGATAGACTGTCGCTGCCCTTTAGTATGTTTCGAGATTAAGTCTTCCTCCCTTTGAGGCAGCTTAGAGGTGTGCATCTGTGAGCCCTTGATGCCCTCGGTATCTTGCCCTGGTGAGCTCCCCTGTCAATGTCCTTGACGCCTCGATACTGATGAGGGCCTTGTTGAATCCTTCCTTGTCTTCAGAAAAGCATCAAAGGATGGCCGCTGCTCAGGGGTTCTACAGGTACTTGGCTCAGAGTGGGCTCAAAGATTCCTCGATGCCGATGCAATGCCAGCATTCAGGGCAGCCTTAGATGCCATCGAGACCAATGCTGCCGATGCCAAAGATGATGGATTGAACTCAGAAATCCTTTTGCACTGTTTCTCTCAATCCTTAAGCCTTTGTCTTGTCATCGGTATGCACAATTTAGAAGGTCCCAAGCACTGGCACCAGCTATGAATATCTATAATGGATACGGTCCTAGAGCACCTGGAACACTTTTTAAACTCGTTGGTGAGTTTGTCCGATGTCTGGCAAAATAGCAGCAGCGAAATCAAAAGCTCAATTTTGAAAAAATGCTAAGCAGCTGGAATGCCGAGTACCAAAAGGGGGCTGTGGCATACAGAAAATGAAAGGAAACCTTAAATGATGAGAAAAACACTAACTAATAAAACTAACAGGAGAATCCGTGCAGTGATGGCAGGCAGGAAAGAAAAAGATGCGATTCATGCCAGAGTGAAGAAAAAATGGAAGACGACAGATATACATTAGTGAGACTCCATAGTAAAAAAAGTACTCGGGGAAGATGGTGCCACGGCAGCAGGTGGAAAGGCGCAGTGAAGCTCTCCAAAAGCTTCTAGATGTTGCTGGGAAAGCTCCCGCGTCAGGGCTTAATCCTGCTTAATCCTAGTATATGTTAAGACCTTTGCCCAACATAACGAAAAGAAACTGTTTCACACACAAACAGTGCATCCAGTCGGACACGCACAAGATGATGGTTGCTGTACTCAACCGGTGAAACCTTACTATAAATTATATCCTTGCAACTGATAATACAAAACTCTGCCAACGTATAATTGTCTTCCTGCACTAGAAGAGGGAGCCCCTGGATGCATAAATCTCTAGCGAACTAAAAGCAAAGGCAATGAAAGAGAGACTGAGGCTAGTAACCATGTCTTAAGCTATGAATCCACCCCAAACTCCTCTGCCCCCTCAAAAAAAAAATAAAAATCTGTAAACATTAAAAGAGGAGTTAGGATCACCCCCCAAAAACACACACTTAAAAAAATGGTACTTTGCTTTCCTTTACCTAATATAGAGAATTTGCATTAGTAAAAGATGGCAAATCATTCGATGCATCCTTTGTAACTGTTTTAAAACACAGGTCTGTGAATTTAGTTGTTTTACATGTACATATAAATGGGCTGCTATCAAAAAGCAATAAAAAAAGGGGCCAAAACAACTTGGCCAAGTTTCCTAAACTTGAAGAGTGAAAGTTTCTTCGCATGGCATTTCAGAGTTCTAAGTCTGAACAGCGAGCATCTCTCTGTATGTTTTAGTAGATTCCCTGATATCTGCCGTACTACTGAAATGTGAACATTCATACAGACTCTGCTTTTGCTGTCTGCCGGCAGGAGAACCTTACCCATTGTATTTGAGATACATAACTCTGGACTGTCACAAACCTTAACACACAGAGCTATATTAAAAAGCTTTCGTATGTTCTCCCATCTGCTTTCCTGCCAGGCACTGGGGGAAAAGAAATGGCTAATTCTCAGGTGGGCCTCAAAAGTAAAACTAAGGAAAAGGCAGTAAAATCAGTTGTTCCCTCCAAAATAAAGCATGAGTTTTCTGTAGACTCCAAACTGAAATAGGCAGCTTTCTACAACATAACAGGTACACAAAATTTGTATTTCAGTACAATAAGTTTAGGGGGCGACTGAGTGCAATTATTCTCCTTTGGCAAAAATACTTTTCCTGCACCCCTAGCCCAGAAAAAAAGAGCTCAGGTAGGTGCTTAGTCTGTGTTTGGACAAAACTTAACATAATTCAGCTTCTTTTAAAAAAATGGATGTCCGATGATCAGGCGGCTATACGAGCCTGCAGTGGATCGCGCCCCACTTTGCTGCTGTGCAACGGCTCATACAGTTCCCTTCTAGCTGCATCCCCAGCCTTCGCCAGGGATGGGTGCTCAGTCCATGCAGTGCTACTCCTGGCCTCGACGCTTAAGACGTTACAGTTTCCATTGGAAGATGCTGCTCTATGATTTCCACCTCCGTGGTGGTGGACCCATCCAATTCCTCAGATGTTATGACGACGGTGTTCACTTCGCTGACCTCTTCCACCACAGTGATTTCATCGCCGTTGGTCTGGTGCCTAGCTATAGCCTCCAGCTTCAGTCGGTACTGCTCTGCTTCCTGTTCTTTCTTCAGCAGCTGCTGCCGGTATGCTTGGGCCCTACAGGTGGCCTCGTGTAACTGCTGCTGTAACAGTTGTCTCTCATCGCTACTGTCCTGTGAAAAGGGAAGAACACAAGAGTGGTCATGCTGGGTAAGGCCAACGGTCCATCAAGCCCAGAACTATCTCTGACAGCAAACAGTCCAAGTCACTTAAACATACCCATCGGATCCTAACAAGAAAGATAGTTCCATATTGCTCACTCTTAGAAGAAAAAAAGTACAGCTTGCAAAAAACGGTAATAATTCACAATCACCAATCACACGTCATCTGGACATTGACACTTTAACCCAGTAAGTCTTTTCCCATTGGCAAGATAAGGAGCAGAAATCCAATGGCACATCCACATCACCTGATACAGTAACACAATCACACTGTTCACCACAACCCCCTACTGAATGCACTTTCACTTCTTCACTTTCATATCAGGGAAGGTGACGTTTTACTTACCAGTTAATGTCCTTTCCTTGAATCCTGCTTGACCAGTCCAGACAAGTGGGCTGTGTTCCCCTTTCAGCAGATTGGTCGAAACAAAAACTATTGAAAAGCCCAGGTTTCAATATCACTCCCATGCCTTTATTTGCCTCAGCCACCAGAGGTCTCTTTAGTATTCGTCCCCAAAGACTCACACAACCTCAATCATGGGCACCAATAAGTAATCAACTGTAGAGAACTATGTACAGGAAAGCATAAACAGGAAGCCGTCAGGGGTACCACAGCAGCAGAACAGAGCAATACAGTTTCAGGGACGGGCCCTGGACTGGTCTATCAGGATTCAAGGAAAGGACATTAACAGGTAAGTAAAACGTCACCTTCCATATTGTTCTGTTAAACCAGTCCAGACAAGTGGGATGTACCAAAGCTACATCTCCACTGGGTGGGAAGAAGGCACAGCAGCTCCTCAAACCCTTGAGCCAAAGGCCGTGTCCGCCTGTGTGTGGACATCCAAGCAGTAATGCTTGGCAAAAGTGGAAAGTGATGCCCACATCGCTGCCTGACAAATGTCTGCAGGGGCTACCAAGCTTTGCTCTGCCCTGCCCATGAGGACATTTGTGCTCAGGTAGAATGGGTGCACAAACACTCCGGAACCGGTCGGTTCTGCAAGAGATATGCCAAGGCAATGGCCTCCTTAATCCAGTTCCCCAATGTTGACTTGGCCACTGCATCACCCTTGCGGAGGTCAGCAAAAAGCACAAAAAGATGGTCGGACTTACGAAAGGAATTTGTAACCTCCAAGTACCAGAAACGCACCCTCTGGATATCCACAAGTTAAAGGTCCTTATCCTTCCCCCAACACTCTTCCTTCAAGGAGGTTGACAGGCAGACTACCTGGTTCACGTGAAAGGGAGACAGCACCTTAGGCAAGAAGGAGGGCACAGGCTGAATGGAAATAGACCCCTTTGAAAAAGACAGATAAGGATTTTGGCAAGACAGAGACTGCGGCTCAGGAATTTGCCTTGTGGAACAAATCGCGATCAAGAAAACTGTCTTGAGTGTCAAATCCTTTAAGCTAGCATGCTTCAAAGGCTCAAAGAACGCTGCCATTAGGGCCCTGAGCACCAGACGCAGATCCAAGGAAAGGATCACAGATCAAAGGGGAGAACGCAGAGGCCGAACCCCTTGGAGAAAGCGCGAAACATCCGGGTGAAAGGCTAGAAACTTGGAAACAGGATAAAGCTGCCACCTGAACTTTCAGGAGCTGAGGGAAAAGCCCTTCTCCAGGCCATCCTAGCCAACAGAGATGGTACTTTGGCCACCTCAGGAGCCAACTGCTGAGTGCTGCATCATTGCTCAAAGAAGCACCAAATCTGCACATATGCCAGCTTGGTAGACCAGCAGAGTAGAGACCACCATAATAGAGTAGCCCTTACGCGCTAGCTGTCTCCTTTCAAGAGCCAAGCCATAAGTGAGAAGGGAATCGGGTCCTCCCAGACAATCAGTCCCTGCTGTAATAAGCCCCAAGACAGAGGCAACCAAAGAGGAGACACCTGCAGGAGCCGCATCAGATCTCCAAATCACGCTCTTCTCAACCAATCTGGCACCATCATAACAATCCTGCCCGGATGGCATTCTATACGCCGAAGCACACGTCCCACCAGGGATCATGGAGGAAAGACATACAAGCAGGTGCTGACTTGGCCAAGGCTGGGTTAGGATGTCGACACCCTCGGACCCCATCTCTGTGCAGCGACTGAGGAACGGCAAACTTTGGCATTGGCACGGGTTGCCATAGGATCCATTTTGGGGCATCCCCAGTGGTGCAGAATCAGCTGAAATGCCTCCTGACTCAACTCCCACTCTTCAGGATCCAGAGAATGCCAGCTGAGGAAGTCCAGTTCCATACTGTCCACCCCAGTAATGTGCTGAGCCGACAAGGCTAAGAGATTCTTCTCAACAGTAGACACATTTCCAGAGCTACTCTGGCACTACTCGTGCCACTTTGCCGTTGACATAAGCCACCGCTGTGGCACTGTCTGCAAACACTCAAACCATCCAGCTCTCGACCAGGAGCCGGAAGCGCAGAAGAGCCAGCCTGATGGCCCTTACCTCAGGGCAGTTGATGGAACACACCGCTTCCCTGCATTTCCAACAGCTCTGAACCGTAGGGTCTTGGCAATGGGCTCCACAGCCCAAGAGATTGGCATTCGTCGTCTGGAGCATCCAGAAGAAATCGTCCAGCGGCGCGCTCTTCCTTAGATGACAGTGCCACTTCCACCACCACAGGCTGGACCTCACTATCAACAGGAGCGGAAGCCTGCGCTTGAATTCCTGAGAGCTCATGGACCACCGAACCAGAAAAGCTCTGCCCACGTGAGTGTCAAAACTTGCTCCCAGAAACGCCAGGGACCGGGAAGGCAACAGCTGGCTCTTTCCCCGATTGAAAAGCCTCAGCTGGGTGATCAAAAAGGACACCACTCGGGGCGCCACCTGAGACACTTCTGAAAGGGAACGGGCTCAGATGAGCCAGTCATCCACATATGGATGGACATAGATCCCTTGGCACTGCAACACCGTGGCCACCACCACCATGACCTTTGAGATCATTCTCGGGGCGATGGATAGCCCGAAAGGGAGGGCAGCAAACAAAGTGAGTACCAAGCATGGCAAAATGCAGATACTTCTGCTGATCCACCCAGATCGAGATATGAAAATACGCCTTGGCCAGATCCAGAGAAGCCAAGAACACCCCTCAGCACACTGCTTGAATCAGAGAACACAATGTTTCTATCCAAAAGCACAGGATGCGCAAGTATTCATTGACCCCCTTGAGGTCCAGAATGGGCCGGAAGGAACCATCCTTTTTGGGCACCACAAAATAGATGGAGTATCTGCTCATGCCCTGCTTGTCTGGCAGGACGGGCCCCACTGCCTTTAGGCGCAGCAACTTGTCCAAGGTGACCCGCACAGTGGCATTTTTGCTCGCAGACGCACATGGGGAGATGGAGAAGGCATCCGGAATTGACTCTGCATTCCAGGACACAGCTGAACATGGTGTCTAGCACCCAGCAATCCTTGCTAACCCAAGCCCATTCCAGAAAGAAAAGGCGAAGCCTGCCTTCAACTGGAGGAACCTGGAAATGGACCCCCAGGAGGGTCCTTCTCTGGAGGGGGCCCCTGGGTTCATGCACTGCACGAAAGGACTGAGAACGAGCTTGAAGTCCAGAAGCAGAGGGGAAGAACGTTTTTCCAGGTTGGTAACATCAAGAGTCCCGAGACCCCCAGGAATCCGGCCAGCCGACTCCAAAAGAGGGGTAGTATTATCCAGTGAAAGAGACTTAATCCACTGGAGCAGGGCTTGAGATGTTAGGCTGGTACATACCACCAGCTGCAGAATAGTAGCCACCACGGCAAACTGGCTCCCCGGCAAGGAATCCACCTTATGGTTCAGAAAATCCTTTAAGGCCGATCCGCCTTCCACAGGAATGATGGTCCATCTGGTAAATGTCCTAACCTGCACATCCACATTGGGAATGCCAAACCACTCAACACACTCCTCCTTTGGGAGAGCAGAGATCTTCTTACACACCCATAACCCTTTAAGCACGGAGTTGGGAGAGACCCACTCCGAACGGATCATATTCTTGATCACATCCGGACACGGGAAGGCAGTAGTGGATTATCATACCCCTTGAAGAAGCGGATATACCTTCTGCTTCTGCTCTGTGCCGGAAGTATCCACCAGGTTCAAGACGGTTGAGACCCTGGCAATCAACACCGCCGGCTCCTCCTTCCAGGATAGGCAGATCATTCTGGCCTCTGCACAATCTTCTGAAGATGAGAGTACACATTCATCCACATCAGAGCCCAGTACTGAGCCATGTTAATCCGAGTCATAGTCAAAATCTCAGACAGCACCTATCTGCTCCCCTTCTCCAGGAGGAAACTCCTCACCAGGGATGCTTATCCAAAGATAATCGAACAGGGCTTCCATTCTCAGCCTGCCCTGCAAGAGACTGCACCCGGGGGGCACCCAGAGGCCACAGGGTCTGAATTTCCATGCTAGAAGGACCAGGCCTGCTGCAAAAGGGAAAGAATTCTGGGGAGGCAATACGGAGATCAGAAGCTCTCCCTAACACCAGGGGGCATAGCCATCACAGACCCCCTAGAGGGCGATGAGCAGCTTACAGCATGATCACCAGATCCTTCAGCCAGCTGAATATCCTTACCCATAGCGCCATCTGTCAACTCCTGCCCTGAGGCAGGCAAGGGTCAGACTATCTGTATTCCCCGACTGGGAGGGGGAAGGCAGGCCCTCCAGGGATGACTCAGAAAGTACCATGCAAGAAGAGCAGAGTCCAGAATTCAGGGATGAGGCACCTTGCTTGCCACAGGTCAAACAACATTTCCTGGAAGAAGATATAGAGAGTTAAGGCAAGTATCACAACAGCACAACCTATGGAGGCCCGGAAGTGCGCATTAACTGTGCTTTTATGCAAAGCGTGTTACAGGCCCTAGGGATGAAGCGTGCAGTAGAGCCGCTTGGGCAGAACACACATTAGGACCATGCGACCACCAGGCGCGCAAAGGTAAAAACGCTACTAACACATGCAGAAAATGGTGGGGAACCCCCACACCATGCCAATTGTAACCAGCGGTCCACCCCAAATTGCATCTCAAGAAGACAGAATCGGAAGCCTCCAACAAAGACAATGATGAGGTCAAGTCTTGGTACTCACCCCGAGAACCCCAGACAGAGGATCTGTCCCGGGCTCAGCTCTATTCCCCTGAAACTGTGTTACTGGCTGGCTGTGCAGCACTGCATTTAAGGTGTCTGGCAAGCAGGCAGATCCCTCTGACAGCCTTCTGCAATTTTCGGGAGCGAGCAGGTGGGACAGAGGAGGAGGGAGGGGGCATTGAGATTGTGTGAGGCTGCTGAATTCTTCCAACCTTCCAGATCCTTCCAATTTTCTGGCTGCTCAACAGGCTCTTATCCAGGGTAAGAGCGTGGAGCTGAACCAATTTTCCCGCCTCTTATGGCTACAGAAAAGACCACAGTCTAATGGAGCCTCCCATGTCACACTCAAGTGAGAGAGTCACCTTTGTTTCTCAAGTTGGTCATTCATGAGCATTTAATCAATCTTTTCCTCTCAATCAGATTTTCTTCAGAGGAGAAAATCCATCCACTATTTGCTGAAGAGAAAGAAATACTGAAGAGACCTCTCATGGCTGAGGCAAATAGAGGCACAGGAGTGATGTCATTGAAACTTCGGCTTTCATTGGTTCTTTGTCTCCACCAATCTGCTGGTAGGGGAACACAACCCACTTGTCTGGACTGATCTAGCAGGATGATATGGAGAGTGAAATTAGGCCTTACCTGCTAGTTTTCTTTCCTTGAGTCCCTCCAGTCCAGACACGTGCATTTACACTCAACTGTTCGCTTGTTTTATCTGGAATTGAAATATTTAGAATCTCCGATTTGGATGCATTCATCTTAAAACCAGATACTTTCCCAAAGCTCTCCAGCTCTCTCATCAGGACGCTCATCGTCTGCTCTGGGGATGTGATTATAAACAACAAGTCATCAGCAAACAAAGACACCTTACACTCCACCCACCCCCCTCCACCCGTTCCCATTCCAGCCCTTGGATCTCCTCTGCTTCTCTTACTCTTTGAGCTAATGGTTCCATTGTTAATACAAACAGTAATGGAGACAGAGGGCAACCATGCCTGGTCCCTCTCAGAAGCCCGAAGGCCTCCGTATATTCTCCAGTGATACATAGAGCCGCTAGGGGATTCTTGTACAAAGCGCCCACCCACTCTAAATACTTGCCTGCAATACCCACTTTTGCTAAAGTCTGGATCAGAAAAAGCCAGGACACCCTGTCAAAAGCCTTCTCTGCATCTATCGCCAGCAGCAACAGTTCCTCTTTCCTACCTTTCCCTTTCCAGACAACATTAAGGCCCTCCTTAAATTATCTGATGCTTGTCTTTCAGGTATAAACCCAGACTGATACATGTATATTAGCTGGGGCATATGTGTAAGCAATCTATTGGCCAGTACTCTAGAAATTTTTTAAAATCAGATCCCAATAAGGAGATCGGCCGGTAAGACCCACATTAAGTGGGATCCTTACCCTCTTTAGGTATTAGGCTTATTCCTGCCATTCTCATCATTGGGGGTAAAGGCTCTTCACTGCCCACTAGATTATATAAGCGAGATAAGGGTCCAGCCAGTATCGGGGCAAAACTCTCATAGAATTTATTAGGAAACCCATCCCTTCCCGGGGTCTTATGCATTGGTAGCTCCTTGATGACCCCCAGTACTTCCTGGACTGTGATAGGCCTGGCCTAGACATAATTAAACTCTCTTTTTCCCCAATTTTAGGTAATTGAATTCCCTCTAAATATTTTTGTATTATTTCTTCGGGTACCACCTGTTCGGGTGCATAAAGCTCCCTATAGAACTCCACAAATCTAGTCTTAATCTCTTCCCTTTGCCTCAGTTCCTTGCAATGGCTATCACTTATTTTATGAATACAATTCCGCACTTGCATTTTTTTAAGTTGATCTGCTAATAATCTACTAGGTTTATTCCCATATTCAAAATGTATTTGTCGCAGCTTCTCTTGTGCAAACTTTATCTCCCCCAGTTCCATTTCATTCAGCTGTTGTTTAATGCTCATTAGTTTTTTATTGTCCTCTTTATTTAGCTGGCCCTGTTTTCGTCTTTTCTCCAACATTTTCAAACGTTCTCTCAGTTCCTCTTTTTTAGCTTCTTTTTCTTTCTTGACCTGGGTTCCTAGTGCTATAAGTTTTTTCATCGAACCACAGCTTTCAGACAATCCCAAACCACCCTGGAGCATTGCCCATTATCATTATACTACAAATACTCCAAAATGGTATCAGAAATCTGTTGGACAGCCCCTGGTACTTCTAACAATGCCTCATTCAACCTCCACTGACCCCTCCCCCTACTAGCTGCATAATCTCTAAAGTCCCCCCACACTGGGGCATGGTCCGACCAAGAGCTTTCACCAATAGCACTCCCCACTACCCAGGTCATTAGCCCCTTATGGACTAGCAGCATATCAATTCTACTGTAGGACCCGTGCACTGATGAATAAAACGTGCAATCCTTCTCTCGCCCATGCATATCCCGCCAGGCATCAATCAACCCCAACTCCCTCATAAAGGCTTTTAATTTTTTCCTCTGCCCCCCCACTTGTTCCCTTGATGAATCTAGTTTGGGATTAACTGTTAAGTTGAAATCACCCCCCCACTATTAGGTGACCTTCACTAAAGTTAATTATAGTGGCTTTCAATCCTTCATAAAAGTCCCCTTGAGCAGAGTTGGGTCCATACACATTCACTATTGTATAAACCTGCTCCAAAATCTTGATTTTTAGTAACAAATATCTGCCTCCCTTATCTTTTTTAACCTCCAAATATTGGTACTGAATTCTCGCACTTATAATATGCCGCCTACTCCTTTCTTCTTTTCTTGGCGATTAGATGCAAACCATTGGTTTGGAAATTTTTTATTTACCATTCTCCTCTCCCCCCCACTCGTTAGGTGCGTTTCTTGTATTAAGATTATATCACCATTTAACCTAAGCGCTTCTTTATAGCACAACCGCCGCTTCCTGTCCAAGTTGAGGCCCCTTACACTCTAAAATCATGTCTTGTATGACCTGCCATACTTCTCAAGGAAGATTACTATCTATAGCCTGCAAGGACCCCCCCTCCCCTCCTCCCCCCCACCCCAACCATCCCTTCCTTTTTCCAGAATGATCCACCCCTCTCCAATCCTATGAGGTGTGGATCACTACCAAGATCAGTTACACCTTCCTCCCCTATTATTCCATATTCTTCTTCCCTTTACACAAATAGCCCGACACTTCCCCATAACATTTCCCCCAAGCAAGCACCCGCTTTTTACAAAGTTTCAACGTCCTTAATCATGTTTCACCTGGATGCTTGACATTTTTGGGTTTCTGGCGTCTCAGGCGTCGGCTCCCCTGCGTCACTCGCTGCACACATGACCCAGCCTCTTCTGTTCAGCTTCTTTCCCCACGGGGACTTCCGGTAGCTCCGACCACCCTGCAACCTCCATTCCCTTAATGGCCTTCTCTATGGAACGCGCAATGGTGGTTTTCCCCATAATATTGAATTGAAGTCCAAAGGGAAAAAGCCACTTCTAGCGGATCCTTTCCTCTCTTAGCCGTGATGTGATAACTTTAAAAGTTCTCCTCCTTCTTATGGTGATTATCGATATATCAGCATACAGTTCCACAGGTTGATCCTCCCATAGTACTTTGCCCAGTTTCCATGCAGCTTGCATGACCGCCTCCTTTGTACTGAAATCGTGGAAACACGCTACAATGTCTCTTGGCAAGCCATCTCGCTTAGGGCCCAACGCTCTGTGTGCTCTGTCTATATCAAAACATAGATTGTCCATTGGTGCATCAGCTTGTCTTAAAATGACCTTACATAGTTGTTCAACTAGCGCTTTATAGTTGTGAATTCCCTCTTTCTCTGGGATGCCTCTCAGGCGTATGTTAGAGCGTTGCGTCCTGTTTTCCAAATCCTCCAGCTTTGCCCATAGTTCCCCTAGCTCCACACTCGCTGCTCTCTTTCAAAGTATATAGCAGCCCCTCGTGCTCCTCTATTTTTCTGCTCCATGGACTCTACTCGTTGCCCAAGCTCATGGATATCATCGCTCAACTCTCTGATCCACATTTTAGCTTCTGCCTTAAAATTGGCCAGGTCTTGACGGATAGTCCCGAACCACTCTTTCAACTCCTCTTTAAGCGAGCTTAACTCATCATCCCCTGGCAGTCGGGCTCCTGTTGAGGAATTTTTCTCTTCCCCTGCCACACCATTCGGCGCCATCTTTGCTCTGGTTCCTGCTGCACCAGGGGTCGCCTTAAACCCAAAGGTTTTCAGGTCCGGGCTCGTTTTTTTCTGCGCCATCTTCCACTGAGTCACTCCACAGGGTATCACCTACACTTCTTAAAGCTTTTTTCGGGCATTCAAGCTATTTTTTGGGGATCTTATCTTCCTGACCTCGGGAGCTTCACTTTGCAGCTGCCATCTTGGTTAGTGATGTCACCGGACCCCCCATGGCATTTTCAATAACATCATATGGATGTGAAAGTTGGACTGTGAAAAAGATAGACAGGAAGAAAATTGATGCCTTTGAATTATGGTGCTGGCGACGAATACTGCGTATTCCACGGACTGCCCAAAGAACAAACCAGTCAGTACTAGAGGAGATCAAACATAAGCTTTCTTTAGAAGCTCAGATGACAAGACTTCGACTTTAATACTTTGGACACACTATGCGAAGAGAGAGATCATTAGAGAAAGACATCATACTTGGGAAGGTAGAAGGTCAACGCAAAAGAGGAAGGCCAGCAATGAGATGGATTGATACAATAACAGCAGCTATGGGTGCCAGTCTGTCAACAATGAGCCGCCTGACTGAAGATCGAACACAATTTAGGACAACTATCCAGAGGGTCGCCATGAGTCGACACCGACTTGACGGCACTTAACAACATAACCTACCAGTATTAGCCACCAAAGCTACAGTCCAACTACTAACAAGCCAAACAGCCATTCTTCCAAAACAAACAGAGAAGGGTCCCCAGGCAGCCTTGCATACCAAAGGGACGACCCTTCTAGCAGACTCCTCTTGCACAACTAACTGCAAACACACTGAACTTCTCATAAAAACAGGTCTTCTTTTTTTTCTCTCTTTCTGTTTATATGGTTTGGTACCAGACAAAGAACTGACTGTGCAAATCTGCTGTATTGAGCACACACCTGGAACGATACCCGAGGGAACAAAGGCACATCCTCGGCCAACTACTCTCAACAAAGATTGAGAACTACTACCACTACACAACCCTGGACTCGCCTCTCTGAAACTGTGAACAAACTTGGGCAGGTCCGGGACTGGACTGGAGGCAGTCAAGGAAAGCAAATTAGCAGGTAAGTCTAATTTCTCCTTCCTTATCATCCCTCCAGTCCAGTCCCGACAAGCGGGATGTACCAAAGCTGAACTAACTATAGGTGGGACACGTAGGTCTGGCTTGTACTACCAAAGCTCCAAATTGCGCATCCCTGGCCGCCTGCACATTCAGACAGTAATGACAGACAAAGGTATGCAGCGACGACCACATCGCTGTCCGGCAAATATCAATAGGAGGCATGAGCATACACTCCACCCAAGAGTGGCTTGCGCTCTCATGGAATGTGCCCGTAGGCCTTGCAGTGGCTGTTTCTACCACAGCAGTTATGCCAATGCAATCACCTCCTTTATCCAATGTGCCACAGAAGCTTTGGAGGGTGCTTCCCCTCGCTGAGGACTCCCAACCGATCCAACCTGCGAAAAGGTGCTGTGCGCTTCAAATAAATTTGGAGAGTGTGGCGCATATCCAACAGGTGCAGACGCCTGTCCTCATCCATTTCCTCCTTTGCAAAGACCGTAAGTGCGATGGACTGATTAAAGTGAAAAGGTGAAACCACCTTCAGCAAGAAGGATGGCACTGGATGAAGTACCACCTTCTCCCGGGAAATCAACAGAGAAGACTCTCAACAAGACAGCACCTGAAGCTCCGAAATCTGCCTTGCAAAACAAAATCACCACCAAGAAGACCACATTCAATATGATATCTTTAAGCATCGCTCCCCTCAAGGGTTCAAAGAATGGATCTGCCAGAGCAACGGGCACCAAATTGAGATCCCAGGCCGGTACCAGATCCCGTCCCAGGCTGGCACCTGCTTTACTGCCCAAAGGAAACATAACACATCTGGGTGAGAGGCCAGGGACACCCACTGGACCCATCCCCTGTAGCACGCCAGGGCAGCCACCTGCACTCATAATGAACTGAGAGCCAGACCTTTATCAAGCTCTTCCTGGAGGAATGAAACAAGGGAGCCACGAATGGTTTAATGCCCTTGTCCTCACACTAACTCTCAAAAAGGCGCCACATACGCACATAGGCAAGCAACATCAAACTCTTCCGTGCTTACAAGAGAGTGGCAATGACCTGCGGCAAGTAGCCACACTTCTTCAACCACGCTCTTTCAGGAGTCAGGACATAAGCGAGAATCGATCCACTTGTGGCATGAGAATCGGGCCCTGCATCAACAGGATCATCTGCCAGCAAGCACATGAGGTCTGCATACCATGGCAGCACAGCCAGTCTGGAGCAATGAGGATCACCAACCTTGAGTGCCACTTGATGTGCTGCAAGAGAAGTCCAATCAGAGCCCATGGCAGAAAGATGTACAGGAGTGCATGACTCAGCCAAGGCTGTGCGTCAACGCATCCAGCCCCTCTAACATTTGTTCCTGACGATGACTGAAGAACCTCAAGGCTTTTGCATACTTGAAGGTCGCCATGAGATCTGTAACGGGCAGGCACCACCTCTGAGCCACCCTCTCGAAGACAGCTTGATCTAGGACCCATTTACCCGTATCCATGTAATGCCAATTCAGAAAATCTGCTTACATGTTGTCTCAGCCAGCCACGTTGAGCTGCTGAGAGGGCTATCAGATTCACCTCAGCCCACAACAGGATCAGAGCAACTTCATCCTCAAGAATCATGCTACCCATGCCGCCTTGACGATTCAGGTAAGCCACCATCACTGCATTGTCTGAGAACAACCAGACCGCCTTGCGCAGAAGCAGCGGCCGGAAAAAATGCAAAGCCAAGAACACTGCTCTCATCTCCAAATGGTTGATGGACCAGTCTCTCTGCTCGCTTGTCCAGAGCCCCTGCATCACCTGGTTGCAACAGTGAACCCCCCAACCAGATAGGCTGGCATCTGTCATCAGCAGTATCCACTCATGCGACTCCAACAGCATCCCAGTCAGTAAGTTCTCCTTCACTAGCAACCACTGGAGAGCCACCCTGTTGGCCAGCAGACAAACCAGCTTCCGAGTTAGCGGATGCCTCTGCGGGGACCACCTCCCCAGCAAGGACCTCTGTGAGGGTTGTATGTGTGTTCTCGCCCAGGGCACTAACTCCAGCATGGCAGTCATCGACCCCCAACAGCTGCAAGTAGAGCCACGTCGAGGGAGCTGCCAGTCGATGGAAATGGCAGACCTGAGTTTGAACCTTCTGTGTCTGATCTAAGGGCAGAGAGACGCGATCTGCGGCCGTTTGAAACCGAGCTCCCAAGTGGACAAGATCCTGCGAGGGATCCAGGTGACTCTTGACAAAGCTGATCACCCAACCTAGCTGCTGGAGAAGATGGATCACGTGCTGGCTGGATCTCACAGGAACGACAGACCCTCGGGCAGCAGAGAGACTGCTATGGCGCGCCCCACATGCTGCACATGAAGATTTGACTGACGGTATGAGTAGAACGAAAGTGAAAGCAAGTCGCCCTGCCGACAGTAACCGCCGACCATGAGACCGCCCCGGAGCTGAGAGAGAGAGAATGCCCTCCCTCCCAAAGACGCCCCCACTATCCACCACTAGTCCCTAATAGCACCACAAAACACCGTGCCGGCAAAACCAGCAGTGCTGGTTACCTCAACTGTAGGGAGAACACTGCCAGACTCCAACAGTAAGTTCCCCTCAAAACAGGAGCAGGCCGATTCAACGACCCCGGTTCCTCAGGAGACCTGCCCAGGCCCTCCCGGTCTGCTCTCAGCACCACACAGTCCAATAGCCTCCCATCCAAGGGATCAGCTTAGGCCAGTCTGCTCTGTTCTTATTTCTTTTTTTTTTCCACTCCTCAGACTGTTTGGCTGAATCAACCACTAATAAGAAGACTAAGTCTGCCGACTAAGTCTGCCCCCTAAGTCCTTCCCATGCAGTCCAGCACCAGGTAGACAATCCTCCAGCTGCTGGAAGCTGAGATACTGGCCTTGATGGGTGATACTGGTAGCTTATATGGGATGACATCACCAAGGTTTTGAGCATGCTCAGCCTTCAGCTGCTGGTAGGGGGAGACAACCCATTTGTCGGGACTGGACTGGAGGGATGATAAGGAAATGAAGATCTAAACCATGTACAGGAAAACAATGCAGGGTTAATGCCAAACTTATCTTCCAGCTGAAGAGAGCTTTATCTGAGACAAGATAATGCAAAGGAGGGTTTTTTTCCTTTCTGGAGGGGGTGAAATTATTCCACTACCTGTCCAATTCAATGCAGATTAAGCTCTTCATTAGCATTCAATGCAAGAATTAACTCTATTAGTGGGCCTTCTAACCTTGTTCTGCTCCACAATGCCCACAACTTGTTCGATTCTTTGCTTCTTAGCTGGGGGCAGCTCTTCATCCAAAATGGTCTCTTCTGTAACCTCACTTGCAGGTACGGTTAGCACTGCAGCAAAAGGCAAAAAATCACTACCAGAGCATCAGGATCCCAGAGGACCACAGCATTAAAACTGAACAATTAGAGCTTGTCAAAAGTTTCCCAAAATGAATGACATTAATACTGTTTTGCAATAAATTAATATTTTATTCTCTTGATTTTATCAAACATTAAGTAAATCCAACTTTTAATGGTGTATGCTTAGCCCAGAAGTTTCCTCCAATTCTACTGGCTCCCAGCTCACTTGGAACTGGCCTGTATGGGCTTAAATCCGCAACCAAATGGGGGGGGGGGCATTTTTATAATCGCATTTCCGTGACGAAGTTCACAAGATTACAATACAATTCCTCACAAGGTCAACGCCAACCCCTCTTCACTCCCAAGTCTCTCCCTTAACCTCTGCCACTCTTTTTTCTTTTCTAAAATCTTTGAGGAGGAAATCACACATCTTCTTTCCTCCTCCAAACTCACTATCTGCTCCTCTGATCCTATTGCCACCCATCTCCTAAGCTCCATCTCTTCCACTATCTTCCATCTCTCATATTCTCAATGTCTCGCTCTTTACTGCAACTATTCCTGCAGCCTTCAAGCATGCTGTGATCACACCTTTCCTCAAGAAACCCTCACTTGACCCTACCTGTCCTTCATTTCTAAGCTACTTGAACGTGTTGTTCACCACTGTTGCCTTGACTTTCTCTCTTCTCAAGCCCTTCTGGATCCATTGCAATCTGACTTTCATCCTTTACATTCTACTGAAACGGATCTTGCCAAAGTCTCCCGTGATCTGTTCCTGGCAAAATCCAAGGACCTTTACTCAATATTCATCCTCTTTGACCTCTACTGCTCCTGACACTGTTGATCACCACCTTCTCCTCAATACCTTGTCCTTGCTTGGTTTCAAGAGCTCTGTGCTATCCTGGTTCTCTTCCTATCTCTTCCATTGCTTTTTCAGCATTTGTGTTGGTGGATCCTCCTCCACTGCTATCCCGCTCTCAGTTGATGTACCCCAAGAGTCTGTCTTAGGCCCAACTCCTTTTTTCCCTCTATACCCGGTGCACTCATCTCCTCCCATGGCTTTCAGTACCATCTTTACATTAATGACTCTCCGATCTACCTTTCTACACCTGAAATCTCTCCGGCAATCCAGGCCTGGATCTCTGCCTGCCTATCTGACATTGTTGCCTGGATGTCTCACCACTGTTTGAAATTGTACATGGCCAAAACATAGCGTCTTATTTTTCCTCCTAAACCCACCTCCCCCCTTCCTCCTTTCTCAATCTCTGTGGATAATGCTCTACAACTCCCTGTTTCTTCGGCTCGCAACTTTGGGGTCATTTTTGACCTCCCTCTCCTTTACCACACACATCCAACTGATAGCTAAAACCTGTCGCTTCTTTCTCTATAACATCAGCAAAATTTGCCCCTTCCTTTCTGAACACACTACTAAGACACTTATCTACTCTTTAGTCACGTCCTGTCTCGATTACTGCAACCTCCTCCTTACTGGTCTCCCTCTGAATCATCTCACTCCCCTTCAATCTGTTCAAAACAGTTACACAGCTAATCTTCCACCAGCCTCGATATGCTCATATACCCCTCTTCTTAAGTCGCTTCATTGGCTCCCTATCCATTTCCATATCCTGTTCAAACTTCTCCTACTGACTGACCTATAAGTGCACTCATTCTGCTGCTCCTCACTATCTTTCTTCTCTTATCTCTCCCCTACATCCCTCCTCGGGAACTCCGCTCTTCTGCCAGATCCCTTCTTACTGTGCCCTTCTTTTCTACTGCCAACTCCAGACTTCACTCCTTTCACCTTGCTGCTCCTTATGCCTGGAACAAACTACCTGAGTCTGTACAGCAGGCTTCATCTCTGGCCCTTTTCAAATCCAGGCTGAAAACTCATCTCTTTGAGGCCACTTTTGGATCCTGATCCATCTAGTCTCCTACGTGTTTCCTTACCATTCCTCTAGATGCATCCCTGTCCTCAGCTATTGTGTTGCTTGTCCTGACTAGATTGTAAGCTCCGAATGAGCAAGAACCGTCTCTTACATCTGTCTAAACCATGCTGTGCATGCCTTGTAGTGCTATACAAATGATCAGTAGTAGTAGTGATCCAACCGCTGCAGTGATGGTCCTTGGCCAGATGCCACAGTCCATGGCTCTCTCCAGAGTCCAGTATGAGTACTGTCACTAGATGTTGCCATTATGCAATGATGGGAGCACTCTTGCCCCTAAAGATGAAAGTTCTGTGTCCAAGCATTTGCAGTCCTGGTTGTCCCATGGGGTAGAGGACGTGAGCAAAGAATCAGACCTGGGTCTTTCTGTATTGCAATGCACAGTACTGCGATTGGGCTGGTCAGCTAAGCTGAACCTTCATTACATGCCACTGTTCTGCAATCAAGGCTAAATAATTGTTCTTTTTTAATGGTGAAAAGACCTACAGATGCAAAAGTACATGTTTTCAAAGAAATTGAACACAGAGAAAATGATCTTCTGTAAAAATATTCAGCAGCATTAGTTCAGTAGCAAAGCTGTTCATGTCAGCTGAACCGTGCATTAAAACCTAAAAGCACATTAAATGGTCACTGCATTCATATCTGATGTACTGGTGGTGCTCTTTTATTCAAATACAGCACAAAGCCACAGTAGACAAATCAGTGCGGCTGCGTTCAAGCTTGCTGTAATGAGAGAAGAAATCTAAATCTAATCTAACCTCTGGCTGTACTGTCCAGTTTACTAATGCAAGCACTACCTTACCTTGCTGGCCATCTTGCATGGTCACTATGAAAGGCTGGCCAATGCCACTGGCTGAAATAGCTCCGTGGAGACTGCCCAGCTGCACGCCATCCGTGACTATTGTGATAACTCGTTGGCCTCCAACCCCACCCATTTGCTGTATTGCTTCATTCACGGAATCAGCCTCCACCATATCTTCTATGCTGGCTGTAGAAAATCAAAAGACAACTGTTAGCACAGACCCCCCTTAAAATGCCCAGAAGCTCTGTACTGAACATTAACAAGTTAAATGACTTGCCCAGTGCATAGGGAGGAGTAGCCTAGTGGTTGGGGCACGGTACTTCAGGCCGGAAGGTCGGGGGTTCAAATCCCACTAGAGGACAGCAACCTTTGGCCGGAAGGACTGGGGTTTCTAGTCCCACAGATGCTCCTTGTGGTCTTGGGCAAGCCACTTAACCCTCCATTGCCCATGTCCCCTGTAAGTATTAGTGTATGTGTCTCATATCCCCGCGTGTTAAATGTATCCCCCAATTGTGTTGTGACCGCTTTGATTGAAGGATAAGGCGGTATACAAAACTGTCTAAATAAATAAATAAATAAATAAAATAAGGAGCAGAGGTGGGATTTGAACCCTGGTATCCTCAAGCCCACTACTCTAACCGCTAGGCTGCTCCAGGCAGGAAAGAACACAGCCCAATATGATACAAGAGAACACGTAACTCTATATTGTAATTTTATAACAGGGTGCCTAAGCTGGAAAAGCACAGAGGTGCATATGTTGCATTTATGCATCCATGGGCCTTCATAAAATTATGCTGGGGAAAGGAGGCACACATTCAGAGCTGCTCTGACAACAGATGGAATCGCGTACACATATGTACCAGTAAGAATAAATGCCTACGTATATATTTTATAAAATACAAGCCTAAAGGCCGATCTTGCTCCTGAAAATGCCAAAGCATGCAGCCTGTAGAAGCAGCCGCTATGGGGAGTAACTTCATAACAAGGCACCTATTTTATGCAGGCAACACAGGAAGATATCGGCCTTTAGAGAACAAGCTCACAAAACTATTCCCAGAAGCGCTCAAATGCTCTCACACTAATTTACACTTGCTCTGAGGCAGATGCAACTACGTGTATGTAATGCATAGACCTTGCAGCTGTACCCCAACAACCCCCAGGAATGGCTAACGTATGCTCTGTCGGCATATGCGCCTGCACGCTCATATTCACGAGTGCAATTTTACGACAGCTGCTTGCCACGGATAAGCACGATTTACATTACCCCACTGCATCGATGCATCCGCTTATCACACATATATGTCGCTGGGTAATTTTCTAGGAGCTCACTTCAGTGGTAAAGCGCTGCTCCCTTATAAATTAGCTCCTTAGAGGGTGGGTATTTCTGAAACCATCTGGAACCAGCAGATGACAAACAAAGCTGGTAATAAGCTGCAGGATGATATCTGCAGAGCCTTTCAACTCCCCAGTGTTCAGCCAAGGAACATCAACCTTACCACACCAAAGTTGGAGATTCTGTCCTGTCACTGCTGGTTCAAGACGACTTGCCCCTTCCTCTATTTATGTATTTATTACTTCTATATACCACCTTCCCAGCCTGGTTAAGTTGCCCAAAATGATGTATAAAAACTTAACACAAAATATATAAAACAAAAAAACCTAAAATGGTAAAATACAATGTGGACAAATACCCAAGGGGAATGTTTACTAAAGTGCAGTAACAGCTACCGGGTGCTGAAAGTGGCCAGCGTAGTACAACTCCTACACTAAATGGACGGATTATGGGCGTAGGTAGAGAGTGGGTATGGACTTCATATCTTGTGCCATTTTTACAGTTAACATGGGTGCACTTAACGTCTCCTTGAAGTTAATGTGTGATAAGAAACTTTTGAATGCGATAACTGTAAAGAACATGCTGATCATGTCCCTGACAGTGCACGGCCTTTGCATTTACCATGTCTTAGTAAACATGTCCCCAAGAATCAAAAAAATTCCGACCAAAACCTGAACCCAAAACATATACAGCAAGCAAGGACTGCACTCAAGCTGACAGTTAATAGACTCTTAAAAGAACTACAAGGTGATGGGCAGATTGCAGGAGACCACGTCTGCAAGCCAGCTTCGCGCTGAGCTGGCTCTCCCGTCCACCTTGCAATGTTTATCTTCTTTGGTGGCCCGCAGGAGAAAGGATGGGCTGGAAGGCCTTACTGAGGAGACTCTTGGACAGGCTTTTCTGCTACTTAAGGGAATGGTGGAAGCAGTACGGTATCGTGAATTACAATTTAAGTTGCTGTGGAGGGCGTATATCTCAGAGGTGAGGGCGCGGCGGATGGGCATTGTCTCGGTGGATGTGTGTGGTCTCTGCAAGAAGGAGGTGGGAACCTTATTGCATAGATTTTGGTCCTGCTCCATCATCTCTATATTCTGGGAGGGAGTCGGGGTAAAACTTAGGTGCTGGACTCACACACAGCTAGCCCTTCACCCTCTCTGGTGTTTATTTCATTTGGCCTCCCCGGGGGTCCCAGGTGCATTGGCTCAGAGGCAGCTTTATGAGAAGGGCTTCTTAGTGGCCAAGCGTTGTATTCTGCGCCATTGGCTATCTGAGTGTGGACCGGGATTGGAGGAGTGGGAGAACCACCTGCGTGATCTGATGCAGATGGAGCATAGAACAGCCAAATTACTTGGGCACAAATCTTGGGAAAGATTTCAATCCATCTGGGAGCCCTTATTTGGATCGGTTGGGTTGGCCCCAGGTGCGGACTAAGAGGGGTGCCCCGGAAGTGTGGTTCTATTCGAGGACCGGTTAGTGGGGAGCGGTTGGTAAGCTCAGGAAGGCGGGTTGGGAGTGGTTCCCCCTTGGGTTTCTTTGGGTAACAAGGTAGGGTTTGGGAAACTTAGGCTGGGGGGGGGGGGTGCGTACAGGGGGTGGGGGGAGGAGTGGAGAGGGAGTTGGGGATCTTGGGGGGGGCGGGTTTATTTCTTTAATTTTTTTTTGTTTTCCTGGTTGTTGTTTTATTATTGTTGCTTTGGGTAATACCCCTCTGTAGCTGATACTAGTTCTGGGGTCCATTCGGGACCTCGGGCGCTTTGTTACTACTGTAAGGGGATAACCTTATCTTGATTGTTTCTCTGCTGTTAGGCACTAGCCCCGACGGGTTAGTATTTTTCTGTTGAGTGCTTTCCTGCACTCCTCTGTTCACAGTTATTACTTATTACTTGTTTTAGTGTACCGAACTGGTTGCCTTATCTGTGCGGGGGGGGGGCACAAGCGATTGTATGTATATATGTGGAAACAATAATAAAAATGATTTTACAAAAAAAAAAAAAAAAGAACTACAAGGACTCCACTCTAATCTGTCCAGTCACCCATTCTCACAGCCTTCTACCACATCAGGCTCTCTAATCTCCTGACACCAGTGAGGCAGGTAAGCGAAACCTTCTGTTCATTTTGGCTCCCTGCAGTCCTCCTGGAATCAGAAAGCGGCGCAGAACCTTCTGCTAACGCTGCACGTGTAGCAAGCACAGAGGTCGTGGAGTTGGAAAACTGAACTGTGGCCACGTTTGAGTCACCTGATGAAGGCAGAGGTCTTATTAAGGGCATTTCCAGTGGAAGCAGGCCCCTTATGGTTATGCTCACTCTTTCCCTCACCTTCCCGCCGAGCCGAGACCATGGGAGAAAGAGTAATTTTTAGACACAGAAATAAAGTTCGAAAAGCACAGCGTATACTGTGTGTTGTCTAAAACATTAATATCTACCATCTTAATCTCTCACTATGAGTGTTTTTAAAATACAGCTCCCTTAAAGCCCTACTTACACGCCCATTAAAAATGAGTCTCCACTCAGGAAACTAGTACACTGGGAGCATGGGAGGGGGGGGGGGGCAGTCTGGGTGCCATAGTCCTAGTCAGCACTGTTCTCTTCTGACCGCCTCTTTCCCCTTATGGCCTTCTCTCAAAGCAGCGCAAGGCATGTGGCAGAATTCAGACTTGGACAAGTCCCATGTGAAAACATTTCAGCTGCAGCCCTTGGAACAAAGCCGAGTGTCTACTTCCAATAAGCTGCCTGAACAGGATCTGCACTGCTAACCCTGTGACAATTCTCTTGTGTCAACCAGTCTCCAGTTTCAGTCATGGATGCAGGTACAACCAAGATTAAAAACAACAACAACAAAAGAGGGAATGAGAGGAATTTTGTCTAGAGCTCAACCTGGCACAATGCTTTCACCTAGATCCTATGAAATATCTCAATGAAGTTGCAGGGATTCTCCGTAGACAAAGTGACATGCAGCCATACGTGTTGGTGACATCCTGCATGTCTGCAAAGCCCTCCTCTAGTCAAAAGAAATCTTTTAAGACTCTGTGTGCCCCTGCGTGTTCCCACCATCAACAATCACCATCCCAATCTCTGCCACCTCCGATTATACATAGCATGGATGTGCTATCAAAGTTGGACCACTTCTCATTATTAATATATATTTCTGTCTTATGCTGCTCTTTTCTCTGTGTGTAAGCTGGCAGGAGGAGTGTGGCTGCATGTCGCTGTTGTCTACAGAGAACCCCAGTTACAGGTAAGCATCTCTGCTTTCTCCCGAATCAAGAGCTTTTGGTCTTTTTCCGTCTCACTCCTTCAATTTTTCTATTTATTCTTTTCCCTTTTTTTTAAGGCCCAGAGGTATGCTTGGGTGGTGGCTTCCAGTCCAGAGAAAGGGAAAATATCTAAACAGAAACACAATTTTAAGGACTGCCTGGCAGAAGGCAGTATTTTGCCAGGAATTCCTGGTCCAGACAATAATGTTTTCTGAAGGAATGGATGGACTTCCAAGTAGCTGCCTTGCAGATATCTTGCAGAGGGATGGCTCTTAAGTTTGCCACTGAAGGAGGCTTCGCTCAGTTGATGGGGCCCCACTGCTCCGCTGGCTGCATATTTGCTTGTAGATAACAGAAATTTATACAATTAGAAACTCAGGCTGATAGAGTTCTTTTAGAGGCTGGCTTGCCCAGACTACAGGGATTATAGGTGATGAAGAGTTGTGATGTTTTCCTGACATCCTTAGTTGCTTGAAGGTAATAAAGGAGTGCACATCTGAAATCCAACCTATGTATGTAAGGAAGTTTCTGAACTTTCAGAAACTGCTCTAGGAAATGTCAGTAAAACAATGGTCTGGTTGATGTGAAACTCAGAGACTACTTTGGAGAGTGCACCAAGTCTTCTTGCAGAGGTGATGACAACTAGGAAAACGGTCTTTCATATGACGTATTTTAAAGAGGCTAGTCCTAAAGGCTCAAAATGACTGCCCATGAGCTGAGCAAGAATGATATTTAAGTCTCAAATGGGAGATGTGGGTTTTGTGGGTGAATCTGGAAACTAACAGAGGGGAGGACAGAGGTTTTCCCTCCACTTGGTTATGGTAGGTGGTGATCGTTACTAGGTGAATCCATATGGATGTGATTTTGAGACCTGAGTCCAATAGATGGAGATAGTTAAAAAAGGATTTGACTTGTGCAGACTGGATAAGCCATATGGCTTTACCTGACATTATGTTTCTACATTTCTATGGCTGTCTGATTCTGTAGCCATGGCTTGAAGGCTTTGATGGCCTTGTAGCTCCAAAAGACTGATGTGCAGCATACATTCTTAACTGTTCCAGTGGCCTTGCGTGGTCACATGTGGAAGATGAACATTCCAACCAATGGTGAAGGCATTTGTGGTGAAGACAAGAGTTGATGGCACTGCAGTGAAGACTTGTCCGAGAAGAAGGTTTCTATGTTGTACCCACCAAGTTAGCGAATCTCTGACTGACTGAATTATGGGAATCTTCTTTGGAAGGGACCAAGTGTACAGATTCCAATGCAGCTTTAGGTGCCACTGCAGTGGTCGCTTATGAAGTCTTGTCAAAGGTAACACATGTACAGTTGCCGCCATATGTCCTAGGAATTAAAGTCGAGCTGACACATAGGCTCTTTGTTGGAGCTGTGAGCTAAGATGCATTATTATGGTTGTTCTTTCTTTGGGAAGGTAGACCTTCCCTTCCCTTGTGATCTCATATAAACGTACCATATTTCTCGGATTATAAGTCACCCCTGTATATAAGTCGCAGTGGCAGAATTTGGCGTTTTCACAGATAAAATCATAGTACAAGTCGCCCCTATGTATAAGTCACCGGTACAAAAAATAAAGCAAGAGACAACGCTGCTGCTTCTTAAAACCGGGATTTATTCTGTTTCACTTTCACGTTACAATAACTCTCTTGAATAAAGTGCATAAAAACATAGCAGCTCATTCTACATCAGATTTGTTCTGTATCACTCTCGGGAAAGCCGTTGAAGTCCTCATCTTTGATGTCACTGTGAAATAGTTCTGCAATTTCAGGTGCTAGTTCATGTTCATTATTGTCTTCTTCTTCGTCTTCATGGTTATTGGGGTTCTTTAGTATCTCAGCCTTCACCAAACCTGATTTGATTATTCTATCAATCCCCCTCCCCCTTGCCATGCTGTCACAACCCACCCAGTAGCTTCTGCAAAAGAGGCGTGGCACACATGGCTGGCAGCCGTGAAACTGTGTTTCCAAGGCACATCCAGTTTTCTCACAGGCGAAGTAACACAGCTTTGAATCTTCTGTTGGCGGAAATGTCAAGCGGTTGAAGCATTTTTATCATACCACCAGGTATAATAACCGGGATAGTGTTCAGAGATTTTTTTTAATGTCTTTAGTAAAATGGGCTCTCATCCTATCCATGACAAAGTAGTGCTTTCTGGGTCTTGAAAAATCCATCCAGCCACTTATTAAAGCAGCGCTGCAGCCTTTTCAAAATCCATGCTCTTATCCATCCATCCATCCTTTCTCATTCACATCAACAACGTTGGTTGATAGAGTTTCACATGGCATTGTGTTCCTTTTGAATATGATCATAGGTGGCAGCTTCTTTCTATTTGTACAGCAGGCCAGCACCACTGTAAAGTGTGTCTTTTCGTGTCCAGTAGGTCTAATATTCATTGCTCTAACCCCCTTTTGACTGACTGTCTTCCAAATGGGATGTTGAAGGTTAAGGGAACCTCATCCATGTTGATTATGAAGTCCAGTGTCACTGTGTATATGAAGATTCCCTGAAATTCTGTACTTTATCCAAGAAATCAGCTGACAGCTGCCGACACGTGGTTGTTCTTTGTCTAATGCTTAATTTATTTCTTATCATAAATTGGTAGCACCATGAATGACCAGCCTTGAATCCCTCTCTATTCATTTCCCTGGAGATATGAACGGCTTTGAATCGCACCTGCACAGTGGACAGTCCACGGCCCTGGGCCCTCTACTCTACAATGAACTGATGCAGACTTGCTTCTAATTCAGGCCACCATGCTTTGCGGCTGCGATTTGCCTTCTTGCTGTGTTTCATCGAGGTTAGTTTTCCCTGCATCTTCCTCCAGTTTCTAACTATTTCTTACTAATGTTATAATGTATTGGTTTTATTGTTCATTGTAAACCGCTTTGATGATGTGAAAAGTGGTATAGAAAACCTTTAAATAAATAAATAAATAATTTCTCAGTTATTCCAAAAGTTCGCTTGGCGACTCTGTTACCATGTTCTTCTGCGTAATGAATAATTTTCAATTCCGTGGTGCATGAGTTCCGCGCCTTCAGTGTCACCATTTTCTGTGGGGTTAAAAATAACATTTGTGTTGTAACTGAAATCCGTCCGGTATGCTATTTGTGAGTATAGTCCAAGTACATACCAGTCTGCTGATCGGAAGGTATGCTTGCAAGCGTTGGGTGTACAGCGGAGAGCCAAGGGTAAAAGACCATCCACTGCGCAGGTGCGAGTATTTATATGTGGTTCAAGAGGCATGGTCCACCGCATAAATTTATTAGATAGGTCACTCCATTGTATGTGTCGCGTCATTATTTCCTGATGTAAAAAGCAGCGACTTATAATCTGGGAAATACAGTAATGACTTGCATTAGTTCAAGAGCTGACTTTTCTCTGTTGATCAAGAAACCTAGTGTTTCAAACAGACAAATGGTTTCTTTGAGAGTGAATTTTAAAACTTATTTGCTTTTTGCTGATATTAGCCAATCGTCCAAGTAAGTAAAGACATAATGGCCTGTCTTGCGCATTTGGGCTGCTACTACTGCGAGGCACATTGTGAAGACTCTGGGAGATGAAGACAGGCCAAAGGGAAGCACTTTGTACTGAAAATGTTGACTGTAGAATGCAAAGCGTAGATATTTTCTGTGACTTCTGTGTATGGGTATGTGAGAATATGCATCCTTCAGGTCCAGGGAGGCTAGCCAATCACTTGAATCTATTAGAGGGAGTATTATTGCTAGGGAGTTCATTTTTACTTTTTCTCGCTTTACATCTAGATTGAAGTTGCAAAGACTGAGAATTGGCTTGAGACCATCATCTTCTTCTTGGGGACAAGAAAGAACTTTGACAAGAATTCTTTACCACAATGCATGACAGGAACCAGCTCAATAGCTTTTTTTGTAGAAAAGTGTCTGGATCTCCTGTTGTAGGATCCTTTCATGGTTCTACGGCATTTGGATTGAAGATGGAGACTGTGGAAGGGACAGGATTGCATGAAAATGTATTTTGTAGCCACAGGTTCAAGGTGATATTTTCCCAATTATCCTTAAACTGAAGGATTCTGCCTCCCACTAAAGAGTAATCAAAACTGAGGATTTGACTTCCCTGTGGAGGTCGGGGGAGGGGGGTGATGGTTGTTGTCTTCATTCCCTTGAGCGCTGACTCTAGGTGTATGAGTTGTGGAACATTCAGGAGGTGGTCTTGGATAACACTGGTACCTCCTTCTCAAGTAAAATTGCTGAAAATATTGGCAGTGGTAAGGCCTGCACTAAAAGTGTGGTTGATTTCTATGGATGTTTGAAGAGGTTTCTGATATTAGAGAAGGTTCTTTCATTGCTGAACTGTCGTCTTTAATTTTGGAACAGTTTCTTTCACCTTTGACCCAAAGAGACTGTCTCCTAGACAGGGAGCATCAGTTATCTTGTCGTGAAGATCCTCCCTCACAGTTCGGAAGCTTTAAGCCTGACAGCTCTTCTACCCGCTATAGCTGAAGCAGTCGCTTTAGATATGGTGTCATAAATTGAGCAAAAAAGATGGAAGGTAGATTCTTGTAGATTACCTCATGGGGGAGTGTTCAGTGGGGGTGGCTAGCACTGATAAAGCAGTTAGCCATCGCTGCTGACCTCTAACCCTGGATATTCCATGCTGGGACCATATCCAGCCACCAGCACTGAATAGCCAGGTTGACTGGACAGCGCCAAAGCTCACCGGGCGGCAACAATATTCAACCGCTTCCGGTTAGCTTCAGCGATGAAAGTTCCACAAGCTTGTCAGGTGCTCAACTGAGCAACCTGCTGGCAGCTGACTATCACCGTCTCAAACTTATCGTTATTGTCAAAGATAATTGAGAAAGCGGTTTTGCTTCAACAGTCAGCTGTGGTTGGCTTCATGGTCATTAATCAGGTTTTCGCTGTGCCTGTAGTGCAGAGATGGCCTTGATGGCAGTACATGAGGACTTGATTTGGGAGCAGAGGAGTAGCCTAGTGGTTAGAGCACTGCCTGGGTAACCAAGAGACCAGGGTTTGAGTCCCACTAGCACTCCTTGTGGCCTTGGGCAAGTCAGTTAATCCTCCATTGCCTCGGAAGAAAAGCCTGGCAATCTACATCCATTCACACTGCCAAGAAATACCAGGAGCTGCCTAGTCGCCAGGAGTGGGCATTGACTCGATGGCACATATTGCACTTGCAGGAAAGATGATACATTGCTTTTGTTACTGGATCTTTCGGCAGCATTTGATACCTTAGATCATGGCATTTTCTTGCAGCAGTTGACATCATTTGGAGTTGGAGGACTGCCTCTGAAGTGGTTGGAGTCTTTTTGTTGGAACACAGTCAGTATGTAGTAGTAAGTGCGTGTGGTCATCCACAACTGCTTTCCCCAGGGAGCACTGTTGTCGCCACTGTTGTTTAATCTGTATGTTTAGCTTTCAGCCCATCTTATTAGGAGCATGCTGTTCAATGCCAGATATTTGCTGATGACACTCAGCTGTACCTTCCATTGGGTAAGGGTCAGGTTGCCCAACTGCAGAAGCTGGAGGCCTGCTTGGAGGCTTTTGATGTGTGGATGAGTGAGAATAAATTGGTACTGAACTGCCAGAAGAATGAGGAGGTCCTTTGGGTTCATTCTCCACACTTTTGTTATAGTCCACCTAGTTTGTTATGGCGGGGTTTTCAATTGGAAATAAAGGATCAAGTGAGAAGTTTGGGAGTTGTTTTTGATAGTGCTCCAACCTTGGAGTTGCAGGTCTCTAAGGATGTAAAAGTATGTTTCTTCTATCTTCGCCAGCTGCAGAGGGTGCGTCCATTATTTGATCAACAGAATATGGTCACGCTTTTCAGTCATTGATTTTTTCTAGGCTGGATTACTGCACTGCGTCATTTCTGGACTCCCTGTAACGACCTTAGGGCATTTGCAGAGGGTCCAAATGCAGCGACCAAGTTAGTTGTCATGCCTATACTGGAGGCCCTGCATTGGCTACCTATTGCATAACATGTTAAATTTAAGTTATTGGTTATTGCTTTTAGAGTATTTCACCAAATAAGTCCAGGATATTTGCAGGCCCATTTTCAGCTGCAAATGTCTCCCGGGTTACTTGGGCTCAGGGTACCCATTTATTGTCTCTTCCTGGCACAAGGCTGTATCGTTTGGTTTGACTGCGGGCCAGGGCACTGACATGCTTGTTGCCTTTTTTATGGAATGAGTTGCCGGTTGGCCCCGGTTCCTGGACGATCTTATGGGGTTTAGGAAGGCAGTGAAATCACTTTTGTTCCCTCAGGGCAGCTGATCGAGACTTGGTGGGTGGTTTAAGGGTGCTCCTACGGCTGCTGTTGTGATACTATTAATACGTGAGCATGTTATGTATTTTTATCATAGTATGTTCTTTGCATGCTTGTGTGCGTTTTTATGCATCCTGCTTTGGGCTTACTGTAAGAGCGGGTAAAATATCCAGTAAAGGAAATGAAATCACCGCTAGCTGGTTATCCCCAGGTGCCGCTTCCACTCCGCCCCTGCAATGCTCCACTGCTGGCCAGCTAATGTTGGGGCATTCAGTGATGTCACACATTAGTACTGATGAATATCCTGTTCGATGTGATTAACGCGGTGTTTTTTTTCAGTGCCATCAAGTCAGTGTTGACTCATAGCGACCCAGCTACCTCTGGGTTTTCTTGGCAATGTATCACCGGAAGTAGATTGCCAGCCTTTTCTTCCGAGGCAATGGAGGGTAAAGTGACTTGCCCAAGGTCACAAGGAGTGCCAGTGGGAATCGAACCCTTGATCTTATGGGTACTAGGCAGCTACTGTAACCACTAGGCTACTCCTCCACTCTTTAATGTGGTTAGCAGGTCTGTTAACCATATTAATTGCTTTGAAATGCCCCTTGTAGCGACTTTTGCGGGTTATCTAGCTGGTATAGGCGGTCATGATAGTAATGCAGGATTTGAAGCTAGTGTGCTAGAGTTTTCAAGGCTAACATTGCACTTTCATAAATTTTCTTCGATACACTGTTGAATATTTTGTAAGCTTCACCCAGAGGGACTTGAGCCAAGGATCTGACAAATTTACTATGTTTAATGGTTGTTTCTGAGACCATTGATTGATGAGGAAGATGAGTTTGTTTGTGTCCTGGAGCAGGAAGGACTTTGTATCTTAACTCTAGTCTTCTTGAGTTCAGCTTGTGGTCGTCCATATGGATAACTGGAGATCTTGTAGAATGTGGTTTATCGGTAGGGCTACCACTTCCTTGTGGGCACAGCAGGATGGACTGAAAATCTTTTTTGCTGGCTGGGGTTAAACTGGTGGATACAGCCAAAGCCCTTGAGATTTTCTGTAGGAACATTGGGAAGGAATATTCCACAATGGAGGCGCCAGAGGGATTTTCTTCAGATTACTGTTCCAGTATTGGGGGAGCTGTAACCATCTTGAAAGTTTGGTATATGGAAGGTTTCTGGGGACAAATCAAAGTCTGGATGATGGCAAAGAATGGCAAGTATACTGCAGAAGACCGAGACTCAATGGTTGAAGGGGCTGCTGTGCAGCAGGAGTTTGGAGGATGTCCAATGTGGACATCTTCAGAACAGCAGCAGTGTCCTATATGAATTTAGATACAATCTGAATGAACGCAGCACTGGAGGCGGAGACAGTACTTTCTGACAGAGAAATTTTGTTTTGTGGTGCCAGGGTTTGCATTTCAGAAGGCAGAGTGGGATATGTTCGGCTTACAGAGGTAGACGGCCATCAGTGGTTTGTAATATCCTTTTAGTTTCCTGCCGATGGGGGAAGAACTCTAAATGTCTCTTTTTCTATCTGTGTTTAGACGAGGTGCTCCTGAGCTAGGCAGCGAGTCTGAGGACTGTTGTCTGTGCTTCGACTCACGCTTCCTCAAGGTAGAGGGCACCATTTTCTCCTTTGCATTTTCTAACTTCTTTTGGACAGATAAGTTGTTTGCAGTTACAGAAGTTGGAGAAGGTGTTCAGCAAGAGCTTTGTTTCTGTGAGGCAGCAGTCTTTGAAATAGGTGCTGATGTCCAGAGGAAAGCTGCTCCTGATGGTGCAACACTAGTCATCGGTGAAAGTTTCTCCCCTGCCAGAGTCTGAACTGGAGCCGGTGGGGTTTGCATGGCTGCTGCTGAAGAGATCTGTGCCATCTGCCCAGTGCCATGGGAGTCAGAGGCTGCGCAGTAAGAATCAAAGGTTTAGTTTCGCTTTTGCTGCAATGCGGTGTGGAGTTGGGGATTTTTTTCAAAGTTTTGTGAAGTGAAAGATGAACTGATGAAATGAATTGAGGCGACAGAGAGCAGGCTGGTGATGGCAGTAACATGATCAGAGGCACAAGAAGTCTTAAAAAAAAACCTTCTACTAGCTAGAGGAGGGCTCCGCATCTGCAGAGCACCATGGACGAAACAAACTGAAGCACCAAAGAGTGGGCTGGCAACAGTGGTAACACAATCAGAAGTGTGAGAAGTCTTAAAAGACTTCTATTGGCTAAAGGATGGCTCCAAACACACAGCTCCCCCCGCAGGACGTTATCAACAAGGGCGGCCGCAGGGAGCTGCGTGTCTACGGAGAAGTTATGTTTCTCTTCCTTTCTCTCTTCAACAAGCCTCATACACCTGTTGACCAAAAGCAGTCAGGGAAATCTCTTTAGAGACAGGCCTGCAACATGTAGAGGGGGTCTCCAACCAGTGTCCTCCTCCCGGGACACTGGGGGTGCATAAGTTCATTCCTCAAGGGCCGCAAACAGGCCAGGTTTTCAGGCTAACCCTAATGACTAGGCTTAAGATAGCTTTACATACAATGAAGCTACTATAT
Organism: Ichthyophis bannanicus; assembly: GCA_033557465.1. NCBI lineage: Eukaryota > Metazoa > Chordata > Amphibia > Gymnophiona > Ichthyophiidae > Ichthyophis > Ichthyophis bannanicus. The sequence continues at coordinate 49,617,941 of CM066048.1, read as the reverse complement.
ATGCAGATCTATCTCATGCCTGACCATTAGGGATATCCTGAAAACCTGGCCTGTTTGCGGCCCTTGAGGAATGAACTTGTGCACCTCTGCTCTACACTAGTATACAAAGATGTCTCTGCTCTGTGATTCCCAGGCCAGATCTGTTTACTTTAAAAATGAAGAATAAGCATGCTCTCTACTGATTTCATGATTACTTAGCCCAAACCTAATAGTAAAGTCTTATTTTGAGACTGAACACAGTAATGAAACATAATTCAAGCTCCTGCCCCCCATAAAGAAATAAAACTCTCTTCCAGTGTACTTCATCTATTTTTGGTACAGAAAAGTGTCCCACATGCACGCTGACTTGTGATTAATCAGAAGTCACAGTGTGACGGTATTGGCCGCCTGACAGCCTCTCAGATTATAGCTGAACATATTGTCTACTTTTAACATAATTTGACTCACTGGTGCTGCACTACGGAAACTGGTCTTTGAAATCCCTTCCCTTGTCAACAGATGACAAGCAAATGACTCTTATGCAAAGGCATAGGCAGCGTAAAATTGGCGGGACTTTACAGTCCATTATTATTAGAAACGCAAAGCATAGAGAGTATCATATAGAGGCAGGGCACAGGGTCCTCCTCCTGTCTATGGAAGGATTTCCGATTTTATTCCTCTCCCACAAATACCTATCGCATTTCACAGACCGTACTCCGCAATGACACCACACTGTACCTCTGCCTACATTCTTATGCTTGATGGGTCAACTGTAAAAAAAATAATCCCAAAGCCTTTACTAAATTATGATTACACAAACATTTTTGGAGCATTTTATGTGCTTTTAGCTTTGTGTGTGTCTTATTGAAACCGGCAGTCATGGGATGGAAGAATCATTTCAGAAAAGGTGGTTTTGTACATGGTTGGCAGTGTGCAGTGTCCATTGAATTAAGTATATTAGATGAAAAGTAGCATTTTAAACTGTTATGCACCCCCCCCCCCCATTTGAACAAATGTGCTCTGAAAAAAATTGGGAACAAGAAGTCCCTCTTGCTGTGAATCTTCCTTTTAAAAGGATGGGAGCAGTGGCGCAAATTCCACCCAAGTGGCTTCTGCCGTGCAGAGGGGCCCAAGAAAGAAGGCAGGACCCCTGGTAACTGGTTCTGGATCTTTTGCAGTGGACCTTTTCAGAATATGTTGCTTGAGGGTCCTTCATTTGCTATTGGATGTGTGGGGAGTGGGGTGGGAATGGAACTGAATAAATTGTTTTATTCTGGTTAATCCTTTTATATCTCAGCTTCTAAAAAAAACGGCCTTCACCTTGCTGCAATATTCACATTCGTAGCCGGGTACCTTGGCAAGACATCTCTTATCTCCGAGAGTAAGCAATAAGGAATGGATCTATTCTTTGGGATTCTGCTTCGTATTTATGACCCGCACTGACAACTGTTGCAGAGAGGATGCTGGATTCTGAACCTTTGACCTGACTCAGTATGGCACTACTTATTCGAAGGAAGTAGCTGAAAAAGTGAAGAAAAAGAGGGAGGCCTTCATGAAATACAAGAGATCACAGAGAGAGGAAGACAGGCATCTGTATTTGGAAAAACGTAGAGAAGCTAGCAAAGTAGTTAAGAAGGCAAAGATTCAAAAGGAGGAGGAAATAGCCAATGCAATAAAATGGGGGGATAAGACATTTTTCAGATATATTAGTGAGAAGAGGAAGGGCAAAAGTGGTACTGTCAGACTCAAGGGTGCAGGGGGGGAATATGTAGAAGCTGATAAGGATAAAGCGGAATTGCTTAACAAATATTTTTGTTCTGTGTTCACAGATGAAGAACCAGGAGCAGGACCTCAGAAAACACCCACAAATAGGAACAGAAGCAAGGGACATCTTGAACAATTTTCAGAACACTGTGTTCGTGAGAAACTAGCATAACTTAAAGTAGACAAAGCGATGGGACCGGATGGGATACACCCTAGAATACTGAGGGAACTTGGGGACGTTCTAGCAACTCCACTGACTGACCTTTTCAATGCCTCGTAGGAGTCGGGAGTGGTGCCAAAGGACTGGAGAGAGGCTCATGTGGTGCCTTTACACAAAAGCGGAAGTAAGGATGTGGTTGAAAACTACAGGCCGGTTAGTTTAACTTCGGTGGTGAGTAAATTATTGGAAACGCTGCTGAAAGAGAAAATAGTGAGGTTTCTGGAGTCCAGCGGATTACAGGATCCGAGGCAGCATGGATTCACCAGCGGCAGGTCTTGTCAGACAAATCTGATTGATTTCTTTGACTGGGTGACCAGGGAGTTGGACCGAGGGAGAGCTCTAGATGTGGTGTATTTAGATTTCAGTAAAGCCTTTGACACTGTTCCTCACAGGCGACTTATAAACAAACTGAGCACCCTAGGGATGGGCCCTAAAGTTACTGCTTGGGTTAGAAATTGGTTGGGTGGGAGGCAACAAAGAGTACAAGTAAATGGAGCTCACTCTGAGGAGAAGGATTTTACCAGTGGTGTGCCCCAGGGATCTGTCCTTGGTCCGATTCTTTTTAACATCTTTGTTAGTGATATAGCAGAAGAGCTGTCGGGTAAGGTTTGCCTCTTTGCAGATGATACCAAAATCTGCAATAGAGTAGACACCCAGGAAGGTGTAGATAACATGAGGAGGGATCTAGCTAAGCTTGAAGAATGGTCTAGAATTTGGCAGCTGGGATTTAATGTTAAAAAATGTAAGGTCATGCATTTGGGCTGCAGCAATCCAAGGGAGCAATAAAGTATAGGAGGTGAAGTACTTTTGTCCACTAAAGAAGAGCGGGACCTAGGCGTGGTTGTGTCTGATGATCTTAAAGTAGCTAAACAGGTAGAAAAGGCGACAGCAAAAGCTAGAAGGATGCTTGGGTACATACGGAGAGGAATGGCTAGCAGAAAAAAGGAGGTGATAATGCCTCTGTATAAGTCTTTGGTGCGACCTCATTTGGAGTATAGTGTGCAATTCTGGAGACCGCACCTTCAAAAGGATGTGAACAGGATGGAGTCGGTGCAGAGGGTTGCTACTAAAATGATTAATGGGCTTCATTATAAAGCATATGAGGACAGACTTAAGGATCTTAATATGTACACCTTAGAGGAAAGGCGGGATAGAGGTGATATGATTGAGATGTTTAAATACCTCCGTGGCATAAATGTTCAGGGAGAGAGCCTCTTTCAATTGAAAGCAAGTTCTGCTACGAGGGGACATGGGATGAGGGTGAAGGGAGATAGATTCAGGAGTGATATGCGGAAATATTTCTTTACGGAAAGAGTAGTGGATCCATGGAATAGTCTCCCAGTGGAGGTGGTAGAGATGAGGACAGTAACTGAATTCAAAAAAGCATGGGACCAACACAGAGGATCTCTAAAGGTAAAAAGTGGACTGTTGTAGTTGTTGATATTTATTTATTTATTTTATTTAACAGTTCTTCTATACCGCTCTATTTTAGATCAGAGCGGTTTACATTCAACATCAACCATACAACACAGGGACCCTGAGTTGTATTTACAATAAACAGGAGATCAACTTGGAAGTAACTGGGGGGAACTATGTACATTGTATAACATATCTACATCTTATTTACACTGGGGGTCCTGATTCCATTTCAGTGGGTACCTTCTGAGCGATCAGTTGATTATCCTTTTTCATGCTGAGTCTGATTGTTTAATTGTAATGAGTGATTGTCTGAGGGGGCATATGTATAATTACTAATGCTGGATTCAGGGTAGTATGTGGTGAATAGGTGCTGCTTTAATGCCTTCCTGAAGTCAATTAGGTAAGTGATGTTTCGAATAGAGGTGGGGAGAGCGTTCCATGCTTTGGGTGCGTAAATCGTAAAGGCCCTATTTGTCGTTGCTTTTGTGCATTTTGTTATTACTTTTGGGACCTCTAGGGTGTTTTGCATCATGGGTCTTCTGTTTCTGTTCTGTGGTACTTTATGTATCATCTTGCTGAGGGCTGTGGGGGTCAGAGTGTTTGCGGCTTTGAAGGACAGATATGGAAGGACAGATATGGAAGGACAGACTAGATAGGCCATGTGGTCTTTTTCTGTCATCATGTTTCTATGTTTCTATGTATCGCCAAGTGACAATATGAGCAAGTTACAGGAACTGTGGACAAGTCACAACCATGAGGTTTCTTGAATACTAATACCAAATCTCTAAACTGACACATCAATCAAAGGTAAAAAAATAAAACAGTTGTGAGGACAATCCTACCTGAGGTTGTTTTGGCACTGGCCGACGATACTAGGCTGGCGAGGTTGACCAGATCCCCAGATGAAAAAATATACCGTGGTGTAGCGGTCATTGAAACAGAGTTTGTAGTGGGATCTGACCTCTCGGGGTTTGTGTTCACTTGGTTCTTCATGGCCTCCTAAAAAGGATAAAGGGAGAAATACACCACCTGCTCTTCTGCTGTCATTCCAGCTTTCACATACAGGACATTTTTTACACCGGCCACAAACGGGCAGCTGAAAATCTTATCAAGAAGTGGCCAGCAGTTCCCCCCCTGGAACCAAGTGTCAACCTCAAGCACAAAGCCTCAGCTCTGCTATCAGAGGCATGCACGAGTCACTAACTAGAATGCTTTAAACCCTTTCATTGCAGAAGGATTATCTGGTGAAACAAATTCCATCCTTTTGCCAGGCAAAAGAAATGCACTGGATTATGATCAAATTAAGAGCCAGGTAGGCTTCAGATAGCAGCGAAATAACTTCATGAAAGGTGTAAAGGAATTTAGTGTAAGACCTTGCACAAAAACCTGAAGGACGCAGTCCCACTGATCTCCTGAATAGAGCATGCTGTAATTTGACTATAAATGCACTTAAAACCAAGCTGAGAGGTAGATGCATTATTTACATGTAATTGTCTGTCCCCTTCTTGAGCAGAGTGCTCTGGATCCCTCTTTACTGAGTAATTATAGACCTAGTTTGCATTTGCCCTTTCCTTCCAAAGTTTTGGAGAAAATTGTTCATATACAGTTAGTCTCCTTTTTGGAGAAAACAAATGTTCTCCGTCCATTTCAGTCAGGTTTTCTTTTAGGTCATTGAACAGCAACTTTACTTCTCTGTATGCTGAATGACATTAAATGATTCTTCTCAAGCAGCGCTGGTCATTTCTATTGATCTTAGCGCAGCATTTGATCACTCTCTCCTCATCCATCGATTACTTGACATGGGTACCACAGATACTGTTTTATCTTGGTTTATTTCATATCTTCAAAGCTGTGCCTTTTGTCTTTTGGCCGTCGTCTTCTCCTCCCCCCCCCTCCACCCCCCGCATCAGTATGAGTGTGGGTACTATTTTACCGCCTACATTTTTCAATATTTTTTTGGCTCCACTGGCCACATTTTTACAAAGTTTAGGTCTTCATTGTTATATTTTCGCAGATGATATTCAGCTAGTTTTCTACACTCCCTCTCGTTTTCCTAATTTTTCTGTATTATCTTCTTGCCTTGCCTCAGCTGATGAGTGTCTTAAATCTCACAGAATAAAACTGAATTCTTCTAAATTAAAAGTGATGTGGGTCACTTGTCATTCTTCATCTACATTAATTGCTCCAACCATTAATGATCAATCTATTCCTTTATTAGCTCAATTAACCATTCTTGGTTGTAAGATTGATTCATCTTTTACATTTCACAACCAGATTTCTTCAGTTATCAAATCCTCTGAAAGGGTGCTGGATGCTTGGAACGCCCTCAGTGGAAGTGGTGGAGCAAATATAGTGACAGAATTCAAAATGGCATGGGTCAGACACAGTGGATCCCTTTATAGCAAGAGGATAAAATCAAAATACACATAACTATCTCTGATATCTCAACAAATAAGGGTGACCTGCACGGAGCGGTGGAGTCACCCCTAAACAAAGGCATGGGGAGAGGTGACCTGCACGGAGCGGCAGGTGCACCTACTCTTGCTACCTTGCTGGGCAGACTAGATGGACCATGCTGGTCTTTATCTGCCGTCATTTACTATGTAAGTTACTATGTATAGTTTGAGAAAGATACATTCTGTGAAACCATTTACACCATCTTAGGATTTTGTTTTTTGCTCTTATTTTAAATCGTATTGATTAATGTAATTCTTTGTATATCTGTTTATTACAATCTTCTATAAATCAAATGTAGTTGTTACAATCCTCAGCAGCTAGACTTTCAATAGATATTGGAAAGTTTGAGCATATTTCTCCTGTGTTGAAGAAATTACACAGGCTTCCTGTACATTTTCATTTTAAAGTTTGTACCATTATCCACAAGGTTCTTCAAATGAATTCTCCTCAGTATCTTTCTTCGGATGTAGTCCCCATTACAAGTGTCAATCCACTTTGATACAACTCCATATAATCGCCTTTTGGCTTCTACCACTGAGACTGCTTTTTCATGTTAAGATCCAATCTTATGGAATTCTCTTCCATCCCAATTAAGAGGGAAATCCAATTGTTAAATTGAAATCAATTTTAAAAACATGTATTTTTTTTACCCAAGCTTTCGGTCCTTTAGTTGATTAGAGTGACAATGAAATTTGTCAATTATTGGCGTGCTGAGTGACTATGTTGGATTTTCTCTTTTTATTCATGTGATATTGTATACTTTCTTTTCCTTTCTCATTATTTTTTATTACAAACCATATTAAAATATACCTTGGGCTAAAAAACGATTAATCAAATACTGAATAAACTCACCTAAACTAAACATAACAGAAGAGCAAAGGGTGCCACAAGCCCGCTTCTTTACAAGGTAACTTCAGAACAGGGCATGCTCGTGCTGTTATAAAAGAGCCTCCCAAACCCACCTGCACCAAGCTGAACCAGCTCCAGGGTAGGAGTAGGTGCCGGTAAGAACAGGCACCTATTTTATAAAACGTGCACAGCAGAGGCCCATCGATTCTCTGCCCCTGACGTATACCATGTAAAAGTAGGCAGTGTGATTTCTGCGCACCAACTGTTATGCACACATACTCAAAGCAATTTTACAAGTACTGAGCGTGTAAAACACTTTGTACACACTCAAGACACTATAAAATTACCCCCCAAATGCACAAGGAATAAGGCTGTTTTGTTTGTTTTTAGAATAAAATGTAGGGTTTGCATTCTTGAACGCAAGTAGCAAAAAATCAGTGCAGAGAACTCAGTAGGCTTCTATCACAATCAACAGCGTACCATATACGATTTTGGTGAACCCTCTATCACTCTCTCCCACAGCCCTCAGACCTCCAAGTCCTCACACAGTTGGTACATATTAAAAGTTATTGTGCCTCCAAATAGGAAACGGACTGAACCAGGTGCCTTTCTGATGCTTTTTCCATGCATTGAAAAATGCTAAAATTCAGCAAGCCCCATCCCCTGCTTAACTTACCTGGATTAAGATCAAGAGTTCACAGTTATTTTGGTCCAGGGCTATGTCAAAGGCCGTCTTATCGAACTTGCTGAAGGCGTGAACATCAGCACCATATTTAATGAGCATATCTACCACGTCTCGATGGTCATTCTCTGTTGCCCAGTGTAAGGCTGTCATCTTTAGCATGTCCTTGGCGTTGACATCTGCCCCATTCTGTCCAGGATAAATAAATAATAGTAACAAAAGAATGTGCTAAGCTTTCAACCAACTTTCAGGCCTTTCAACAAAGGCGGCATCACATATACTGAACAGCTGGTGTCCACTGCAACCATCTGCAGATGTTTTAGTCGAAACACCTCCCTCATGGCCAATTACTTTAAGTTCAAGAAATAACAACGGAAGGTTTGACATATCTAACTCAACATGCTGGCATGAGGTCAAAGGTGGCCAGTGGACTCTGTCTGCTACACAAATACGCTGCACTCGCTCAACGCTCACATCTTAATTACCCTAACCAGCAGTTCTACAACGTGTGCATGGCCATCAGCGGCAGCCATGTGAAGAGGTGTTCGATCCACTTTGGTCCGAGCGTCCCTGCTAACGCCCGCTCGGAGCAGCACTTCCGCTGTGGAGTAGTGACCGTACTGGGCTGCCAAATGAAGGGGTGATGTTCCCAACTGTAAAAACATCAAAAGTAGAATGCAAAGCTAGTACATTCAGATCCCAAAGGAAAGCAGGTACACACATGCAGATGCAAAGCAGAACTTCTAAACTAGCCAGCTCATAATTCACTTATGCTGAAATGCTTTCGGTCATGGTACAAAGAGAAAACAGCATTTCAGCTATAAGTTATTTTTAATAAAATATGGTGAGTGCTACCTTCTCATCTTCTCCCCAACTCCCTGCAAGGGTCTATAGAAAAAATGCTCATAAGACGGAAGCTAACAGCCCCAGGACAGGGCCATAGGGGGAAAAATGGGGTTTAGGTGTATTAGCCCATGAATTGCATGTCTTTAAACTGGGCTCATTTTAGAAATACAAATGGCTCAATCATGTACTGAATGACTACGTTTTCGAGACAGAAACCACATTGGGCTGTTCATCCATAATGTAGTATCATACAAATATAGAGAAGGAGGAGGAGGAGAGTGATCCTGGCCACCATGACAGAAGCCACCAAATGCTTGCTCAAAGAGAAATGTTTTCAAGACCTTCTTGAACCTCTCTACCCTTAAATAATGCAGCAAAATATTTCGGAGGGTGGGGGCTAGACCAAAAAATGCTGATTGGTGGGTCAATTCAAATCATAGCTGAGATGGATGAGGAGTCGTAAGTAAATTTTCATTAAGGCAGATCAAGGGAATAAGAGGAGACGCAAGAGACAGTAAGTATTACCTTAGCCCACCAACCTAGCAGTAGTGAAGCAACAAATAATTAACCAATTGAAAACACACCAAAAACTCATGGAAATATGGATACGTCTGGACAATGTTTAAAATAGGAACCTTGGACTGTGCCAACATGACGCACCCAGTCGGTGGTGAAGGGGGCACCATTGGCCATCAGCGTCCTAACTTCATCGTCCTCCCCTTTGCGAGCAGCTTCAAGCAACCTCTTTCCCAGGTCCACCAATGACATCTACAGATGAAAAAAAAAATATATATATATGCACACATACAAACAAACAGAACAAAACACCACTATGGTTTAACTGTGTTATGCGGAATATAAAATGGCATATAGCATGATTCCTGCAGCTATACAGCACTAGTTCTTGTGTCAAGAGCCATTCCCCAACTGACCCCCCAGTCACGGTTCACAAATGGCCAATTCCTTTTGATGCCAGCTGACAAAGATCTGGCACAGAAGAACCCCATCAGGTGGAACTTGAAAGGCGCACTGCCTAGCATAGAGGATTTGGTTTCCGTTCAAAGATAAAATATGTAAGCATACCGCTATTCATGGATCTGCAAAGATCTACACAAAGCTTCTCCATCTAAAGGTTGCTTGCTTCCCCCCCCCTCCCCGGTGCCCTTTCAGTGCTCATAAAAGATTTCTTCTCTCTTTTAATTGCATCTACTTGCTTGCTCCATAAGGAATAAATGCCTCAATTATGAGGCCTGGGAGTGAAATTATATTATCTATGAACTTCACCCTTTGCAGGCATTTTCAGGAGCAGGGTTTGCCAGGATTAATATATGTTTTGCAAATGCAGTAAAAGTCACATGGAGAGTTAATGAAAACTGAACTGGGAGGCCTTTTGGTTCATTAAGGCTGCTCTCAATTATTCACCAGCAAAACAGCCTGTTTTCGCTTTTTTCCTCCAATTAAACTCCCATTCCGGAGACACATTTCAATGGAATATGACATTATCTTCTGCTTTAGAGCTTTCATATGTTGGCATTTATAACGGCATCACAAAGTGTTTTCACTTCTTAGTGATAAGATACGCCTCAAAGTAATTTAACATAACAGGTTCATGTAGTCAAAAAATATCCTTACATTTCTAGGCCAAAAGAACACTGAGAAAGAGAAATGAACTTGGGGTGTGGGGGAAGCGACTCGGTTTTAGAATCTTCCGAAACATAAAATGTGATTATTTTCCTTTCTGATCTGTAAAAGCTTGCAGATCGGGATAAATATAAAACAGGATATATAAGCGCAATAAATACAACAGCTGAATCCTCTTAGCTTTCCAAGTTCACAGACTCAAAGCCAGTCTGAAGGTTCAGTGAGGAAGGAATTATCAGGAAAGCAATAGAGAATAAAACAAAAGATATCGTAATACTTCTGTATCACTCCATGATGCAACCGCACCTTGAGTGGGTGACCACAGTAGCATAGCATATGATGTCAGATAAAGACCAGTATGGTCCATCTGGTCTGCCAAGTATTGTGTGCAATGCTGGTCTCTGGATATCAAAAAAAGATCTATTCTAGAGGCATTATACAAGGCATAGAGAAGAGTGCCCAAAATGATAAAGGGTTAAAAAGCTTAAGGTTCTTCAGCATGGAGCAGAGATGTCTGAGGGGAGATATGATAGAAGCCTATAAATTCCCGAGTGGAGTGGAACAGCTAAACATGGATCAATTGCTTTCTCTTTCAAAGACTAGGGGTCACACCATGAAGTTACAAAGTAGTAAATTTAAAACAAATAGGAGAAAAAAATATTTTCGCTCAAACATCTAATTAAGCTCTGGAATTCGTTGCCGGAGGATGCAGTAAATCAGTTAACTTTTTTTTTTTACTGCCATCAAGTGAGTGCTGACTCCTGGCGACCCAGCTGCCTCTGGGTTTTCTTGGCAAATGTATCACTGAAAGTAGATTGCCGGGCCTTTCCTTCCAAGGCCATGGAGGGTAAGGTGACTTGCCCTTGATCTTCTGGGTACTAGAAAGTTGCTCTAATCACTAGGCTGCTCCTCCAGTTAACATAGCTGGGTTTAAGAAAGGTTTGCACAAGCATGGAATCTGTCTACTGTTTAGGATCCTGCCGGGTACTTGTGACCTGGATTGGGCACTGTTAGAAACAGGATACTGGGCTTGATGGACCTTGCTCTGACCCAGTATGGCAAGTCTTATTTTCTTGACCTGGGTGAGTAGTCGATATTTGACGTGCATTGCCTTTTCACTGCAGAGACTGAGAGTCTGGGTAGTGCTGCTCCGTGTCGGTTTCACTTGAGCACAGGAAAGACAGACTTGGAAGATAGGATTTGCTCTTCTGAACTGGAGGATACTCCTGGCCTTCTGTAGTTTATTGCCCCCTTCCCCTCACAGTAAAGTGCCATTGTTGTTCAGATTACAGAGCAGTGATTTAGTATTTTTCTCAGACCTAATTACCAACAACAGCAAATTAGTAGCTAGTAGAGTAATAGGTCCATTTTACTGTATATTGTAAGTGCTATTTCATTTAACAATTTAGTCAGATAATATACAATAAAATAGAACTGTTCATCTACTAGCAATTAATTTGCTGGTGTTGGTAATTAAGTCCGAGAAAAATATTAAGTCACTCCTCTCAGGCTCAATTTGTGTGTATTATTAATATCTTCTTGACCCCATTGTGGATCCTTGTGAAGAGGAGAAATATGTAGAAGCTGATAAGGATAAAGCAGAACTGCTTAACAAATATTTATGTTCTATGTTCACCGATGAAGGGCCAGGAGCACAAAAAACAACAACAACTCATTAATAGGAAGAGAAACGAGCCAGATCTCTACTCTCTCTTAAAATTATGCGTACGTTTTTTCCTATCATCGGTATGATATTCTGGATTCCCAGGCACATATTTGGCAATTTGATATACAATAATGAGATTTCTCATAGCCTGTGGGTAGAAATTTAAGGCATTCCCCTTGGATGTTTGAATTTTATTCTTGATTTCCCTTCACGATCGACTAGTTTTGGGGTCCCCTTCCTTCCTATGCGGACGTTGTTCTCTCCTTATCTTGCGCATAGAGATAGATTTATTTATCCATTCACTCATTTATTTATTATCATCTTGGGAACCGTTTCAGTGACATAGGTAGTTTTTTGCCTTTTCCGCTAGCAGTGTTTACACTATAGTAATCCTATTCCCTGGTGGATGATTTCCTCTGTTTTGTGCTCTCTCCTTTTACAGTATCCCTGGATAGTGTGACAGGATTTGCCATTGGCCTCCAGTTTTTAAATAAGTTTTTTTAGTGGTGAGTTTATCATTTATTTATTTACAAGCTTTTATATACCGCGCTATTCATCATCAGCGCGGTTTACAAATTAACAACATTATACTTAAAACATATAACATATGTCAAGTTTACAGATAACAGGGAATAAAACCGGGACAACTGGGGTAACAAATATTAACAACTATGTACAGTAAATTAGAATGTGTTTTGGACTCTATAGGCTAAGGATAACGAGATTATAATTTAGGACGAGCAATACAGTTTGATTAACCATAGTCGTTGGTTAGAGTTGGAAGGGGGGGGGGGAGATATTGCCTTGAAAGAAGTGTTGCTGGAAGAGGTGTGTTTTTAGGGCTTTTCTGAATTGGGACAGGTCTTTTTGTGATCTGATGTTGGTTGGCAACATGTTCCAGCATCTGGGGGCGAAGGATGAAAATGCTCTCTTGATAGTGGTCTGAGTAAGTTTTGGTAGGTCTTTTGGGGCCATTAATGCGTTTTCAGTTGCAGATCGTCTAGATCTGGTATCCTGTACGTGGTCAAGGAGGTCAGTTAGCGAGGATGCTGATATTCGATGGAACGCTTTAAAGGTCAGGAGTAGGGCTTTGTATAGAATCCTACATGTTATCGGGAGCCAATGAAGATCGATCAGTATGGGAGTAATATGTTGGCTTTTTGAGGCTCCATAAAGAACCATGTTATTTATACGCTTTTCTGTTTTGTCATCTGGTTCAGGCTTTATGCAAAGGTGTTTTTTTACATCTCTTTCCATCTGGTTATTTTTAAGTTCTATTTATTATTTTCATTGGATTATACATATTATATATGTTTTTATGTTTAATTTTTATGATGGACTTTCTGTACATTTGTTTAAATTATTTATTATGGAATTAATGTTTATATTTGATGTTCTATGAATTGTATTATTTATGTTTTTATCTTTGCATGTACGTTTATACATAAGGTCGCAGTCCCCTGAAGAAGGCTTTGGCCGAAACGTGTGTTGGGCAGACCCGATTAGTCAATAAAGCTCTTTTCCTCCAATGGCGTGGCTCTCCTGCTCCTTTGTGCTGTTTTGAGTCTGCAGGAGGGGCTCCCTTTCTTGCAGTCTCTGTCAAACCATAGGACAGAAATAGAGGCAGGCAGGCAGGGGGAGGAAACAGTAAACTATGGCATGAATGGTGTGAGGTCAAAGGACTGTAAGAAAAGGTGAGTCTTCAGTTTTGCCTTGAACGTGTGAAAAGAGAGTTCAAGCCTTAAGTCAGAGGGGAGGGCATTCCAGAGAGAAGGACCAAGGAAAAAGAAATCAGAATTGCGAGTGGATTGTAAGCAGGCTTGAGAGGCAGAGGGGAGGTATAACCGGTTAGCGTGAAGGGACCAGAGGGTGTGATGGGGGGAGTGGAGATGAATGAGGTCTGAGAGGTACAGGGGAGTGCTGGTGTGGATGACCTTGTGAACTAGGATCAGGATCTTGTACTGAACACGGAACTGTATGGGGAGCCAGCTAAATTAAAAATAGGCAAAGCGACGGGGCCACATGGGATACATATGAGAGTAGTGAAGGAACTTAGGGAAGTTCTGGTGGCTCTACTGGCCCCTACCCCCATCTGCCCATCCCGAAGACAGCTATATGTGTCGTAACAGTACAAACTGCATCAAACTTTCCGCCAATTCTCATATACACCCCATTGTTCATGGACATGGTTAAAACTAGCTTGTAGTCGTGCTGTCACCTCAGTCATATAGCAAATCCACTCCAGTCTATTAGTGACTTCAGAGACAGCAGACAGCAGTTTGTTTTTCTAGCATTTGGCCATTGCCATGCATGCCGCCATTATGCACATCCGGACTGGCACCGGGCCTACTCTGGTAAACCCCGCCAGAGACAAGTTCAGTAGGCAAGAGGCTGGCTGGAGCTCAATCCGCTCCCCCACTATGTTCCCAAGTAGTCCCTTTTCCCAGTATTTAACTACTTCTGGACACCCCCACCACATATGGATGAAGTCGCAGACTTGTCTGTGACCCGCCAAAACTTCCCATCTTTTACCAACCCCAGCTTATGCAGCCTAGCTGGATCCCAATACATACTGTAGAGGACTTTATAACCGTAGTCTACCAGAGGTATCGCTACAGAAAGTTTCCTAGTGTGCTCAAAGACATCTTTACATTTCTGCTCCCTTATCTTCTCCCCCAAGTGCAACTCCCACTACTTGCAATACCGAGGCTCAGCCTTAGACCCTTTGAGTAGCAGTTTGTACAGGGCCGAAAGTAGTCCCCTTGAACCCTCCCATATAGACTACTTTAGTTCAAACTCCATCCTCTGACTAAGGAAGTCACTCTTGGACTAGCTGGACGGCACATAGTGCCGCACTTGGTTATAATAGAACTCATGCCCCTCTGTCATCTGAAATTGTTGTTGTAGTTCCTAAAACTGAACACCCCCCTTTATTATCCACTAGTTGTCCCACCACTCACAGTCTTGCCTCCTGCCACTCTCAAAAGGTATCATGCATAATACCAGGTTTAAAGTCGGCATTATGCTGAATAGGCGTGTGCCAGAACAGCAGCTTCTTCCCATACAGTCACTTCCGATATTGAAACCACACTTGCAAGGTATTGGACACAAAGGAGGTAATCTCTCCACTTTCCCTACCACGCTCTGGTAACCAAATTGCACTTCCTAACGGAATAGAGTCACTCAGCTCCTGCTCAATCAGAGCTCATTGTTTTTCCTGTTCCCCCTTCCCGCACTCGATCAGCCCATTCAACACAGTTCCACGTGATTCTGATCATTTTCAAAAATTATACATAATATTTTTCCAGCAACCCTTCAACCTTTACTTATGATGAGACCTAACAATAGGCAGAGAAGATCTTCTTGCGAGAATTTAATATCTATACCTAAGCAACTTACAAGCACAAAGCAAACAACTTATAACCATGCCTTATCTTTATACCTTCATCATTTTGCAACTCTTTGTCAGGGGAATTAAGATCCATATCTGATCAAATATTTCAGGAAAGCCCTGAAGACTCAGCTCTTCAGGGAGCATTTTGGACCTGATATGTTAATCTAGTCTGCATTTGATTATATCTCCTTATTTTATGTTTTTTGTAATACTCCAAGTTAACATTCCCTGTTTAATGTATTCATTTGTGTTTGATATAAACAACATTGAATTTAAGAAATGCAGTATAGAAGACCTGCTAAATAAATAAATGATACAACTGAATATCCAAACTCCCATACCGCCATCCCTTTTATCCTGCACCAGAACCTCTCTCGGCATCCGTAGGGGTCTCTTCCTCCAAATAAAGTCAAATATGCACCTCTGCCAGACTCTCAGCATCACCTCCTGAATGTGAACCAGCAGCATATAAATAAAAATAATAATCTGAGTAAGACATTCATTTTAATAGCTGCTATCTGCCCCATCCATGACAAGTGAGCCTATCCCAGTGCTCTAAGTTCCCCCTTACTACCACAGCCAGAGCTTCTCATGATTTAATTTATATAATTCCTCCCAATTAGGTCCCACCTGTATTCCCAGATACCTAATCACTCCCATAATCTATCTTCCAGATCCCTCTCCATTTGTACTTTTAAAATCTCAGTTCTGGCCATGTTCATCTTATAGCCTGAAGGACTACTATATGCAGAAATTTCCTGTAATTGGGAGGGAGAACGAGTTAGCCAGAAGTGTAAATCACATCATCCGCAAATAATCCTATTATGTACTCCCCCCGCACCACCCATAGACCGACTATGCTTTCATTAGTCCTCACTTTCTCTGCCAGGGGCTCTATAACCAAGACAAAAAGGAGAGGTGACAGGGGGCAGCCCCTATCTAGCGGGAATTCCTTGGAGTAGGCCCCATTGACTCTAATCCGCGCTTTCGAGCTCTAATCCAGCCTATAAATCCTTCCCCCAATCCCACCCTCGCCAGCACCTGAACCATAAAGTCCCAAGCCACACAGTCAAATGCTTTTTCAGCATCTATCACCACCAACACGGAATCCTCCCCTCTCTTCCTAGCCTTCAAGATCAGATTCAGAAACTTCCACACATTGTCCTTCGCCTGCCTCCCAAGTATAAATCCCACTTGGTCATCCCTGACCAATTTCGCAATACCACATTACAATCGATAGCCAAGAACCTTGGCCATCAGTTCTGCATCGGGGTTAATCAAGGAAATCAGTCAGTAGGACCCACAAACTGTTTTGTCCTTCATGGACTTGGGGATCGCCGTAATTCCTGTAGTATATATTCAAGTCGAGCACTCGTCCCCCTGAAATGTTTTGTAGTAGCATGCAGTGAACTCTTCTAATCCCGGGGACTTCCCTGTCTTCATACTCACAATAGCTCCCCGAACCTCTTGCCCCGTTTTCTCGACCTCCAACTGCGTTGATTCCATCTCGGAGAGCATACACATAGAGCACCCCCCACCCCAGATAGGCCCAGATCTCTTCCTCCATTGCCTGCTGCACACAACTATACAACCCCTGATAATACTGTCGGAATATCTCTTTCATCTCTGCTTCTCCGAATTTCAGCCCCTCAATTACCATCATGCAACTTCAATATTTGCTGCTGCTTGATTTGGGCCTATAGCTTAGAAGCTAAGAGTCTTCCTACCTTACCCCCCATTCAAAAAGCATTTGCTTCACTCTCTGATTTAAACGCGGTATCCCAATGCATCATACTCAACAACTGGTGTCTAAACTCTCTAATCCTACTAATACAGCCCCACTCTCCAAATCCAGAGTGTCGTCCTTCCAACCTTCTCAACTCCTCCCAAACATCCTGTTCCTCTTTCTGTTTCATCCTTTTTTGGTATGTGGCTTCCAACAGTAGTACCCCCCTCACCACGGCTTTTAATCCCAAAAGACACCCTTACTCACCTCTCTCCCCGCATTCAAATGAAAATAATCTTTAATTGTCCTGCATGCACACCTTCTCCACAGTAGCTTCATTCTCCAATAATGAATCATTCAGCCTCCAGAACCTCAGACCAGACTCCTTCTGTCCCCACCACAACTTCAGTCCTATAGGTGCATGACCAGATCTTTAAACTCTAATGAGACAGCTCTTGCCTATGTCTAGTGACTTGTTCCTGGCCATATACAAAGGCCTTTACTCAGTCCTCATTCTCCTTGACCTTTCTGCTGCTTTTGACACTATTGACCACCACCTTCTCCTTGACACATTGTCCTCACTTGGTCTTAAAAAGAGAACCAGGACAGGACAGACCCCCTATCTCTCCCATCGCTTTTTCAGTGTCTGTTCTGGTGGTTCCTCCTCTACTGCCATCCCACTCTCATTTGGTGTACCCCAAGAGTCCGTTCTGGGTCCTCTCTTCTCTCTCTCTATACCCAGTCCCTTAGTGCTCTGATCTCCTCCATGGATTTCAGTATCATTTTTAAGCCAATGACTCTCAGATCTAAATATCTACACCTGATATTTCTCTGACACCCAGGCCCATATCTCTCCCTGCCTGACCTCGCTACCTGAATGACTCACCAACGTTTCAAATTGAACATGGCCAAAACCGAACTTCTTATTTTACCCCCTAAACCCTCCTTTCTGTTTCATCAGCCTACAACCTTGAGGTCATTTTTGATTACTTCCTCTCTTTCTCCACACATATCCAACAGACAAAACCTGTCGTTTCTTTCTCTATAATATTAAAAAAATGTGCCCCTTTCTTTCTGAACATACTACTAAGACACTTATCCACTCTTTAGTCACCTCCCATCTCACTACTGCAAACCTCCTCCTTGCTGGTCTCCCTCCGAGTCACCTTTTTCCCCTTCAATCTGTTCAGAACTCTGCTGCGCAGCTAATTTTCTGCCAGTCCTGATATATTCATTTAACCTCTCTTCTCAAGTCACTTCATTGGTTCCCCTTCCATTTCTGTATCCAATTCAGACCTATAAATGCATTCATTCTACTGCTCATCACTAACTTTCCTCTCGCCTCTCCCTACACCCCTCCTCGTGAACTCCGCTCTTCGACCGGCCTGCTTCTCTCTATGCCCTTTTCTTCCACTGCCAATTTCAGACTTTGATCTTTTCACCTCGCTGCCCCTTATGCCTGGAACAAACTACCCGAGTCTATACGTCAGGCTTTATCTCTACCCCTCTTCAAATTCTTAAAGCTAACCTCTTTGTGGCTGCTTTTGGATTCTGATTCCTTGTTTTCTTTGTGTCTCCTTACCTTTCCCTATTTGTATTCCTTATTCTCAACTTTTGTATTGTCTGTCTTGATTAGATTGTAAGCGCTGATGAGCAGGGACCGTCTCTTATATGGATCTGTACAGCGCTGCATATGCCTTGTAGCGCTATATAAATGATTAACAGTAGCAGTAATTGAACTGATGTCTACTTGTGCTATACGCTCTGCTCATGTGCAGTCCAAACAAAACATGTCTATCCTACTATAACTGTGATGCAGTTGGGAGTAAAAGGTGCACCGCTTTCCCCGCCCCTCCCTTACTCTCCAACTATCCACCAAATTAAAGGTATTCACTAATTGCACCAATTTTTTTCCTATGTGCCCTGCCCCCATACTTTGACTCCCCCCCCCCTCCAAATTGTCCAGCCGGACCCCTTGTTAAATTAAAATCCCCTCCCAATATTAGCAGGGTTGCAGAGAAGTTCATTAGTTGCTCTCTCACCTCTGCAAAAAAAGCACCTTGCGTTGTGTTTGGAGCATTAACATTTGCCAGCACCGCCTCCAGCCTATCAATAAGTACATGCATCAAGAGGTAGTGGCCATTAACATCCTGTAATTGCTGTGATATCATGATTACCCCCCCCCCCCCCGCTTTCTTTGGGGCCCCTTGCTGGGCAGAAATACATTTGGGTATCATTTACAATTTAATAAATAAGCCTGCGCGCTCTTTAAATGGGTTTCTTGAATAAAGAATACATCAGCTTCCCAGCGGGATGCCTCCTCCCAGAGCAAGCTGCACTTATGCCATGATTCTACGTCCTTAACATTCATCAAGACAAACCAACACCATCTGAGCTGATCAGCCACACCCATGATTTAGAGTCTCCCCTCTCCCCTGGGGGATCTCCCACCCCCCACTTTCCCCCCTCAACTCCTCTCGGACACCTCAATCGCACTCTCCTACCATGGAGTAGTGACCCACTCACCAGATCACCTATACTTTTAAAATAGTTAGCACATACCACACCCTCTCTTCCAACCCTTGCAACCCCCACATTCTTACCCACCTGTGTTCTCCTTCAGCTTATACCCCCCACAAGCACTCCTCACACACTCATCTCAAACACATTTACTCCCCCCCTCCGAGCCTTCCCTCATCCATATCCCCTCCACTCTCTCACTCCCCTACTCCTTAAATCTCCTACCCTTCCACCCTCATTCCTCTTTAGATCCAGTAAAGTCCAATGCAGTCCTTAACCGGCAGCACAGAATCCAATGGAACCTACACCTAGCCCTCTCAGCTCCACTGGCCTGCTTGCTCCTCAGTTCAAGTCGCTTTGTTTTTCTGCATTGTCTGCTGTTTCTTCTGCTCCATGTGCAAGAGTATCTCTGGTGCTTGCTTGCGACTTCCTCAGCTGCAACATCCTGTAGCGTAATCCCTTCAATTTCCATCTCTCGAAGTTCTTGCTCTTGAGGTGTACTTGATTTTTTAGTAACTCCATTTACCATAAGCATGATCCCGAAAGGATACAGCCATCTATAGCGTATTTGCCCCTGTAGTAGACGCATCGTTATTGGCCAATAGGTCTTTCTAACTCACTGTGGCTGCTGCTAAATCATTATAGATCACTACCTGTCACCCTTTCCATCCCCAACTTATTGAGGGATCTCATTTTTTGTACAAGCCTTCCCTTCATAGCATACTCATGTAAGCATACAATGATGTCTTGTGGACAAGGATGAGGATTAAGTAAAGGCCCTTCAAAAGAAGCTATTACTGAGTAGTATAAGGCAGACTGCTGAGAATCAAAAGTATAATGCAAAAATCAACTCAAGTGCTCAATTGTACCAATACGGAACCAAAAATGCACACATCATGTTTCAATTATATGAGCGGTATGAATACTTTCCGGACATCCTTTACCCTGCTCTGCAAAAACACTGTGCATCAAGACGTGTGCAGCATCGTTTAGAGTTCTTTGTAATAACAGTGATTATAGATCCCCTGAAGAAACGATAGTGAAATGCGACGGGAGCACCTGTGGAAGGCGTCGGGATCAGAGAGTGTGATGGGAGCGCATTGAAGAACATTTAAACATGAGTTAAATGTTTGTTGAATTTTGAAGTCAACATCAGTAGAGTTAAGATTCAAGTTTAAATGATATACTGTTATGGAATGAGAACAGAGCTCCATCCGCCCTTTTAATCATTTAAAGAAAGTATGTTGCTGGTCATTGATGCTAATAGGCACTATTGTTAGACATGACTCAATTATGTAATCAAACTCTGGACTTCGTTACCAAAGGATGTAGTAAAAACTGTTAGTATAGCTGGGTTTAAAATAGGTTTGAACAAGTTTCTGGAGGAAAAGTCCATAAACCATTATTTAAGAAGACCAGGGAAATCCACTGCTTACCCCTAGATAAGCAATGCGGAATCTGTGTACCTTTTTTTGGAACTGAAGGTACTTGTGACCTGGGTTAGCCACTATTGAAAACAGGATACTGGGTTTGATGGACCTTGATCTGACCCAGTAAGGAATATCTTATGAGTATGTTTTATATTATGATATTGAAGAAATCAAGTAAGCACCAGAACCAATTTGCGCTTTCATATAGCAGAGCCTAGGCATTACAGCATGGGATCAATGCTATTTGAGACATAATCAAACTAAATATTACTGTGCCAGTATGCAAATGCTTCCGTCTTTTTTTTCTTGCCCTTCTCCTAAACAAGACAGGAGAATGTTTTTCCCGAGCTGTCTAGCAGCCTTATGTTTATTTAAAGGTAAAAGCTTTCTCCTATTTACAAAACTTCCCTATCGAAATTTCATAATCTCATCTTCTTTTCATGGCTGATGCTGGCTGAGTTTGAACTATGTGCCTCCCCCCCTGGTTATCGTGCTATTTCCGCTCCCAGAGCCTCCTGTAAGGGCAGTGGGTGGGGTTGCTGTCATTCATAGGTCCTCCCCTTGCTAGTATCTGAAGTCCAGGTATCACTGCCACAGAGCTCTGAACCTCTCCTTATTAAGTTTGGACCTTCGCCAAGTGCCCACCTCCTACTCCTCTACTGCCCCCCTTCGCTACAACAGCCTGTTTGGGAGATTGTCTATCAACTCATTCTCGACCTCATGATCGCTCACCCGGATCACTTGGCCTTAAGGGATTTTAACGACCATTTTGACACTCCAACTCGAGCCTGCAATAGATCATTCTACACCTTCTTAACAGATCATGATATTCAGCAACACATACACTCGTCTACACACAGCTGGACACACCCTTGACTTTATCCTTATCCACCAAGCTTCTAGGGTGCTCCCTTCTAAAATAAGAACAGTTCCCTTACCATGGACAGACCATGTCCTGCTTCTCTTTGAGCTTTTTCTGCTGTCCCAATAAGTTCCATTGTTCCCTTCTCATTCACGCACCGTCACATAAAGGAATCTCTCCCAAGATACCTTGGCAGCCTTTCCAGCTGCCGATACCCTTTTTTCAGAGGCCTTCACAACGCTTTTTGTGAATGCCCAGGCCACTACCTGGCATGATACGCTATCCAAGGCCCTAGATAATACTGCCCCCCTCAAGACTCACACTCGCCCCTTGCAGAGATCCCACAAATGGTTTCATGCCGGGTTGCGCTTCCTCAGGCAGCCAAGAGATCTCGGTGAAAATCTAGATCTGCCCCTTCACAGCTCGCTTTAAAAACTGCCATACCTATTATCGTGCTCAGGTCCAGGCTGCTCAAATATTATTAAGACTTTCTTCTTTTCACCAAATCAGTTTTTTCGGTAGTAGGCCAACTCTCTACACAACAACAGGATCAGCAGGATCTGTCCAGGTCTGCCCTCCTCTGAGGAACTGGCAGGCTTCTTCTTTGATAAGATACAACAGCTTAGGATTGCTCTTCCATCCTTCCCTCGTTTCTCACCACCAGACCCTGATATTCCGGATCCACCTAGCACCACGGTCTAACTTTACCCTATATCATTGTCGTGACCTCGCTCGAACGCTGCATTCTACTCATAAAACCTTTGGACCCTATCCCTTTCTCATGGCTAGGTGAACCATCCCTTGGCTTGCTTCCCATTATGCAGGAAATTATAAATAATAGCCTCTTATCTGGTGTAAGGCCTGACTCGTGGAAGAAGACCACACTTAGACCCATTCCTAAAAATCAGCAGGGTGATCCTTGCAACCCCCAGAATTACCGCCCCATTTCTAATTTACCATTTCTATATAAGGTGGTGGAAAGAACAGTCTTCAGACAGCTCTCCGACCATGTTGAACATATCCGTACCCTTCACCCTCGGTAATTGGACTTTTGTCCCTGCACAGCATGGAGACGTTCATCATGGAGGTCCTAAATGAAATTCACAGGGCCAGGGACCATGGTAAGATAGTGATTGCTGTCTCTTTGGATCTATCGGCCACCTTCGATTTAGTTGATCATAATTTGCTTTCAGCCCGTTAATATAACCCTGGCATTTGCAGGAAAGTTCTTTCCTGGTTCTCCTCATTTCTATATGACCGTTCCTCTCAGGTCAGTATCCTGAAGGACACCTCCGCCCCTCGTGATCTTTTGTGTGGGGTCCCACAGGATTCAACTCTCTTGCCCCTGCTCTTTAATATATTTCTTAGCCCCCTGGGGTTAAGCAGTAAGAGAGCTACAGATGTCACTTTATCAACAATTAGCTCCCTGACTGAAGACCAAACACAGTTTAGGACAACTATCCACAGAGTCACCATGAATCGACATCAACTCAACAGTACTTAACACCATCAACAACATGGTTAGGTGATACTCTGTTAGTAAATTGTGATGTTATCATGTTGAATTTATGGATATTGATTTATTCACGAAACCTGTTATAACACCCTTAGAACACGAAAGTCATCAGGATGGTTTATAATGTAACAAAAATATATATAAGCAGTTTACAGTGTGTTCCATATTTTACCTGTTGTAATTTAATTGGAGCATTTTGAAGGAAGAGTGAAAAGTATGTACAGTATATCAAGAAAGATGCACAGAAAGAAGAAATCTCTCAGACCAACCCAAGACAGGGTTGGGGGGCAGTCTGAAACTGTTCCTATCTCAAGGAAGTCTGATGTATGCTTAAGCCTCAGCTTTCAAGGGAGGCGACCCCGGTTTAGAGTCCTAAGTCTACTGGCCTAAGCTGGAGGTAGATGAGAATGCTTATAACCTCCCCATAATGCTCTGCCTAAAAATAGTGGGTGTAGAGACTTTACATGTTATCCCTGCTTCTTCATAAATTTGTCTTGACTAGACTGTAAGCCAGATTTTCCAAGTTATCCAGCTGGAGGAGGGAGACATTTTGGCAGTCTTAGTTTTGAACCGATTCTGTCCAGGAGAGCAGTGCTCCTGTTCCCATAATGCATCAGGATGGGATTGTCAGAAATCCAGCACGGTCTCAAAATTTCTCTCCTGGATCTGAGTAGCCTGGCATCTCTGGTAAGCTCCACAATGCAGGGATTGTGTCCTATGGGCACAACTGAGGTGCACAACAAAAAAAACCAAAAAGGTCAGTAAGAAAGCCACCAAATAAACGTACTCAGCCTGACATGGCCAAGGATCTTGACATTTCTTTTTCAGAATGCATTATTTGGCCCTGAAGCAGGCAGATCATGCCAAAAAACGGCCGTGTTGGGCTGATCACATTTTTTTTCCTGTGGCTTTTTTTTACCGACTCTTTTTTGTTTTGTTTTTGTCGTGGACCTTTGCTGGTAGGAGTTTCCACTGTAGACCTAAGTGGTCTTCCTCAGAAGTAGGTGATGGTTAGGGATGCTGTGAGAGCCCCAGGCAACATGAAACACTGGCACCTAGTGAGATCCGATGTTGGATCCATGATGGCAGCGTTCAGGAGGGAGTCCGGATGCGTGGTCCCCTCCCCACCAAGGACTGTCCTTGCAACAAGTGGGCGGAGAGCTCCGAGAGAGGAATTAAATAGTAAAAAAAAACTCCCAAGTGGATTCCAGGGGCGCCAGGAGCCCAGCGATGGCTGTTCCAATTCATCTGGAAGCCCCCAAAAGGCAAATAACCCGCCATTAATTACAATATTAATATATTAACCACCACACCCATAGCAAGACCTGTCGGGGAGGGGGGAGACCGGGCACGTCCCCCTCCCACAATGTGCAGCCCGTTGCCACCCGCGCGCAAGTCTCCAAGGAAGCGTTTCAACTGAAGATTTAAGAAAGACAAAGAAAATAAACACCCGTCATCTCTTCCCCCCCCACTCACCGCCACGGTCTCCCGCGCTCCAGCCCAGCCCCCGCCCGCACAGCGCCAGCTTGCTTCTTGGGACGGGGGAAGCTCCGGGGTTTGCTTTGTCTTTCCTTTGATCAAAACAATTAAAATAACTTTTGTTCTTTTGACTAGTTTTCTTTGGTATTGTGTTTTTATATATTAATATAATATATAATAACGTCATATAATATGTCTAATGTTTACTTTATTATCCCTATCATCATGAAAGAAGTTATAAAATGGACACCTAGATACCGGAAGCGGAAAAAGAATTCTGCCCTCTAGGCGCCCGCGCATGCGCTTCTCTCCCGTGTTTCCATGTCGCAGACCGAACAGGTGCGCATGCGCTCCTTACCTGTTGTCCTAGGCTCTCGTCAGTGCCGGCAAGATGCGCTTGCGCATTTTTTCCTCTGTTTCCGCCGGAAGTGCTAAAATACGTTGGAAAGTAAAAAAACCCGCAAGATCTAATTCTAGTTATCCATTACATTTTTCAGATCTTTCTATTTCGTAGAGTCCTTGCCTATAATAAAAGACTTTGGACCTTCATGAGTATTTTATTCATAGCGCTGGTTTAGCTGAAATATGGTAGAAAAGAGGAAAAAAACCACATTCTGGCCGAACGTCACCCAAGATAAAAACAGAAAGGTAACGGCAGGAAAATACCATATTGCCTATCCAGTCTGCCCTTCCATACAACTACTATAGTCTCTCTTTTTCTGCTGTGTATGCCTTGTTTATGTTTATTTGAATTTGATATACCGCTCAGGCTGAAGCATTAGAGCGGTTTACAATAATATATTATTTGAGGAAACATGAAAGGAACGCCATTTATAAGATAGGACAGAGTAGAGGAAAGAAACAGACAAAAGGATAGGCAAAGAAAGAGAACAGCATGTTACCATAATATATGTGTATGACAATCCATGCCACATCTCCACATCTCTTGTAGCGCTATATAAATGACATAGTAGTAGTAGAGATCTGTGTCCTATGCTTTATTTTTTTAAAATTCAGATACTGTTCTTGTCTCCACTGGGAGACTTCCGCGCATTGCCTTTAACCTTTCCTAGCTTTTGCGGCTTCATTGAAGCAGCCGCCAGCGTGAAGGTAAAGGCTCTTCACGTTGGTGGGCTGTGCAGAGGGAGCCGGGGCCTCGCGCAGGCTTCCCTGGCTCCCTCTG
This sequence comes from Ichthyophis bannanicus, assembly GCA_033557465.1. Lineage (NCBI taxonomy): Eukaryota > Metazoa > Chordata > Amphibia > Gymnophiona > Ichthyophiidae > Ichthyophis > Ichthyophis bannanicus. The sequence continues at coordinate 49,592,308 of CM066048.1, read as the reverse complement.
CAGCCCCTTAGACAGCACGGGGCTCTTTGGAGGGGAGGGGGTGGCTAGGACTGGATGGGCTGTGATGGGGGGTGGAAACGACCGGAAATGGGCTGTGATGGAGGGGGAGGAACAGACTGGAAATGGGCTGTGATGGGGGGGGGGGAATGGACTGCAAGTGGGCTGTGATGGGGGGGGGGAAACGGACTGGAAATGGGCTGTGATGGGGGGAGGACTGCAAGTGGGCTGTGATGGTGGAGGGGAATGGACTGCAAATTTATTTTATTTATTTAGACAGTTTTGTATACCACCTTATCCTTCAATCAAAGTGGTCACAACACAATTGGGGGATACATTTAACATGAGGGGATATGAGACACACGCGCTAATACTTACAGGGAACATGGGCAATGGAGGGTTACGTGGTTTGCCCAAGACCACAAGGAGCACCTGTGGGACTAGAAACCCCAGTCCTTCCAGCCCAAGGTTGCTGTCCTCTAGTGGGATTTGAACCCCCGACCTCCCAGCCTGAGGTAACTTGCCACAACCACTTCTCGCAAATGGGCTGTGATGTTGGGGGAGGGGGGGTAGGACTGCAAATGGGCTGTGATAGTGGGGGGGGGGGGATGGATGAAAGGGCTGTGATGGTGGGGGGGACTTGGACTGGAAATGGGCTGTTGAAGAGCTGGAATAGCACTGGAAATGGGCTGATGGGGGCTGGAATAGGACTGGAATAAGACTGGAAGTGGGCTGATGGGAGTTGGAATAGGGCTGGAAATGGGCTGATGGGGAATCTTGGAGTGGAAATGGGCTGATGGGCTGGAATGGAACTGGAAAACAGCATATGGGGGCTAGGACTGGAAATGGGCTGATGTGGAAGTTTGGGAGATTGGGACTAGAAGGGGGCAGATGCTGAGTGAGTCTAGAACTATAAGTGGAGCTGATTTTGGGGGAGGACTAGAAAGGGATGGGGAATGAGAATGGAGAGGGGAAAATATATTTTGTGTGGGAGGGAAGAAAAGTCTACGATGGGCTGGGTATTGGAAAAGTGGAGATTCAGAATGGAAGGGTGAAATTTGAGTGGATGATAAAGGAATAAGGAAAGAAATGGAGAAAAGAGCAAAAGGGGAAAGATCAGTATGTTAAAGCAGATATAGAGAAAAAATTTGGAAAAAAATCTAAAAGAGAAGAAAGGACAAATGGATAGCTCGCAGAAGACACGAAGAAACCAGAAGAAAGTGACTGGAACAATTGCAACTGAAAAAGAAAATGCACAAGCAACAAAAGGTAGAAACATACTTGTTTATTTTGAATTTATTAACTGGAATATATCAGCTCTGGGAAATGTGCATCGTTAACATCTTTTGTGTTTTGTTTAGTACAAGAGGAAATTAATTTATAGTTTTATTTCTCCAGTGTTGTTGTACCTCCCAAGTTTGGCTTTTGGGGTTCCCAGTTTAATTATTGTCTTCCTATTTCTAAATTGTGATCCCTTGTTCTCTGGTGACGGTCTATGTTCTGCATTTTAACCAAGCTGAAGTATTCTGTTCATGTAGTTTCTATTTGACCGTGTCACTTGTTCTCTTTCCCCAGTAGGAGATGCTTTGGTGTTCTCTGAGATGTATTGGTTTAATATTTGCAGTGTTGCCTTTTGATAGGTAGGGTTTGGTGCTTTGTGAGTCCTGGCAGAGCTGTTTTGATATGGTGGATTTGCGATGAGTTCTAAATGGTCAGTGTTTATAGTACTTCCTAATGGCCTGGCAGTTGGCACTGGAATATAGTAACGAAGAAATCTGTTAGTCTTTCTTTATCCAGACACTCATTAAGAAGCATGTTTGCTAAAAATGCATGTTAACATTATGCAAATATTTATGCAAATGAGGCCCCACAATTAATCTCCGCACATGGCCCCGCATGCCCTTGGGCCGCCCCTGACTGACTGGTTTGTTCTTTGGGCAGTCCATGGTATACACAGTATTCATCGCCAGCACCATAATTCAAAGGCATCAATTTTCTTCCTGTCTATTTTTTTTACTGTCCAACGTTCGCATCCATATGATGTTATTGAAAATACTATGGCCTGGACAAGTCGAATCTTTGTATGGAGAGAGGCATCTCTGTTCTTGAGAATTTTGTCTAGATCTTTCATAGCCATTCTACCAAGAGCAATACATCACTGGATTTCTTGACTGCTAGTCCTTTCTTTATTGATTGTTGAACCAAGTAAGTTAAAGCTGTCAACTTCTTCAATTTCTTCTCCATCAATGATGAACTTACTGATTTTGCCAGTTGTCAGGATCTTTGACTTCTTAACGTTAAGGGGCAGACATATTTTAAGACTATATTCCTTGATCTTGAGAAGCAAATGTTTCAAATTATCTTCACTTTCAACCAGTAATGTGGTATCATCAGCATAGTGAAGATTGTTGATGAGTCTTCCACCAATCTTCACACCTCGGTTGTCTTCATACAGTCCTGCTTCTCTGATAATTTGTTCTGCATATAAATTAACGAGGTAGGGGGGAAGTATGCAGCCTTGTCGTACACCTTTGCTGATTTTAAACCATTCTGTTTCTCCTAGTTCTGTTCGGACTGTTGCTTCTTCATCAATGTAAAAGGTTGTGCAAGAGAACGATCAGGTGTTCTGGTATTCCCATGCTTCTTAATGTGGCCCAGAGTTTCTCAATGTTTACACAGTCAAAAGCCTTGCTGTTGTGAATACAACACATATAGATATCCTTTTGGTATTCTTTTGTCTTTTCAAGGATCCATCTCACATCTGCGATAATGTCTCTCGTTCCTCGCCCTTTCCTGAACCCTGCTGGTACTTCAGGCAGTTCTCATTCCAGGTATGGTTGTAGTCTCCACTGAATGATCTTGAAGAGAATCTTGCTGGCATGTGGGATCAGAGCGATTGTGCAATAATTTCCACAGTCATTTGGGTCACCTTTCTTCAGTATTGGTATAAACACAGATCTTTTCCATATATTGAAAACCACTAAACATTTTAGTAGCCACCCTCTCTGTACCATCTCCATCCTGTTTGGTGCCCACTCATAGTTTATGCACTAGGGCTAATGATGGTGGTAGCAATAGTGCTGACACTCAGTTGAAGATAACATCTCTACCACAGATAAAAGTAATGGTGAGCTTGTACATGGACCCAATGTAGCAGAAAATAAACAACAGAAATTAATGAAAAAGTTAGGAGGATTAAATACAATTAAGTGCACCCTTGCAGATAAAGAGAAGATACTATACTGTTACCTGTATACCACAAACCCTATATTTAAACAAAGAGAGTCTGCCAAAAACTGGAAAAAGAGGCATACTGCCACTGGAAAAGCTGCAAAAAACAACCAATGTAAATTTAAGATCCTAAATTTTAACTATCAAAGTAGAGAAGTACGTGAGTAATACCTAGAACATAGGTGTCAAACTCTGGCCCGCGGGCCAAATTTGGCCCGTAGTGTAATTATATTTGGCCCGCGAGCTATACCAAATGACTACTAGAGCTAGCCCGCCGGTATTATACAGCGCATTCATTCATCGCTAATACTACAAATCCCATAATGCCTTGCTGTTGTTTTGGCGCGTCAATCAGGACAGGTCCCAGAAACGCCCTCTCCTGTGTGACAGAAGTCATAGCGATCTCAAGCTACAACTGTCACTGTGGAACCCCTTCCCAAAAATGGCAAAAAGAAAGGCAGACAACAGGAACTTTCTGGACAGGTGGGAGACAGAATATTTGTTTACATATGTAAAAGACAGACCTGTTTGTCTGATTTGTGGAGTCAACGTGGCTATAACTAAGGAGTATAACATTCGACGACACTATGAAACAAAACACCATGACAAGTACAAGGACCTGGACATGACTCAAAGGAGCCAGAAAGTGGAGGAGATGAAAAGAAGTTTGGTTTCACAACAGAATATGTTCAAAAAAGCCACATCACAAAGTGAGGCTGCTGTAAAGGCTAGTTATATTGTGGCAGCAGAGATCGCAAAATCAGCCCGGCCCTTTAATGAGGGAGAGTTTGTGAAAAAGTGCATGTTGAAAGTTTGTGACATTGTGTGCCCAGAGAAAAAGCAAGCCTTTTCAAACGTGAGCCTGAGCAGAAACACAGTAGCTGATCGCACATGTGATCTTGCCACCAATCTGTATGACCAGCTTTTGGAAAAGGGAAAAGATTTCGTTGCATTCTCCCTTGCTGTGGATGAGAGCAGCGACGCATCTGATACTGCTCAGCTGTCAGTCTTCATCCGTGGAGTGGACTCAAATATGTGTGTTACGGAGGAGCTATTGGGATTCAAATCAATGCATGGCACAACCACAGGAAAGGAAATTTTTGAGGAGGTTTCCAAATGCGTAACTGAAATAAAGCTGCCGTGGGATAAACTCGTGGGATTAATGACAGATGGTGCGCCAGCGATGTGCGGTAAAACAAGTGGACTGGTGGGCAGGGTCCGGGAGAAGATGCAGGAAGAGAACTGTGCAGGTGAACTAACTGTTTATCACTGCTTCATACATCAGGAATCATTGTGTGGCAAAGCCCTAAAGATGGAACATGTTATGACCACAGTAACACAAGTAGTTAACTTTATAAGAGCCAAAGGTCTGAATCACCGCCAGTTTAAGTCTTTTCTGGAGGAGTGTGGTTCGGAATACGCAGACGTGCCGTATCACACAGAGGTGAGATGGTTAAGCCGAGGAAAAGTACTGAATAGATGTTTTGAGCTGCATGAGGAAATATGTCAGTTTCTGGAAAGCAAAGGGAAGGACACAGCAGAGCTTCGGGAGAAAACGTTTCTGTGTGAGCTGGCCTTTCTGTGTGACATCTCGAGCCATCTCGATGCGCTGAACCTGCAGCTTCAGGGGCGGGGGCGCATCATCACAGACATGTACGCTGCAGTGAGGGCTTTTAAAACTAAACTGTGCCTGTGGGAGAATCAGATGCTGCAAGGAAACCTTGGCCATTTTCCCTGCTGCCAAACCATGAAAACGCAGTTCTTTACCAACTTGTTCCCATGCGCACAGTTTGCTGAAAAACTCAGTGTACTCGGCGCTGAGTTTAGCCGGCGATTTGCCGACTTTGATGTCCAGAAATGTAGGTTTGAACTGCTCAGTAATCCCTTTGCAGTTAATGTGGAAAACGCACCAACCAACCTCCAAATGGAGCTAATTGAACTCCAGTGTAATGACACGCTGAAGTCAAAGTATGATGCTGTGGGCGCCGCCCAGTTTCCACAGTTCATCCCTGACACAATGCCTCAGCTCCGCACCCAAGCTGCTCAGATGCTCTCCATGTTCGGCAGCACTTATCTATGTGAGCAACTTTTCTCCTCGATGAAGATGACCAAAACATCTCACAGGAGACGTCTGACTGATGAACACCTTCGCTCGATACTGAGGATTTCCTCAGCTCAAAGCCTGAGCCCAGACATTGATGAACTATCATCCAAGAAGAGATGCCAGGTATCTGGCTTGGGCACATCAGATTAGATCAGTGTGCAGCAAACTGAGCAATAATTAACGTTTTCTTTATGCACTTTTTCTTGCTACTCCAAGACATGGGCTTGAATGGTTGATTAATTTTATTATTGTTATTTTATTTTAAAAATTATTATTTATTATTATTTAAATCTTATTTAATAAATGAATGTCATTGATGTTTTTTTTTATTTGAAATTGGTTTTTGCATATCTGAACTATTAAGTTATAAATTGTATAGTAATAAGTGTTGCTTCATATTCAATGTTAAAGCAAATCTTGTTTGGGTCCATATTAAAAGGTTCATTTGTTCAATGCTGGCCCGCGACTTTGTTCAAGTTTTACATTTTGGCCCACTGTGTATTTGAGTTTGACACCCCTGCCTTAGAACAACTGAATGCCTGTCTAGAAGAAGAAATAGAGAAAGAAAGGAGAACTTAGCAGATGCACTAGAAAAGGAAAGGAAAGCCTCAGAAGGGTCAATAGAGGAAAAATTGTTGCAAAAAGAGAAAGAGAAGGCTGTTAGGGAGCACCAGGATACAAGCTGATGCACAGAGAGAAGGAGGCGATTCAGAAGAACTGTAACAATGAGAGAAATAAGGCCATTATCGAGGACAACTGGAAAAGAGGTTGAACAGGGGAAAGAAAGGAGAGTTGGAACAGAATACTAACAGGAAGGCTGAGATAGGAGATCCTGGAATGCGGGAGAGTAAAATAAATAAAGAACAGGCCAAGAAATCAACTGAAGAGAAGGAAAACTGCAGCGGCAGCCAAGAAGGCAAATAGAATGCTAGGAATCATAAGGAAAGGAATGGAGAATAAAACAAAGGATATTATTGAATGCCTCTGTATCATTCCATGGGTCCTCTTTATTGTTTCGTTTATAATTTATTTCATTTGATATACCGCTCATTGTAATTCACAGACAGAGCAGTTTACAGATTTGAAAAGGACATAGCTAGAAAGGAACTCCAATTTCTTAATGGAAAGATAAGAATTCAACATTATAACATAAACAAAATAGATAGTAACAAAGTGGTTTCAAAAGGACAGGGACAACGGACACTGTTTTGTCACACTTGTTCCCAGTCTGCCCCAGTCCGAAATGCTTGATTAAATAAATAATGATCTATGAACCTTTCCTCCAGGAACTTGCCCATCCCTTTTTAAAACCCAGCTACACTAACAGCTTTTACTATATCCTCTGGTAACAAATTCCAGAGTTTTATTAGCCGTTGAGTGAAAAAATATTTTCTCTTATTAATCTTAAATGGGTTACGTTGTAGCTTCATTGTATGTCCCCTTCCGGTCCAGGTGATTTACTACTCTTCAGTTTTGTTAAATACTTGTAATACATCTTCCTGGTTTATTGATATTTCTTTAAATTCTTTTGATATATCACCTTTAAATACCATTTCAGGCATGGGTAACTTCACTACATCTTTTTCAGTAAAGATCAAAGCAAAGAATTAATTCAATGTCTCCGCTATGACTCCATTAGTGCCCCTTTTACCCATCACCTAGTGGTCCAACTGACTCTTACAGGTTTTTTGATATGAATGTTCTTGAAAATGATTGTATTATTCGTTTTTGCTTCCACAGCAAGCTTTTCTTTTTAGATTCTCTCTTTGCCTGCCTTATCAGTGCCTTACATCTAACTTGCCAGTGCTTATGTTGCTTCCAGTTTTCGTCATTTAGCTCCTTTTTCCATTTCATGAAAGATGCTTTTTTGGCTACAACAGCCTCTCTGACCTTGCCTTTTTAAACTATGCTGGCAATTTTCTGCCTTCCTTCCACTTTTCTTAAAGCGTGGTATACATCTGGTCTGGGCTTCCAGGAAAGTATTTTTAAACAACGCCCATGCTTGATGTAAATCTTTAACCTTTGCAGCTGCTCCTCTTATATTTTCTTAACTATTTTCCTCATCTTATCATAGTCTCCCTTTTGAAAGTTAAAAGGTAGTACTGTGGATTTCCTTGCTGTCCTTCTTCCATCTATTAAATCTAACATGATCATGCTATGATCACTATTGCCAAGTGGCCCCCAACACCCTTATCTCTTGCACCAGATCCTGTGTTCCACTAAGGACCAGGTCCAGAAAGCTTCCCCTCTTGTTGGTTCATAAACCATCTGCTCCAAGAAGCAATCATTTATTTCATCTAGAAACGTTATCTCCCTAGCATGTCCTGCAGTGATACTGACCCAGTCAATACCACCCATTATTACTGTGTTGTAACTTTTGTTAGCTTCCCTGATTTCCTATGTCATTGGTACCAACATGTACCAAGACAGCAGACTCCTCCCCAGCACCATCTAAAACCTTGTCTGGGTGGCATTTGAGATCCACTACCTCTACATCAGGCAGGCATGTTACCAGGTGATCCTCACATCCACCAGCTACCCATTTATCTACATGCCTAATAATCAAATCGCCAACTATAACGGTCGTCCTAACCCTTCCTTCATGGGTACATGGCCCTGGATAACCCTCCTCAGTGCAAAAGGGTTTTACATCACCTGAAGGACAGGTTCTAGCTACAGGATCACTTCCTGCCACACGAAGGTGATGCTGTCCTTTCACGCGACCTCTCTCCTCTATGGCAACTGAGATGCTGCCAGACTGGAGATGGGACTTCAGTTTTACATCCCTGTAGGTCTTGTCTATACACCTCTGGATCTTACTTATGTCCTGCAAGTCTGCCACGCTAGCCTCCAGAGATTGGACTTGTTCCCTGAGGGCAAAGAGCTCCTTGCATCTAGTGCACACGTAAGACCCCTCACTAACTAGGAGAAAATTGTACATTTGACACTCAATGCAAAAGACTGGATAGCCTCCATCTTGCTGCTGGACTGATGTCTGCATCTTAGTTTTAAGATCTTGTTTAGCTATTTATCTACTTATCTAAAGTTGCTATTATGTTTAAGGGACTTAGTTTACTTGAAGATTAATCAATCTATTCCTGGTGAGGATAACCAGCTGAACCTGAAGTGAATTTGTCCTCCTCTTCCCCTTTAATAGGTTTAAGAGCCTATAAAGCTAAGATTATGCCTGGGTCGGTGGGAGTCAGGGTGGGTGGGAGGGAAAGAACACCTAGTAAGATATGGCTTGCTACACAGTTCCCTGACCTGTGCTTCTAAAGTAATCTCTTAACAATTTTCTAGGTAATTCACACAGTCCTTGGTTTGACAGAGGAAGCCTTTCAAATTGCCACTTTGACCTGCCACTTGGTTTTAACACCTATTTAAAATGGTTTCACAGGTCTTTTGCAACCTAACTGGAAGGCCTCTTTATAAAGGTCTCTAGAAATAATTTCTTTCTTTCTACTCATAAAATATTTACCCTGTTCTTCCTTCTATGCCAAGCTATGCTCTAATTTGATTTAAATTAAAAGATCTCTGGGGCTACTGACTGAGGTTTAAATTTAAACTAAAAGCTCTCTGGGGCTACTGACTGAGGTTTAAATTTAAATTAAAACCTCTTTGGGGCTACTAAGCCCTGAGTGAGTCAGAAAATACACTGGATTCTAATACACAGATTTACCATCTTTAATCCAAAGAATTCCCTTTTCCCCAAGCTTTAGAGAATTTTCCAGAAGTAAAGAAAGACTTACAAACGCAGGTTTCTTTTCAACAGTAGCAATCCCTTTTGGTAGTCCTTCAAGACTCAAGATCCTCAAAGATAATGTGCAAGGTCCATAAGATCAAATTGAAACATTTCATATTAACAGAAGACTTTAAATTCATATGTTCCAATAACAAATTTAAAATAACAGAAATGTCAAAATTAACTATTTAAAGAGAACCCAAAACAATTCTACAGGACACTGAGAAATCGTGTTAGTATGGTGAAAACACCACCAATGAAAGATGAAACAGAAACATTCTGGAAAGACTTATACAAAGACCTGTAGAGCACAATCAAGAAGCTGAATGGCCCCCCCTGCATATGGGAGAAGCTGGAAAAGGCAAAAATCAAACCAATGGAATGGCCTGAAGTAACAACTAAAGAGTTAGAAACCAGGTTAAAAAGAGTTACTGGAAAAGCCCTGACCCAGATGGAGTCCACCAAGATCTGATAAATTGTAAAAACCAGATGGTCAAGCAGCCAGATTTAACACCACAATGGCTAGGTACAGAAAGACCACTTCTCCTTCCAAAGGGGGCTTCAATAATGTCCAAAATATTACAGGCCATTAACATGTCTGCTTACAATTTATAAGCTGTTTAAAGAAATAGATGCTGACAGAATATATGATCATATTGATTCTAATAACATCATGATAATAGAGCAGAAGGGCAATAAGAAAGGAGGTTATGGAAGCAAAGACCAGTTAATGTTGAATAAAGCCATCATGGCCAGTGCAAGAGCAGAAACCTCAGTGTAGCACTCGTGGATACTAAGCTACCTTGAAATATACAAAATAAACCCCAAATTGACTGAGTACATCAGGTTTACCATGAAAATGTGGCACACCGCACTCCATCTGATGTATGGAAATGGTCAGTTCATCATTCCTAACATCAAGATCCAGTGAGGAATATTTCGGGAGATTTTCTGTCACTACTTCTGTTTTATATGGTGCTTGATCTACTGAGTACTCTCATCAACTCTTTGGAATGCAGATTTATCCTAAATCCTAAAGAAGGTGATATCACTCTTACTGTTTGTAGATGATTGGCAGCTTTACAGTTCCAGTAACCAACAATAGCTGAACAGTTCTGTGTAGTGAAAAGCTTCTCAAATGACTTATAGATGACTTTTGGCCTTGCAAAATGTGCTAAGGCAACTTTCCTTAGAGGAAAACTGAGAAAAACAGAAAAATTCCCTGGTGAGGATTGTGACATCAGGAAACTTGAAGAGGAAGGTGTATATAAATACCTAGGAGATGACGAAAGGGCAGCAATCAAGCAAAAAACTACTGAGAGAAAAGATCAGTAAATAATATTACAGAAGATTAAAACTGTTGTTGAGAAGTACTTTAATACCATGGAATAAAATACAAGCCATTAATCAGCTGGCAATTCCTGTACTTTCATATAGCTTTGGGACTGTAGACTGGCCTTTTAAAGATCTTAAGAAACTGGACATACAAACAAGAAAACTCCCCATGCCCATGAGGTAATTTATAAGAACCAGTGTATGCCAAAACTATATATCCCTAGAGCCAAAGAAGGATTGGACCTCATAGAAATTGATTATACCTACAGAGCTACTATCATCAGCCTTCAGGCCTATTTAACAGCATTGTCAGATCCAAATATGCAGAAATTGCTGAAATATGAAAATAAACATCCAGAATCTGTTTCCATCATTAAACTTAAAAAAGCATTCCGAAGAGTAGAAGGAATGGATGAGAATCCAGCAACACACACAGGGAAGAAAGCAGTAGAATTTATGAAACGAGAAAAAACTCTTCAAAGAATCCGATCAGCAGACAAGGAAAAACAATTAGCAAAAAAAACATAAATACAGTGGGAAAAACAAAGTGTCCAGGAACTATTTGTTGATCAAGACTGGACACATGAATAGCTAAGGAGAGGCAAACTGAAACCTAAAGATGAGAGACTGATAGTTGTAGCCCAGGATAGTGAATTATGGACAAGATGGTTCATAGAGAGCATAGAAAAACTAGTACAATAGACATATGTAGATTCTGTAAGAAAGAGTTGGAAACGATTACTAATCTTGTAGCTGGTTGTGAAGTTCTGATGGCAACAAAGTGGCATGCCTCATCCACTGGAAACTTTGTAAATATTATAACATTGCTGTCCTGGAAAGGCACTGGGATCATAACCCTAAAAGAATAATGGAGAATCAAAAAGTTATGATAACTTGGGACATTCCCATTCCAACGGATAAGAAGCTGGATGCAAGGCAAGCTTCAATGCAATGTGTGCCCTTTGAGTCAATGCTGACTCCTGATGAACCTGAAAGTAAAGGAGAAAACCAGAATGGCATTGACAATAGAAGTATTAGTTCCAAGTGATTATTCTGTGATTCGTATAGAGAGAGAGATGATCTTGAAATACTTATTAAGAAACGCAGTCAGAGACCAAGAAAATGTGGCAGAAAGATACAGAGATATTTCCCATTGTATTCGGAGCCCCGGGCCTTGACAAGTTACCTATACATGTTACATCTTATGAACTCCAGAAGGAATCTCTTTTTGGCACAATGTAAGTTTTACGGTGAGCTTTAGCAGTCAAACTTGCATAAAAAGATCTAGGACCAACCTTACTCAAAATTAGACAACTATTGCTCTCACAAGGTCACCTGCCCTTGAGCCTCGAACAAACCTCCATAAGACGAATGCTAAAGAACTCCAAACTCGACACTAAGGATCCCAGTGCATACAGACCCATCTCCAGTTTGCCGTTTATCTCCAAGATCATAGAAAAAACAGTGCAACAACAGCTAAAAGATTGCATAGATCAACACGCTTCGCTAGACCCCAATCAATATGGCTTCAGACCTAACCATAGTGTGGAAACACTAGTCACTTTGCTTTTTGACAGATTAATAACAGGCATAGACAACTTAAAGCAAGGCTTCATCTTAATCTTCATCAACATTACAGCAGCTTTTGATACAGTAAACCATCTCACGCTCTTACAAAGACTCCAAGAAATAGGCCTCTGCAACATCACCCTGAAATGGTTCCAATCGTATTGAGGCAGCCATGAGGCTCTTACACAAGTGATCAGCCTGACCCTTCCCCCAAGCCATGAGGCTCTTACACAAGTGATCAGCCTGACCCTTCCCCCAAGCCATGAGGCTCTTATATAAAGTAATCAGCCTGCTATTTCAGTAGACACCCTTCCCCCACTCCAGGTCTGAGCACAGTATCCCCTAGCCCAGAAACCAACAGACCAGAGCACACCGGTTCGGACAGGTCACCCAGGTACCTTCCCCAGGGGCTGCTGATTGGTGGACAGGAAATACCTGTGGCAAATGGGATTATAGAATGAGTTTAAAATTGTACTGTATATAAGGGATTGAAGGACGTCCCTCGGGGCTCAGACTTTTTGTGGAGGGTACCGGCTCTCTGTCTGAACCTGTGTGCACATTAAAGATCCTGTTTGCATTCCAGCCTGTCTGTGAGTTTTCTTTCTGTGGGTGAGTGATTGAATAAGAGCTTTTCACAGCGTTTGCCATAACATTTCTGGTGCATTGGCCAGGAAAAATTAAAAGAAAAGCCTCTCTCTCATCACACCCACGGTGGGAAGACTACTGCTTTTTTGCAGGATCAGGGCCTCCACCGGTCAGGGACCGACCCCTCCAGGTGATTAACGATCCTTGGCGCCACGGGGCCCCTTTGTGCTCCGAAGGACTCTTTGACTTGTGTGGTCAGTCGGTCCCTGCGGCTGAATCCCCGATTGAAAACCGGCTGGATAGACTGGCATCCAAACTCTTCCTGATCAGAGGTCTGGTAAGTACTGCCTTACTGTTTTGGGTAGTAAATTCTGTGAACCTGTAGCGGCCCGATCACCCGCAACGAACGGTCCTAGTAGGGACCCCGGGGGGGGGGGGGGTTTCTGAAGCCACCGTTCGTCCAGTTTTGAGTAGAAATCAGAGTACCAGTAAGATAACTGCAGTATGAATTAATTTTGCTACCTTGGGCCCCTTAAAAGTATTTAAAGTGCAGCGCTGCCAAAGCTATTAAAAAAATTGCCTAAAATATTAGTACTTAACCCCCTTAAGTGTGCCTTTCAAGAATAATTGCGCTGATCGCAATTCTCCAATGATCGGGGCGATTTATTTAGAGCTTTTGCCCCATGTGCTCCTATAGTGTTGGGGGCTTTTTTTGTGTTGCCATGTGCTTTTAGTGTTGGGGGTTCCTTTTGTGCTAGTGATCCTGGAGCTCCATCTAGTGGACATTAGAAAAAAAGCTAGCTACTATTATCCTCATGGTAAAAGTTAAATCCTATGCTAGTGTGTGTAATGTGTAATGTGTATTTGTAACGTATTCGCTGCTGAGACGTCTCTGTTTTCTGTTTTCCCTCTTTCTTTTTCCCTTTGTGGTCCTGTGTGTTTTGTGCAACCAAACTCTGCCTGTTACCTGGATTATATTGTATATTGTATTCCCAGAAGTGACATTAGAAAATTTACACTGAACATTGCATTCCTAGAATTGAGATTACAAGATTTGCACTGTAAATTGTGATTTTGCAAATTGTGATTAGAGCATGGGGTCCGGAGGCTAAATTGTAGTGAAGGAGTATCCAGACCAGCTTCCCTATATAGATTCATGGCTGGCCCATATAGTTAATGTGCTGTTATGTAGAAACTGTTAGTGTCTCTGTGTTTAGTTCTGACATTAGGGAAAGATTAGGGAAAGAAAGTTTTTATCTAGACATTAGGTCTTTATATTTCAGGATTGATTTTGATACTCTATCAGTAAAAGGTGAAGTTATTAACAAATCGCCCCTGTGTCCCCAAACAGTGAAAAATACCAGGTCTACTGATTGCAGGAAAGGGACTGTTCCCTGTAAATAAAAGGGAACAGTATGTAGACTGTTGTACTGGTGTAGCAGTGAAGGAAGACAATTGTTTTGTTTAATGCATATCCAGTTTCATTGCTATGTTTCATGCATGATCAGTGGTCAGGGAACCAGGTGTTTTGGTCATGCCTCTCAGCGGTGAGTGGGGGATAGTTGGAACTGCTGAAATAGTTTGCATAGCTATAGAAAGATACTGGGAGGAGTTCCTTCTTCTAGCAGATGAATGGAGGCCCATTAGAGAGTGAAGGAAGACAATTGCTTTATTTAATGCATATCCAGTTTCATGCATAGTCAAAGAACCACATTTTTGATCACACCTTTCAGCAGTGAGTAAGGGGTGGTTGAAAACTACTGATAGTTTGCATAGCTATAGAAAGATACTGGGAGGAGGTCCTTCTTCTAGCAGATAAATGGAGGCACATTAGAGAGGACAAAAGAGAAAAAAAATCACCTAGGAGTCTTTCTCCTAGCAAACGCCACACCTAGTCTCCAAACAATCCTCTCGTCATCAATTTAGATTGTAGAGTTTTAAGCTTCTGGAACCATGGGGGGTGCCTCCTTTGAGCATCCTCAAATGTCTGAGCAGCATCTTGACTGTGTAAGGCTGAAGAAGGACTGTCAAATTACTGTTAGCAATATCTGTAGGGCAAAGCTGATGTGTGAAAATTAGCTACAACACATTTGTTAGAACTTAAAAAAGGGAAGAGAAAATCCTTATAAGATTATGAAGAAATGAAGATTTTTTTTTACTTGTCTTTTTAAAGCCTGAATTTTATCTCTGGTACATATATTTGGTTTTGACTGCATATACAAAATTAAAAATTAAAAGGGATTTTATATCCTGTGGCAAGCACCTCATATAGGGTTTTCAGATCAGTTTGATGCCAGTCTCAGGTATTATTAGGTTTTAAATTAAATGTGAAAAGTACATTTAGGTTAAAAAAAATATAAAAGGGAAGTGTTTGCATTCCAGATATCCACCAACCTTTTCATGCAAAAGTATCAGTTTCATCATTTGAATGCCTATTTTCTGAACTGTAAGATTTAAGGTAATTACTTTGCATTGTTAAGCTCAGTGCTGATGATTGTTGAACAGGACAGTGGCACCATGGCTGCCAATTACACTGCCCTTTCCAATTTTCAAATTTATTGGGAAGATGGAACTGAGTTCCCAGAAAAATATGGAAATATTTGTAAAGTTATTTACAAATATAACAATAACATTAACATGAGTTGATTGGACAAAACCAAATCTTGCTTGTCAGCAATGATCCAGGAGAGGTTTAAGAAAAAAGAATGAGAGAAAAGAAACAATACTAAGTTTTTAAACAATTGTTTAATGTTCTTAGCAGCCTTGCCAAATAAGGATACATTAGTATGGTATAAAAACATGAAAGGGACCTATGTATGTGGTTGGTGGAATGATGCATGTAATGGGGGAGTATGTGGTTGGTGGAATGATGCAGGTGGTGGGGGAGTGTTCTGAGGGATGAAGTGGGATATTAAGAGGAAGGACTCTGATAGTAAACTGATGAAGGTAATTTAATGATGTGAAGTGATGTATCTGGCTAATGAATATGTAAACAAAAAAAAATGATGAGCACTTTATTCAACTATGCCATCTCCAGAATATTCAATTTAGGAATTCATCTAGGCCCCAACACATACTCAATAATTGGAAATGGACACCTGGAGACAGGCTAGGTGCACCCTGATGGGTTTTGGAGGACCTACACTGGCCATGTGGTACTTCCAGATGCTTTTTTGCCTCTGCATGTCCTGGCCAGGCATGCATGGGCAAAGGGGGAGCATGTAAAGGTCAGTCAAGGGCATAATGCAGGGGTCTCAAACACGCGGCCGGCCCGCGAGAGAGGTTTCTGCGGCCCGCGATGGAGAGGAAACAAAAAACCCCCCCAAAGCCCTGGCTTCTGCCGCTGCCGCCGTGGCAGCGCCAGAATCAGCTGTCCCGCGGCCCCTTACCGTGTGTCCGGCAGAGCCCTCAGCTTCAGCAACATCAGCGGCAGCTTTCAGGGCCGCGAAGAGAGTAGTATTTCCCTCTCGCGGCTCTGTTAAGCCTGCCGGGGCTGATGGGAATTCCCATCAGCCCCGGCGGGCTTAACAGGCCACGAGAGGGAAATTACTCTTCTCTTCGCAGCTTGAAAAGCCCGCCGCTGATGTTGCTGAAGCTGAGGGCTCTGCCGGGCACACGGTAAGGGGCCGCGGGACAGCTGATTCTGCCGCTGCCACGGCGGTTTGGGGGGGCTGTGTCGGATATGCCATGCTTTCTCTTGCACCGAGCGGGCGGGGGCGGGGGGCTAGGACTGGAAATGGGCAGATGGGGGTTAGGACTGGAGGTGGTCTGATGGGGGGGGGGGCTAAGACTGAAAATGGGGTTATGGAGGGGGGGCTAATAATGAAAATGGGGTGATGGAAGGATTAGGACTGGAAGTGGGCTGTTGGGGGGCTTAGGACTGGTAATGGGCTATGGGGGGGCTAGAACTGGTAATGGACTGGGGGGGGTTGCTAGGACTGGAAATGGGCTGAGTAGAGGGGGGGCTTGAACTTCAAATAACTGATGGGGACGGGGTTTTGGAATGGAAATGGGCTGAGTGGAAGGGGGCTTGGAATAGAAATGGGCTGATGGGGAGGGGGGCTTGGAATGGAAATGGGCTGATGGGGAGGGGGCTTGGAAAGGAGGGGGCTTGGAAAGGAAATGGGCTGTGAGGGGAGGGAGCTAGGACTGGAAATGGGCTTAGTTGGGGGGAGCAAGGACAGGAAATGGGCTGATGGTGGGGCTAGGATAGGACTGGAATGGGCTGATGATGCGGGGACTAGAAGGGAGCGGATGCTGGGTGGGGCTGAAACTACAAGGGAGCTGATGTTGGGGGAGGATTAGAATGGGATAGGGCTGGGAGAGTAAAATGGAGAGGGGAAAAATATTTTGTGTGGGAGGGAAGAAAAATCTACAATTGGCCAGGTATTGGGTGAGTAAGTGTGGATTGAGGATGGAGGGGTAAAATTTGAGTGGATGAAATAGGAATGAGGAAAGAGCAAAAGGAAAAAGATTAGTATGTTAAAACAGATGTAGAGAGAGAAAGGAAAACAAACTAGAAGAGAGAAGAAAGGACAAATGGACAGCAGACCATGGAGAGTTAGCAGAAGACACCAAGAAACCAGAAGAAAGTGGCTGGCACAATTGCAACTGAAAAAAAATGCACAAAAGGTAGAAAAATATCTCTTTATTTTGAATTTATTAACTGGAATATGTCAGCTCTGGGAAATGTGCATCATTAACGTCTGTGCTTTATTTAATACAAGAGGAAATTAATTTATAGTTTTATTTCTACAGTGTTGTTGTACATTCCAAGTTTGGCTTTTGGGGTTCCCAGTTTAATTATTGTCTTCCTGTTTCTAAATTGTGATTCCTTGTTTGGTGATGGTGTATGTTCTGCATGTGTAACTGAGCTGAGGTATTCTGTTTATGTAATTCCTATTTGACATTGCCACTTGTTCTCTTTCCCCAGTAGGTCATGTATTGTTATTCTCTGAAATGTATTGGTTTAATATTTGCAGTGTTGCCTTTTGATAGGGTATGGTGCTTTGTGAGTCCTGGTAGTGCTGTTACGATACGGTGGGTTTGCTATGGGTTCTAAATGGGTAGTGTTTGTAGTAGTTCCTAATGTGTCTGGCGGTTGGCACTGGATTATAGTAATGTAGAAATCTTTTAGTCTTTCTTTATCCATACACTCATTAAGAGGCATGTTTACTAAAAGTTAGTTTATGGTAACATTATGCAAATATTTATGCAAATGAGGTCCATTATGCAAATTAGGCCCGCCTCTTGTGCGGCCCCCGGGTTACTTTACAAGTCCTCATTTGGCCCTCAAAGCAATTTGAGTTTGAGACCCCTGGCATAATGGAATGTTCACTACCAGCAAGTGAATCTCCAGTGACAGAGAGACAAGGAGTTAATCAAACTGCCAGATAAAAATTGACACCATACGAGATAGTTACTGATAGACCATTGAAAGTTTAAACAGCAATATTTGTAGGATGTGATCTTGGTAAATGTGGAGGAAGTTAAGTTTATTTCATTGTGAAATCTAATCCAGCATATTTCGTTTTTTTTTCATTCAATATTGGTGCTGCTTTTCTGAATAAGGCCTGGAGCCATGTCACCAATTGCAATCCAGAGAGTCCAGCAGAGGGAAGTGGCCGGGGTCCAGATGGAGCAGACCATCCCGAGAACTCAGAGCTGACCATCGCTGAGATGTGTGAAGGAGTCCCTATCTGGATCAGTGTGTCACATTGAAAACGGGCCAGGGTGTCTGCCTATGAGAATGAGAGGTTCAAATTTTGAGAGAGACAGAACTTGAACTTCAGAGAAAGGTGAAACACACTGCGAGGTCCTGGGGAACTGCTGAGAGGCAGGAAAAAGGACTGACTGGGGGGGGTTTGGGGGCTTCTGTGAACGATTGTATTGTTATCCTTTTAATATTGTTTTCTCAGAAAGTAACTGAAATCTACAAGCCATTTCGGCTTCAACAACTACAATACCCACACCAGCTCAAGTTTTTGCTGTACTATTCTCAGAGCTTTCTTTATCACATTATTAAGCACTGCTGCTTTTGACATACTTTCATGTTATGTGTTTTCAATATTATTGACCAGCTGCAAGAAAATGATGTTACAATGTATGTTGTCTCTAGGGAACAGTACCAGAAGCTGCTTTTCTGATGACCCCTATCTGTCTCAAATGGTTGCTTGTCCATTGCCCTTAGTGGGATTACCTTGCCCCATAAACAAGAAAAGAAAAAGAAAAATTGGGAATGAAGGGAAATTGGCTGATAGATATGTCTAGTATGGCTGCATCCTTGCCTGAGGCTGTAATACATTATGATGGCACGGAAAAAAGCATGTGGGCTAAGAAAATGAGTACCCAGAGCCCAGCACAACAAGAGTAAAGCCAGGGGGAACCATACTCTGAACAGAAGTGCACAGAGAATGGACCCAGCTAAGAAACAGGTCAGGCCTGAAAGTGCACAGAAAATGGACCCAGCACAAGAAAAGACATGCCAGGCCTGAACAGGTTAAACAGGCCAAACAAAGCTGGTGATACAAAGTACTCATATGCCCTGAAGACTACAGTGCCAGTGATTAATGAAGCAAAGGGAATGGCAGGGTGCAACCAGAATGACTCAACACTAGCAAGAATAAAAGCCATTAATATGCTGATAAGGGTGGATCCCAGGGAAAGATCCTTTGCCCCAAAGGAAAGAGGCCTCTGCAGACTTTTTGCACACGGCCCTCCTTTGTCCCAAAGGAAAGAGGCCTCTGCAGGCCCTGCAACCTTTTACAGTCAGAACAGCAACTTTTGCACACGGAACAAAAACTTTTGTGCAGGAGTTGCTATAGAGGGTATAGGGTATGTGTTGTTTTAAACTCACTGATGCAAGTGTTTCCATTGAACACTCTATCCAAGATCTAAGTGATCTAGTTAATCATATTACTGACCCGTCCAAGGGTCCTGGGTGGTTTATGAAGTGGTTCAGTTGGCCAGGGGGACTAAAAATCCCAGTGGTAGGGGTTCTTTTTATTTACTGCTATGTGCCATTCTGCCATGTTGTATCCCCATTCTTTACCGCTTCATTACCACCACCCTTGACACCCTGGTAGAACGCAAGGCGATTACCACTGTCATGGCCCTGACCCAATACACCCCTCTGCGGCTTGCCTCCAGTAATACAGCCCTCAACCGCCTCTAGCGGTTGAGGTCTCACTTAAAAAGGGGGGAATGAGGCAGCCATGAGGCTCTTACACAAGTGATCAGCCTGACCCTTCCCCCAAGCCATGAGGCTCTTACACAAGTGATCAGCCTGACCCTTCCCCCAAGCCATGAGGCTCTTACATAAAGTAATCAGCCTGCTATTTCAGTAGACACCCTTCCCCCACTCCAGGTCTGAGCACAGTATCCCCTAGCCCAGAAACCAACAGACCAGAGCACACCGGTTCGGACAGGTCACCCAGGTACCTTCCCCAGGGGCTGCTGATTGGTGGACAGGAAATACCTGTGGCAAATGGGATTATAGAATGAGTTTAAAATTGTACTGTATATAAGGGATTGAAGGACGTCCCTCGGGGCTCAGACCTTTTGTGGAGGGTACCGGCTCTCTGTCTGAACCTGTGTGCACATTAAAGATCCTGTTTGCATTCCAGCCTGTCTGTGAGTTTTCTTTCTGTGGGTGAGTGATTGAATAAGAGCTTTTCACAGCGTTTGCCATAACAGTATCTAATACACACAAAACAGCAAGTCAGAAGCGGTACACACAAATCAAGACTATTTGACCAACTCCAAGGTACCCCACAAGGATCTTCTCTATCATCACTACTTTTCAATATATACCTACAACCACTCTGTGCCATAATAAAAAATCACAACATTTTATATGACATCTATGCAGATAATATTATGATGTATACACCTTTCAACATAGAACAACTGGAATATACATCAAAAATGAAATGTCTTGAAGAAATGATAAAATGACTCAACCAACAAAACGTAACCATCAACTACAATAAAACAGAAGCCCTATACATCACTAGGAACTGTGCATTCACCCTACCATCAACCATAAAATTTCTACACTCTTAGCCTGAGGTAAAATACCTCCAATCACACATCAACAGAACAATACCTCCAATCACAATCAACAGAACAATTAAAGCAGCATACCACAAAATGAGTATAATACAAAAGCATAAACCTCTTCTAATCAATGATGACTTCAGAACAGTATGCCAAGCAACAATAGCACCGATCCAGGACTACTGCAGCATGATCTACTAAGGCCTCACAAAACACACAACACACACCCCTCCAGATGGCCCAAAATACAGCCGCAAGACACACCCACATAACGCCCACACCATAGCAAGTATATTGGCTCCCAGTGCATACATGACTAAATTCAAAATTCTACTTACTGTCTTCAAGATCATACACTGAATATCTCCAGATATATATATATGGGAAGCCATATTAGACCTAGTCCTTAGTGGAACACCAGATCTAGTGCAAGAGATAAGGGTGTTGGGTCCACTTGGCAATAGTGATCATAGCATGATCACCTTTGATTTAATTAGTGGAGGATGGATAGTAAGGAAATCCACAGTACTACCTTTTAACTTTCGAAAGGGAATCTATGATCAAATGAGGAAAATAGTTAAGAAAAAACTAAAAGGAGCAATTGCAAAGGTTAACGACTTACATCAAGTTAGGTGTTGTTGAAAAATACTATCTTGGAAGCCCAGACCAGCTGTATTCCACGCTTTAAGAAAAGTGGAAGGAAGTCCAAAAAACTGCCAGTATGGTTTAAAGGTGAGGTCAGAGAGGCTGTTGTTGCCAAAAAAGCATCTTTCAGGAAATGGAAAAAAGAGCC
Source organism: Ichthyophis bannanicus (assembly GCA_033557465.1). Lineage (NCBI taxonomy): Eukaryota > Metazoa > Chordata > Amphibia > Gymnophiona > Ichthyophiidae > Ichthyophis > Ichthyophis bannanicus. The sequence goes on along the minus strand of CM066048.1, from coordinate 49,570,894 downwards.
AAACGACGAAACCTGGAAACAGCACAAGCACTGGCAAGTCAAATGCAAGGCATTGATAAGGCAGGCAAAGGGAAAATTTGAGAAGAAGCTTGCTGCGGAATCAAAAATGCAAAATAAAGACATTTTAAGTACATTCGTAGCAAAAAAACCTGTGAGAGAGTCAGTTGGTCCATTAGATGATAGAGGGGTTAAAGGGGCACTAAGAGGCGACACGGCGATAGTGGAGAGACTGAATGAATTCTTTGCTTCGGTCTTTACTGAGGAAGATGTAGGGATGTTACCCATGACTGAAGTGGTATTTAAAGGTGCGGAAGAATTGAAGGAAATATCGATACATCGAGAAGATTTATTACAACTATTAGATAAACTGAAGAGTAGCAAATCACCTGGGCCGGATGGTATACATCCAAGGGTGTTGAAAGAACTGAAATATGAGATTGCAGACCTGCTATTAGTAATCTGTGAACTATCATTAAAATCATCTCTAATACCTGAAGATTGGAGGATCGCCAATGTAACACCAATTTTTAAAAAGGGTTCCAGGGGTGATCCGGGAAACTACAGACCGGTGAGCCTGACGCCAGTATCGTGAAAAATGGCAGAAACCATCATAAAGAATAAAATTACTCAGCATGTAGATAGTCATGGCCTAATGGGAGACAGCCAACATGGCTTTAGACAAGGAAGATCTTGTCTTACTAATCTGTTATGTTTTTTTGAAGGTGTGAATAAACAGGTGGACAAAGGTGAGTCGGTTGATATAGTGTATCTGGACTTTCAGAAAGCCTTTGACAGAGTCCCTCATCAGAGACCTTTGGCAAAACTAAAGAGTCATGGGAGAGGAGGCAGTGTACTACTGTGGATCAGGAACTGGTTAAAAGATAGAAAGCAGAGGGTAGGGTTAAATGGCCAATTTTCCCAATGGAGAAAGGTGAATAGTGGTGTACCCCAGGGATCTGTGCTGGGTCCGCTGCTTTTTGACATATTCATAAATGACCTGGAAAGTGGAACGAGTGAGGTTATCAAATTTGCAGATGACACAAAACTATTTAAAGTTATTAAAACCCAAGAGGATTGTGGAAAATTGCAAGAGGATCTTGATAAATTGGAAGACTGGGCATCAAAATGACAGATGAAATTTAATGTGGACAAGTGCAAAGTTATGCACCTAGGGAAGAACAACCTAAACTATAGTTACACGATGCAAGGTTCCACATTAGGAACCACCACCCAGGAAAAAGATATAGGCGTCATTGTGGATAACATGTTAAAACCCTTGGCCCAGTGTGCAGCGGCAGCCAAGAGAGCAAATAGAATGCTAGGTATCATAAGGAAAAGAATGGAAAATAAAACAAAAGATATTATAATGCCTCTATATCATTCCATGGTGAGACTGCACCTTGAATATTGTGTGCAATTCTGGTCGCCGTATCTTAAAAAGGATATAGCGATATTAGGAAAGGTTCAGAGAAGAGCCAAAATGGTAAAGGGGATGGAAGGATACGAAGAAAGGCTAAAAAGGTTAGGGCTCTTTAACCTGGAAAAGTGACGGCTGAGGGGAGATATGATAGAAGTCTATAAATTAATGAACGGGTAAACGTAGATCGACTGTTTACGTTATCAGAATATAGAAAGACTAGGGGACATGCAATGAAGCTACAGGGTAAACTATTTAAGACTAATATAAGAAAATATTTTTTCACTCAACATGTAATCAAACTCTGGAATTTGTTACCGGAGGATGTAGTAAAGGCTGTTAGTGTAGCTGGGTTTAAAAAGGGTTTAGACAAGTTCCTGGAGGAAAGGTCCATATTTTATTATTTATATTTATTTATTTACATTCTCTTATATACCATGCTATTCTGCATCAGTGCGGTTTACATTGAACAAACTGAAATTACATTGAATAGGGCATTATAACTTGGAGATAACTATTTTACAGGGAACATGGGCTATGGAGGGTTAAGTGGCTTGCCCAAGACCACAAGGAGCACCTGTGGGACTAGAAACCCCAGTCCTTCTGGCCCAAGGTTGCTGTCCTCTAGTGGGATTTGAACCTCCGACCTTCTGGCCTGAAGTACCTTGCCCCAACCACTAGGCCACTCCTCCACTCCATAAACCATTATTAAGAAGGGATCCAGGATATCAATGCTTGACCCAGTAAAAACATTGTGGAACCTGTGTCTTTTGGGGAAACTGCTAGGTACGTATGACCTAGATTGGCCACTGTTGGAAACAGGATACTGGGCTTGATGGACCTTGGTCTGACCCAGTATGGCATATCTTATGTTCTTATCTTCTTATGTCCAGACACCCTCCAACCACTGATACATAAAGACCCAGGAAACAGAATATAAAGAACTAACAACAAAAACTTGCTGGTCATCCCAAACACAAAAACAAAATCCAAGCAAACAACATATAACGGCATTATCTGTATATGCACCATCCCTTTGGAATCTGCTCCTGGAAAACATAAGATCCATTAAAGAACTTCAGGTCTTCAGAAAGACATTAAAAACATTCCTCTTTACAGAACATTTTGGACTCAGTGTAAGACACACCAATATCACAACACGTTTCCTCTCCAATCTTATGTTCCAATATGTGTAATTCAAGTTCAATAGTTATGTACAATCCAAATTCAATCAGACACCACCACGAAAAGGCAAATAATCACGTGTAGCAACAGACCCAGTCCAAAACATGATTATGTGGAAAAGAGAGTTTATTTAATAAGCCTATTACCAACCCGACACAGGCCGTGTTTCGCTACCCTTCGTCAGGGGTTGATCAATTGTGTAAACTAAAAACATAAAACCATAAATATAAATTATAATATATACAATATAAAACAATGAAACTATGAACAGAACAGATACTATTATCTCTTCTCTAAGGAATGTTTAAATAACCTTATGAAGTTTGTGTAAACAAACACTATAAGCTACTAACGGAGGACAATACTAACTTAAATATATTGGAACATGTAAATAACGTAGCTTCTTGACTTCATGAACGTCCCATCGTTGACATTCTATGCTAAAAAATGCTCCATCATGTAACATGTGAGGACTGCAAGCCCATGCCAAATGAAAAAATGAAAAAAATGAAAGTACAGCCAAAAACTTTCCTCCGTTAGTAGCTTATAGTGTTTGTTTACACAAACTTCATAAGGTTATTTAAACATTCCTTAGAGAAGAGATAATAGTAATGTTTTTTATGAAATCACATACGCTCCCCTTTTTATAGCTTGTTCATTAGGTCATCCTTGGTTGCTCTATTATGAGACTTGGCTAGATATTTTTCTCCGTTTAGCATTTAATGCACACCTATAGTATACGCAATATAGAACCATTAATTTCAGTATAAATTTTGTTTAGAATGACCATTTACTCCCTATTAAGGGCACATATCAAGAAACCAGACTTCTTTTCACCGTTCGCTCTTGCCATGTTTAGACTTTTGTTCCTTCCGGTCATTTATTAAAATAATATGTATATATATACTTAGTTTTAAGTTGTGTTGCAGTTTTTATTGTTATTTATAGGTTTGTCCTTATTGTCTATTATTTCTAGTTGCACAAGAATAACCTTTACACAAAGGTCATTCAGAGATGTTCTGTTCATAGTTTTATTGTTTTATATTTTATATATTATAATTTGTATTTATGGTTTTATGTTTTTAGTTTACACACTTGATCAACCCCTGACGAAGGGTAGCGAAACACGGCCTGTGTCGGGTTGGTAATAGGCTTATTAAATAAACTCTGTCTTTTCCACATAATCACATTTTGGACTGAATCCAAATTCAATGTCACTGTTATAATGTAAGCCTCTTAGTTTAAGTTACAATGTAAACAACTTTGAATAGATGATAAGGTGGTATAAAAAACCTGTTCAATAAATACATTTGACTAAGATCATATTCCGCATATCCTGGCTTAGGAGTGAGGTTCATGACTGTCGTAGTATGCACAAAATTAACCCTCTCCTCTTGACACTGCTAGCAAGACACACGTGCGCAGCTTTCCCACTGTTTCCCCTGGAGGTGCTAAGATATGCTGATTGTGGAAATCTCTATGATCTGGAAACCAGTTCTCTAATTCCAGTTATAAATGACTTTTTTAACAATATTTCTATTTCGTAGATGTCCCCAGAATAGTATTCCAGACTATGGAGGTCTAGGTATAGCCCAATGGTTAGAATAGCAGACAAAGACCAGGGAAGCCAGGGTTCAAATCTCACTAACATAAGAACATAACATAAGATATGCCATACTGGGTCAGACCAAGGTCCATCAAGCCCAGTATTCTGTTTCCAACAGTGGCCAATCTAGGTCATATGTACCTAGCAGTTTCCCCAAGGGACACAGGTTCCACAATGCTTGTATTGGTTCAAGCATTGATATCCTGGGTCCCTTCTTAATAATGGTTTATGGACCTTTCCTCCAGGAACTTGTCCAAACCTTTTTTAAACCCAGCTACACTAACAGCCTTTACTACATCCTCCGGTAACAAATTCCAGAGTTTGATTACACGTTGAGTGAAAAAATATTTTCTTTTATTAGTCTTAAATAGTTTACCCTGTAGCTTCATTGCATGTCCCCTAGTCTTTCTATATTCTGATAAGGTAAACAATCGATCTACGTTTACCCGTTCCACTCCGTTCATTAATTTATAGACTTCTATCATATCTCCCCTCAGCCGTCTCTTTTCCAGGTTAAAGAGCCCCAACCTTTTTAGCCTTTCTTCATAGGAGTAGCCTTCCATCCCCTTTACCATTTTGGTGGCTCTTCTCTGAACCTTTTCTAAAATTGCTATATCCTTTTTAAGATACGGCGACCAGAATTGCACACAATATTCAAGGTGCGGTCTCACCATGGAACGATATAGAGGTATTATAATATCTTTTGTTTTATTTTCCATTCCTTTCCTTATCATACCTAGCATTCTATTTGCTCTCTTGGCCGCCGCTGCACACTGGGCCGAGGGTTTTAACATGGTATCCACAAGGACGCCTAAATCTTTTTCTTGGGTGGTGGTTCCTAATGTGGAACCTTGCATCGTGTAACCATAGTTTGGGTTGTTCTTCCCTAGGTGCATAACCTTGCACTTCTCCACATTAAATTTCATCTGCCATTTTGATGCCCAGTCTTCCAATTTATCAAGATCCTCTTGCAATTTTCCACAATCCTCCTGGGTTTTAACAACTTTAAATAGTTTTGTGTCATCAGCAAATTTGATAACCTCACTCGTTATTCCACTTTCCAGGTCATTTATGAATATGTCAAAAAGCAGCGGACCCAGCACAGATCCCTGGGGTACACCACTATTCACCTTTCTCCATTGGGAAAATTGGCCATTTAGCCCTACCCTCTGCTTTCTATCTTTTAACCAGTTCCTGATCCACAGTAGTACACTGCCTCCTATCCCATGACTCTTTAGTTTTGCCAAAAGTCTCTCATGAGGGACCTTGTCAAAGGCTTTCTGAAAGTCCAGATACACAATATCAACCGACTCACCTTTGTCCACCTGTTTATTCACTCCTTCAAAAAAACATAACAGATTAGTAAGACAAGATCTTCCTTGTCTAAAGCCATGTTGGCTGTCTCCCATTAGGTTATGACTATCTATATGCTGAGTAATTTTATTCTTTATGATGGTTTCTACCATTTTTCCCGGTACTGATGTCAGGCTCACCGGTCTGTAGTTTCCCGGATCACCCCTCGAACCCTTTTTAAAAATTGGTGTTACATTGGCGATCCTCCAATCCTCAGGTATTAGAGATGATTTTAATGATAGTTCACAGATTACTGATAGCAGGTCTGCAATCTCAAATTTCAGTTCTTTCAACACCCTTGGATGTATACCATCCGGCCCAGGTGATTTGCTACTCTTCAGTTTATCTAATAGTTGTAGGACATCTTCCCGATGTATCGATATTTCCTTCAATTCTTCCACACCTTTAAATACCACTTCAGTCGTGGGCAATGTTCCCTCTAATTTTCTGTAGGCTGTGTGCGCATAAAATATCAGCTGTGTGCAGCTTTTGAAGGAATGTTAAATTTTTGTGCGCCACATAACGGCACTCGTAGTTATATACTTTAAAATTTGACCACACGTCAGAATACAGTATGTACACCACATTGATTTTAATCAAATTAAATGAAAATAGACGATTACTAAATGAAGCGGGAAATTTCTAGTAATTACAATCATAACTTTTAAATTTTAAGATGTCTGTGTTGTTTTCTATCAGAATCAGAGCCGTAATTTTTGTGCGCTCTGTTGTAAAGTATGTGCGCTCGCTCGTCGAGGTGTGTGCGCGCGCACACGCGCACAGCTTAGAGGGAACAGTGGTCGTGGGTAACATCCCTACATCTTCCTCAGTAAAGACCGAAGCAAAGAATTCATTCAGTCTCTCCGCTATCGCCTTGTCGCCTCTTAGTGCTCCTTTAACCCCTTTATCATCTAATGGACCAACTGACTCTCTCACGGGTTTTTTGCTACGAATGTACTTGAAAAGGTCTTTATTTCGCGTTTTTGCTTCCGCAGCAAGCTTCTTCTCAAATTCTCTCTTTGCCTGCCTTATCAATGCCTTGCATTTGACTTGCCAGTGCTTGTGCTGTTTCCAGGTTTCATCATTTGGCTCTTTTTTCCATTTCTTGAAAGATGCTTTTTTGGCAACAACAGCCTCTCTGACCTCACCTTTAAACCATGCTGGCAGTTTTTTGGACTTCCTTCCACTTTTCTTAAAGCGTGGAATACAGCTGGTCTGGGCTTCCAAGATAGTATTTTTCAACAACACCCAAGCTTGATGTATGTCTTTAACCTTTGCAACTGCTCCTTTTAGTTTTTTCTTAACTGTTTTCCTCATTCTATCATAGTCTCCCTTTCGAAAGTTAAAGGGTAGTACTGTGGATTTCCTTACTATCCCTCCTCCACTAATTAAATCAAAGGCGATCATGCTATGATCACTATTGCCAAGTGGCCCCAACACCCTTATCTCTTGCACTACATCTGGTGTTCCACTAAGGACTAGGTCTAATATTGCTTCCCCTCTGGTCGGTTCATGAACCAGCTGCTCCAAGAAGCAGTCATTTATTTCATCTAGGAACTTTATCTCCCTAGCATGTCCCAAAAGAGGTATTCTCAAAGGGATAAAGTCCAGAGAGGCCAAAGGTATTGGAACGGAGTCCAAAGCCAAGCAAACCAAAGAAGCAGCTTGCCTGATGAAAGCAACTCTCCTAGCCCAAGTAAGTCTCCTATGCTAAACCAGAAAGGCACAAGGAAAGGAGATTCCTTCTACAGTGATACTTTTGCCAAGAAACACAGAGAGTGGAAATCCACGTCAGGTTTTCCTGGTAACTCTGATTGTAGAGCAGTGCACAGAACAGCTTGTCAGCCTGAGAAGCTACGTCGCAAGCTGAGTCCTGGGGGTGGCAGCCTACAGAAGCCAAGGTATGAAAAGCCTTTCATTATAAGGGAAAGTTCAAGTGATGAAAACCTTATGGAAATAGATAAGCCTCAAAAAGTTAGAAGAAGTAAAGCTAACCTTTTAAAAGTACTTCCCAACAGTGTGATAAGGAAGTTGTATGAGAAACAGAAGAACCCCTGTGAGGAGTTAACAGATATTGAAGACAGTCATAGCATTGAAGAAGGTCGTGACCCAGAATCAATGGACTTTGATTGTGAAACCAGTGTTCCCATTCCTCAGAGTGAACCAATGGAATGTAACTTTTGTTCAAGAACTAGCTTGATTGCCTTGCTAGCTGTATAGAGAAAAGAGAACTCTGCATATGGTGACGTTGATAACCATTTGTTTCCTGATGTTAATTTCTATTGATTTGAAAGAAGCCTTAACCCAGATAGACAGTTAATTGTGAAGCCTACAACCCTTAACTGTTTATATCACGGTGGAACCTTTTTGTTAGAGGAAAGAATTACCTTCATTTTCTTTTGTGTCTTATTGAACCTAAGCGTTGACCAGGGAAATAAAGCCTTATTACCCTACACTTTGGCGTAGATTGTTCTTTATAAGGAGTTCTGCACTACAAGGACCAGAATCCTCCTGGTCCTTCAGCTCAACCACTCCTTAATATAAATTAAATGTCACCGGATGCCCTTATTTACTACGCCAGTAGGGGTGCCTGGGGACAATACACAATATCAACCGACTCACTGTTGCTATCATTGTGATTGTGCAGACAGGGGCGGCCCAAGGGGGTGCAGGGCCATGTGCAGAGATTAATTGTGGGGCCTCATTTGCATAAAAGATCTAATTTGCATAATATTAACATGCACTTTTAGTAAACGTGCCTCTTAACGAGTGTCTGGATAAAGAAAGACTAACAGATTTCTACATTACTATATTGCAGTGACAACCGTCAGGCCCATTAGGAAGTACTATAAACACTGACCATTTAGAACCCATAGCAAACCCACCATATCATAACAGCACTACCAAGACTCACAAAGCACCAAACCCTACCTATCAAAAGACAACACTGCAGATATTAAACCAATACATCTCAGAGAATACCAATGCATCTCATTGGGGGAAAGAGAACAAGCGGGACTGTCAAACAGAAACTACGTGAACAGAATACCTCAGCTCGGTTACACAAAACATAGACCGTCACCACACAAAGAACAAGGGATCACAATTTAGAAACAGGAAGATAATAATTAAACTGGGTCTTATAGTGGGCCTATGCAGGCCCAAAGGGGGGATTGATAGGGGATAATAAGGTTTAGTTTAAGTATACATACAGAAGGATTCGAGGCCTGTAAGAGGGGCCCGGAAGAGGGAAGATGGCAATCCTGTATATGTCTATATATGGAAAAGGAATGTGCTGTGCTAAGCTAAATTGATTGTTCTACTCAGAGATGACTCGTATTTGCATAGTTACTGATAAGCTATAGTGGGCCCCAGGAGATGGGTGGATGACGTATGAATATGTTTCTGATAATGTATAAAATACGGACAATCCCTCCACCCTATGGAATAAACTGCATACCACTTATGTGCAGGTGTGTGTGTGTGTTTGTTCCCCTGGATTCCAGAGAAAGAAGGTAAGGTGATTCCTCGACCCAGACAGAAGTCCCAAGGGTTAGTGATAAAAGGTGCTGGGAAAGGAATAATCCATCCCCATTAACTCCAATTTTGGAAGTCATCTAGCCCAGAGATATACCCAATAATTGGAAATAGACACTTGGAGATAGGCTGAGTGCACTTTTCATCCTAATAAGCTTTGGGGAGACCCACACTGGCCATGTGGTGCTTTTCAGATGCTTTATCCCTTTTTGCCTCTATGTGTCCTGGCCCGACACATGAAGGTAAGGGAGGAAAGTTACCTACACAAAATTTTACAAATTGGTATAATTCTAAAATTGTGGAACAATTGAGGAAGTGTGGGCATCTTGTCAAAAATGTAGTAGTTAAATTGAGTTGCTTAGGATTTGGCTGTTGTATGCAAACAGCAACCCACGAAGGGGGGAACCTCCGAAACCTTAAAAAACTTTGTAAAGACACTAAACTGTCTTGCCTTTGACTCTGTTTAACAAACAAACAAACAAAAAAACCAAACAAACAAATTGCCCTAAGGGAGTAGACTGAAATTTTTCTCCCTTTGAACTGTTATATGGAAGACTGCTTACTTTTTATACTCCTGAGCCTCACATTTGATCTCTTGTATTTCCTAGCAGCAGAGGCAACTCTCTTCCCTCCACAGGTATGCTCAGCAGGTCCAGTCCTTTCTGCTGGATGACTCAGCTCTTTTCTTTCAATCCGGAGACTGGATTTTGGTAAAGATATACCACCAGCACACAGTACAAGCCCCTTTTCCAGTATGGGACCGTTCCAAGTTCTTCTGATAACACCGATTACAGTGAAGGTGGAGGCTAAAAGATCATGAAGCCATCATAGATCTGGCTTCAGGACCAGGATGTGAAGTAGCTGACGCCGGGGCAGCCAGGGCCCTAGCCACTGGAGAGGAGAGGAGAAGACTCCTGAAGAAAAGCAGCTTTCGGCCTAGAGGTACCGAACCAACATATCCCTTCAAGGTTGGTGACAGGTCAGAGCACCTCACAAGCACGGTACCTTAGACCCGCTCTACGGACCTCCAAACTATAGTGATCGCCATCACATGGACAGCCATCCTGTGTGACTCCTCCCCTTCGTGGATCCATGCGTCAAGAATCAAGCGTGTATCGTCTCCACTGACATCTTCGGTTCCAGCCTCCTGACCATCACGCACAAGACTGTGTTGACTCCTCCTATCACTCATATAGTGCCTCCTTCAGCCCATCTCGGGAACTGTTAATACAGCAATACTGCTTGCCCAGACTGCCTTACCTTTTGTGTGCGCAGCTCGCTACAAACTGGAGTTTTCTCTCAACATGTCTCATTACTGTACTTTCTAATCTGTGTGAAATGCAGAAGTTTACTGTACTTGATAATTTAAACTGTACCCAGCCCCATGTTTCTTTTTCTACTTTCTTGTATAACATTGGTGTTACTCGCCCCTCTTTGGGATATGACTAGGTCCCTTGCTCATTGTAAACTGTCTCTAGTTTTAATGCTACGGATTGTTTTATTGTTTTTGCTTTTAGCCTGTCTATGTATCTTTCTTTGGGGTGGTCTCACAGGGCTGCTTATTGCCCTATTGAGCGGTTTTATAATTCTTGTTCTTTTTTGTTGTATATTTTCATTTGTTCTTGGCTGTTGCTGAAAGGCCTTAGAAAGCTCTACCACTTTTATGTACTCTTATGCACCTGTTTCCATGGTGGCTGATGTACCTGTGCATGCCTCCACTGACCTCCCGTTAATGTCTGCTTAACGGCCCAGTAGACTGTTTGGCTGTTCTTATAGTGGGCCTATGCAGGACCAAAGGGGGGATTGATAGGGGATAATAAGGTTTAGTTTAAGTATACATACAGAAGGATTCGAGGCCTGTAAGAAGGGCCCGGAAGAGGGAAGATGGCAATCCTGTATATGTCTATATATGGAAAAGGAATGTGCTGTGCTAAGCTAAATTGATTGTTCTACTCAGAGATGACTCGTATTTGCATAGTTACTGATAAGCTATAGTGGGCCCCAGGAGATGGGTGGATGACGTATGAATATGTTTCTGATAATGTATAAAATACGGACAATCCCTCCACCCTATGGAATAAACTGCATACCACTTATGTGCAGGTGTGTGTGTGTTTGTTCCCCTGGATTCCAGAGAAAGAAGGTAAGGTGATTCCTCGACCCAGACAGACGTCCCAAGGGTTAGTGATAAAAGGTGCTGGGAAAGGAATAATGTACCCTTACAAATACCTCAGCTCGGTTACACAAAACATAGACCGTCACCACACAAAGAACAAGGGATCACAATTTAGAAACAGGAAGATAATAATTAAACTGGGAACCCCAAAAGCCAAACATGAAATGTACAACACTGGAGAAATAAAACTATAAAGTAATTTCCTCTTGCACTAAACAAAAACGCAAAGATGCTAGCAATACACACTTCCCAGACCAGACATATTCCAGTTAATAAAGTTAAAAAAAAAGTATTTTTCTACCTTCTGTTTGGGCATTTTATTTTTCAGTTGCAATTGCTCCAGTCACTTTCTTCTGGTTTCTTCGTGTCTTCTGCGAGCTATCCATTTGTCCTTTCTTCTCTTTTAGATGTTTTCCATTCTCTCTCTATATCTGCTTTAACATACTGATCGTTTCCCTTTTGCTCTTTCCCCCATTTCTTTCCTTATTCCTTTATCATCCACTCAAATTTCACCCTTCCATTCTCAATCCCCTCTTACTCTCCCAATACCCGGCCCATCGTAGACTTTTCTTCCACACAAAATATATTTTCCCCTCTCCATTCTCATTCCCCATCCCCTTGTAGTCCTCCCCCAAAATCAGCTCCCTTATAGTTCTAGACCCACCCAGCATCCGCTCCCTTCTAGTCCCATTCTCCCATGCCCCCCAACAGCCCATTTCTAGTCCTATTCCAGCTCCTCATCAGCCCATTTCCAGTCCTAGCCCCATATATGCTCTTTTCCAGTTACATTCCAGCCCCCCATCAGCCAATTTCCACTCCAAGCTCCCCTATCAGCCAATTTCCAATCCTAGCCCCCTCGTCAGCCCACTTCCAGTCCTATTCCAGCCCCCATCGGCCCATTTCCAGTCCTATTCCAGCCCCCATCAGCCAATTTCCACTCCAAGCTCCCCTATCAGCCAATTTCCAATCCTAGCCCCCTCGTCAGCCCACTTCCAGTCCTATTCCAGCCCCCATCGGCCCATTTCCAGTCCTATTCCAGCCCCCATCAGCCAATTTCCACTCCAAGCTCCCCCATCAGCCAATTTCCAATCCTAGTCCCCTCATCAGCCCACTTCCAATCCTATTCCAGCCCCCATCAGCCCATTTCCAGTCCTATTCCAGCTCTTCATCAGCCCATTTCCAGTGCTAGCCCTCCCATCACACCCCATTTCCAGTCCTAGCCCCCTCCCCCAATCACAGCCCATTTTGTTGGGGGTTTTCTGGGCTTCCCCTGCGATTATTTGGGGAATTTTCTATTTTGTTTGGCTGCTTGTGTTCAACCCCAACATAATTTTTTATTTATTTTGCCAGGTCTGTAACATCACAAGCTTTGCTTTTGACTTATGAGGTACAAATTTCAATATCAATCCATAGCATCAATACATCTATAACAAGCAAAACACCTGACTTAAGTGTAAATGGTCCTGGGACAGAGACAGCCTCACTCCAGTGAGATCAGCTAATGTCTGTCCCCTTATTAAAATTTCTCCTCTATATTTATATTCATTTTTAGGCACAAATTGCTGATAAGTAGATTTCCTTTTCTTATTCCCTATTATTTTAAGCAAATCTGCTCCTTAATCTTTTACCCTCTGTTTTCTCTGTGGCATCCTGTCTTCCCATTCTCACGGCAGTCCTTGTCGCTGTTGCTGGCTCTGTTTCCTGCAGATTAAGTTCTTCATTCTGTTCCCCATTGTTCGTTCAAGGGGCCCAGGTGACAGCTTTTCACTAGCTGTGTAGTTTTCAGAGCCTCTCATTGTGTCAGCTCTCTGGGACAGGATATTAGCTCATTTCATTGCTCAATCTTGCTGATTCTGCAGTTTCAGTGTGAAAAAGTCAGAGCAGGCTGTTTCTTTCTTAGGCCTGAGCTATAGACGTTAGCACAAGATGGATTCAACCTGTAACAAAGGTACCTGAAGGGGGATTCATTTTCCCCTTCATTCCCCTCTTGAATCTCGCGGAGAAGTGTCCGTCACGAATGATATCACTGTTCTGTACCCACAGTTTGTTGAACACTACTGATAGTAGGGGTTGGAAAAATATCTTTGCTGTGTATCCACGAAGGGCCGTTATCAAGCTAAACAGCAGTTGGAGTTACAGCTGTAACAGTGTGTGGTCTAGAGTAGATAGGATGGTACCACTTGTCCCTCACTTGGATCCGGCGGTAGACAAGATCACACAATTCAAAAGCATATAGGACTAACGCTGGTGATGGTATGCGGGAAACCAACTTCTGTTGAATCAAGGATACACTGGTCTGAAGTCCTGTAAGATAAGCAGAAAACAAGTCGGGCAAATTTTGGGTACCTACATAGTAACATAGTAACAGAGTAACATAGTAAATGACAGCAGATAAAGACCAGCATGGTCCATCTAGTCTGCCCAGCAAGATGGCAAGAGTAGGTGCACCTGTCACTCTGTGCAGGCCACCCCTCCCCATGTCTTTGTTTAGGGGTAAACCCACCACTCCATGTAGGACACCCCTATTTGTTGAGACGTTATATGGTTCAGAAGTTAGATGGTACTGTTTATTTTGTTTTTATCCTATTGCTGTAAAGGGATCCACTGTGTTTGTCCCATGCTGTTTTGAATTCCGTCACCGTGTTTGCCCCCACCACTTCCTTCGGGAGGGCATTCCAAGCATCCACCACCCTTTCAGTGAAAATTTTTTTCCTGATATTGCCTTTCAATTTACCACCTTGCAGCTTCATGTTATGCCCTCTAGTTTTACAGCTTCCCTGTCTTTGGAAGAGGTCTGTTTGTTCATCATTTCTCTTTAAGTATTTAAAGGTCTGAATCATATCTCCCCTGTCCCTCCTCTCCTCCAAAGTGTACATATTTAGGTCTTCAAGGTCTCTTCTCATAAGGCTTCTGACGCAGGCTCCAAATCATTTTGGTCGCTTTCCTTTGAACAGTTTCCAGTCTTTTTACATCTTTTGCAAGATATGGTCTCCAAAACTGAACACAGTATTCCAAGTGAGGCCTCACCAGTGACTTATACAGTGGCATAAGTACCTCTTCTTTTCTGCTGGTAATCCCTCTCTGTATGCAGCCCAACATCCTCCTGGCTTTTGCCATCGCCTTGTCGCACTGTTTTGCCACCTTGAGATCATCAGAGATAATCACACCAAGGTCTTTCTCCTGAACTGTGCATACAACCTCGCGCCCCCTATCTTGTACATTTCCCTTGGATTTCTGCTACCCAAGTGCATGACACTGCACTTTTTCGCATTAAATCGTAGTTGCCAAGCATTAGACCAGTCTTCCAGCTTTTGTAGATCTTTCCTCATGTTAACCACTCCCTCGGGGGAGTCCACTCTGTTGCAAATTTTTGTGTCGTCTGCAAAAAGACAGACTTTTCCATTCAGTCCTTCAGCAATATCACTTACAAATACATTGAACAGTGCTGGACCCAGAACCGAACCCTGGGGCAGCCCGCTAATTACTTTCCTCTCATCCGAGTGAGCTCCATGTACAATCACCTTCTGTCGTCTGTCAGTCAACCAGTTTCTAATCCAGTTTACCATCTTGGGACCCATCCCCAAGCTACTGAGCTTGTTGACAAGCCTCCTATGAGGAACAGTATCAAAGGCTTTGCTGAAATCCAGGTAGATGACATCCATCGCATGCCCCTGATCTAGTTCCTTGGTCACGCAGTCAAAGAACTCAATCAGATTTGTTTGGCAAGACCGTCCTTCGGTAAAACCATGTTGCCTCGGATCTTGCATCCTGTTGGTTTTGAGAAAGTTCACTATTCGCTGTTTCAGGAGCGCCTCCATTACTTTTCCCGCCACCGAGGTAAGGCTCACGGGCCTGTAGTTTGACACTTAAGAACATAAGAACATAAGAAATGCCATACTGGGTCAGACCGAGGTCCATCAAGCCCAGTATCCTGTTTCCAACAGTGGCCAATCTAGGTCATACGTACCTAGCAGTTTCCCCAAAAGACACAGGTTCTGCAGTGCTTGTACTAGGTCAAGCATTGATATCCCGGGTCCCTTTTTAATAGTGGTTTATGGACCTTTCCTCCAGGAACTTGTCCAAACCTTTTTTAAACCCAGCTATACTAACAGCCCTTACTACATCCTCCGGTAACAGATTCCAGAGTTTGATTACACGTTGAGTGAAGAAATAAATAAATAAATTCTTTTCTTCCCTGTCACCACTTTTGTGTAGAGGTATGACATCAGCCATTCTCCAGTCCTGAGGAACCTCTCCTGTTTCCAAGGATCTGTTGAATACATCCTTTAATGGCCCTGCAAGAATCTCTCTGAGCTCTTTCAGTATCCTAGGATGTATCCCATCCGGTCCCATGGCTTTGTCTACTTTCAGTTTAGCAAGTTGTTCTAACACCTCGTCTTCTGTGAATGGTGTGGTATCTACTTCATTCCCATTTTTATATTTGGGAGTCACAGCTGGTCCATCTCCAGGATCTTCTTTAGTAAAAACAGAGCAGAAGTATTTATTTAGCAATTCCGCTTTTTCAGTGTCACTTTCCATGAGTCCTTTCCCAGCACTTCTGAGTCCTGCAATTCCAACTCTGATCTTCTTCCTTTCCCGAATATACCTGAAGAAAGTTTTGTTGCTACCCTTAACATCTTTAGCCATCCTTTCCTCTGCCTTTGATTTTGCTATCCTTATTTCTCTTTTAGACTCTTTGAGTTTGATCCTGTATTCATTTCTGTGCTCTTCTGTTTGCAAGCTTTTGTATTTTGCAAAAGTTGCATTTTTTGCCTTTATTTGAGCAGCCACCTCTTTGGAAAACCAAATAGGTTTCCTTCTCCTCTTGTTTTTATTTACTTTTCCTACATATTTATCTGTTGCCCCATTTGTTGCCTTCTTGAGTTTAGCCCATTGCAATTCCACTTCCTTTATCTCCTTCTACCCCGTCATCTCCTCCTTTAAGTACTCTACCATTTTATTGAAGTCAGTGTATTTGAAGTTTAGGACTTTGAGCTTGCTATGATTGGCCTGTACCATGGCTTTTATCTCAAACCACACCGTGTGATGGTCACTGTTGCTCACAGGGGCACTCACGCAGACATCTGACACACTATCACTGTTGGTGAGCACTACATCCAGTGTTGAGCTTTCCCTGGTTGGTTCCATCACCATTTGTCTAAATAATGCATCTTGGAGAGCATCCACAATCTTTTTGCTTCTTTCCAGATGTGCAGAAGGAGTAATCCAATCCACATCAGGTAGATTAAAGTCACCCAATAGGATCGTTTTGTCCTTTGCTGCTATCTTAGCAATATCTTTAATCAATTCATTATCTCTCTCTTCAATTTGAGTCGGAGGTCTGTAGACTACAGCAATATGGATGACAGTGCCATCTCCTCTTTCCAACGCAATCCAGAGCGCTGCTTCTTTTCCCCATGTTCCCTGCATTTCAGTAGCTTTAATATTGCTTTTGACATACAAGGCTACTCCACCTCCTTTTCCATTTTCTCTGTCTCTTCTGAATAGATTATATTTATTTATTTAACTGTATTTATATCCCGCCTTTCTCTGGGTCAAAGCGGTGCAACATTGAGTGGGGGGGGGGGGGTGGACAATAATCAGCTTCTGGGGGTGGGGGCTATCACCAGGAGTCCAACATTAATGATTTTAACAAATACTTGGGACATAGACATAAATGTTGTGTTACAGTCTCTTAGAGCATATGTTCATGGGGGTGAACTGGGGGGGGGATGGGGGGTGGTCGGGGGTGGGTGCTTGTTTCTGGTCCGAGGTATTTCTGGAATAGGGCGGTTTTTAGCTGTTTCCTGAACGATGAGGGGTCTCTATTGCATCTGATGTGACTTGGTAGAGAGTTCCAGAGGGTTGGTGCATACAGTTTGAAGGCTCTGTTGCAGGTCCGTTGATTGCATTTGGTTCGTTTATGGGGGATGGTGAGGGAGTTGTTGGAGGTTTGTCTGGTTGTTCTGTTGTGGGTTGGTCGGGGTAGTAGTGTGCGGAGCTGGGAGGTCTGAGTCTGGTAGAGAGCTTTATGGGTAAGTAGGGCGGCTTTGTATTTGGTTCTTGCTTCGAGGGGGAGTATGTGTAGCTCCCTTAGGACAGGGGTGATGTGGTCTCATTTTTTGCTTTCTGGATAATCCTTGCTGTGGTATTTAAGGCAGTTCGGAGTGGGTTGGTGTGGGTGGCTGGTAGTCCGTGGTAGATTATATTGCAGTAGTCCAGGTGGGGGAGTGTCATGGCTTGCATCACTGTTCTGAAGTCCTGTGGTTCAAGGAGAGGTCTGAGGCGTTGTACTGTTTTGGCTTTGTGGAATATTGTTCCAGTGGTCTTTTTGATTTGTTGCTTGAGTGTGAGTGCTTGATCTATGATGATTATAGCCAGCTATGGCTATATCCCAATCGTGCGATTCATTAAACCATGTTTCTGTAATGGCCACAATGTCCAAATTCGTTTCCACCATTAAGGCTTCCAGGTCTGGAATTTTGTTGGCTAAGCTTCGAGCATTTGTGCTCATTGCTTTCCAGCATTTTCCTGGCTTGTGTGTATTTTGCATTGATTTTGTTCTGCCTACTTCTTCCCACATGCTTTTGATGTGTGGTTTAAAAGTGTGGCTGTTTCTGATGGTGTTCTGCTTTTGCTGGTGGTTGCATGCAGATGTTGACCTTCCACATCTGTCACCCCCTTTTCCTAGTTTAAATGCATATCCACATACTGCCTGAAGTTTTCACTTAGGATTCTTTTCCCTGCGACAGAGAGATGTAGTCCATCAGCACAGTATAGTCTCTTGTTGGTCCATCTGTTGTCCCAGTTGCCAATAAATCTGAATCCTTCTTGTTTGCACCAGCTCTGGAGCCATGTATTAAAGCTGTTAATACGATGCAGCCTTTTTGTCCCCTTACCAAGAACAGGTAGAACTTCTGAGAATGCAACAGTGTTAACAACGTGCTTGAGTTTCTCTCCCAGAGATTGGAAGTCCTTTTGGGCTGTGGAGGCACTGTTCCTAGCCAGGTCGTTTGTGCCTAAGTGGATAATAACATCAAGCTTGGAGTGTTCACTTTTTGCGCTAAGTAATTCAACAATTTGGTTTGTATTCCTGCTGGCTGAAGAGCCTGGTAGGCACATGACTATCTTCTCTCCTTTGAACTGTGTTCCCAAGTTAGTGCCTCTGATGATGGAATCTCCAAGTAGTAGTAGTTTTCTGTTTGGTGAGGTTTTCTTCATATTTGGTGCTTTAGCAGGGGATTGGGCATTGTCTGACTCATTTAAGGGCTCTTCAGTTTCTTTGGATTGGGAATCCTCATTAGCCAAGGCAGAGAAGGCATTATGCAGGGATATCTCTTGATGTACAGGATGTCTCTGTGTTACAGGTCGCAGTCTACCAGAACCCACTGTGATCCATTTGTTCCTAGGGCATTTGATTCTTTGTGGGAGCGGTGGTGGACTTTCTTCAGTTTGTATCCTAGAAGAGGTGCGCTTCATTGCAGCCAGTTCCTCCCTCAGTAGAGACACTTCTTTATGCATGGCAGCTAGGTCTTTCCTTAGTAGAGTCAGTTCTTCATGCATGGCAGTTGACTTTAGGCATATAGGACAAGCTTTTAGGCTCCAAATGATTCGTCTTTGAATGAAAGTACCGCAGTTATTGCACTGAATACAAGACATGTTATTTATGCAGTCCCAGAAGAGGAAGAAGAAGACAGATGAAGAAGATGTGGTTTTTAACCCAGGTTAGGAATGATAGATGGCACGTATGTGACCACTATATAGGTAATGTAGCCCCTGGGGTGGGTGGGGCGAGGGGTAGGGTGGGCGGGAACCTAAGTGTCTCTGGCCAGTAGGCTGTTCCTGAACTGTGGGCACACACAGTGGAGTAGGCAAGGGAACACACCACTAAGGACAAAGGGACACGTGCAGCACAGGAAATGGAGGTCCACAACACTAACTCAGCAGGGGGGAGGGGTGGTCCCTCAGGGCAGGGTAAGAGAAAGTTTAAAACTTAAACCTCTACAGCAATGGAGTGGGTAAGGGAACCCAATACTAAGAACAGATAGAAAGCTATGTGGAGACAAACAGATGCACAGTTATTTGGAAAACAAAGACTCACAGTTATGCAGCAAAACTCAGTAAAAATCACCTTTTGGGAGAGCTCTGGAAGCACTCCACTTCTTAGGGAGCAGAAAGGCAATCTGAGCTAAGCCCACGTGCAGCACAGGAAATGGAGGTCCACAACACTAACTCAGCAGACTTCATAACTGGGCACATGCTCCTTCTTCCAGTTATGATTTCATGAGGAGTTAGACCTAACTGCTTGATAGGATTATTTCTCAATAGATACAGGCAAAGAGGTAATGCTTGCAGCCAGGTCTGGCCACTCCCAATAATTAGCTTTCTTAAGTGTGTTTTAATAAGACCATTGCACCTTTCTACAAGGCCAATTGAGGTTGGAGAATAGACAGCAACATAACGCCTTCTAATGGGCAATGTTTCAGAAAATTCTATGACTAATTGATATTTAAAATGGGACCCATTATCTGATAAGATTTGGGCAGGGATCCCATACCGGGGAATTATACGTTCTGTTAATACTTTTAGGACTTCAGCAGCGGTCTCTTTCTTACATGGAAATGCTTCAACCCATTGTGAGTAAGGACAAACCAGAACCAATCGGTATCGTCTGCCCTGACATTTCACCTGCATATCAGTGAAATCAATGTGCCAATGCAGAAAAGGTCCTTGTGTTCTTGGTATTGCACTCCCACTTGATTTAAGATGTGCATGGGGGGTGCTAGTGATACAGGTGTGGCAGCCAGTAACTACTGCCTGAACCAACTTACGCATATCAGGACACCACAATGTATCCCCAAGATGAGAGACAATGGCTGTCATACTGCAATGATCCACATAGTGCAGCATAGTTGACAAATTTATCAAAGCAGCGGAGGAAACACACATGTTCCCCGAAAGGTGCATCCATACTTTGTGGATCTTAGTACATCCAGCATTTACCCATTGTTGTAATTCATTCTGTAATACATTTTCCTGTAAATCTTCAAGTTTGCAAAAATCATGCTGGCTACTCTGCTGATAGGTTACTACCATAGTCTCGCGGACTTCAGAGCAGGTGGTTTCTTGTGCTAGGCTGTCAGCTATTGAGTTTCCATACTGCTCCCATGTCTTAACTTCCTGATGTGCTGCAACCCACTCACATGCTGTCAAATAGCCCTGCTCTGCTCTTTCTCTGAGCATTTCAAACACTTCCATTAGGATCTCAGCTTGTTGGAGAGGCTGGTCTTTAGCTGATAAATATCCCCTCTTGGCCCAAATGGTACTATATATGTGTACTGAGCTTCTTACAAACTGAGAATCGGTGTAAATTACTAGATGTTTATTTTCATTTTCTCTCAGGACTTGTGCTAGTGCTGCGATTTCTGCACTCTGTGCGCTGTATCCTAGGGGCATCTTATACTGTGCTGTGGAAGTAACTACTCCCTGTGGGGTTACTCTACAGATAGCAAAACCTGCTCTGCCTTATCTCTGGGATCCATCTATGAACCAACATTCAGCCTCTTAAGGCACATCTGAATGTGGCACTATCCCTAACGTGGGTCTGACATCTTCTCCTACTTGCTGCAGGCAGTCATGTGTGATAGTAGATACCTGGAGGAGATCCTGTAAATCCCTAAAAGGATTCTGCTTTGGTACCATTTGGTGTCTAATATGGCTGCGTAGCAGGGCAGCTACACACTTACCTACCCTGGTGAGTAAGAAATGAATGGTACTGGACTTTAAAAGCGCATGCAGTGTGTGGTCAGTATATAAGTTTACCTGTAAGGGAGTCATATAACCATACAATGTTTCAATTGCTGCACTGGCGGCCACTAATCCCTGCTCACAATTTGTGAATCCTTGCTCTACTAGAGAAAAAGATCTTGACAAATGTCCCACTACTTTACCATCTCCCTGCGTGGCAACTGCTACCCAGGCAGTGGGGCTGTGAAACACACAGACATCCACTGGGAGGCTGTGATCGAGTAAATAGAGTGACGGCAAATCATTCAGATCCTTCAATAATGTTTGCAAACGTAACCTTTCTTCCTCTCTGAGAGTTATAGGCTCGGACCCTTTGGAGTTCCCTTTCAAATGTCTCCTGAATGTCTGAGTCCTCACACTATATCCTGGCACCCAGAGACGGCTATAGTTTAACAGTCCCAAGAGTGCCCATAACTCTTTCACAGTGCGAGGTTCAGTGACCTTGAGCACAGCTTCCTGAAATATGGGTCCTAATAGTTTTTCCTTTTCACTGATGTCATTCCAAGGAATGTCACCTGCAATTGACAGTACAGACGTTTCTCCCTGTTCACTCTGTAACCACCCTTAGCCAATAACGCTAACAATTCTCGGGTATATTGTTTACACAATTCCTCAGTGTCTGCTGTCAAAAGGAAATCATCTACATACTGGACAAGTGAAACTGAGCCAGGCAGCTGGCGTTTGAAAGGAGCGAGATCTTTGTCTAAACATCGAGTGAAAATTAAGGGACTATCAGTGTATCCCTGAGGTAATCTAGTCCACTGAAAATGTTATCCATTATATTGAAATGCCAGCAATGGCCTACTATCAGGATGGACCGGGACCCCAAAAAATGCATTTGCTAAATCTAAGACAGTACTATATTTCCTTGGTGGGTTTTGCTTGTAGCAATGTAGCTGGGTTGGCCACAAGAGGGAACTCTGCCTCCACCACTGAATTAAGACCTCTCAAATCATGGACCACTCTCCATTTACCATTGGACTTTTTAATAGGAAAGAAGGAATGTATTAAATTGAGACGTGCTGGGTTCTATAATACCATTTTGCAATAACATATCAATCGCCTCACTTGCTCCTACTACAGCTTCTGGCTGTAGTGGATACTGAGCAACCTTTGGACCCTGACAATTTTCTTTTAATGTAATTCGGACAGGTGATGCAGACCTTATTAGGTCAAAAGGGTTTTCTGGGGTAGCCCAAACTTCAGGTGGGATATTAGCAAAATTTGGCTGACTCTCTGTCTGCAGGAGCAAAACAGATGGTGTGCTGATAAAGGTCATCTGTACCTCAAAGGTGGATAGTAGATCCCGTCCCATCAAATTAGCTGGACAATGTGGGGCATACAATAGGGGTTTACAGATATGTTGCCCCATGAGTTCTACCTCAATGGGTACTGTCATTTTGGTAGTAATTGGGTCTCCATTAAACCCTTTTGTCACAGTAGTTTGATGAGAGAGGCTTACGCCTGGGGGTAGGGAATTCAGTACTGATGTTGTCGCTCCGGAATCCAACAACATCTGCACTTTATACCCATTTAGACGGACTTTAATTATCGGCCCACGCTCATTGAGCATGGCCCGCATCACCATAGTCAGCCTTGAGGATGCTGCCACTGGGGAAACCTGCTCTGAGGACCCTGGTAGGCATTGGGTGGCCCTTGTGGTTTTGCTGATCCTCGGGCTGGAGGTGCTTCGGCATTCACGCTGAAGATGTCTCCTACTGCCACAGTTCCAGCAACTAAGGGCACTTCTCTGAAAATGCTGTGACTGAGGTGGTCCTGCCCGTCCCCCTTTCCAAGTACCCCCACTATTTGGTCCTGTCTGGTTCCAAGCCTGAGCATATAAACCAAAATTCTCCCAGGGGTTTTCTTCAATGTCATACTGTTCCAAATCTCTAATAATTTCATTCTTCTGTTTTATAATGGCTCTAAGTTTTTGCTTTTCTGCCTCATGCTGCTTTTCTGTTTTATTTTAACCTTCTCTTTCCTTTTCCTTCTCATCATCCTTTTCCTTGTCCTTCTCTTTAACCTTACTTTTATCAAGATCCTCCTGCAACTAACTCAATTGTAATGCCATTAATTTTGTCTGCAAACTTTTCATATCCTTCTCAGGTTTTATCTGTTCTTCTTCAGCTAATTTGACAAAATGGTGTATATGTGACTGCTGTCTTGCCCAGGACTCATCTTCTAACCCCGCAATCGTGTCAAGTCTTGATTGAACTGATTTAGGCAAAGTATTGCTAAGTGTTTGGAAAAATAGGGGCAGGAAATCTGTGTCAGAATAAACCATCCCAGTCTGGGTTTCCCACAAATCTTGAAATCAGGCAATATATGCACTAATATCTTCTCCTATCTTAAAACACATTTTCAGTAGTGGCCCTAAATTCTTCTGGGTGGGGTATAGTTCTTTTATAGCATTCCAAACTCTGGGTCGGTGCTCATTAAACTCAGACCCATCATATTGTGTTTCTGTTACAGTAACTTGGGGTAAATTAGCTCTGGCGAAAACTCGATTTGTTGCATGAGTTCCCAGGAGTTTTGCTAACAGTGCTTTAACATCCCCTAGCCCTAAAGTATACCCTGCCGTAACCCGCTCATACTTTTGAATCCAGGAAGCCCCCCCCCCTCTACTAAGAGGAGATAAGGCACTAGCTATATTATCCATATCAGTAAAATTCCAAGGGACATATTGAATAGTTCCTCCTTGAATGCAAGAGGGGCAAGCACAGTTTTTCTTCATATTTTTCCCATATTTCTAATCCTGTCTTCATGTAATCTAAATCCCATTCTGGGTCTCCCGCTCCCCCATGAATGCAAAGTCTAGCAGTATTCAAATGTGCTGTGTCAAGTGCTCCCTCGGGAGGCCATTGCAACATTTGCGGCTGGTTTTCTAACGTCCAGCCATACATATTGTCATTCCATCGGTCGATGAAGTAACGATTTCCCTCACCCTCAGCTACTGTTTCCTTAGGCTCCAGCCTGACTGTTATTTCTTGCAATCCCAATGTTCTTTGTATTACTTTCCTTGTTTTCATAGCTGGATCTCAAAGAGTCCAGTCTTTCTTGAGCTGAGTTTAATTTATCCCACTCCTCTTTCACCCTGTCTGTCTCTTTTTTGTTATGCTGTTCCCACTTCTCCAGTGCTGACTTCCGCTTCTCCCAGTCTTTAATTTGTGACTCTTCTAATTTCTTTTGTTCTTGTTCTTTATATTTATTCTGTTCTTCCTTCTCCCTAACTTTCTCTTCCCACTCAGCCTGCTGATTTTCTAGGCTTATTCTAAATTGTTCCTCTTGTTCTTGATGAGCCCTTTTCCATTTCTCAGTACATAAGAACATAAGATATGCCATTTCTGCCCACTCTTCTTTCTCTCTCCCTATATCCTCACATGCTGCCCTCATCTCAGGATCTTCTATTGAGCTTGGGAGCATTTGGTTATAAAATCTCCTTTTGGGTGAGGTCTCCTTCAAGTTATTGTGGAGGGTCTCCTTGGATTGTTTAGGTTCCTGATCTATAGGAATAGGGTCTTGGTATCCTATAACTGCAACTGCAGCTAAGGTAGGATATAGTCCTGTTTCTCTCAGATTATGTGTGGGGTTATAAGGAGGGGGCTCCTCACCACATTCTCTTGCTACCTCCACCCATAATGTGACATGTTGTAAGTGTTCCACTAATTTCTGTCCTGTTTTGTCCTTCTCTATCTTAGTTTGCAAGTCATGTAGCGAACGTGGGTCTAGGGTACCACTTGCTGGCCAGGCAAAAGCGGAGTCCCGTAGTGCCCAGTTATGCCACTTCTTGCAGAACTGTTCTAACGTTTTAGCAGCAAGTGGATATCTCTTAATAACTTTTTGTAATGCAGTCTGCTCTTGCACATCCACTTTTCTAGTGTCAGAATCAGTTTGTTTTGTCTTTTTCTTAAACATCCCAACTAGTCTACAATATCCTACTTATACAAAATTTCCTACTTATGCAACGTGAAAAACAACAATGTGTATATATATATATATATATATATATATATATATATATATATATATAAGAAAAACGTGTCTTACCCTCTCGACGTTTCTTCTGCAGGAATTCAAAATCACACTTACCTCCTTCTCAACCTGTGTTTCGTCCAGCGAACACGGGAGAACACTTCCCGGTGACATCACTGTGCTGTGATGTGCTGTGATGTCACCGTGATCACGTCGGGGTCACCAAGATGTTGAGGTTTTTCTGGACTTCCCCTGCGATTAATTGGGGAATTTTCTATTTTGTTTGGTTGCTTGTGTTCAACCCCAACATATACAGGACCTTAAACAAATTGCTCGTGCCACCGTAAGAGCATGGACATTTTTTATTTATTTTGCCAGGTCTGTAACATCACAAGCTTTGCTTTTGACTTATGAGGTACAAATTTCAATATCAATACATAGCATCAATACATCTATAACAAGCAAAGCACCTGACTTAAGTGTAAAGGGTCCTGGGACAGAGACAGCCTCACTCCAGTGAGATCAGCTAATGTCTGTCCCCTTATTAGAATTTCTTCTCTATATTTATATTCATTTTTAGGCACAAATTGCTGATAAGTAGATTTCCTTTTCTTATTCCCTATTATTTTAAGCAAATCTGCTCCTTAATCTTTTACCCTCTGTTTTCTCTGTGGCATCCTGTCTTCCCATTCTCATGGCAGTCCTTGTTGCTGTGTGCTGGCTCTGTTTCCTGCAGATTAAGTTCTTCGTTCTGTTCCCCTTTGTTCATTCAAGGGGCCCAGGTGACAGCTTTTCACTAGCTGTGTAGTTTTCAGAGCCTCTCATTGTGTCAGCTCTCTGGGACAAGATATTAGCTCATTTCATTGCACAATCATGCTGATTCTGCAGTTTCAGTGTGAAAAAGGCCTGAGCTATAGACGTTAGCACAAGATGGATTCAACTTGTAACAAAGGTACCCGAAGGGGGATTCATTTTCCCCTTCAATTTCCAGTCCTAGACCCCCCATCACAGCCCATTTGCAGTCCTAGCCCTCCACCATCACAGCCCATTTGCAGTCTTAGCCCCCCTAATCACAGCCTATTTCCAGTCCAAGTATCCTCTCCCCCCACCATAGCCCATTTCCAGTCCAGGTCACCCCCCATCACAGCCCATTCCCAGTCCACGTTCCCTCCCCCCCATAGCCCATTTCAAGTCCAGGTTCCACCCCCCTCACAGCCCATCCAGTCCTTGGCCTCCCCACACCCACCCCCCGACCAGCCCCTTGGCTGTCTGAGGGGCTTCAGAGGGAGCCAGGGAAGCCCGTGCGAGACCCCGGCTCCCTCTGTAGAACCACCAGTGTGAAGATCCTTTTCCCTCACGCTGGCGGCTGTTTGTGTGAAGTCGCAAATGCTGGGAAAGGTTAAAGGGCATTGCCTTTAACCTTTCCCAGCAATCACGGCTTCACAGAAACAGTCGCCAGCGTGAAGGAAAAGGATCTTCACGCTGGCGGTTGTACAGAGGGAGCCGGGGCCTCGCGCGGGCTTCCTCTGAAGCCGTCCGGTGTGCCATAATGGTGTTCACGCGGGGTCCCCTAAAGCGCGGGGTCCTGTGCGAACAACATTATCGCACAATGGACAGGCCAGCCCTGTGTGCAGAGTATTGGGGATGATAAAATCCTATCTTCTCTATACTACCTAGATGTTTTATGGCCAAAACAAGCACTTTTCTGATGCCTAGAGCAGGTATAACCTTAGACCTGACTCCGGATGTCCAGGACGTTTCTGAGATCAGGCAGTGACGTTCAGGTTCTTGAGAATACCCCAGCCACGCTTCCACATTATGTTCCCATTCTGACTTGGATGTCATCATGCTGGGAATATCCACAGACCCAGCATCAAATGCTTCTGGAGGAGACGTCTCTATGCCCGTTTTCAGACATCTAAAGCATAAATAAGGCTTTTATAATAAGCCCCCTAAATCTATATTTGCTAAAATAGACTACTGAATGACCATTCTAGAATTTTTCTCTCTGAATGTGTTGCGATGAGGCGTCAACTAATCCAATCCACTACAGTCCAGCTCCTGCCACGTGCCCATTGTTCTGATCATGTCTTCCCTTTGCTTATTTCTCAACATTGGTCCTCACTCACTTCTCACATTACATTTAAGATCTTAATCTTGGTCCATCTTCACACTAATATTCCCCTCTTTCATGACTTGGGGCCCCTTAGTTCCCTCCTGCACTTTTCGTTCATCTCAGGCTTCTTTGTTGGCTTTGCTCTCCTCACTCTCGCATTCATCTAGAATCCTCACGCACCACTGCCTTCTCCAATCTAGGTCCTTCTTTTTGGAATTCCTGAACTATTTGTATTTGGCAAGAACGCTCCTTCTAAAAATTTAAAAAGGCTGCAAAAGTCAAGGCTTTTATCTCTGGCTTTTGGCCCTCAAGGCCTTGTAGTGGAGGTTTCTTTTAGGTTTTTTTATCCACGTCCTCCTTCTCTGTTTCTTTTCATCTTCTGGCTCTGGTTCTGTGTTTTAAATTTTGTTGTCATGGTTTTTGTTTTTTATTGTAAGCTGCTCTGTTATATATCTGATATATGAAATATACATAAAAAAATAACACTGGCCCCTGTCCCTCTTCCTCTTGTTATGATGGGATTACTGTGGCCCTTTGTTACAGCTGGTGTTAAAGGGCAGTGGTGAAGGAACACTTGGGGTTCACGTCACTGGCATCTCGATCTTACCTGGAAGCGGCCTTGCTGTGAAGATGGACCTCAATAAGAGAAGCCACAGTACTTAATATGAAAGCCTACCCTGCAAAATGGTGATGGCAAACAAGGCCACAGCCCATCTCTAGGGCCGGCACTACCAGTGGGCGAACTAGGCAGACACCTAGATCGCTGGGCCGCAGAGAGACCACTGCTGTCGCAGATGCCCCTCTCGGGATCTGTAGCAGCAACAATGGTTGCAAAGAGCCCCGCAGCGCTTACCATGAAACTTTGGTGCCATGGGGCTGTTTGCTTCCGCCCCTCCAATATCAAATGCCACATTCCTGTTTGCAATGTATTAGCCACAGTGATGCTTAGATCCTTTTCCTGAGTGCTAATTCCTAATGTGGAACCTTGTATCGTGGAACCCTAGTTTGAGTTGTTCTTCCTTACGTGCATAACTTTGCACTTGTCCACATTAAATTTTATCTGCCATTTGCATGCCCAGTCTACCAATTTCTCAAGCTCCTCTTGTAATTTTCACAATCCTCATGGGTTTTTACAACTTTGAATAATTTTGTGTCATCTACAAATTTGATCACCTCACTCATAGTTCCCATTTCTAGGTCATTTATGAATATGTTAAAAAGTAGTGGACCCAGCACAGATCCCTGGGGTACACCACTATTCACCTTTCTCCATTGGGAAATGTGGCCATATATCCTTACTCTCTGTTTCTATCTTTTAAGCAGTTCCCGATCCATAGTAGTACACTGCCTCCTATCCCATGACTTTCTAATTTCCTCAAAGGGGACCTTGTCAAATTCAGATACACTATATCAATCGGCTCGTCTTTATCTACCTGTTTATTCACACCTTCAAAAAATATAGCAGATTAGTGAAATAAGACTTTCCTTAGCTAAATCCATGTTGGCTTTGTCCAATTAAATCATGACTATCTACAGTATATGTTCAGTAATTTTGTTTTTTATTATGTTTTTTTTTTATCATTTTGCCCAGTACTGACATCAGGCTCACTGGTCTGTAGATTCCTGGATCACCCCTGGAACCCTTTTTTTTAAATTAGCGTTACTGTGGCCTCCTCCAGTCTTCAGCTACTACAATGATAGTTCACAGATTATAGGTCTGCAACTTTTGCTGCACATAGATATGTACCTGCACCTCCTCCTTTCCACGTACATTTTGAGGAACAGAGATAAGTCAATTTTATATCGACCTCACATGTGCCCACCTTCTCTTTTAAGGTGGACATAGATTTGCATAAGGTGGACTTCGATTTGAATGTCCATCCCATCACATAAGTGGCCATGTGCCTAAAATGGTCCATTTGCCTTTCCTTAGTTGTTCATCATTGTTTCTGATGTAGTCTGACTGTATGACACCTTTTAATCTTCTTTGGAGGACCGGTATTCTGTGTAATAACATTTCTTCAAGTACAGTAGTGTTCACATACCACAGGACACGCAGACAAGATGACAGAAAGGACCCCGAGAATGTCACCCTATACCCTCATATTCAGCTACATCAATTTTTCTTTGGATGGAAAGGGTGGGAATAACTTTGAGAATTTGTAAACAGGATGTCAGTATCCCACATTCTGTACCAGCTTGAGGAAAATTAGCTTTAAACATTTATACCAACAAGTATATACCCAGGAGACAGCTGATCACATTTTCATTTTATTCGGCTTTCCAATCAAATGCTTTCCCTCCTTTTCCTCCCATGATTTCTATGGTCTTGTAACAGAAATCTTACAAAGTGTTGATAACAAAACAGAAAAAATAAATTACATTCACCAGTTTAATCCATTCCTCAGAAACATTCAACAGATTTGACATTTCAAGTGAGGTACAATATCAATACAAATTTTCAAGACAAATAATTTCTTAAGTAGCTTTTCAGACATTTGACACTCCCGCTCGATGCTATATCTTATTCACCGAGTCCTGCCTTGGCAGTGGTTGGCTGCCCTGTGCTCTGGCACTATTGGCACTCATAGGATTCTGCTCTAGACATACATCCATGTTATTTAATTTGTTTCTGAATACTTTCTATACCACCCCTCAGGCAAACGAGCCAATCAAAATGGTGTGCAACACTAAAAACCTGGAAAAGCAAAACTATTCTGGAGCGGGAGTTTTCAACCCAGTCCTTGCAACACACCTAAGCCAGCCAGGTTTTCAGAATAACCACAATGAATATGCATGAGAGAAATCTTTATGCACTGCCTCCATTGTATGCAAATCTCTCTCTTGCATATTCACTGTGACTATCAGTGGCATCAATACTGCCCAAGCAGCACCCACAATGCAGGGGAGCTCAGGCTAGAAGAGGCCCACTTGGAACAGTGATCCCTAGGCTACAAGGGCAGCGGTAGAGGATGGAAAACCATCATGCGTACTATAAAGACGTTTGCCGCACTGCCTCTCTGTACCTTTCTACCTCTAAAGTACTGCTTCCCCAGCTACCATGGACAACGAGGCAGCTCAGCAAAGCTCTGTACTGAAAATACAATGTTTGCCATACCCTTTTAGTTTGGAGGGGGAGAGGGGATGGGAGGGAAAAGGTGTTCCCCCTCCCTTTTCCTGGCTGCCACC
This sequence comes from Ichthyophis bannanicus, assembly GCA_033557465.1. Taxonomy (NCBI): domain Eukaryota; kingdom Metazoa; phylum Chordata; class Amphibia; order Gymnophiona; family Ichthyophiidae; genus Ichthyophis; species Ichthyophis bannanicus. The sequence continues at coordinate 49,540,533 of CM066048.1, read as the reverse complement.
ACAGTCATTGTCATGAAAGGACCTCAGTAAATTTTGCTTGGAGGCCCCTCATTTTAACTTATGTCACTGCCTGACTGGCTAGGTGTGTCCTGAGGACTGGGTCGAGAGTCCCTGCTCTGGAGGAAAGATGGGGAAGGGGTCTGGATGTTGGGAACTTCTGTATGTATCTGCCCAACGTGGAAAAATCAATGCTGGGCAGAGTGGATGAGCCACTGGTCTTTATCTGTCTTCATGTACTATTAACCTCATAAGTAACCCAGCCATAAAGAAGGAACGCATCTTCTTTTTTCTACTACCTTCATTCAGTAGTATCCAAGCTCCACTCAGCACTTCCTTTAAAACCAGCAACAAGAAGGGGAAAAGACAAAGGTGCAGAAGCAATCTAGAATGCCTGAGAACGTGAAGGGAAATGCATGTACTTACTTGCCTTCTCCAGATGCAAACTCTAGATAACTTACATATTCAGATACAGTAAGTAGGTCCCTTTCCCAAAGGGCTTACATCTGAGTCAAGAGAGAGTGACGGCCACATGAACATCGGTGGAAGAAGTGGCTGTAGACCCGGCTTCCCTGGTTCTGAGCCTCTAACCACTAGGCTACTCCTTCATCTGTCTTGCTCAGGGTACTGAAATCAGCTCTAGAGTTCTGCTTTTTACTTCTTCATTCCCACTTTTTGTAATAATTTTACCTTAGGACACCCAAAAAACATACCTTGACCTTTCATTAACTGTTATAGAAGACACCTAGCAATAAAGGCTTCAACAGTGGAGCAACCTAGGGGATATTTCAAGTGCATCTTATAAAGCACAGCACAGATTGTGGTCCACTGTATTCATCCCAGACAAGATGCTGTGCTTTGTAGCATCCAGACCTCGCACAATGGTTAACAGCCGGCAGTTAGCTTGGAGTGAACCTGTCACATCTGTCGTAACCTCAGCTGAGATGCAGGATTGGCAGGTCTGCATTTACCACCAAACACATTATGCAAAATAATGATGGCAATGCAGTAAATACCTCATATCAGCACTGTAAAATAAGTGAATAAATAAGCTGAACACATTTCCATATTTGGCATTTTGGACAGATTACATTTTAGAGGCGTTCCACTAGGTTGGGATATGTAGGAAGCAGAGTGAGGGGGTATCAAAGTTTTGCTCATTACTTGGATGCATTTTTCATGAATAATTGGTTGACCCCGGAGAATCTTTTTCCTGCATCACTGGCTGCATTTCATTTGCATCCTTTTGATAAAAGTGGGGCGGGCAAGGGGGAGAGGCAGATAACACCTGCTTTGATAATATGAAAAGTGGTATATAAAAACTATTAAATAAATAAATAACAAACATACATCTCCTTATCACCAAATGTCACCCAGCTTCAATGCCTTTAATATCACCCCTAGAAGCGGCTGAAGTGGGTCAGCTATGTGCCCCAATGCATAAATGTATTCATTTAGCAGCATTTCTATGCCACCGTATCTACCAGTCACAGCGGTGTACAGGGGACAAGCTCCAATCAGCGCTTTCTTTAAAGGAGTCTCCCATCAGTCTGGCCCAGCCAGGCTCAAGCATGCTGTGGAAGCATGTTGGATCTGAGGGTGGGAGGATGGCTGTTAGGAAAACCCTTGTGGGTTGATGCAGAGCTGAAGGCGAGTTCATATGGAGATGCCTTTTCTGCCTTACAAGGGCATATGTGTTGGCATGGCATGCCATCGGGGGTGGGAGGATTTTAGAGAACAAACTGAGTGGAAAATAGAGGCCAGATTAATGCAGCCTTTTCCAGTGTGTAAAGCTCCTCCGTGGGAGTCAGAGGGAAAGTATACATTAAATGAAACATTTTGGAACTAAGCTATGAAGTACCATTTAAAATAAGACAGACAGCAAAGCCTTCCATTGAGATTCTATCATCACAGACCTAACTAGCAAGGCTAGAGTTAAGCATTATATCAAATCAAACTGAAAAGAGTCGATGCTAGCTATGGGTGCTCTCCAGAAGTTGAAGGTGCTATACTGCAGAAGACACTCTTCTTCTCTGGAACATGCCAGGCCTGCTTCTCTCTGACCTCCCATGAGCTTGCAGCTGTCCCTGGCTTTGAGCGGTGCTGAGCCTACCAATCCAAGTCCTTCCAGCTCGGAGAGGTCTAGCTCTGGAATAGGAAGCTTCCAGAAGAGGAAAGAGTCATATTGGCTGCTCAGAGTATCCAGCATTTTTGAGTCCCCTTTAAATGAAAAGAGAACAGAAATCAGATTAGATTTGTTAGACCTAAGGCTGTGTAACAAATAATGGACCAGCGTAGTGGGGGCATTGCTTTCTCATGACCACTAGTGGGTGCCCCTGTTATATTTAAGGTGATAAACATCTACACTTCGGTTATTTAAGTTTCAGACTTAGACCTGAGGTGGGGATGGGGGATGAACAATAGGAAACTGTCCCCACAATTTTTCCTGTAAAGATGTGTTTTGTACCGTAAAAAGTCAGTGCATTGCATAATGCTTATTTATCATGCTAATTACTGTCAATATCTGCCTCCTATGCATAGTATTTGCCTACACACTCTCTCCCCTTTTGAACTGAAATCGATCATGTCTGTCTGCAGACAGCCACACCTTGCAGGATAAGTTCCTGTATTCCTCCCTTTCATTTCTGTACAGTATAGTCTCCGTTCTGTGTAAAGGTTTCGCTTAATTCAGGGCCACCCAATCTCTTCTGGGTTAAGGGAAGTGTCTCCGATGCATATCAATCCATCTCCTGCATATTTTTTGGGGATAACCTGAAAACCTTGGTGGCTGTGGGGTAAATAGGAAGGTTTGGGATGCCTCACTTAACCCCTCAGATCTCCAGCACCCACATCACCTCCTCCCCCAACAGCTGAGAACTTTCACCAGTCCTTCTCCTCATCTGTTACCCAGCCCCACTGACAAACCTAGACTGGGATTTCCGGAGTTTGACATATGACATGGATTATTTCTCTTGCCTCCCCCAACCAAATGTGTCTCATCCACTAATTAGAAGAGTATACACACCATCTACAGTAGCTATCTCAGATTTCCAGTCCGTCCAGTTGGTCCCCAGTCACAAAATGGCAGCAGTATATGCCCCAATAAGGTGTGCACAGATAGGTTTATAACCATTTACAACAAAGATCGTGATGGGACCTAGTAGGTAACCGATGCAGATATTCTAGCACATTACCAGCAGAGTTACAAGACCTGGCCCCATAATGGCTTCTAAATTTAAACCAGAGCAGGCTTAAGAAGACAGCTGTATATATAACATCTCTGTCATGATTTAAGCAGCAGCCCTATGTCTGGTGAAGAAAGGATCACATCAGTAAAATCAGGCATCTCAATGACACTGAGCAAGGATCTCCTTTAAGACCTAATTTACTAAACCTTTTTTTCCCATTTGTCTATAATAAATCAGGCTCTAAGAGGCAAATAACCTGAAATGATGAAGCCCATCAGAAAAGAAACAAGAACCCCATTCGATCATGATAGATGCTGCTCAGCTGGGAACAGAGCAGGCTTATGAAAAAGGAATCTGACATATTTTGAAATCTGCTCTACTACATTTAAACTGGAGGGGGGCAGCTGAGGCTTACCTGGAACCGGGTGCAGCCTTTCTGGAGATGATGCCCGGGAAGCTTCCTGCCTGCCCAAAGGTTTTGCTGGAAGTGGGAGGAGGCTGCAGCCGTCTCCCTGCCCTGCTTTGTCTCTGTCTCTCTGCAATGCAGCCCCTCATCAGTCGTCTGATATATAATTACCCCCACCCAGCTTGCGAGGGATGCTGGGCCGATGATTCAGCCTTGCTAGCTGAGTTCAGTCACATGTCCTCACCCGACTGCACCTTTTTAGGGCTTGTGATAGTGTGTCCTCAGTCACTTCACCGTTTATTCTGGGCATTCATACTGAGATATATATTCATACACACACAAAACTCTATCTGAAATCGCCTCAGCAATATAGGGTATATGTTTTCTACTACAGAGAGACAAAGAGCATCTTCATATCTGAATATCACATGAAGAAATCTCTTTCTTCAGATTGCCTCTTTATTCTTTCTGCATAGGAAATCCATTCAGCTTCTAAGAGTAGGGGCTCATTTTAGAAGAGATGAATGTGAAATGGACATCCCAAGAAAGTAATATGGACATTGGGAAGACAGGGGCACACAAATGGCAATTTCAGAACCATGCTATCTGAATGTTCTCGCAGATGCCACATCCAAGTCTGGCTGTCCCAGAATGGGTGTGTCGGGGGGAGGGGCGTTCTGGGGCACAGCCAGGGCAGAGGAAGGACCCACATATCCAAGACAGATTTTGCATAGCATTTGGAAAGTCCTGGATGTGGCATCCAGGCATCCCGGCCTACACCAACTATAAATAACGAATAGGCAGGGGACTTTGTTGTCCATGCTGACTGTGAAGGCGATTGTGTCTGGAGGGTCGTGAATCAGAGAGTGAATAATCCGCTTTTCATCCCTGTCTACTGAGCACCATGTTGGACAAACCAAGTTGTCTCCACTGTGCCACACAGTGCCCTCTCTAGTCTCCAACACATACCCCTTCCTGGACATTTTCATCTGTACCCCCCCTTCCTGCCCCCCACCCCACCCAAAAAATAAATGGAGTAAATAAATGGAGTTGTCACAATCTTTTTGCCCTTTTTACAAAGAGACTAAAGGCACAGCTTCTTCCAACAGGGCAACAGGTACCCTTGGCCACTGCTCCTCCCCAATCCGGCAGCATGTCCCTTTGTACTTCCTCACCCCCGTGTACCACCATCCCCACCTGTATTTGTCTGAGCCATGACAGTGTGAATATGTGTGTGCCTGTGTTTGTTGGCATGTCAAAGCAGAGACGCATGCTTGGGCAGTTATGTGGGTTGAGGTATCGGTATTCTCTGCATCTGCGTTGCACATAGCACTGGGTGTTGTTGAATGTAGCACAAGGGTGCTGGTGGTGGGCAGACAACATGGCTAGTGTGAATCAATGGTTCACAGAAGCTCTGCAGAGGAGGCCACAGGGAGTACAGGAAGAAGGAGAGGGCACTCCTTTCAGAGGGTCTATTGAGCCAGGGTCCAATATTTGGGACTGATGGATGACTAGTGCCTGATGCGCTTCAGGTTTGATAAGCGGCCATACACCAGCTATGTCTGGAGCTGGAGCCCCTCCTTCACACCACTACACAGAAAGGTCATCCCATCCCAGTATACATGAAGATAACTACAGCCATAGAATTCCTGACTACCAGCAGCTTCCAGTCTGTGCTCACTGCCACGACAGGCATCAGCCAGTTGGCAGTGTCACAGTGTATCATGGAAGTTGGGGTGGCATTCCTCACAAGAACCGCAGACTATGCATGCTTCCCCGGCACAGTACAGCAATGCCAACAGACTGTGCTGCAATTCCATCACATAGCATGTTTCCTGGTAGTGCTGGGTGTCATGGACTGTATATATATAACCCTCCAGCCCCCAAGAGAGAGAGAAGCCACTTACAAGGACAGGAAGGCATGCCACTCTATGAACATGCAGGTGGTCTGCAACGCCCAAGATGAAATAACGGATGCTTTTTCCCACTTCCCACAGTCATGCCATGACGCCTATATCCTCGCTCCTTAGTAGTGGAGAAATCACCGGAGGCTGGTAAGCAGCCACCTCACCCATGTCCCAAATGGCAAAGAAATCCAAAAGGGGCCACCTGTCTAGCATGCCAAAATGTGGGAGCACCATTTACAGCTTGCTCATATGACACATTGGTGGCAGAGGGGAGTGCAGGTGTGGTTGCAGGGAGAAAGCACTGGGTTGAACCCCAAGGGAGCTGAGTGCAAATTCAACCACAACATTGCATATGCAGTCTATTCCAGATGCCTTGCAGCTGTAACTGTGCAGCCAACAATGTGAAGAGAACACATGACCATAGAGGGGGGTGGATGGAGGGCACACAGACAACATGGGCCACATACAGAGGACCTATAGACAGTAATCTACAGCAAGACTACTGCTGCAAGAATAGAGATGCTGGGACTGCTGACCGGTCGGGAGTATGTTTGAAGCAGCTCAACCATACCAGTCCCCCACAGCCAACACAACTGCAACCCATCTCCCCATCCAGAGTCCTGTAGATGGCCACAGTGCTCTAAGGCACTCAACAGCTCCAGTGGGGGGAAGAACCAATGGGTTTTGGGAATGGAGATAGTTTGAAGCAGACACTCTGGGTGAAGGGGGAGGGGATATGGATGCATGTCTTGTCAGACATCAGCAGTATACAATCAGGATGCACAGTAATGCAAGGTGGGGACAGGTAACCACAAGAGGAAGAGCTATAGCTGTGCAAAGGACACCTCTGACTGGAACAAGCATTAACACACCCCAATGTCTCCCCCACCCACCTCTTGCAGGAGATTGAGGATGCCCTCCAAGGAGCTGGATGATGACCCCCATTTTGGCACCCTGTAATGAAGCAGAGAAGCACTACAATCAGTCACATTGTACCACCAAAGCAATCATTGAGAGGGCCTTTGGGCCAGCTGAAGATCCGGTTCAGGTGCTTAGGCAAGTCAGGAGTGAACTCTTCTATAGCCCCCAGAAGGTCTGAAGAGGCAGCAGCCCCTGCCCCTGCAGAACCAAATGGAGGATGTAGATACAGAGGAAGGGCCCGCTATGGTCCAGGATGAAAATGAGCAGCCCTATAGGCAAGGCCATAGAGCCAGAAATCAACTCATTGAGCACCATTTCATGTGAAGGCAAGCCTTTATTGCCATATTGTTTGCACATAAACAGATGATAAGTTTCCTCCCCTGCCTTCCCCCATACTCAACCATATGTCCCACACATAAAATACATCACTTCACACATACACACATTCCCCCTGTTGCCCCCAGGACCTCATCTCTCCATCTCTACTGTGTAAGGATCCCATAACACCAACCAACACCCACATACAGCAAACACTCCATTCACTGGTCCCCACCTCCTGGTCCTCCCCCTCCCCTCTCCTCCCCTCTCCTCCCTTCCAATCCAAATCCAGGATGTCACACAACACACCCCCAACAGCACTGACAACAGGAGCAGTAGGTGCCTGATGCGCTTCAGGTTTGATAAGCCACTGTAGACTCCTAGATTACTGGAACTGCTCCTTACACACAGGGCTGGTAAAGCTATGATGGTTTCTGGCCCCTTCCCTTCCCTTGCCCTTTCCCCATGTGACCCTATCCTTTGACTGCTCAGGAGGGACTGGGGAGTTATGCTGGATTTCTCATTGCTGCTATTATTGCATCCAGAGGAGGCTGTATTCTCTTCCACCTCTATCACCACCCCTTTCCTTGGCACCATGGAAGTCTGGGAAGCATGGAGGGGTTTTTGTGTTGTGGGGGAGTGGAGGGGGGGTAACGTGATGCAAGCCTTTATTGTTGGTCTCTCCCATCGCTCTTTCGGTGTGTGTTCTGGTGGCTCCTCCTCCTCTGCTCCCCTGCTCCCAGTTGGTATACTCCAAGGATCTGTCTTGGGTCCGCTCCTTTTCTCTCTCTATACCCAGTCCCTTGGTGCGCTCATCTCCTCCCATGGCTTTCAATACCATCTGTATGCTGATGACTCCCAGATCTACTGCTTTACGCCTGAACTCTCTCCGGCAATCCAGACCCGGATCTCTGCCTGCCTTTCTGACATTGCTGCCTGGATGTCTCACCGCCACTTGAAATTGAACATGGCCAAGACTGAACTTCTTATCTTTCCCCCTAAAACCTCCCCTCCTCTTCCTCCTTTCTCAATCTCCGTGGATAACTCTGTACTCCTTCCTGTTTCCTCGGCCTGCAATCTGGGGGTTGTCTTTGACTCCTCTCTCTCTTTCTCCACACACATCCATCTCGTAGCTAAGACCTGCCGTTTCTTTCGCTATAACATTAGCAAAATCCGCCCCTTCCTTTCTGAACACACTACTAAAATGCTTATCCATTCCTTAATCACCTCCCGTCTTGCCTACTGTAACCTACTCCTTGCTAGTCTCCCTTTGAATCATCTCTCTCCCCTTCAATCTGTTCAACACTCTGCTGCACGGCTAATCTTCCACCAGCCTCGTCATGCCCATATCACGCCTCTCCTCAAGTCACTTCATTGGCTCTCCATCCTTTTCCGCATCCAGTTCAAACTTCTCCTGCTGACCTATAAATGCATTCACTCTGCGGCTCCTCTTATCTCTCCTTATAACCCCTCTCGGGAACTCCGCTCTTCTAGCAAACTGCTTCTATCTGCCCTTCTCTTCTACTGCTAACTCCAGACTTCGCTCCTTTCACCTTGCTGCACCTTATGCCTGGAACAAACTACCTGTGTCTGTACACCAGGCACCTTCTCTAACCCTCTTCAAATTCAGGCTGAAAGCTCACCTCTTTGTTGCTGCTTTTGGATCTTGACTCACCTGATCTCCTTTTCTCTCCCTGCCTTACCCCTGCCTACACCTTCTGTTTTTTGTGTTTTGTCTTGACTAGATTGTAAGCTCTGACGAGCAGGGATTGTCTCTTACATGTCTGTGCAGTGCTGCGTACGACTGGTAGCGCTATACAAATGCTGAGTAGTAGTAGTAGTAGTAGTGATGCTCCCAGATGTTGGCAGGTTGTTGTCTGGGTGACATGGCATGGCTGGATTTGTGATGTCTGCCACCTCTGTTGTGGGTACTGAAGCAAGACGGGGGAGGCCTGTGTAGTGACAGGCGGCACACTAGATGGTGGCTATGTTTGAGAGGCAGGTGCTCTTAGTTGATCCATGTAACTTTCAGGTCCTGCCTGAGCGCGCACAGCTCTGCCAGGTGTTCACAGGTATAATCTCTCTGTTCTCTCTGTACCTCCATTATCTCACACATGATGCTGAGGTGCTCATGCTGGATCCAAAGGTACTTGGCATTTTGTTGTACCAGCTGTTCCCCACAGCATATCAGAAGCTGGCTCCTGCTGCTCATGGTGCAACTACCCTCTAGTGCCTCTTCAGCTGATGGGTCTCCCATGACATCAGGGGTGGTCAGGGGTGAACCTAGGCCATCCATATCTGCTATGTCCTCCTCACCATCTCTCTCCTCTTGTAGCTTCTGAATCATGGGCTCACCAGCAACCCCACCCTCTCTGGTTGGTAGCTCCTCTGCCATGATGTGGGTGTCAAAGGACTCTATTGCTGTTCCAGGATATGGCTCTGGGCTGTCCCTGATGTCAAGTGGATGGGCATCATCTCTAGAGCAATGCAGACCCATCAGCACCATCCCCAGCAAATTATGGATATCAGCTCAGGCTCCTGCCACACTTGCTCATTCCTGGAGTAGAGATGCACATGTGGTTCCAATGCCCTGTGAAACCTACAGTAAGAATAAAATCCAAATATGTCAGCAGCAGGTAGTTTTCCTTGGTCCATACACTACATATGAGCATGCAGATGTAATTGTATACAGGGGGCACACCACTGCAGGGGATGTGTATGCTAGAGGTTCCAACAAACACATCCCAGGAAATGTGGTTCGGAAGAATGTATCCTTGAAGGATACTACCAAAAGCAGAGAGGTTCCAAAAAAGAGTAAAGTAGCCCAAATGCCCTTGAGTATGGAGCAGACAGAGCTTAAAGATTCCAAATTACCCATGTCTACCAATAGCCAAATTAGTATGAATAAAATACAGTCTCTAAAATGCTTGTATGCAAATGCTAGAAGTCTAAAAAATAAGATGGGAGAGTTAGAATATATAGCACTAAATGAGAGGTTAGATATGATTGGAATCTCAGAGACATGGTGGAAGGACAACCAGTGGGACACTGTGATACCTCGGTACAAACTATATCATAATGATAGAGCTGATCAAATTGGTGGAGGGGTTGAGCTCTATGTTAGAGAGGGCACTGAGTCAGAAAGGATTAAAGTTTTGCAGGAAACTAAATTTGCTGTAGAATCTCTATGGATTGAAATTCCATGTAAAAAGGGGAAGGCGATGGCAGTGCGGGTGTACTATCGACCGCCTGGCCAGAATGAACAAATGGATGATGAAATGCTCAAAGAAATCAAGGAAGCTAACAAAAGTTACAGCACAGTAATAATAATGGGAGATTTCAATTACCCCGGTATTGACTGGGTCAGTGTCACGGCAGAACATGCTAGGGAGATAGAGTTCCTAGATGAAATAAATGACTGCTTCTTGGAGCAGCTGGTTCATGAACCGACCAGAGGCAAAGCCATATTAGACCTAGTCCTTAGTGGAACACCAGATCTGGTGCAAGAGATAAGGGTGTTGGGGCCACTTGGCAATAGTGATCATAGCATGATTGCGTTTGATTTAATTAGTGGAGGAGGGATAGAAAGGAAATCCACAGTACTACCTTTTAACTTTCGAAAGGGAGACTGATAAAATGAGGAAAATAGTTAATAAAAAACTAAAAGGAGCAGTTGCAAAGGTTAAAGACTTACATCAAGCTTGGGTGTTGTTGAAAAATATTATCTTGGAAGCCCAGACCAGCTGTATTCCACGCTTTAAGAAAAGTCTAAGGAAATCCAAAAAACTGGCAGCATGGTTTAAAGGTGAGGTCAGAGAGGCTGTTGTTCCCAAAAAAAGCATCTTTCAGGAAATGGAAAAAAGAGCCAAATGACAAACTGGAAACAGCACAAGCACTGGCAAGTCAAATGCAAGGCATTGATAAGGCAGGCAAAGGGAGAATTTGAGAAGAAGCTGCGGAAGCAAAAACATAAAATAAAGACTTTTTCAAGTACATTTGTAGCAAAAAACCTGTGAGAGAGTCAGTTGGTCCATTAGATGATAGAGGGGTTAAAGGGGCACTAAGAGGCGACAAGGCAATAGCGGAGAGACTGAATGAATTCTTTGCTTCAGTCTTTATTGAGGAAGATGTAAGGATGTTACCCATGACTGAAGTGGTATTTAAAGTTGTGGAAGAATTGAAGGAAATATCGATACATCAGGAAGATATATTACAACTATTTGATAAACTGAAGAGTAGCAAATCACCTGGACTGGATGATATACATCCAAGGGTGTTGAAAGAACTCATATATGAGATTGCAGACTTGCTATTAGTAATCTATGAACTATCATTAAAATCATCTGTAATACCTGAAGACTGGAGGATGGCAAACGTAACGCCAATTTTTAAAAAGGGTTCCAGGAGTGATCCGGGCAACTACAGACCGGTGAGCCTGATGTCAGTACCGGGAAAAATGGTAGAAACCATCATAAAGAGAATGTAAATAAATAAATAAATAAAGAACAAAATTGCTGAATATGTAGATAGTCATGGCTTAATGGGAGACAGCCAACATGGCTTTAGACAAGGAAGATCTTGTCTTACTAATCTGTTATGTTTTTTTGAAGGTGTGAATAAACAGGTAGACAAAGGTGAATCGGTTGATATAGTGTATTTGACGTTTCAGAAAGCCTTTGACAAGGTCCCTCATCAGAGACTTTTGACAAAACTAGAGTCATGGGATAGGAGGCAGTGTAGTATTGTGGATCAGGAACTGGTTAAAAGATAGAAAGCAGAGGGTAGGGCTAAATGGCCAATTTTCCCAATGGAGAAAGGTGAATAGTGGTGTACCCCAGGGATCTGTGCTGGGTCCGCTGCTTTTTGACATATTCATAAATAACCTCACTCGTTATTCCCTTTTCCAGGTTATCAAATTTGCAGATGACACAAAACTATTTAAAGTTGTTAAAACCCATGTGGATTGTGGAAAATTGCAAGAGGATCTTGATAAATTGGAAGACTGGGCATCCAAATGGCAGATGAAATTTAATGTGGACAAGTGCAAAGTTATGCACCTAGGAAAGAACAACCCAAACTATGGTTACACAATGCAAGGTTCCACATTAGGAACCACCACCCAGGAAAAAGATTTAGGCGTCATTGTGGATAAAACCCTCTGCTCAGTGTGCAGCAGCAGCCAAGAGAGCAAATAGAATGCTAGATATCATAAGGAAAGGAATGGAGAATAAAACAAAGGATATTATAATGCCTCTATATTGTTCCATGGTGCGACCGCACTTTGAATATTATGTGCAATTCTGGTCGCCGTATCTTAAAAAGGATATAGCGTTATTAGAAAAGGTACAGAGAAGAGCCACCAAAAGGGTAAAGGGAATGGAAGAATACCCCTATGAAGAAAGGCTAAAAAGGTTAGGGCTCTTTAACCTGGAAAAGAGACGGCTGAGGGGAGATAGAAGTCTATAAATTAATGAATGGAGTGGAACGGGTAAATGTAGATCGATTGTTTACATTATCAGAATATAGAAAGACTAGGGGACATGCAATGAAACTACAGGGTAAAGTAATTAAGACAAATAAGAGAAAATATTTTTTCACTCAACGTGTAATCAAACTCTGGAATTGGTTATCGGAGGATGTAGTAAAGGCTGTTAGTGTAGCTGGGTTTAAAAAGGTTTGGATAAGTTCCTGGAGGAAAGGTCCATAAACCATTATTAAAAGGGACCCAGGATATCAATGCTTGACCCAGTACAAGCATTGCGGAACCTGTGTCTTTTGGGGAAACTGCTAAGTACGTATGATCTAGATTGGCCACTGTTGGAAACAGGATACTGGGCTTGATGGACCTTGGTCTGACCCAGTATGGCATACCTTATGTTCTTATGTGTACAGGAGGGGCTGTGATGTGTGTGGGATGGGGACACTTGTGTGAGAGTGGAGGGGCGCAGGTGTCTGGGAAAGAAACATGTGTAGGGCAGGTACAGCACCAATGTAAAGCAGCACTCACTCTGTCATGGCAGCAGACACTTGTCCGGCTCCTGTACATGGCCAACGTGGCCCCTACATGGTCTGGGTGACACACTCCACATTCACATAGCCAGCCAATGGAATGCCGGCACTAATGTGCCCAATACAGCAGTGCATAGCCCTTTCCACCAAGGATGGGCACAGTGCAGATAGCGTGGAGAGTGCTGGTGGGGCTGCAGCCATGAGCATAGAGGGGTGATACTGGATGTGACTGGGGAGCAAGGTAGCACTATGAGCTGCATGCATGACCCTCCTGTGTTTGTGAGGGGGAAAGGAGGGTGGGGACAGCCACAGGGCCACACAAGACCTGCACTGCATGCATACTGTACTGACAATACAGCTTCTGTATGGCAGGTGTGCTTTACTCACTTTGCTGCTGGGAGGACCTTGAGCTGCCTCCTTGTCCACGGTGCCCAGGACGCATTGTTCCATTTCGCTCATAACCGGAGGCTGATCATCACTAACGCGAGCAACTGCCTTGCTCTTTATCCTTCTCTGCGTCTCTCTAATTACGCTTTATATCCTCAATGTCCCTGTTCCTGTGATACGCTGCTTCAGCTTGATGCAGATGGTACGTCAGAGACATTCCTTTGGTGTACATGGTAATTAGCAGCAGCGTTACTGAACAGAATGTGATGCTTGGCCGGCACCTCCTTGAGCAACAGATCCGCCTCCCCAGGACAGAGGCTTTCCTTGCTTGGGGAGGACTTGTCTTTGGGGGCCATGATGCTGAGACAGCAGCAAATACTGGTTGAGAGCCTTTTAAAATTAAGATTTGCTTAGATGACTGCGCTTTTCTGGGTGTCCAGATGGGTGGGTCCCTGTGTCCAAAATGAGCCATTCCTGAGGATGCTCAACAAGGATAGATGTCCACAGATGCAGTTGCAGAATCAGTTATGTGAATGCTCTAATAGACAACCGGATGTCTGTGCAGATGTAAATGCACTATACCTCCAACACAGGGTCTTCCTGCTTACTCTTGCCACTCCCTGTGCCATCTCCTCCTCGAATGGACACTCTAACATTGTGGTGGAAAAGGCATACTCCCCTGTGGGCCCACAGAAGCAAGGCTGGGTGGGCTGTGCAGTAGCATTTATAGTAGAGTACAGGCATCTTTCTACGTAGCCGAGTAGTGCTCTGGACAGCTGCTTGGCAGCTAGGGGGAGGACAGTGAGGGTCATGTCTTATTGGTCTTTGGGAATGGTCATGCTGGCAGCCACAGAGTGGCATATACTTGGACTAGCAGCAGTAATGTATGAGGCTGTGGCTGCACACACAGAGGACCTCTGAAGAGTGGCCATGTGAGACTTTGGCAGCTGTTGAGCTCTGCCACAGTGACACTCTAGATCTGTGGGAACATTGTGGGAGATGCACTTTTGACATGGGATTATAGCTGCTGTGTCCATCACATAATACCAGTCCATGTGGTGGGAAGGGCACCATCAACCTCACCAAAGTAAATGGACTGTATTTGACAGCCATCGGCAGATCAGAATGCCTAACACATACTTAAGCACTTCCTTTGTACATGCAAATGTGCTGTCTGTCACTGGCACCACTGTCTTGTCAATGACCTGGTGTGTCCATGCAGCAGCGCACACAACAGTGGATGTGTCTCTGGTGACAAGTGTCTGGGGCCAGTGAGGGGGGGGGGGATGTGGCACAGCAGCCCTGATGCACCCCTGTAGGGCACAAGGGACGTGCCAATGGCTGGAAAGGAGATATTTTGATCTGGACGTCCCAGATAGTACTAGACATTCTTTCTAAAATTCCCCTTTATAGGTATAACTTATTTCTGGAAGTTCCAGGTCTAACTTCTAAACACATTACAGACTGTCCAGGGGAAAGCCGACAGTCGCCCAAGAGCAGATGGTTCAGAAGAATGTATCCTTGAAGGATAATACCAAAAGCAGAGAGGTTCCAAAAAAAGAGTAAAGTAGCCCAAATGCCCTCGAGTATGGAGCAGACAGAGCTTAAAGATCCTAAATTACCCATGTCTACCAATCGCCAGATTAATATGAATAAAATACATTCTCTAAAATGCTCGTATGCAAATGCTAGAATTCTAAAAAATAAGATGGGAGAGTTAGAATATATAGCACTAAATGAAAGGTTAGATATGATTGGAATATCAGAGACATGGTGGAAGGAGGACAACCAGTGGGACACTGTGATACCTGGGTACAAACTATATCGAAATGATAGAGCTGATCAAATTGGTGGAGAGGTTGCGCTCTATGTTAGAGAGGGCATTGAGTCAGAAAGGATTAAAGTTTTGCAGGAAACAAAATTTGCTGTAGAATGTGTTTATTTATGTTTATGTTTATTAGGCTTGATATACCGCAGTTCCAGTTAGAGCACGGCGGTTTACAAAAATAAAATAATATACAGAAAGGCCAATGGGCCTGAAAAGGAAAAGAAATTACAATGCGCGACAGGAGAGCTCTCAAGACATTAAACTAGACATGAGTAAGGAAAGAGAAAGACAAGGGAGAGGAGGGGAGGTGAATCATACAAAGGGGGAGGGGAGGTCAAAAGCGGTGGAGAAGAGATGTGTCTTCAGATCCTTCTTGAAGGTGGGATAGTGTTGCTCAAGTCTGAGGGAAAGGGGCAGAGAGTTCCAATAGGCAGGGCCGATAAAGAAGAAGGCAGAGGAACATGTGGATTGTAGATGAGCACGTGATGGAGATGGGAGGTGGAGCCGGTTAATGTGAATTTAACAAATTGAGCGAGTGGGAGTATGGAATTGAAGAAGGTCTGCCAGATATAGGGGAGTGCGGTGATATAAGACTTGGTGAGCCAGTGTGAGGATTTTATAACGGATGCGAAACTGCAAGGGGAGCCAATGTAGACGAAGAAAAAGAGGAGTAACATGATCGCGGAGGGAGGAGTGAAAGACAAGGTGCGCAGCAGTATTCTGAACACGTTGAAGACGGTGAAGTTGTGAGAGAGGGAGCCCGGCTAGAACTGAGTTGCAGAAGTCGATACGTGACATTACCAGAGACAGGAGAAGGGTGGTGAGGGCTTCAGGGGTGAGAAAGGGGCGAATGGACCGTATCTGTCGAAGAAAGAAGAAGGAGATCTTTGTAATGTGGGAGATGTGAGCATGGAAGGAAAGGTCGGAATCAAAAATTACACCCAAATAACGAAAACTTGTAACAAGGGGAATCGGTGAACCTGAGAAAGAGGGTATTATTTAATATTTTATTATTATATATTTATTTATTTATATATATATTATTATTATATATATATTTTTAATGACCTCACTTAAAAAGTTATCATATTATTTTATTAAGTTTAATTATTTTTATATATTTTTTTATATATTTTTTTATTATTATTTTTATACTATTTGGTGCATCTTAACTAGTCCACAATTGTCTACATTTACATGTTTTTCATTACGGTTATTTATTCTTATGTAAATATTCAACATTTTATAAAATGGTTTTTTTAATATAATTTTAACGATTTAAGTTGGAGAGCACTTGATACAATTTTCTTTTCAGTCACTAGGTCTTACAGTAATTTATAATAATTATAACAATAGCTAGTACATGCTATTATTTACTATTCATTCTGTTATTAATTAATATATTATACATTGGAATTCATCTGTTTCTCCAAGCACTTCAGTGTTCAATCCAATTTTGTTCCACTAATTCTTCCTCCCCCCCTTCCCCTTCTCCCCCCCCTCCCCTTCCCTCTCCCCTCCCTCCCTCCCCCTCTTTCCCCCCCTCCCCCTCCCCCCCTCCCCCCTCCTCCCTCCTTCCACCCCCCACACCCCCCCTTTCCACCTCCCTTCCCCCCTCCCCCTCTCTTCCCTCCGTAAGATATCCTATGGCCTAGATTGACATTATCAGTTTTTCCTTCTTCTATCACGTCATCTAAAAATGTCATGCAATTCGGCTTTTTTAAGGATAATAATTTAGTTTACAAATCTTTGCTTTTTTAAGAGCGTGCTTTATTTAGCCCTTTAAAGCCCCTCATTAATGCTTGGCGCGATCTTTAATACATTTAGTTTCACTTTTTACAGTGCATTGAAATAGCTGTGTCCAACATAAAGTAAAAGAAGTTCTCTCTTTTTGATCACGTAGTTTCATCTTTGCAAATTTTATTTTTCTATTAAAACATGTTCCACTAGCTTTATATAAAAAGCCAAGTTACTACACTTATTTACACCATTTTACCCAATCACAAGTTCTGGTGCAATACGGTCATCTGTTACATCACCTAATCTGTTTCACCACAACTGCATACGTTTTTTAAAAAAAGCATTTATAAACAGTAGTTAATGTGCCCCTTTTCAGAGATCCCATAGACAGCACCAAGTTCTCATATAGCAGTTTCACATACGTGCATAACAACTTCAGCCTCATAAAAGATGCAGCAATTTTATAAATGTCCTCAGTCTTTTTACTTAATTGTTTTAATATAGCTTGGACTGACGTTTGTTAGCCCCTCCCTCTCAAATGACGTCATCCAAATTGGCGCGCAAACCGGCGTTTTTAAGGATATCGATTCAGTTGACAAATCTTTGCTGTTCCAGGAACGAGCTTTTGAAACTCGAATAGGTGCGCTTTAAATCTTTTACAATTTTCTAATGACATGTATTTACAGTGATTTGATGCGTTTACATTTATTGTCAGTCTACTTTTAACCTCGTATTTACAAAGTTTCGGTTTTCTTAAAATAAGATAGGTTCCCCTTTTTATCACATTAGCCCCAAGAGCTTAAAACAAGAAGCTGATCTCCGTTTATTTTCGTCTATATAAGACTTTGTGCAACATGGCTATATTTTTTCTTTATAACTGGTCTTCCACAATTGTAATATTTTTCAAAAGTTTTAATTATGTTTTTCTTCTAGTATCCAAGTTCGTATGCAGTAAATTCACATACGAGCACAACAATACAGTCTCCATAAAAGATGTAGTATTCTAATAAGCTTTAGCACAACGCAGTCGCATTATTTCACATAGCCCCTCCTCTTTTTTTGACAAAAAAGATTTACAATCTGAACTAAGTTTTTCAGTTTCAACATTTTGTCTTTTATTAATTCTCTTATTGTATTTTCCTGAACACATTTCAGTACTATGTCTTAAGCACACTGCGGTTTGTTTTTCTACCGTTACTATAGTTTTCTCAACAATTTTTAACTATAAATCTTTTAAATAATATCTCTATAGATCAACTTTTTCAATGTGTTTATTTTACAGTGTTTTGCAGATGATACAAACACATATTAGAAGGTCTATATGTAAGTAAGGAGTTTGGTTTCTCATCGTTGTTTTTTGTATCATTGTTTTCAAGCACATGCTGCTTTCTAGCATTATTACAAAACTATTTCTTGACATATCACACTTTACAACGGACTTTTTTCATTTTTAAAGATTTATTCTTAAAGGATCACAGATTGTTTGGCTAATGCGCACACGCCAGCTTTCCCCCCCCCTCCCCCCTTTTTTTAATTCCTACAAAAATAATACTTAATATTATGTGTCATTTGTATTTTAGTTGCCTTTGGTGAACACATTTTACGATTTGCAGACTTCGCCGATCATACACGTGTGAGTTATACAATCAGTTTTCCTTCTCTCCCCCCCTTTTTTCCCTTCCCCCTCCCCTACCCTTTCCCCTTCCCCCCTCCTTTCCTCCCCCCTCTTCCCCCCCCTTCCCTCTCCCCCCCTCCCCCTCTCCCCTCCCCCTCCCTTCTTCCCCCTTTTTTCCTCTCTCTCCTCTCTCTCCCCCCTCCCCCTTCCCCCCCTTCCCCCTCCCCCTCCCCCCCCTCCCACTTCCCCCCCTTCCCCCCTCCCCCCTCTCCCCTCCCTCCTCCTCCCCTTCCTCCCCCTCCCCCTTCCCCCTCTTTCCTCCTTTTCCTCCCCCTCCCCTCCCCCCTCCCCCTCCTCTCCCTCTCTCCCTCTCCCCCTCCCCCCTCCCCCCCTTTCCTCCCTTCCCCTTCCCCCTCCTTTCCCCCTCCCCTTCTTCCCTTTCCTCCCCCCCTTCCCCTTTCTCCCCTCTCCCCCCTCTCCTCCCCCCTCCCCCCTCCCCCTTCCCTCCCCCCCTCCCCCTTCCTTCCCCCCCCTTCTTATAACAAGTTAAATATTATAAATTATATATATATTTTTTTTTTAAACATATATTTAAAACATATAAAATGTTTCATTTGTACATTAATTGTTTGTTTATCTCGATATTCCACCCTGCTTTTCTTTGTCATTTACAATGTATGTGTTTTTATATCTTTAGACTTGTGAGTTATATTAATTTATTGAGCACATGTACACGAAATGTTTTTTATGTATATATTTATTATATTGGTCCATTATTATAAGGCAAACATGATTTTAAATATATTTATATGTTTTCTATGTTGTATGTCATTTAGCTGTGTGCCCCCTGAGGAAGGCTACGGCCGAAACGCGTAGGGGATAATAAATTTTGTTTTCACCCACCTACGACTCTTGCCCTTTGTTACCTTCCGAGGAGAAGGGCTGCCATGAGTGAACCAGATAGCTACTGTTTTCGCAAGATTGAGGTGCAAACAGTTTAGAGTGAGCGAGTTAGCGACAGCTGAAAGACAGGAGTTCAGTGGGCCGAGATCAGGGTGAAGGGGAGAGGTGTGATATAAGAAGAGCAGGTCATCAGCATAGTAGAATGCAGAAATAGCAAATTGCTGGACCAGAAGTGCCAGCGGTGCTAGGAATAAATTGAAAAGAAGAGGTGCCAAAACAGACCCCTGAGGGACACCACAGGGTAAAGGGAAGGAGTCGGAGGGAGTGGGTGGGCCAGACGAGGAGACTACTGTGCAGGAATGGGAGGAGAGAAAGGAGTGAAACCAATGATAGACTGTGCCATGGACACCAGCTTCGCGTAGACGAGACAGGAGAAGAGTGATCCACTAAGTCAAAGGCTGCCGAGAGGTCTAAGGACACTGCCACCGAGAGGTCACCACGATCGTGAGCTACATGGAGTTCATTAAGGAAACCCAAGAGGACGGTCTCTACACTATGACCTTGTCGGAAGCCTGACTGACGAGGATGAAGGAAGTGAATTGAATCGAGGTGTTGTGAAAGTTGCGCGAAGACCGTTTTCTCAAGTATCTTGGAGAGGAAGGGAAGATTGGAAACTGGGCGATAGTGAGCAGGAGTCTGAGGGTCTCTTTAGGATAGGACGGATAAGAGCATGTTTCCAGGGTTGGGGAAAGACACCTGTGGAGAGACTGGTTTTGATCATGGTGAGGATGGGGGGAACAAGGGCAAGGGAAGGAGTGAGGAGCCAGGAGGAAGGAATCGGATCGAGTGTGCAGAACGTTTTGTTGGAGGAGGATATTAGTCCTACAAGTTCGGAGGTAGAGATAGGATGAAAAGATGTCCAGGTGTGAGAAAGTTGAGATGTTGAGGGGGGGGGGGGGGAGATAGAAGGGGGAGAAGAGATGGGTGGGGGACAATGAGACAAGGACTTTCGTAAGTCCAGAATTTTGTTGTTGAAAAAGGTCGCAAGTTGAGAAGAAGGAGGAAGTGACAGAGGTAATGCAGGGGTAGAATTGGATTGTAGGGATGTGAGAGACCTGAGGACGGTGTATAGGTGACGGGTCTGATTAGGTGCAGAGGAGATAGCAGTGGAGAAATAAGACTGTTTGGCTGTATGAACTTGTGTACGGTAGTGGGCATAGTTAGTTTTGAAGTTGAGCGGGGTAGATGAAGAGGGTGATTTCCGCCAAAGACGCTCTGAGTGACGGAGGTGAGTCCGGAGAAGATGGAGACCTGCATGAAACCATGGTTGGGAAGAGCGATGGGATGGGGGATGTGGCTGAAGAGGAGCCAGGTGATCAAGAGCAGTAGAGAGGCAAGAAAACCAGGTAGAGGCCTGTGAAGTTGGGGATAGGGATGGAAAATCTGAAGGCAGGAGATCTGGTGCAGGTGGAAAGCTTTGAAGGGTAAGGGGGGTAATACGACGTGACAGTCGCTGTGCGGAAGGAGAGGATAGGAAAGGAGCCTGGGAAGGTGCCGTGGATGGAGGTAAGGAGCAATTGAAAGTCAGGCAGAAATCATCAGTCCAAGGTAAGGGGATGGCCTGAAGAGAAAGTACGTGTAAGGAAAGAGGAAGTGGGGAAAAAATGAGATCCAGGGTACGACCTGCTGAATGAGTGGGAAAAGAAACGTGCTGATGGAGAGACAAATCTTGCATGAGTGAGGTAAAGGAAAGATCCCTAGAGGAGGAAGGAGAGTCCAAGTGAAGATTAAAATCTCCTGTAATGAGTAAATGGGGAAAGAGCAATGATAAGTCGGAAATTGATAAAAGGAGGGAGTCCCAGAGATCTGAATGGAGGCCGGGAGGGGAGTAAACAAGAAGTATGTGGAGAGGAGATAGAGTTTGAATCTCTATGGATTGAAATTCCATGTAAAAAGGGGAAGGCGATGGCAGTGGGGGTGTACTATCGACCGCCTGGCAGAATGAACAAATGGATGATGAAATGCTCAAAGAAATCAAGGAAGCTAACAAAAGTTAAAAGCACAGTAATAATGATGGGTGATTTCAATTACCCCGGTATCGACTGGGTCAGTGTCACGGCAGGACATGCTAGGGAGATAAAGTTCCTAGATGAAATAAATGACTGCTTCTTGGAGCAGCTGGTTCATGAACCGACCAGAGGGGAAGCCATATTAGACCTAGTCCTTAGTGGAACACCAGATCTAGTGCAAGAGATAAGGTTGTTGGGGCCACTTGGCAATTGTGATTATAGCATGATCGCCTTTGATTTAATTAGTGGAGGAGGGATAGTAAGGAAATCCACAGTACTACCTTTTAACTTTCGAAAGGGAGACTATGATAAACTAAGGAAAATAGTTAAGAAAAAACTAAAAGGAGCAGTTGCAAAGGTCAAAGACTTACATCAATGGAAAAAAGAGCCAAACGACGAAACCTGGAAACAGCACAAGCACTGGCAAGTCAAATGCAAGGCATTGATAAGGCAGGCAAAGGGAGACTTTGAGAAGAAGCTTGCTGTGGAAGCAAAAACGCGAAATAAAGACTTTTTCAAGTACATTCGTAGCAAAAAAAACAATGAGAGAGTCAGTTGGTCCATTAGATGATAGAGGGGTTAAAGTGGCACTAAGAGGCAACAAGGCGATAGCGGAGAGACTGAATGAATTCTTTGCTTCGGTCTTTACTGAGGAAGATGTAAGGACTGAAGTGGTATTTAAAGGTGCGGAAGAATTGAAGGAAATACCGATACATCGGGAAGATATATTACAACTATTAGATAAAATGAAGAGTAGCAAATCACCTGGGCCGGTTGGTATACATGCAAGGGTGTTGAAAGAACTGAAATATGAGATTGCAGACCTATTAGTAATCTGTGAACTATCATTAAAATCATCTCTAATACCTGAAGATAGGAGGATCGCCAATGTAACACCAATTTTTAAAAAGGTTTCCAGGGGTGATCCGGGAAACTACAGACCGGTGAGCCTCACGTCAGTACCGGGAAAAATGGTAGAAACCATCATAAAGAATAAAATTACTCAGCATGTGGATAGTCATGGCCTAATGGGAGACAGCCAACATGGCTTTAGACAAGGAAGATCTTGTCTTACTAATCTGTTATGTTTTTTTGAAGGTGTGAATAAACAGGTGGACAAAGGTGAGTCGGTTGATTATAGTGTATCTGGACTTTCAGAAAGCCTTTGACAAGGTTCCTCATCAGAGACTTTTGGCAAAACTAAAGAGTCATGGGATAGGAGGCAGTGTGCTATTGTGGATCAAGAACTGGTTAAAAGATAGAAAGCAGAGGGTAGGGCTAAATGGCCAATTTTCCCAATGGAGAAAGGTGAATAGTGGTGTACCCCAGGGATCTGTGCTGGGTCTGCTGTTTTTTGACATATTCATAAATGACCTGGAAAGTGGAATAACAAGTGAGGATATCAAATTTGCAGATGACACAAAATTATTTAAAGTTGTTAAAACCCAAGAGGATTGTGGAAAATTGCAAGAGGATCTTGATAAATTGGAAGACTGGGCATCAAAATGGCAGATGAAATTTAATGTGGACAAGTGCAAAGTTATGCACCTAGGGAAGAACAACCAAACTATGGTTACACGATGCAAGGTTCCACATTAGGAACCACCACCCAGGAAAAAGATTTAGGCGTCATTGTGGATACCATGTTAAAACCCTTGGCCCAGTGTGCAGCAGCGGCCAAGAGAGCAAATAGAATCATAAGGAAAGGAATGGAAAATAAAACAAAAGATATTATAGTGCCTCTATATCGTTCCATGGTGAGACCGCACCTTGAATATTGTGTGCAATTCTGGTTGCCGTATCTTAAAAAGGATATAGCGATTTTAGAAAAGGTTCAGAGAAGAGCCACCAAAATGGTAAAGGGGATGGAAGGATACTCCTATGAAGAAAGGCTAAAAAGGTTAGGGCTCTTTAACCTGGAAAAGAGACAGCTGAGGGGAGATATGATAGAAGTCTATAAATTAATGAATGGAGTGGAACGGGTAAACGTAGATCGATTGTTTACGTTATCAGAATATAGAAAGACTAGGGGACATGCAATGAAGCTACAGGGTAAACTATTTAAGACTAATAAAAGAAAATATTTTTTCACTCAACGTATAATCAAACTCTGGAATTTGTTACCGGAGGATGTAGTAAAGGCTGTTAGTGTAGCTGGGTTTAAAAAAGGTTTGGACAATTTCTGGAGGAAAGGTCCATAAACCATTATTAAGAAGGCACCCAGGATATCAATGCTTGACCCAGTACAAGCATTGTGGAACCTGTGTCTTTTGGGGAAACTGCTAGGTACTTATGACCTAGATTGGTCACTGTTGGAAACAAAATACTGGGCTTGATGGACCTTGGTCTGACCCAGTATGGCATATCTTATGTTCTTATGAGTTATATATACATTTTCAGAGTGGCGCTTATGCATATGTATATATATATATATATATATGTACCACTGATCACACGTGTCACTTTGGATGGCCACTTATATGATTCAATTTTAGACAGTGACTGCACCATTGAATATTTACCTCACAATGTCCAGTTCTGCATTTTTACAGGATTATTATGGAAGGATTAGTATTGAGGTGATTATGATTGTTGAATTTAATTATCAAACTCTTGGCTGGAGGGAGGCACAATATGAACGTTTGCCTAGAGAACCTAATATCCTAGGACAGGTGCTGAGCAGAGCCTGTGCTACCATTAGGTGAACTAGGCAGTCATCTAGAGTGCTAGTGGTCTGAGGCGACCCATTGCTGCTGCCACTGCAGGACCCAGAGAGGGTGCCTCATATCCTTGCATTGGCCCTGGCCCTGAAGGAATATTGTGTTTATAGCAAACCCTTTGAGATTCCATCACTGTTTTTGTCTCCAAATCACTTACAGGTCAATGCAGAAGTGCTAGTGCGCCCTGATGTTATAGTGGGGGATCATGTCGCATCCAGTGATCAGCAGATGGTGTGGTTCAGTATTAGGACTAGGTCTGATAAAATCTATTTAAAAATGAGGGTCCTAGACTTTAGGAAACTTTTAGGAAAATTAACTTTTCCAAGATGGGAGAATACCTCAAGGAGTTGTTAGTGGGATGGGAATATCTGGGGGATGTAGAAAAACAATGGGGAAAACTGAAAGGGGATATTTTAAAGGCAACAAACCTTTTTGTTAGTGAAGTAATACATGTAAAAGGAAAAGGAGGCCACTGTGCTTCTCAAAAGCAGGAGCTGAAAAGGTGAAAAAAAAAAGAGGGTGGTCTTCATAAAATGCAAGAGATCACAGAAAGAAGAAGACGCGCATCAATATTTGGACAAATTTAAAGAAGCTAGAAAAGTAGTCAGGAAAGCAAAGATACAAATGGAAGAAAAAATAGCCAATCGTTCAAGATCCCCATCACTGTTTCTATTTGTGGGTTTTTCTCAGGTCCTGCTCCTGGCTCTTCCTCTGTGAACACAGAACAAAAATATTTGTTAAGCAATTCCGCTTTATCCTCATCAGCTTCTGCATATTCTTCCCTTTCACTCTTGAGTCTGACAATACCAGTTTTGCACTTCCTCCTCTCACTGACATAGCTGAAAAATGTCTTGTCCCCCCATTTTACTGCATTGGCTATTTTTGCAGGTTCATGGTTGCACCTATTTTGTATTTTTTAAAATTTGTTTTAACTTTTTAAACATATCTTCAAAACAGCATAGAGGTTACATTCTTCAAATTGCATAATTCAATATCCCCTCCCTCCCTTTAGGAAAGTTTAGTCCTTCTCAAGAAACTCCATTAGTGGTTTCTGTTTTTCTGCACGAATTGCTGTCAACTTTTCTATCAATATTACTCTCCTCAGTTGCTGGGTCAACTCTGGTATGGATGATATACTCACTTTTTTTCCAGTACCAAGCCACATTGCAACATGCAGCAATCACACATGCCCGTTTGGGCATAGCAGTCTGACATCCACTGTGAGAATGTCCTCTTTGTGACCAGTTGTCCTGGCCTATTGGGGTAGAAGGAGATGAAGAGTTGGGCCCTTTTGTGCTGGGGCTCTGTCCTCTGGGTGTAGGTACACAGCGCTCTTACGCAGTCATGAACCTCACTTCTAAGCCATTGTGCCAAAGAGAACCTCCTTCTGGAGTTCGTAAGATGTAACATGTATGGGTAGTTTGTCAAGATGCGCTTGGAAATTCTTCTTTATCAAGTCTGTGGCTCCCAGTGCAATAAGAAATATTTCCATATCTTTCTGCCACATTTTCTTGGCCTCTGACTTCATTTCTTGGTACTTCAGGATCTTCTGCCTCTCCACGCGATTCACAGAATAATCACTCACAACCGACATCTCTATTATCAATGCTGTTCTGGTGTTTTTCTCCTTTACCACTATGTCGGGTTTCCTCACATCCGGTTTTTTATCCATCAGAATGGGAATGTCCCAGGTGAACATAACCTCTTAATTCTCTGTAATTCTCCCTGCAGTTCGAGGGAACCTGTGCCCCCCTGTTGTTGACATAGAACATGGCAACCTGGTTGTCAGTTTTGATCAGGATGATCTTGTTCACAATCCAGCAGTCGAAAGCCTTGAGCACATATCAGATTGCATGCAGTTCTAGTAGGTTGATGTAGCGGCAGCACTCTCTTATGGACCAGACACATTTCATTTGGAGGTGTAACAGGTGGGTCCCCCAGTCTACATTGGAGGTGTCTGTAGTGATAGTAAGGTTATGCTGCAGCTGTTGGAGGAGTCTGCCCTGGGACAGGTGTTCCTGCTGCATCCATCAGGTAAGGATTCTTGGCGATCTGACATTGCAGAGGTTGGGAGTGCTGATTACATCAGTTGCATAGAAGCCACTGCAGGTGACACATGTGGAGTTTGGCAAGGTAAATGACTTGCGTGATTGCCGCCATGTGCTCCAGGAGGCATAATAGCATTTTGGTGCTGACAATATCTGAGGATGACGCTCCCTGCATCAAGGATGTGATAGTGTCCACTTGTTGTGCAGGCAGGAATGCCCTTGACTGAGCAGTCCTGACCTCTTCCTCGAAGAACTCCAAGGACTGGGTGGGCTGGAGCAGTGATTTCTTGTAGTTGATGAGGAAGCTGACCGACGAGAGCAGCATGATTGCTCAACAGATACCTCAACTTCTCGCTGTGAGGGTGCCACTATGAGCTAGTCACCCAGGTTTGGGAAGACACATAGGCCAGATTTGTGGAGGTGCACAGAGGCCACAGTAACACATTTAGTAAAGACTGTCAGGGCACGGGAGTGGCCAGATAGATGCATCCTATATTGATAGTGGTTGCTCAGGACACAGAGCTGCAGGTACTTCCTGTGTGCGGAGTGAATGGGAACATGGGTGTACACATCCTGGAGGTCTAGCAATGCCAGCCAGTCATTGGTTAGCAAGAGTGGAAGGATGGATCCCAGAGAATATATATATGGAACTTTTCTTTCTTTCTTTCCTACCCATAGCAGGTGGAGTGCTCGTCTAATATTATCCCCCAGTGTCGCCCCTGTATAAACTCTGTCTGGCTGGGAGATACTATATCTTAAAAAAGATATAGTAGAATTAGAAAAGGTACCGAGAAGAGCCACAAAAATGAAAAAGGGGATGGAAGGATACATTTACGAGAAGAGGTTTAAAAGGTTAGGGCTCTTCAAATTGGAAAAAGATGACTGAGGGGGGATATGACAGAAGTCTATAAAATAATGAACGAAGTGAAACGGGTAAATGTATAATGATTGTTTACGCCTTCAAGAAGTAGAAAGACTAGGGAGGCATGCCATGAAGATACAATGTAGCACATTTAAGACTAATCAGAGAAAATATTTTTTCACTCAATTCATAATCAAACTCTGGAATTCCTTACCGGAGGATATAGTAAAAGCAGTTAGTGTAGCTGAATTTAAAAGAAGTTTGGACAAGTTCTTGAAGGAAAAGTCCATAAACCATTATTAAAGAGGACAAGAGAAAAACATGCTTACCCTGGGATAAGCATTGTGGAATCTTTGTACCTTTTTGGGAACCTGACAGGTACTTGGACCTGGATTGGCCACGGTTGGAACTGATGTATCCTTGGTCTGACCTAGTAAATCATATCTTATGTTCTTATCTGTTAAGAATTGCTCTAGCCTATTCGCCAGGGTATTTTTACATTGTTGTTCAAGAGAGAGATAGGGAGAACCCTAGATGTGATGTACTTAGTAAAGCCTTTGACAACATTCTGCACAGGCGACTTATAAATAAAGTGAGCACCCTAGGAATGGACCCTTAATTGACTGACTGGGTTAAAAATTGGTTAAGTGGGAGGCGACAAAGGGTATAGATAAATGAAGCTCACTCTGAGGAGAAGGGTGTTACCAATGGTGTGCTGCAGAGATCTGTCCTTGGTCTAATTCTTTTTAATATTTATGTTAGTAATATTGCAGATGGGCTGTGATGTAAGGTTTGACTCTTTGCAAATCATACCAAAATCTGCAATAGAGTAGACACCCAGGAAGGGGTAGATAACATTCCTAATCTCCAAGACTCTAATAGCACGTTAATCTCCAAGATTTCCAGAAGAACCCACATTACCCCCATACTCCAACACCTCCACTGGCTCCCCATCCTGTCTAGAATAAAATTCAAAACCCTTAACCTAGTCTATAAGGTTATCTATCATGAGTCTACCCCTTGCCTTCGCTCACTCCTAACCAAGCCCACCAGCCTTAGACCTCGCAGGTCGAACTCTACAAACCTTCTACACATACCAGCCCAAAAATTAAAAAGCACGCAAACCACCTGCAACTGTACCTTCTCCCTCTACGCCCCAAAGGAAAGGAACGCCCTCCCACCTGACCTTAGAAATTGCCCTGATCATACAGAATTTCACAAAAAACTAAAAACCTTTTTTCCAAGAATACTTTAATACCACCCCTCATACCCCCATCCACCCTAGTGCCACCTAGACCTAGCTGACATCC
Source organism: Ichthyophis bannanicus (assembly GCA_033557465.1). NCBI lineage: Eukaryota > Metazoa > Chordata > Amphibia > Gymnophiona > Ichthyophiidae > Ichthyophis > Ichthyophis bannanicus. Next base: position 49,512,305 of record CM066048.1, on the reverse strand, counting down.
TACTTTACACTCAATTTCCCTCCTCTCTGCACCCTTCCCCCCCCCCCCCACCCCACCCATCTAATGTACATAGTTGCCGCTTCTGGCATGATAGCCAACTGTTACTTTAACTGTTCTGGGATAAGTTCCTCCTAAGTTTTTGTTCAGATGTTCTATGTAAAACAGATGTATCCACACTGTTATTGTTGAGTTCCATGTAAACAGTCTTGAATTGCAGAAAGACCGTATATTAAAAAAAAAAACTTTAAATAAATAAATAAATAAAATAAATAAACATGAAGAGGAATCTAGCTAAGCTTGAATGTTCGAGAATTTGGCTAAGGTTTAATGCTAAAAAATGTAGGGCCATGCATTTGGGCTGCAAAAATCCAAGGGGCTGAAGTACTTCTGTCCACGAAAGAAGAGCGGGACCTGGGTGTGATTGTTTCTGATAATCTTAAGGTGGCTAAACAGGTAGAAAAGGCGACAGCAAAAGCCAGAAGGATGCTTGCATAGTAACATAGTAAATGACGGCAGATAAAGACCAGTATGGTCCATCTAGTCTGCCCGGTACGGTGTCAAGAGTAGGTACACCTGCCGCTCTGTGCAGGCCCCCTTTCCCCATGTCTTTGTTTAGGGGTGATCCCACCACTCCATGTAGGACATCCCTATTTGTTAAGGAATTAGATGGTTCCGATTCTTTTGATATTTTCTTGTTGCTGTAAAGGGATCCACTGTGTCTGTCCCAGGCCCTTTTGAATTGGGTGGGTGCATAGGGAGAGGAATGGCCAGCGGGAAGAAGAAAATGATAGTGCCCCTTTATAAGTCTTTGGTGAGTCCTCATTTGAAGTATTGAGTGCAATTCTGGAGACCATACCTTCAAAACAGAATGCAGAAGGTGGCTACCAAAATGGTCAGTGGGCTTCTTCATAAGGCATATGGGAACAGACTTAAAGATCTCAATATGTATACTTTGGAGGAAAAGGGGGGAGAGGAGATATGATAGAAATGTTTAAATACCTCCATGGCATAAATGTACAGGAGGAGAGCCTCTTCCAATGAAGGTGAAAGGGGATAGACTCACATGGGAGGAGTAGCCTAGTGGTTGGGGCAAGGTACTTCAGGCCGGAAGGTCGGGAGTTCAAATCCCACTAGAGGACAGCAACCTTGGGCCGGAAGGACTGGGGTTTCTAGTCCCACAGATGCTCCTTGTGGTCTTGGGCAAGCCACTTAACCCTCCATTGCCCATGTTCCCTGTAAGTATTAGTGTATGTGTCTCATATCCCCACGTGTTAAATGTATCCCCCAATTGTGTTGTGACCGCTTTGATTGAAGGATAAGGCGGTATACAAAACTGTCTAAATAAAATAAATAAAATAAATAAGTAATATACGGAAAGAGTTGTAGATGCGTGGAATAGTCTCCCAGTGGAGATAGTAGAGACCAGGACAGTATCTGAATTCAAGAAAGTATAGGACAAACACAGAGGATCTCTAAAGGGACCATAGTAGTTGGTATGAAGGGCAGACTGGATAGGCCGTATAGTCTTTTTCTATCGCCATGTTTCTATGAATTTTGGTCTGTATTTGGCCCATACATGTTTAACCAAGTGACCTCTTGCTCATGGAGTGTTTTCCTCACCAAAAAAGCCTAACCTTTGTCTATCCCTTTCCACTTTTTGTCCCTAGAACAGGATGCTGCCCCTGCTTTTTTCTTTTGGTCCTCCTAATAGCAAAAATAGTGTTGTGTGTATATCCGATTACTTATTAAAATCTCATGCTGTGTCAGTAAGTGGGTTTCTTGTACAAACGCCACTTGTAAATTCAATCTTGCCAGTTCTCAGTCTAACAGCCTCTGCTTCTGAAGAGAGTTGGGTCGTGATCTTTGCAGTTTTCCGGGTCATGCCACATTTTAGTAAGTGGAACCAATGTTTCAGTCATATACTGTGGTTTTCTTCAGGGTAAGCGTAGTTACTCACCTGTAACAGGTGTTCTCCAGGAGCAGCAGGAATCAGTCCTCACTCATGGGTGACGTCGGCGCCGACGGAGCCCTCGCGGAGCAATTTTCCCCAGCTTTCAAAGAAAGTCTTTGGGAATTGCAGCGCGCATGCGCGGTCGTCTTCCCGCCCGAGGGTGCCATCTTAGCCAGTCAGATGACATAGCTAAAAAAGACAGCAGAAAATTTGCAAAAAGAACATAAGCAGACGATTGCAACTCCAAGGGGAGGAGGGAGGGTAATGAGGACTGATTCCTGCTGCTCCTGGAGAACACCTGTTACAGGTGAGTAACTACGCTTTCTCCAGGACCAAGCAGGAAGTCAGTCCTCACTTATGGGACTCCCAAGCTCAAGGCTACCGGAGACCCTAAGCACAAAAATGAGCTCCCTCTAGCTCAGCAGCACAGAAGGATAGAATCTTCGCTGAATTATCACCCACCGGTAGCCCACATCCGGGATGGAGGGTAGGAGTTGCTCAGACCTCAAAGAGATTACGGAGGACTGCCTGTCCGAAAGCACTGTCCCTACGGGACTCCCTCTCGAGACAGTAATGGACCGCAAAAGTCTGGCTCGAAGACCAAGTAGCGGCCCGGCAGATGTCTGCCAGCGGAACAGAGCAGAGGTAAGCCACTGACGTAGCCTTTGCCCAAACGCAATGAGCCGTGACTCGACTTTCTAAGGAGAGTCCGGCTGCCCCATAAGCCCAAGAGATACAGTCCGCAACCCAGATGGACAGAGTACGCTTGGAGACTGGGAGCCCCAATTTATTGGGGTCAAAAGACACAAAAAGCTGAGCAGCTTTACGGTGCTCCCGCGTACGGTCAAGGTAGAAGTTCAATGCCCTTCTACAGTCCAGGGTATGGAGGACCGTTTCAGCTCGGCTGGAGTGTGGTCTGGGAAAGAAGGTTGGAAGTACCACCTCCTGATTGATGTGAAAAGGGGAGACCACTTTAGGTAGAAATTTTGGGTGAGTCCGTAGGACTACCCTATTCTTGTAGAACCTAGTGTAAGGGGGATCAGACACGAGGGCCTGCAATTCACTTACGCGTCTAGCGGAAGTGAGGGCTATCAAGAACAGTGTTTTCCAAGACAGAAAACGGAGAGAACAGGTAGCCATAGGTTCAAAAGGCGGACAGGTGATCCGCTGCAAAACCACATTCAGGTCCCAGTCAGGTGCTGGCGGGCGCAGAGGTGGTTTAAGTAGAAGGAGACCTCGGAGAAACCTCGCTACGAGAGGGTCGCTTGAGAGAGGTCTACCGTCCACCGGCACATGATGTGCCGAAAGAGCACTGAGGTGAACTTTGACGGAGTTGGACTTAAGTCCCAGATTAGAGAGGTGTAGCAAGTACTGCAAGACCACCGACACCGGGCAGGAGAAGGGATCCTGAGACTGTTGGGTACACCAGACTGCAAAGCGACGCCATTTAAGGGCGTAGCATTTGCGGGTAGAAGGCCGTCGCGAAGCCATGACGACCTCCTCCACCTCCGCCGGCAGGAGAAGGGGAGCAAGGACTACCCTCTCAGCAGCCAGGCCATGAGGTTGAGAGACCTGAGGTTGGGGTGCAGTAGGGACCCCTGATCCTGAGTGAGGAGATCCGGTTGTACCCCCAGAGGGATTGGATCCTCCACCGCCAGTTGCAGTAGGAGCGGAAACCACGGCTGCCTGGGCCAGCGAGGGGCCACCAGGATCATGAAGGCTTTGTCTCGGAGAACCTTGAAAAGAGTCCGAGAGACTAGCGGGATGGGAGGGAAAGCGTACAGAAGGCTCCCCGACCATGAGATCAGAAAAGCGTCCGCCGCAACCCGAAGGGGGTGTGGCTGACGAGAGCAGAAGCGAGGAAGCTGCCGGTTGTGAGGACTGGCAAAGAGATCCACCGTGGGGAGGCCCCACTTGAGGAAGAGCTTCTGAACTACCAAGGGATCCAGACGCCACTCGTGCGGCTGGAGGACCCTGCTGAGTTTGTCCGCAAGGCAATTTTCTTGGCCCGGGAGATAAACTGCCTTGAGGAGAATGCCGTGACTGACGGCCCAAGAGCAGAGCTTCTGTGCCTCCCGGCAGAGGAGGAAGGAGCCCGTGCCCCCCTGCTTGTTCACGTAGAACATGGCAACTTGATTGTCCGTCTGGACAAGGACGGACTGGTGGGAAGTCAGGTGGGAGAAGGCCTTGAGAGCTAGGCGGATCGCCCTGAGTTCCAGGAAGTTGATCTGCTGAGCAGACTCCCACGTGGTCCAGAGGCCCTGAGTATGTGCCTCTTGGCAATGTGCTCCCCAGCCCAGGAGGGATGCATCGGTGGTCAGCACCCGGGTCGGCTGAGGCGACTGGAAAGGCATTCCGAATATGAGGTTCGGCTGCCGGAGCCACCACCGGAGAGACGAGATCAGCGGCTGGGAGACGCGCACTAGGTCTGCTAGGCCGCCTGTGGCTTGACGCCACTGCTGGCGGAGACACCATTGAGCAGACCGCATATTCAGGCGGGCATTGGGGGTCACATGGACGGTGGAAGCCATATGGCCGAGTAGTCTCAGGAAGCGCCTGGCGGAGACCAGGGGCTGGCTGCGAAAACGGTCGGCTAGGTCCATGAGCCGTTGAGCCCTGTCGAGCGGTAGGTATGCTCGCGCCTGAGGAGTGTGCAGCCTTGCGCCGATGAACTCGAGATCCTGCGAGGGGAGCAAAGTGGACTTTGCGAAGTTTATAACAAAGCCCAAGTGCTGCAGAAGAGTCACCGTGCGGCGCGTGGCGTTGGTGACCTCCCGAGCGGACGCTGCTCTGATGAGCCAGTCGTCGAGGTACGGAAAGACATAGAGGCCGTGAAGCCGGAGATGGGCCGCCACGACCGCGAGACATTTTGTGAAGACTCGCGGTGCGGAGGACAGGCCAAAGGGCAGTACTCTGTACTGGTAATGATTTCCTGCCACCACAAACCTTAGGTATTGGCGGTGGCTTGGGTGGATGAGGATGTGCGTGTAGGCATCCTTTAGATCCAAGGAGCATAGCCAATCTCCCTGCTGGAGGTAGGGCAGAAGGATTCCAAGGGTAAGCATTTTGAACTTCTCCCGCACAAGGAACTTGTTGAGGTTGCGCAAGTCCAGGATGGGTCTGAGGCCCCCTGTTCTCTTTGGTATCAGAAAATACCTGGAATAAAAGCCTTGACCTCTCAGGTGGTGTGGCACCGGTTCCACCGCCTGATCCTGCAGAAGACCTGCTAACTCCTGAAGGAGTAATTCCCTGTGCAGAGGGGGTCGCGGAGGTTCTCCCGGAAAATAGGAGGGAGGGACCTGGTGGAAGTGGAGAAGATAGCCATCTCGCACGACTTGAAGCACCCAGGCATCTGCAGTGATGCTGGACCACCTGTGGGCGAAGTGAACCAGCCGGCCTCCGGTGCTGGGAGGAACCAGCGGGGGGGGAGAGGCTATGCTTTGCGAGTCAAAAACCCCCACCCTGCTGAGCAGGGGCTGGTGGTGCAGGCTTGGGGGCTTGCTGCCTACGGGACCCGTTACCCCGTCCCTTGGCCTGCTGGCCCTGTTGGGGAGCTGCAGGGGCCTGATAATGGGGGTATTGTTTGTAGGCAGCCGCCTTACTCGGGTAAAAGGACTTTTTCCCCGAGCCCTTCTTTTTCTGGGAAGGGGCGGAGGTCTTCCTAGAAAGCCTGGTCCTGGTGAGAGTCTCAGTCTCAATTTGTGCAGCCTTTTCCGCCATGGGTTTGCCAAAGAGGTTCTCGCCTCGGCAGGGGACATCGACCAACTTGTCCTGCACCCAGGGCTCAAGGTCTGACGACTGAAGCCAAGCCTGCCGGCGGGCACCGATGCCGGCTGCGGCCACTCGAGCCGACGCTTCAAAGCCATCATAGGCTGCCCGGGACATGAACTTTGAGCATTCCCGGATGCCAGTGGACAAGGCCAGGAACCTCCGCAAGGGTTCCTCGGACAGACCAGCGGAGAATCCGGCTAGCTCTTTAGCCAGATCCCGGAGATACATGCCCATGTACAGCTGGTAAGTCTGGACACGACATGCGAGCATAGAGCCCTGGAAACACTTCTTACCAAGGCCATCCAGGTTACGGGCCTCCCTGCCAGGGGGCACCGAGGAGTGCATCTTCTGGCTCTTAAGACGATGCATGGCCGATTCCACTACCATGGAATGGTGTGGTAGCTGTGCCTTTTGGAAGCCAGGGCTCTTGCGGACCCGATAGATAGAATCGACCCGCTTGCTCAGGACCGGCGAGGAGGCCGGACTCTCCCACATGCGGAAGAGTAGCCGTTCCAGCATAGGAGGAACCGGTACAGTAAAGTGTTCCCTCGCGGGAGAGTCATACTGGAGGGCGTCGAGCTCTTCGGCTCGAGGCTCCTCCTCGGGATCCGCAGGGAAGGCCAAAGCCTTGGCCATATCCCTAACGAAGTCCGAGAACCGGGCATCCTCCGGGGGGGACTGCTTCCGAGGTTCGGACTCAGGTGAGTCTGAGGGGACACACCGAGTCCGAAAAGAATCAGGTGACTCTTCCTCCTCAGACTCCCAGACCGACTCCGACGAGGAATCGGTGGGGTCGGCCCGGGCAGGGCGCGGCGCCTGCCGCCCCGACGCCGAGGGAGTCGGCGTCGGCGACCTCGGTCCCGAACGGTAGGCCGAGGGTGACCTCGACCGAGGATCGACTCGAGTTCTCATCGACTCGAGGATCGGCTCGGTCTCCGGGGTCGACTTGGACGTCGACGTCCCAGCGGTCGGGGCAGCGGCGCCAGCGAGGCCAGCGAGCAGTGCCCGCTGCTGGTCCATGAAGGCAGACAGTCTGCTCTCCAAGGCCGTCAACCTGAGTCCGAGCTCAGGTGACCCAGCAGCCCCCGACGTCGGCTGTCGCGGAGGCGAGTCCAGAAGGACCACAGGACTTACCCGAGCAGGCATCTCCGACTCCAGGCGAGGTCGCTTCGGGAGGTGTTCCTTCTCCAAGGACCCGGGGCGGCTATCGGGGCTATGCGACCTGGCCCTCGCGGAACCAGGAGCGTCCACCGACGCCGCCCTCGCGGGTTTCACCGTCCGACGATGGTCCCCGGAGGGAGAACCCCGGTCGGAGGAACTCCGGCGACGGTCCGAGCTGGAGCCTTTTGACGCGGAGGCCTCCGACGAGGTCCGGGTACGGCTGGGGTCAGCGAAGATTCGATCACGCTGATGCCGCCGACTTCTCAATGCCTTTGAGGACATTTTGCCGCAGGGCCCACAGATCAGTTCCTCATGATCCGGGCCCAGGCAGCGGAGGCAAAAGTCGTGTGTGTCAGTGAGTGACATATTTCGGTCACACTGACCACACCGCTTAAAGCCACTGGCAGCCATCGGGGGAAAAAGGGCCCCTGCGAGGTCAAAGGACCGGGCTGCCAGGGAAAATCGAAAACGAAAGCTGACAAAGTCAGTAAAAAGGAAAAAAGTGAGAGGACTCGTGACCGGCGTCGCGAGTCCGGGCGGGAAAAAGATCGGCGTTGAACCGAAGGAAAAAGGATAAAATAATGAAGAAAAATCGACTTTTTCGCGGGGACAAGACGGGGACGTCTGTAGGGCTCCGCGGAAAAAGAAGACTGGCTAAGATGGCACCCTCGGGCGGGAAGACGACCGCGCATGCGCGCTGCAATTCCCAAAGGCTTTCTTTGAAAGCTGGGGAAAATTGCTCCGCGAGGGCTCCGTCGGCGCCGACGTCACCCATAAGTGAGGACTGACTTCCTGCTTGGTCCTGGAGAAAAGTGGTTATGCAATGGATGTCTATTACTGTATTATATACTGTATAGTGGTTCTCAAAGCGGATTGGTGGGATTGAGGCAGGAAATTAGAATTTTAGTGGGAAAGTTTATTGAAGAAAAAGTGAGAAATTTTAATTTGATTTTGGAGGGAAAGTTTGCTGGACAAAAGGCCAGAAATTTGAATTTTGGTTGGAAAGTTCTATGGAGAAAAGTGCAAGTTAGAATTCTGGAGTCAGGGAATTTTGAATTTTAGCAGGAAAATTTGTTGTGACAATCTCAGATTCTGAAAGGTGTTAAAAATGGTTGGTCTTTGACGCAGTCCTTGTAGCACTAAACCTTCTGTGAATGAGGGGTTGCCATGTTCATTGAGGTTTGTGGGTGTCTTGGTATCACTACTGTCTCTTTGAGAGTTGAGTTCTTCAGTATTTAAAGCTCCTATCTTCAGCCATACAGGACTGTACCAAGCTTGAAATGTGCCCTGTGCAACTTACGAATCTGATGCCCCCCTCCACACAGTCACTATCTTTGAGCTTCCTGGAAGCCCGATGATGACAACAGAGACCCTTCTGTACTTGTGCCTGTGCGGCTGCACCATTCGCACAGCCCTAGGTACAGCCCTATAGCCATATTGTTACCTGTTTATTCCCCCTGTCACATGCCTTCCCCCGCTTGCCCCCTCACTCCTTCCCCCATACCCCACATGCCCAGCAGACCTTTCCTCTGCCATCCTTTCTCTTGAGGAAGGACCCCGAATAAGTGCCCAACCCGCAACACATCCCACCCTTCATCCCTCAATTAGCCCTTCATCAATTCATTTAGCTTCTTATCTATAAAACCTTCTTATGATTTGAAATATTACTCTAACAAACCAAGACATGTGCAGCCTGGCATCCTTTTAGTGAAATTCTCCAGGGAGCAAACCCTCGCTCTTCGGATACAGACTCATCCAGTCCAGCGATATTTATTTTTTATTTATTTATTTATTTACATTCTCTTATATACCGTGCTATTCTGCATCAGTGCGGTTTACATTGAACAAATTGAAATTACATTGAACAGGGCGTTATAACTTGGAGATAACTATTTTACAGGGAACATGGGCTATGGAGGGTTAAGTGACTTGCCCAAGACCACAAGGAGCACCTGTGGGACTAGAAACCCCAGTCCTTCCAGCCCAAGGTTGCTGTCCTCTAGTGGGATTTGAACCCCCGACCTTCAGGCCTGAAGTACCTTGCCCCAACCACTAGGCCCCAACCACTAGATATGATCTCAGATCCCTTTATCTGTGGCATCAGATGCTTTTCCAGCGGTGCGTCTGCACCCTTTTGATAAGTGACCCTTAGCCAGTACCCGTTGCCATCACGGCTGCTCCTGTGTTGCTTTCCCTGATGCCGCTTCTGTGATTACTCTCGGTGGCACGTTGGTTGTTCCTTCCTTCCTTCCTCAGAAGGTGCCAGGCGTCTTCTATGCTGTGGATCCTCTTAGGCACTCCATTGATCTCAAACTGAAGTTCAAAGGGAAAGAGCCACTTATATCGAATTTGTTCTCTTGCCAGGTATGTGGTGACTTCCTTCAGGGTCTGTCGGCATTGCAATATCACCGGAACTAAGTCCTGGAATATTTCCATGTCACAATTGTCCCACTTAAAATGCCCTTCTTATTGACTGCTCTCATGACCATCTCTGAAAATCTGGACAGACAGGCAACTATGTTCATTGGCTTATTAGCTGAAGGCGTTCCCAGAGCACGATGCACCCTCTCTAGGCCTTTCTCATTGGTCACCAGGCCTTCACTTTCAGGGCCTAGTAAGTGGGAACATATTTCCTTCACGCTGATACTTCTCCATCTTGGGAACTCCGTAAATGCGGATATTACAACGGTGAGATCTGTTTTGCAAGTCTTAGAGCTTCTCACTGATGTGTTCTTGCTGCCATTGCAACTCTACTAGAAGCCCTCTCATTTCTCCCTAGGGGCCTATTTGCTACTCCGCCTGCCCCTCTGACCCATCTCCTGCCGATCTCTCTGCATTGGAACCATCGCCTCCTTCAATTCCGTTTTTACTGAGGTAACTGCAGCATAGCACTTGGCACCATTTCCAATTGTGGTGGGTGCAAAGGTCACCTGCTCATTTCAAGTCGTTGTCCAACTCTGATCCAGATGCCATACTGTCTCTTCCCCTGTGGTTGTTCATGGAATCCCTGCGGGCGTATGTGGATTTATATTTCTTCAATTTTTTTTTATAATTTAAATTTTTATTGAATTTTAACCAAGTTAACGAGTCAAGAGTTCAGAATAGTTAATTACACTGCTACAACCGAGTTGTCCATACAATTAAGAACTGATTACCCCCCCTTCCCCCTTTTGCTACAATACTTAGACAGGTGGTTGACATTGAAAAAAAGGGCTCCAAACCTTCTCAAATTTAGCAATTCTATTATTACGAAGTGCTGTTAGTCTCTCCAGTAACCCCACCCGATGTATCCAAGCCCACCAACAGTGTATTGTGCATTGCTGTGTTCCTTTCCAGTGCAAAGCTATTTCACGCCGTGCCCCTGTAGCAAGGAACCCCTTTAACTGTCCCCATTTCTTCCCATGCCACCCCTCCCCTTGTCCCTAACAGGACCTCTTTAGGAGTCCAGTCAATATCATGTGGCGCCAGCTTATGTACGAAAGATTCCACTTCCTTCCAGAAGGGTTGTACCTTTGGACAGTGCCACCACAGATGGAGATACCCACCTATTTGGCCGCATTCCTGCCAGCACACTGAGAAAGTCATCACTTTCATCTTCCATAGGCGAATTGGGGTGAGATACCAGTGATAGAGAACTTTGTATCCATTTCCATAAGTCCTGCAGACATTGAGCCCCTTCCCACTCACCAAAAGATGGCTTCCCATTGCTTAAGGTCTAAAGCAATCCCATATCATGCTCCCATACTAACTGGAAGCCCATCTTGTCTGGTCCCCATTTAAGTAATAACCTATTGAGGTGGGAGATTATCCTTGTGCGAGTCGCAGGATACCAGCACAGAATCTCAAAATCTGATAAGTCAGCTAAGCAGGCCTGTGTCCAGTGTTGGGTCCCCAGCAAGTGCCAGCCCTGTAAATATCCATAGAAGTCCCTTTGGGGCAATCCGAAGGCCTCCTGCATCTCCGTAAAGAACTTCACCTCACCACCCACATAAAAATGCATCAAGGTGTCCACTCCCAGCACCTCCCACCTGCGGAAGAGAGGATCCTGCTGCCCTGAGGGAAACCCAGGGTTATGTTGAAGAGGCATTAACAGGACATGCAATCAAATGCCTTTTCAGCATCTATTGATATAAGCAGCGCTGGCATCTGTTCCGCCCTAGCAAACCATATCAGGTTAATAACCCTCTTGACATTATCCAATGCTTACCAGCCGCAGTTGAAGCCAGCCTGATCTTTATCAATCAATTTTGGCATCAAGTGGGACAAGCAACATGCTAAGATGGTCGCCCAAAGTTTAACATCTATGTTCAATAAGGAGATCAGATGATAAGAGGAGCAGCTACCCGCCTCTTTCCCTGGTTTAAGGAATACACTTATACCTGCTTGTTGCATTGAGGGAGGAAGCGGGATTTCTGCAGATAGGCCATCAAACAGCTCTGACAGTGGGCCAATCAGAAGCACACTAAATGTCTTATAAAATTTGGCTGTATAGCCATCTAAGCCTGGGGCTTTATCATTGGCTAACCATTGGTTATTCTCTATAAAATGTATTTTTGTGAATATTTTTGGGTGTCTGGAACGGATTAATTGGATTTACATTATTTTATGGGAAATATTGCTTCAGTTTTCATACGTTTCAGTTTTAGTCAGACTTTTTTGAACAGATTAATCATGAAAACCAAGGTTTGACTGTAGTTGTAATGTTGCAACAGTTAAATGTAAATAGTTCATTTACCGTTCCATGTAAAACGTGTTCTGTTTCACTGTAAATCGCTTTGATAAAACGAAAAGCGGTATATAAAAAATGTTAAATAAATAAACACATATTTGACTTACCAACCTTAAACAGATTCGGAAATAAAAACCTAGAGCGTCCCATAACTGGGAGAGAAATACAACAAGCCATCTATATTTTTACATACAGAAAACAATGAGAAATAAATATAAATGACTAATGAAATGGATAAATGAACATTTAACATCACACTTACCTTTATTGAAGACTCTTGTTGGCATATGGAAGACGGCGAGGAGGGGAGAGGGAGGAGGAGAGGTTATTGTTTGGAAGGGGAATCCCTCTCCATAAGGACCTCAGGTATCAAGGCCCTATCCGGAGTTACTTCAAAATGCAGCCAGACACCCAGAGAGAAGATCAGGCACAGGAATTTAAAAAAAAGAACAAAACAAGAAGGATCCACAAAAAAAAAAGCCTCCAGTAAAGGCGCCAGCCACAGCCACCGGAAACAGCACCCTCCCACTCAGGCAATCTGGAACGCAGAGCTGAGCATGCGTTCCAGAGCCATGTGGCAATGGCTGCAGCAGCACGAGCCCCGAAGTCTCAACCAGGCAGCAGAACGACTCTCCCCGCCTCCGATTCTCAGCAGCAGAACAGCTCCCGGCACTTCTCTCACACACCTCTGATCGCCGATTCTCTCCCCTGCCTGCAATTCTCAGCATCAGCAGAACAGCTCCGGGCACTTCTTTCACACACCTCTGATCGCCGATTCTCTCCCCTGCCTGCAATTCTCAACATCAGCAGAACAGCTCCGGGCACTTCTCTCACACACCTCTGATCGCCGATTCTCTCCCCTGCCTGCAATTCTCAGCATCAGCAGAACAGCTCCGGGCACTTCTCTCACCTCACCGGACAGCACACACACAGATCCCTGAAGTTTGCCAATCAGCAGGGAGCGTCGGAAGCCACACTCTCACTCCTTGATTACAGTAAGGATCGCTGAAAGCAAAGAGCTCAATCGCAAAAACAAATACTGTACTGTATTGAGCGCCGCCCCCCCCCCGGGTACGGACCTTTTTAAATTGTACGAAAACCGAGCGGATGTACGAGAACCGGGACAAAATTGCAACCAAAAAAAGTCATCAAAAACCGAAGCTAACGAAAACTGGGGCAAACGAAAACCGAGGTTTGACTGTATATACAATATGAAGGTACTTAACTAGGACGGCATCTTGTTAGGAGCAAACAGTTGTGTAGGGATTTCAATCCTGTGAATGTGTGTTTCATATGCTGTTGTAGTGTTTGTTGAAGAGGTAGGCTTTTAGGTATTTTCTGAAGTCGGCGATATCTGTAATATCTCTTAGATGGTGTGGGAGTGAGTTCCATAGTGGAGGTGTATAATATTTGAATGCCCTGTGAAGCACTCTCTGTGACGAGTTGGGCGGTATGGAGGATGTTGAGAGTGAGTTTTGGTGGAACTTCCTCCTTGAGCATGTGTTTGGGACTCTTTTGATGATTCCGTTTAGGCATTCAGTGGACTGGTTGTTTAATATCTTGAAGGTCATCATTATTCTGGATCGAATGGGTAGCCAGTGGAGGTCTTTTAAGGTGGAGGTGATGTGCTCATGTTTCTTTGATCCTGTGATTGCAACTGGCACAAAATACAGCTGCTAGATTAGAGTGTGAGTTGTGCTCTTGGGATGGCCATGGAGTATCATATTGCTGTAGTCTAGCTGCGGGGTGATTATTGTCTGACAGACAGATCTGAAGTGGTTCTGTTCTAATATGGGTCGGAGGTTCGTAGTATCTTAATTTTGTAGTAAATTTTGGAGGTGGTTTTATTGATATGAGATTGGAAGTTGAGCCTCTGGTCCAGCTGTATTTCCAGGTATTTTATCTCATTCATGATTGGAATTGGACAATTTCCAATTAGCAAATTGTTTGGAGGGTTGAATGAAGCATTTCTTGTGATTACGAGGGCTTCAGATTTCTTGTAGTTGATTGTTAAATTATGTTGTGCTAGCCATTCGGTTGTTCTATCATGCATGCGGACAGTCTGAGTTTGTGATGTCAATTGGAGACTATATCATAAGGTCGTTTGCATATAAGTGGTAGTGTATGTTGTGTTTCTGTATGATCTTGCAGACTGGCTGAATGTATATGTTGAAGAGTAAAGCAGATAATGCTGAGCCTTGAGGTAGGCCTTGATGTAGTGGGAATGATCTTGATTTGCTGGTCTTTATCTTCACTTCTGTCGTTCTGTCGGATAAATAGGAATGGAACCAGGTCAGTGGGGTGTCACTTATTCCAATCTCTGCCAGTCTGTCCAGGAGTGTGGAGTGGATTATTGAAATATCAATGAAAATAAGTAAGAAGCCGTGTTTGATATTTTCGATCTCTTTAAGGACTGTGCTCATTAGTGATGTGAATAGTGTTTCAGCTCTGTGAGATTCACGGAATCTGTGCTACTGTGGGTCAAGAGGGAAGTTTGAGTCCACATGGTCCTGGAGCTGGCATTGTACGGTTTTTTTCAATTATCTTGGATAGGAGTGGTATGCTGGATATTGGACGGTATGAAGATGGTGAGCTTGGGTAAGAGGCTGTGCTTTTAATGAGTGGTCTTATTGAGGAGATTTTGAGCTGTGGTGGCATAATTCCTTGTGTGAGGGAAAGGTTTACTATTCTGCATAGCATTGGTGCTAGTTCTTGAGACATAGCTTTTATCCATGTGGTAGGGCAGGGGTCAAGGGGTGACATTGTTGTATTAAGAGCTTTTAGTAAGTTGGTGCAGTATTCTTCGGAGATTGAGTAGGGCTCATTTATCTGCTCATCAGTTGCATATAACTCCCTATAATAGTTTTGAAATGTCCGCCAAACCAACTCATCGCCCGCTAACCAGGCTCCATTTCGCCCCTGAATCCAAGGAATGGAGTTTTAGTACCTGTTGTTCTCGGAGGGCACGTGCTAACAATTTCCCCATTTTGTTCTCACCCTCATAATACTGCTGTTTGATGCATTGCATCTGGAAATCCAGAGTATCCAATTGGTTTTTCTTTAGCTCGGTGCGGGCTACCTCTAGGTCCCTCTGCAATCGAGCTGTGCCAAGGCGAACATGCCGCTCTTCAAGCATACATACTCTTTTGTAACCCTCTTCTAACTCTCGTGTATGCTCTTTTTGTCTTATGGAAGCCCACATAATCAATTTCCCTGGCAGCACCGCCTTGAAACCATCCCAAAGCATACCCACATTAACATCCCCTGTGCTATTAAGCTGGAAATACTCTTCAATATCTTTCTGTAAAGCCGTCGCAATACGCTTGTCCCACATTAAGTTGTCATTAAGTCGCCAATAGTGTATGTTTCTCTTTGCTCCTAATCCTCTTAGAGACAGCCATACTGGCCCATGGTCGCACCACGTGACTGGTTCAATGAGGGTTTCCTCTACCTCAGCACATAAGCGCCAATCTAGAAATAGATAGTCCAGGCATGAATAAGACTGGTGTATGGGGGAATAGAAGGAAAACTGCTGAGCACTTGGATGCAGAAGATGCCAGCCATTGCTCAAACGCCATAGATGCATCAACTCCTGCAGCTATGTCTCTGCTCCCCCTTCAGTGCCTCTCCATTCGATCTAATCGCGAGTCAAAGGCGACATTTAGGTTGCCCCTCATTATAACCTACCCCTTTATAAAGGGAGCAAGTTTGAGTCCTAGCCTTTCATAGAAAGCACCCTGCCCCTGCGTGGGAGCATAAACGCTTATGATTGTGACCTGTGTACCTCCAAAAATGCCTGTACTGCTATGAATCGACCTTGGGCGTCTTTGTGCGCTTTTTGAAATTCAAAATCTAGATTATGATGTATAAGGATTGCTACTCTCCTACTCTTACATGATCTTGCAATAGCCTGTGGTCACATGCGTGTAGGTGTGGCTCCTGCAGCAAGGCACTATCCCATTGTAACTCTGCGAGTTCCTTAAATAATAACTGCCTCTTTCTTGGAAGATTTAGGCCTTTGGTATTAAGAGTCCCCACATGTAAGGACATCATTTTTCTTATGTGACCACCCCATCCTGCTTCATTGTCCTATCCCTCAACTCCCCCCATCCCACCTCCCCCCCCCCACCTCCCCTCTATCCCAGTCTCGTCCTCCCACCCCCCTACTTCCTATCATTTCCCACCACTGCCTTATCACCACCAGGCAGCGACTTGATGGAGGAAGTTCTCTCCCTGGGTTGACCCGCCCCCCTCCCACAGTTTGCTCTTCTGCGTTGCTCCTTCTCAGAGTGTAGATAACTTGTATGCTACAGAGCTGCTCCAACATTTCCCAGATCTAATCTGGCCCTAACAATAATTTGCATAACATTGCTAGTTACTGACTATCCCCATACACCTGCCCTGGGCCCTCGAGCCACTCCCCCCTTTTACTCTCCCATTTATCAAGCCCCCCCTACATACAATATGCCCTTCCAACAAACCAGTTATAGTTTATTCCATCAATGATGTTTCAGTCATCTGTATCCGCCCTGGAGGGGCCCGGGCGGTCCATAGTTTGCTGATGCAATGACCCTGTCCACGCTCCACTTTCTGCCAGCGCACCAATGATTTTCACTGCTTGGGTAGTTGTTGTACGTACACAGTAAATGCGGTCGCGCTTAGCAGAGGGAATTGGATAACCAAAGACTAAACAGTAGATATCCCTCCAAATATGGCAAGAGATTAAAGCCTGCTACTAACGATTATGTCCATACTTCAATCATGGATGATTAACAGAACCCAGGGTCTCAGACTATAACAGCAGCTTCCTGGGCATTTAGCTCCTGTATGGAATACGCTGCTTTTTTGCATCAATGACCTCTCCGGTTCTGAGTTTTTTTTAAATTACGCAGATATAGAGTAATCTTGATATCTCTTGACATCTATCAAGGGTAGTTGTTGTGGCAGGCTGTCTAGTCCCTCTATTCCCAGGTCACGTAGTGATGCCAAGGCTTCTGTTCGTGTTCATATGCATACTTTGCGTCCTTCTTTGGTGACCACTAGAGCAAATGGAAATTGCCATCGATACCGACAGCCTGCTTCTCGAAGCTTGCTTGTAATGTCTCTTAGTTCTCTGCTACGTTTTAAAGTCACAGGGGCCAAGTCCTCATACACCTCAATGCTATGCTGGTTCCAGTTGAGAGAGCCCGTCTTCTGGGCCTGCATGGCCACATGTTCTTTCATCACATAGTTTTGGATACAAGATACTATGTCCCGGAGCAAATTAGCTCAAGGGGGGCCCAGGGCCCTATGTGCTCTCTCCAACTCTACCTTTGGTGCTTCACCAAGGTGCGCTGTTGCCCAGAGTTGGTTTACTATGCTTTGAATAGTGTCTTTATAATCCGCGTAGGCTTCCTCCTCAGACACACCCTGAAAGCGCAGGTTATTGTGTCGCAACCTGTTTTCTAAATCTTTTAGTTTATCTTGAATTTCCTCATTAGTGTGCTTTAAGGACTCCATTTGCTTTTCCAAGGTTGCTACTGTTTCTTCCGTATCTTCAACTTGTTGTTCTGTACCTTCTATTCTGCGGCCCAACTCAGACATCTCCCCTCTAAGACCAGCTGCTAAAGACAGTATATTAGTTCTCACCGATTGCAGGTCAGCTTGCCCCATCGCCTGAACTCTGCTATGGTCAGCTGGCTTCCCTCCTCCGTGTCTAAGCTGTTTCCTCATGACTCTCTGCTCCTGATCTGTGCCTTACAGTGTTTGTGGTTGCCATTTTGTTTTCTTTGTGCCTTTCTCCCTGTCCATCGCCGCAAACAAATGCATTCAGGTCAGCTTGTTTTGTTCAGTCTTTCGCCACCATAGGGTTGAATGGGGATGCTTTGTGTCTCAAATCGCCGGTTCTTTAACCTCTGGAATCACTCTGTAATGCTTTTTTAGATGCAGGGGGGGAGGGGGGTAGCGGAGCTCTCCTCTATGCCTCCATTCTCCCCTGTGAAGTCACTTCCTCCAATTTTTAGTCACCAACATTCCTCTTTGTTTCACGTTTCAAATCTTGGAGAGTGCATCTGCTAAGGAGGTTGCAGTGTGCTCAAACTTGTTCAGCTTTCAGCACTCTGATGGGAGCCCGGGAATGAGGCTGCCATCTTGTCCTCGTCATGTCCTCCCGATAGGTCATTGCACCTATTTTCTAAAGGCAACATATGTGCCTATGTGTCTATAAACCAGCTTCCATGAGAGCTCCCACAACAGCTACATCTGCTATGAGGCAGGAGCAACTTTGTGTGTGCATGTGTCAGTTACAGCCAGGATAGACATGTATGTATCTTATTAAACACACGCATAAGTGCTAATCCTTCTCTGCTCCGCTAGGAATGCCTATGCATACCTCACATAAAATAGGTTATATGTTTTCTGTGTGCCTATGTTTATATGCATATCTCCGCCAGGAAATTTTATAAACACCTACTTGAACTTGGAAAATTCTGTGCTACTTTCTCAAGGCACTTATAAAATCTCCTTCTTCTCCTAGGGAATTTAAGACGACAGATCTGGGTGTTCACCCATGGATAGGATGGTGATAGTAAGAACCCAGAAATGTGGGAAGTAGATGACAATGTCCCTGATATGACTGCTCCCTGACTTAACTAATTCTTATGATGTGTTCTGATAAATCCTGATCACAGATGCTTTAGGGAGATGCAAGCGTAGGTTGAATCATTTCTGTCCCAGAATGCAGTTCAGGCAACGTCATCTTTTGCACTGATCTGCTTATTCTGTTTGTGACCTGAGGAAAGGAGGGCTAGCTTCCAAAAGCCAATCACAAAATGCAGAGGAGTCCCAGCCGGGAAGTGTAGGAATCCTCCATCTTCGTTCTGCTGGCTGAGAGCACTATCGCCTCAAACCTGGCCCTGCACGCTCAAGGGTTTCACAATAGAGGCCTAGCTTGCCCCAACATGGGGGTGGCCATAGGAAGCACACGTGTGGTGTGACACTGCTGACTGTAGTCCTTACCCAGTGACAGTCCTGAAGAAACTTATTCAGCTGTTCCATTAAAAATATATCACTTTGTATACATTTTTTTTCTTTCTTGATCTGTATTCCCAATATACAGTGAAATGGAATTTTCCAATAAACACTAAACTGGGCAATCCTACTTAAGCTGATCTGGAGTTACCAGTATATGGGTAATGGCCAGTTTGAAACCAGTTCAAAAACTGCAAGGTGAACAAACAAGGGCCTAAATGTTGCAAACACCAGACGTGCGAAGGTCAGCCCACAGCTGAGCTCTCTCTTTGACCAGGTCTCGGTGACTCTTTACCACAGTCTCTCATTCACGATCAGGAAGCTCATCCCTCCAGCTTCTCACTGTGTGCTAAACCTTTTCCAAATCTGAGCTCAAAGCGATTTACAATTGTACCAATCTCCCTTTGTAGAGGGGCCCACAATTTGCAAAAGAGATAGGAGAGAAAGTGAAATAAGAAATCAGACTGCTTCCTCGCTAAAGACCTTCTCAAAAAGGACTTTCTCCCATGCTGCACCAATACGGACAAACCTTTATCGTCAAGACCCTACCTGGACTAATGAACAAGAGAGGGGAGTATGCTTAGGCCCTGTTTTTAAGGGCACAGTTCTTTAGAAATTAGAATTATGGCATTTCTCCCTTTCCTTCACCTCACACAAAAGTTTGATCTTCTGACACTTGTTCTGTTATATGCCAGACATGCAGGAAGAAGGGAACTAGTTGATCATTGTTCTGTTGGTTTGAGTCTGGCACAAAATAGGGTCTTCTACTACCCAGCACCCATAGACAGAAGAGCTTTCCAAAAGAGGGTCAGTCAACATACTGTTGACTCAGTTATGGAAAATAATTCCTTGCTGCATGGTGGCCCTGTATTTCAATAATTTCATTTATTTCTTTATATTCTGTACTATTCAGAATTGTACTAGACTGATTATAGTCATAAATTCATAAACTCATCACCTTTGTTATGGGCCTGAAAGTGACTGGCTGGGTTAGAAACTGGTTGAGTGGGAGGTGACAAAGGGAAGTGGTAAATACAGGGCCTGCCCAAGAGTTTCTGCCACCCTAGGCAGAAGTCCCGCCGTGCTTCCCACCCCCCTCATGCTGAGCCATGCTGCCACCCTCCACTGCCGCTAATTCCGTGGTGGGGTTGGGGGGAGACAGATTAGCTCGGTGGCAGGCTATATGCTTTGGTACATATGGCCTGCCATTTCTGATCCCACCTCCGACACAACTTCAGGGGGTCAGAAGCTGCAGGCCATGTGTGCCAAAGCACATGGCCTGCCGTGGGCTGTGGCTGCTGAACTTAACCCCAACCCGCCACCAGAATAACTAACAGCAAGGGAGTGGCAGCACAGTTAATCATTGGGGGGGGGGGGGAAGGGGGCAGGCCATTTGTACTGAAGCACTTAGCCTGCCGTCCACAGAGGTCTGCTGCCCTTGGCAGTTGCCTAGCCCACCTAGTGGACAGACCGGCCCTGGTTAAATAGAATTTACTCTGAGAATGTTACCAGTGATGTGCCAGATGGATTGGTCCTTGGTCTGGTTCTTTTTAACATTTTTCTAAGCAATATTGTGGTAGGACTCTCGGAAAAAGTTTGCCTCTGTGTAGTGATACCAAAATGTACAACAGGGTTGACACCCACAAAGGTGTGGATAACATGAGGACAGATCTAGCAAAACTTGAGGAATGGTTAAGGATTTGGCAGCTAAGATTTAATGTTAAAAATATGCAGGGTCATGCATCTGAGCCATAAAACCCCCAGGGTATGATACAGTATGGGGGCGAAGTACTTCCGCACACAAAAGAACGGGGCTTGGAAGCGATTGCATCTGATGATCTTAAGGTGGCCAAACAGATAGGTAAGGTAATGACAGAAGCCATAAGGGTGTTTTGGAACACAGGAAAGGGAATGGCCAGCAGGAAAAGGAGGTGATAGTGCTTCTGTATAAGCCTCCAGTGAGACCTTGTTTGGGGTCCTATGTGCAGTTCTGGAGACCATTTCTTGAAAAAGGTATAAAGTCACTCCAGAAGGAAGCTGCTAAAACAGTCAATGGTCTTTGACATAAAGCATAAGGGGACGGACTTAAAGATGTAAATATGCACACTGTGGAAGAAAAGCAGGACAGGGGGGATAGGCACATTTAAATACCTCCATGGTATTGAGCCTCTCTCAATGGGAAAAGGGCTCTAGGACGAGGAGTCATAGGATGAGGGTGAAAGCAAATAGACTCAGAAATAATTTAAGGAAATATTTATTTACAGAAAGGGTGGTGAATGTGTGGAACAGCCTCCCAGTGGAGTTGGTGGAGACAACGACTGAATCTGAATTCAAGAAAGCCTGGGACAGAGAGAGATCTCTAAGGGGATTGTAGTGACTGGTATGGACAAGCAGATGAGACAAGCCGTATGGTCCTTATTTTCTGTCCGTTTTCTATCATTCTGTCTGTGAGGAAGGGATTGTCTCTCATGTGCATGTGTACAGGACTGCCTACATCTAGTAGCACTATAGAAATAAGCATTAATAGCAGTGATTTTCTAGGTTCCTATGTGAAACTTTCCTGAAAGATTCACAATCCTGCTTGATTCAGCAAGGCAAGGGGGTGCCAGTGTGCTATGCAGTTGGTTATGTGCATTTAGCAGTTTCTGGATAAAAGGTTTCCACCTCGACCTCAGCACTAGTGTTATATGATGGTGGTAATGCACAATTACCAAACAAACCCCTTCCAAAACCAAGAATAAAGAAGTTTCTTATCTTTTTGTCGGAAGATGCTGAGGGAGGCTAGAATAACTGTCTAACCCCACCAGACGGCAACCTCCATTTTATTCATAAATATAAACTTCATCAAGAAAACAACTCAACGGTAGGGCTCCAGTCCAAACGACTTAACTTATCATGATAAGTTCCCAGGGCTGCACATAATAAGGATGGTAAGTTAAGTCGTTTGGACTGGAGAGGAGTGGCTCAGTGGTTAGGACAGGTTACCTTAGGCCGGAGGTTCAATTCCCACATGGGGACAAGCAACTTCAGGCCAGAGGGACTGGGGTCTCTAGTCCCATGGCCACTCCTTGTGGCCTTGGGCAAGCCACTTAACCCTCCATTGCCTCAGGTACACTTAGATTGTGAGCCCTTTGGGGACTAGGGAATAAAAAGTACCTGTTAGTATACATTAGTATTTATACCTGTTAGTATTATTGTTATTTGTTCATATGATGTTTTATGTAAAACAAACTCCGATTTGTTATCTGTTGTTTATTGTGAACCGCAACTGAACTATGGAAGATGCGGTATATAAATCATTGTTAAATAAATAAAATAAATAATAAAATACATGTAAACCACACAGATTCTAAAGAACATGGTATGAAAATAAATAATGACCTCTCCTTGCAAGGCCATAGCTAAGGAGGAGGGCATAGGGTCACCAAGGACAGGTTGAGCCAGTTCTGAGAAGGAGGTTTAAAAGGTTACTCTATAGGTGAGGAAGGCTATTTCCTTATTCACAGCCACTGTCAACACAAGGGAGGTCAAAGGTTTGGCTATCCAGATTGACTTTGTGGATTTAAACAATGAATTTTGTTAGGATGTCTTCTCTGTTTGCTTTATCCATTCTCCAGCCATCTGAACGACTTTTTTCTTTACCGTTTGGGGTTTATCCCCCCTCCTCCCGTTAGCTTTTGTGTTGGGGGAAATGGACAGGCTGACTTGTGATAAGCCATAACAATAATCTGGGGCTTTAGTCCGCCTTTTCAAAGGACGCTTAAGGCGGCTCCCGGCATTATCAGAACCGGGCACATTGAAGTCCCTGCCCCTGAGACCGTACTGTCACTATGAAGGTACCTGCTATTCTAGCATAGGCGGGCTGCCAGAATCCATAGCTCGCTCTGGGGAGCTTTCCTAGAAAGGAGCCGTGCCGGGCTCTTCCCTTGCAAGGAAGGCTTTCCAACGTGGGCGAAAGCGAAAGTGGCTGCTCTGGCGGACCTGCAAGGGTTAAGGTGTGTGCCGTGCAGTACCTCGGCTGTCCAGAGTGGGAGCTGTGGCTGCGAGCAGGCAGAGGCTCACCAATGCCCTCGGAATAAAAGCGTGACCGAGCCGAGACCGAAGCGTTTCTTTCTTCAGTCTAGGACCACACCTCGCCCTGGGACTAAGTGCAGGGGAGCGAAGAGGAGGCTTCTCGCCCACCCTGAAGTGGAAGGAAGGCGGTAAGCGGTGCAGGACAGGGGGAGGGGAGAGGGTCGCTCGTTCAAAGCGTTGAGTTGGGAAGACGGGGGGAGAGATGTTTGCAGAGAAACTTTGCTAACTTGGACTTTGTAGCCGTGTTTTGATCTTTCAAGGGGTGGGGGGGGGGGGGTTCGGGTTCTGTCTGTCAGTCAAGTTACCCCCGCCCGGACGGAGTGTAGGGTCTAGGGCGCATCTTTGCGGTAGCCCATTCATTCTGAAAGCAGACAGATGCATTTACTCCGGGGGGCGATCGGGGGATCGGTGCGAAGCAGCAGGGTTCAGGCGGTCTGTTTCCATGCATCGTCGGAGGGGGGGGGGTTACATTTCTTTATTAGTAGAAGGCTTTCTTGGGGCTAATGGGAGAAATGGGTTTTGTTTTGTTTAAAGAGCAGCTCTAGCTTTAGAGCAGCTGCCGGGGCTTCGGGCTGCTCCTGGTCGTAGTGTACGAGGGACCGGTGAAAGCGAAATCGGGCTGAGCCCAGACCCAGCGGCGGGCTGAACCTACAAACACGGCTTTGTCGTTTGTTTCGGGAGGGGTGAGGAGTGGGGCATCGCTTAAGACTCCTCAGATGTGTCTGATTTGAGAACTGAAGCTTTCTATTGCTGGCGTGGGGGGGGGGGGGGGTCTTTGCCTTCTAGTCTGTCTTGCACTTTGTAAAAATATCAACACTTCAAAGCCCCTTTACTTGTATTTGTGTCTATCACCAGTCATTGTCATTCTGTAGCTCTTCGCGATGGTGTCATTCTGCTGGCTGGAAAGGGACTGGGGGTGGAGGGAGAGAGAGAGAGCTTTTCGGCTCTATCTGATGCTCCGTGTAGGGGTCTGGCTTAGATTCAGGGCTGAGTTGGTGGGTGGCCAGACAAACAATGAGGGAGCTTAACTTGTGCAAAAGCTGGATTGTGGTCCTCCGCCCCCCCCCCGGGCCATGCCGTTTCTCTAACCCTACCCTGGCTTCCCCTCGCTTTCTTTGATTGGCATTCCAACAGTAGTTGGGGATACTGGAAGGGGGGGGGGGGGGGTGCATTTTTGAGCTCTAATTGGTATCGCAGGCCTCTGGAGTGAGTGAGAGAGAGGTTGTAAGCTTTTATGTTACTCCGGAATGGAAAAACAACTGTGCGTGCAGGAAAGGACGTCATCTCCTGTTGCTTGTGCAATTTCTGGGCTGCGAGCAGTGGCTTATGGCACTGCACTGTGGAGGGCGAAGGCTTTTATGCGAACCCCAGGCTTGTCTCTGCAAGTCATCAACACCCCCGTTGTTTTTCAGGACAAAGCAACGTGTTTCCTGACCACTTTAAAGAAGCATGGCTATATAATTATGTCTGCACGTTGCTAGCAACCCGTTTTATGATTCAGGTTTTTTTTTATATGAAATAGATAAATGGAGTCTTGCTGGGTTGTGTTAAAGGGCCCACGTTTGAATAGATTAAGCGACTTTTTTTAGTCGTCCTTCAGGATTGCCACTTGTTCTGGGCGTGGGAACAGATTTCTTATTAGGATATTCCAGGTACTTCCTAGTGACCTGGATTGACTGTTATAGAGAAGTTGCTGGGGACAATGGACCACGGTTCTGATCCCAGTTTGGTGGTAATTTATGTTCTTAAGCCACTAACATCTGAAGGGCTTGGCCTCTCACATATTATAATGAACTCTTATAGACAACTTTAAAAAGGGATTTTTTTCAGGCTCTATAAAAAGTTACTAGACTACACTCCTAAATGAAGAGTGAAAGATTTCCCCGGTCTGTTTTCTGATAACAAATATCCATATTTATTCACATCTGGGAACATGGGATGGGCAAAATGATTCCCTTCCCCCATCTTGCTTCATGTAGGTGAATTCCTCTCTTTAACCACCACAAATCTCTGTATTGGCTGGCTGGCTGCTGACTGAAACTAGAATACACCCTACCCCAGGGAGCTGCCCATTTGATCTTGCAGAAGGAACATGATTAAAAGTTGCATTTTGATGGCATCCCAGAAGATAAAATCTTGGGAAGAGAGGTAATCACACATTTAAACAAGTCTAAATTGACATGCTTATTGTGGTTAGGGACCAGGTCAGACCAGACCAATGCCGAAGGGATAATCTATTCTCCATGGACTAGCAGGATTGCGTCAGCCACACCTGGTGACGTCCTCTGGGCGGCACCATAGGTATGGAAGTGCTCTCCAGAGCTCAGAAAGGTGACCTTTCTGAGCATGCCCAGGTAGCCCACCTCACCGGCCTGCCCCCTAGTCCGACCAGTCGTCTTCCTTCTGCTTTGCCAGCAAGACAGATTTTGCTCTCCTACACCTACATCTACAATCGAACAATGCCAAAATCTGGATTTAAAAAATGCTCACGCTGCAAAAGGAAAATGAGCATCACGGACACCCATGACGCTTGCCTATACTGCCTGGGATCTGAGCACAACCCCGAGAACAGCTCTTGCTGCGGCAGGATGTCCCTGAGAGCCCGGAAAGCCAGAGGACACGCACTGACTGAATTTCTAGCTTCCAAGGCAAGTTCTAAGGCAAACTTCACTGTTGTGCACCTACCTCTGCTGCAGCCATTGCCCCGGCTCAGGATGTGCCTATCGGGGCCTCCATCCCCAGCTGCGCGGCTGAAGCCTCACACTGTTCCTGCTTCGGGCGTCTCTGCCCCTCCACAAGGCTCTCTAGACCCCGCAGCTAATGCCTTCGGTGTCCACCCCGCTCCTGTCTTCAATGATGTGGTTAGTGCGGGACCCACAGCCTCTTCCTCCGGCAGACATGAGGCTCCCGGCAATGGCGGTGGCCATGCAGCTCTCGGCAATGGTGCAGCTCTGCAGTCCTCCAGCTCCACCCACTTCCGGCTGAGTGTTCTTCTCTTCCGGCGTAACCTCAGCAACCCAGCAAGTAGCCCTTGGTGCCGACTCGACTCCTCGATGACACCACCTCACATCTCTACCCCAACAAGGCCAATCGAAGAGAACAGCGGTGCCGGCACAGCTCCCGCTGTCACAGCAGAAGACGCAAAAATTCTTCCGAACACCATGGGGCTGACCATGGCAGGCATAAGAGGATTAGGAGTCCCAGGACTAACTCTTCAAGCCTCAGATCAGGGAGCAGAGGACACGGATCTAAGCGTAGATGCCGCAGCAGCTCCCGCAGGGACCGCAGACACAGACAGCATAGCTCCAGCTCCTCCAACACAAGGGAAACCAGGCACAGATCCTACGGCTCCTCCAGATCCTACAGCCTTGCTGAAACAAGCAGCTCCTCTGCAATTCTGAGGCTACTGACGCAGTTAATACAGCAAACCGCCACCGCAGCTCCCACGGCTCCACCTACGGCGACTGACTGACTGACTCGTCTACACGGGAACAACTGGATCACACCAGCCTTGCCCCAATGGCTCCACAGTCCCCCGAACATGCACAACCCTCCACACGGACCCTGCCATCCCCGGACCAACTGTCCCCGGACAGCACCATGGAGGAAAATGACATTGACGCTGCCATTGTGGGATCGGTGTCCACCGAAAACACCACCTCTGACAGATGCTTCCCGGAACATGAAGGTCCGCCGCCACCCCCGGAGGGCCTCACGTACCCTAAATTCCTGAGGAAAGTAGCCACCACTTTGGCCCTAAAAGCACCTGATGAGACAGGGGAGACTGTACCTGAGGTTTTTAAATACCTCGCTATGCCAAAACCCACGTTCGCACTGCCTATACATCAGACATTACAAGACAGCCATTTGAGATTCTGGCAAACCCCGGCTTCTGGCCGCCCGTTCTCCAGGAGACTCTAGTCCAAATACCAAGTTCAGCCTATACCTGGCTTCTCAAAACCCCAGCTAGTGCACCAATCCATCGTGGTGTCCTCTGCCCTCAAGCAGATTAAATCCTCGCGCACACATGCTAATAACCCACCAGGCTGAAACCACAAGCTGCTCGATGATATTGGCAAAAAGGTCTGCCAAGGAGCCATGCTCGCTGCAAGAATTGCGGCGCATCAGTTCCAACACATGCTATTCCAAGATGCATGTATGGCAAACATCAAAGCCGCCATCCTATCCCTCCCCAAGGAGTCTCAGGCGTTGATCTCCAGCACCCTTACGGATTTGTCAGAGGGCAACAAACCTCTGTCCAGCATCGCATTTGACTCCTTTGACACGTTGGTGAGAACTGCGGGCATGGCTACGAGCATCTGGCCTACGTGATGATACTCATGACAGAATCGCGGACGCATCTTGCATGGGCGAGTCCCTTTTTGGCGAAAAAGTCACCGACACTGCATATGTCATGAAAGAACACTGCACTACACTCCAAACCCTGGCGGAGGATGGTTTTGAGTGCCAGAGCAGTGCCCAGAAAACAAATTTTCAAAGGAAACCTTACTCCTCCTTCCAACCACAAGTGGCAGACTTCCAGGTACAAAACCAACTCATACAGCGGACCTTCTCAGCAGCGCATCTCCCAGAGGGACCGCAAGCCGAAGAACCACACCCGCTAACAAGAGTGGACCATCTTTCTAACAACTTACAGGCTCCCACCAGTATCGGGGGTCGCCTGACCTTTTTTTCTCCAGGAATGGGGACGGATCACTTCGGACTCCTGGGTACTACAGGTCATCCGAGAGGGATACCGCATGTGTTTTGTTGCATTACCCTGCCAGCGCAGCCAACCAATCAGCAACACCCCCCCAACTGCAATTAGCAATGGCCGCAGAGCTGATACACCTACTAGAAACACGTGCAATAGAGGAGGTACCTCCTTCGGAGAGAAACTCTGGATTCTACTCAAGATACTTCCTCATTCCCAAGAAGACAGGTGGATTTCGCCCCATCTTGGACCTCTGCAAGCTGAACAGCATCATCAGAGAGAAGTTCAGAATGTACTTGCTCAGCTCCATCCTCCCTCTTGATTCAGACCAGCGATTGGATGGCGTCCCTCGATCTGCAGGAAGCCTATACGCACATTCGTATCCACAAAGCGCACAGGCAGTACCTCCGCTTCCAAGTGCTGGGACAGCACTACCAGTACAGAGTCCTTCCCTTCGGCCTATCGCCCGCTCCACCGGTCTTTACAAAGTGCGTAGCTGTTGCAGCAGCGCACCTCCGCAAGCAAAACGTCTCCATATTCCCTTATCTGGACGATTGGCTCCTCACAGCCTCCTCGACTCTGGAGCTGCTGGAATCCATACAGAAAACCACAACCCTGGTTTCCTCCTTGGGCTCTATCATCAACTTCACCAAGTCAAACCTCACACCGTCAGAGGCTCAAATTCATAGGGGCAGTGATCGATACACGGCATTCGAAAGCCTACCTTTCAGACTGCAGGCAACTCACAATCACCTCCCTGGCATCCAGCTCCACCACAACAGTGACTGCCTCAGCCAGGTCCATACTACGCCTTCTGGGTCACATGGCTGCCACAACATCTGTTCTCCCCGTGGCAAGGCTGCAGATGCACCCTCTCCAGTGGCACCTAAGCACCCACTGGAACCAGCACTCTCAGCCCCTGTCCACCTGTATCCTGATGACTCCGTGAATCGGGTCACAACTACGTTGGTGGGCAGTCTCAATGAACCTCTCCATGGGCAAGGACATCCACACCCATGAACACCAAATTATTCTCACCACAGATGTGTCCAACACAGGTTGGGGCGCACACTTCTTGCAATTCAGCACCCAGGGAGCATGGTCCCCGCACGAGAGACTTTTTCACATCAACCTCCTCAAGCTGAGGGCCATCAGGTATGCTCTCCGAACTTTCCTGCAACACCTACGTGGCAAGTCCGTCCTCATCGAGATGGACAACCAGGTGGCCATGTTCTACGTCAACAAGCAGGGAGGGACAGGATCTCAAGCCCTATGCAAGGAGGCACTAAAGATATGGTCACTGGCCTTGGGAAAACGGGTGCAAGCTATGGGCCTCCTATTTCCTGGGAGATTTAAATTCCCTTGCGGACAAGCTGAGCAGACAGTTGCTGCCGCACGAATGGATGCTCCTCCCGGAAGGCTCCGACCACCTCTTCTGCCACTGGGGTACTCCGAGCATCGACCTATTTGTCACTGAGCAGAATGCCAAGTGCTGCCTGTTCTGCTCGAGACACCTGTCAGCCAAAAGGTTGGCAGCGGATGCATTCGACGTGTGTTGGGGGAGGGGGGTGTCACTGGTGTGTGCCTTCCCGCCAACCCCCTTGATCATGGCAACACTTCAGCGGATCATGCAGGACAAAGCCCAGGTCATCCTAGTGGTCCCTCACTGGCCATAACAGATGTGGTTTGCCCTCCTGCTACGCCTGGGGCACAGAGCCCCCATTCGCCTGCCCCTCAGATCGGACCTCCTAACTCAAAACGAGGGCAACACAAGACACCCCAACCTCAAAGCCCTTGCTCGCACTGCCTGGAGACTGAATGGTTGAACCTCTCTGCCCTCCAGCTACCCGTTGAGGTGCAGGATGTGGTCTGGCGGCCAGAAGACCCTCTACCAGAAAGTCTTATGGCCTCAAATGGAAGAGGTTCAGCATCTGGTGTACGGCTGGTGGCCTGGATCCAACCACGTGTCCACTCCCCTTCGTCCTGCAATACCTCAGCTCTCTATCTAATCTTAGCCTGAAGACCCAGTCCATCGAGGTCCACCTCTCTGCGATAGCTGCTTTTCATACTCCACCAGACAGAGCCAACTCTATTGTGGCACTGCCCCTGGCAGCCCGCTTCATGAAAGGGCTGGCAAACCTAAAACTCCCAGTCAGGCTCCCGGTTCCATCATGGGACCTCAACACTGTCCTCCAGCACTTAATGCAGGAACCCTTCAAACCACTGCAGTCCGCTGACATGAAGTTCATTTCCTGGAAAATGCTTTTCTTGATAACCATTACTTCTGCCAGGAGGATCAGCGAAATACAAGCGCTAGTGTCGCACCCTCCTTATACGCAGCTGCACCACGACTGCGCATCCCTGAGGACCAACCACAGATTCGTGCCCAAGATACCATCTGCTTTCCACGTCAGTCAGTCCATCGAGCTACCCTCATTCTTCCCAGAGCCTCATGCGTTGGACGAAGAGCAGCGCTTGCACACCCTGGACTGTCTCCGAGCCCTCAGGATTTATCTTCACAGGACACAGCCCATATGGCAGGGCGAGCAATTGTTTGTGTTGTTCAACCCGAACAGGCCCAGGAGGCCTGTCACAAAAAGGACTCTCTCCCATTGGGTGACCGTCTGCGTCTCCTATTGCCTCGACCAAACTGGCACCCAGATACGTCCAAGAGTGGGCCCTCACCAGCTCAGAGTGCTGGCTACCTCGATAGCCAACCTACACTCTGTCCCTCTTGTCGATGTCTGCAAAGTGGCCACATGGTCCTCTCCGCACACATTCCAAAGGTACTACTGCCTCAACCTCAAAAGGACTGCACCCTGGGCACCGCCGTCCTCTCCACAGCAACAGAGGGAATCCAGGCCACCACCAGTGACCCCTCTCTTGAGGGACGGTCCAGCTCGTGATTACTAAACGATACTGAACCCTATCTGGCATGCCTGCTGCACCTTAATGTCTTACTGCTGCTATTAGGTCCATGCTGCTGCTGTTCTGTTATAGCTTCTTACTGCTGCTATCATGTCTATGCTGCCACTATGTTGCATACCATTGTTATTGGCTGCACTATTGTTGCTGCTCGTTGGCACTGTTGCACTTTGTTATTGTTGCACAAGTCCATTCATTAAACCTGCCTTAACTCAAGGTCTCAGATCTCATAGCTTCATAGCTCATAGCTTCACTCCTCCACCCCAGCACACCTGCAGCTGGGGAGATACCAGGTGTGGCTGACGCAATCCTGCTAGTCCATGGAGAAAGTGGAGTTACTTACCTGTAACAGGGGTTCTCCGTGGACAGCAGGATAAGTCAGCCGCACAATCCCTCCCACCTCCCCTGGAGGAGATCAGCAGTAACCCCTGTTTACAGGTAAGTAACTCCGCTTTCTTCTCTTATTTTTCCTACGTCTTCAGAGCTACCATAGGTTTAATTGCATTGCTAAGGTGTGAAGGATGTACGAGGCTACCTAGCTGTGAGAGGAATAGTTGCACCAGCCTCTAGCATGGGAGGCTGATTTGGCTATTTAACTGCTGGCCCAAGAGCATATTAATGGAATATTTTAGCTGGGCGAACTGTGCAAAGGTGCCTAAGGCAGGATAGTCGCAGATTGGGCCACGATTGCTTTGAGGGTCCCTCTCCCCCTCTTTATTTGCCTTTAGCTCATGTCTTCTTCACTGATAGCTCAAGGTGAGTTACTTCCAGGTCTGGGATATAGTTTCCTTTGTGACTTGGAGTTGCCCCTGCAGTGACCTTGAGTCATTAGGAAGAGTTGCATGCCTTGCTTCTACTCATCCTTTTCGGTAATTGTTACTTTTCCTGGCTATTCATGGCATTGTCCAGGGGAGGGCTTCATCTTAAAGCAGTGTCTGTCTCATGGTGTGTAAAGAATAATTTGCCTGCACTAGCTTCTTTCTTGCCGAGTGGAGGAACACGCAGTCCTTGGCACTAATTTTACTTCCTTCCCCTCCCCTTGCCTTTCAGATCTTGCAGGTGATCTAACATCAGATAAGGATGGTAGGGCCTGTTTTTCCTCTCTTGCTGCAGTACCACAGACACTATCTGTTTCTGTCTTTTCCTCTTTGCCTGTCACTAAGGACCTTCCCTGCTTGTTCCTGGTCACCTTTTCTTCCCTACTGCCACTAGCTTTCTGCGCTAAAGTCTTCCTCCCCAAGTCTCTCCACCTCTGCTTTTGAAATTTCGACTCCCTGTTCTTGAGCCTCTAGCCATGATAGTTTTGCCCGCCTCTCCTCTCTTCCACTCGGTAGATGAGGGGAGTTTTTCTGACTCGTTCAGATTTTTCTGTACCTATCTTTCTTGTCACTTCTCTCCTCCCTCCCTCCACTGTTCTCAGAATCTGACCCCCCTCCCCCCCCATCTGCTGTGAGTGCAGCGTCGGTGCTTATTAAAGGCTAGGAAAGTAACCAAACGTGTACAGAACTGTTCCTTCCTAGTAATGAGACAGGGTGGAGCAAGAAAGAAAAGTGCAAATGCAATGGGAGGGAGACGGCACATGAAATATTATCGCCAGGCTTTTTCATCAGAAGGCCTGTGAAGCTCAAGAGGACTAGAGGCTTATACAGAAGGGCCTGAGAATAGTACTACCTGCTGGCCATAAAGAGAAGACCTCGGATCCAGAGGTCACGTAGTTCTAGCTCAGCTGTGCTCTTGCGCAAGTCAGAGTAGATCCCACCCCCACCCCCCCAAAAGTCAGGTTTGCTCAGTTGTAATTTGGTAAAAATAACATGGGCCCTTCTGGCTAAGACTGAGTGAGTGGTTTTGGGGTCCCGTTTGGGCCCAAAGTTGTTTTTTAGAATTATTCTGTGAACTGTGCTGGAGAGAAGGATGTAGAGGACTGAATTAGTAGTGCATGAGGTTGTGCTGGGTTCTTTCCTACACAGACATATGACATGCTGGGCACCCAGAAAAGGGATGAGTCACCGAGTTAGTTCTGTATTTAAAAGGCAGACCATGCAATTAAAAATCTGTGGCAATGGACCTTCTGACTTGTTCATCTCTCTACTGTTCCCCACACACTGCAACAGCCCCAGTCATGCTTTTTATGTTACCACCTTTATGTGCACAAGGGACGGATGAATAATGGGTGCAGAATTCATGTTTAATGCATTTTTTTTATATTTTGGGAAATGTCCCCTACCTCTTTTCCCGATCTGCTCCAGAAGGTATAGAGATCCCTGCTCACTGTTGGCAGCCTGAATAATTCCCTGGGGGGGGGGGAGGCAGCATAGGGAAAGCAGATCCCCTCCCCCCCCCCTTTTCCTCACACCCACTCTCACTGGTGTGGAGAATGAACAGGGACTATTGGGATTCCTGGGGAAAACCTGCATGTCGTCTCAAATGCTGTGGCAGGAAACCTGTACACACCCCTCTCCCTCAGTCTGAAGCAGGGGTGCTCAATCCAGTTGTGGGAACACATAGCCAGCTAGGCTTTCAGTATAACCACAGTGAATATATGTGAGGGAGATTTGCCTGCAAAGCCTCCTATTAGGAATGCTTTTGCATCACATGACTCTCTGAGCTGTGGAGAGCAGAAGCAGTAAGCCCTATGAACACACTTCCATGGTGATGTCCAGTCCGGAGACAGAGGGAATCCACTCTTTCCTTCCCAATGACTGGCTTCTCGGTATTTCCAACCAGAGGGGCAAAAGATCAGGGCTAGGGTCAGGAACCAGGGCGATGTGCCCATAGCAGCCCCTTTTTTTGCAGAAAGGAGGTTGGGAGCTGATAAATTGGGCACTGAGCACAATACTTCCGTTGTGAGAAGTCGCCCGAGCGGTTCTGCTCTCTTCTATCCATCACTTCCTGTCCCCCACAGTAGGGGCTTTGTGACTGTGGAGGACTTTGAACAGATCTCTTCCAATTTAACTTCCAGACAAAATGGCTTTGAGTTGGTTTGAAGTGGCGACGTGCCCCCCTCTGCTGGGTCCTGAACAGTCAGTCTGCCAGGCTTTGGGTGCCTGTAGTTAGGGAGTGATGGGGCCTGCCATGCTGAATACAAAGACGGGTGGCCAAACTAGGTCAAAATACAGCATTTTTGAAAGATCATAAGAGGAAGATTTGGGGAAGAATTAGTATCAGATAATTAATATTTAGGCAATGCTGTTTCATGCACGTAGACCCTTGAAAGCTACTTCCTGTGGCTACAGTGCTCCTGTCCCAGAGAGCTTACTGCTTTCAGCAGACACATTCAGGGGCTGGCTGCAGGTCACTTTGTGGGTAGAGGGTTAGTGTGGAGGGGAGGAGAGGAGAGGAACAGGTGGCTGTTGGCACCACACCAACCCAAAAAAGAGACAACCACTGCCATTTCCCATGGCACAGCAGTAAGAGTGTCTTGGGCGGGAGATATGAAAACAGTTGTGGGTTGGTTGTTTTTTTTTTTGGGGGGGGGGTCCCTCAGACATTTGGCTGGTTACTAGGAACTGTGAGCAAGATGTTTCACCTTCTGTTTCCTCATGACCAGCCTTTTACCTGAATTTAAGAAAGAAGGAATTCCCTGTGGCCAGAGTGCCCTTTATCTTTGGTGATACTAATATTCATTTCACATTTTGAGCTAAAGTGTGCCCAAAACAAAAATTGACTTATAATGCCAAAAATGCGACCGGGGGTGTGATGCCGAAAAGTAGTGTTTAGTGTTAATCAGGATTTCTGGTTTGCAGAAGTGCCCCAGAGATGGGCCTGGTGAGAGGCAGCCAGCCCGCCAGCCACTATTGCGAGATGCTGTGCTTTCACAAATCTAGGAGGCCACTGAATTCACTTTCAGATGGTTCAGAGCTGTTTGGGGGCTTTCCAGAAGATGCAGACTTGGCACATCAGATGTTCAGATTTTAAAAATACCAACAGAGCCAGGCTGATTCACAAGTGTTGCCATATCGATGTGATGATAATCGGAAAACCGGGCCCAGATTTTGTTTTTTGGGGAAGGATGCAGGTGAGAGCTGTACTCGGGCGCTTTTTTCACTGAAGCTTGCCACACCTGGGGGATGGATTCCTTTCCCATTAGGGCTCGGGACGTGATTAATCTGAACAGGCCGAGGCAGGAGGAGATGGTAACTGGGGCTGAGAAGCTCCTCACCTGATGTCAGCGAGGCAGCATCACCAGGCACTAGCTGCTGGGTTTGCACTTCCCTATGACATGTTCAGGCTGGCTCTTGCTTGAAGAGGGATGAGTTCTGTTTTCTTTTTCAGAAGGGCTTACACTAGGAAGTGAAAGGAGAAAAATGAGGTGGCAAATGGCTGTTTGTTTTCCAGGGAAAGGTTTAGAGATAGACAATCAAAGGGGTACGCTCGCGAGCAGAAACGCACACACATCTCCCATCTTTGGGGAAAAATGTCCTGGTGAATTTGAACCTGTTGGACTACATGAGAATAATGTGATAAGCGTCAGTTTAGCCGTGCCCATGATGGATCTTATACCAGTGGCCAAGTGATGCTGGTTGTGGGTAGAAAGGTTTCTGTGTATGAGCTCTCAGAAAGCATATCCCTTGTCCATAGTATCGTAGGAGTGTGCAGACCTCCAGTGAAACGCCCCTTTGTCTTCATTTATTTCTACCAAGCTCTAAAACTTCATGGATACCAGGCTGTGAGGAAGGGAGGTTAGGGTGGTCTGGAAGCCCTGGGGAGACCTCTAAAGAACATAGAAGCCGAGCCCTGGACAGAGTGCTTCAGGGGCAGCGCTTCCCTGGGATCAGTCCCTGAGCCTGGCTTCTGCTGTCCAGCTTGAGTAATACTGTAGCACTGTGACGTAACATCCATAGCCCCCAAGAAGAGTGGGTCACTGCTACTGCAATACCTACTAGCTGGACAGAGTCCACATTAGCTGTGGCCTGTGATCCTGAAAAGCCAACAATGGCTGCTACAGTGGGTGAGTTAAGTGGGAAGGGAGTGAGACTGTTAAGAATTAGGGGAAGGACCTTGGATAGTTGTGAATGAAGGCTCCTGGTGCCCTAGCCAGAGGCTAGATCTGAGTGAACCACTGGATTAATGTTAGAGTCCTCCCTGGGGAAAGGGGTGATTTGCTAGTTAAGGCAGTGATTTGAAAGTAGGAGGGAGGAGGTGTTAGATCCTCTGGTTGTATCTGGGTTACTGATCTCTTCTGAAGACTTGGTGCCCTGCTAGGCACCTTAGAGGTGACCCGTGTGGTGCTGTGACTCTGGGAATCTAGCTTGGTAGCTAAAGGACTGTAAGGCTCATCCAGTTTCATTCCTGGTGTATGCCACAGCCCCCAGGTGATCTCTGGATTTCCCTTTGCTTATCTGTAACTAAGCATCCTCTGTGCTTGTCTTAAGCTTTCCTGAATTGTATTGCGGTCTGTCAAAACTGTTTAATGCATCCTCTAGATCAGATTGCTGTTATTCCCAGGATTAATGAAACTGGTCCTTTTGGCAGGTCTTGGGGATACACGGGTGTCCTCCTGTGAGGAGCAAGCAGTCCGAGGAGTCTGTATCTGGCTAAACAGTATGTTTAAAATGTCTCTAACATTGAAGTCACTTGGGTAAAAATGTGACCTCGGTTACTGCGCAGAGAGGAGAATGCTAAGCTCAGGCTGTTTCATTTGTATTCTCAGTGCACTGTGCTCGGTTCTTTGTACAGCAATAGAGGAATTTCCAGTGCGTTAATCTGAGCTGAAACTGCACATGTCAGAACTGGAGGTCTCAAGTTTACACTGACTGGTTGCATTTTTTTTTTCTCCCACTGCACAGCCAAAGGGTGGGAACACCTTGGATCCACACGAGCAAGTAGTGAAGGATTACCTTGTGCCTTTGTTAAGGATTTAGTAACTTGTAGATTGCAGCCATTGTGGTTTTTGTTATATTCAAAGTGGCAATAGGGCAGGGCAGCCAAAAAAATGGCTACGGATGTTCAAGGTTTTAAATTTAGAATAAAGATTTCCCACTAAGTTACTAGAATGTTTTCCGGTTCTCAGCCCGCCTGACTGGCAGGGATCCCATTTCCCCCCCCCTCCCCTCCTTAATCTGGCGAACTGCCAGCCATCATGTTTTCCTACTGTTATCCCTCAGTATTCTAGTTTTGATCCTGTTTCTAAAAATGCCTAAAGTCTGCTTGACAGTGTAGAATTTAAAGGTCAACAATCCAAAAAAAGAAATTTTGACTTGGCACATCTGGCGCCATCAGCCTTTATTCACAACTATCTATGGCTTTTCTCCTATTTCATATCCTCTTGCCCTCTACTCACAAGTGGCATTTTAGAAAGGACATCCAGATGAAATTTGGGGCATCCAGAGCAAAACATAAGAGAAATGCCAGGGATGTTTACGTTTCGGCCTGATTTCAAGACATGTGGCAGTCTCTAAATTGGATGGCTGCAGAAACGGCTTCCTGTTTCCAGAAGGATGCCCATGTTCATGACATGTCCCTCACTCACACGTGCAGTGGTGGGTTAGGATCTGCTTGGGGTTTGTGTTTTTACATGTTGGTTTCTTTGCCCAGGAAATATTGACTGTGCCTGACACCACATTGTGCTCTTACCTCTGGTAACCTTCCCACTATAAAACAAGCACTTTTTTGCTCCTTCTTAGTAGTCGGGAGCAGATGTAGGCATGGGTGCCTCGAGAAACAGTACCAGACAGGCTTGTGCTATTCTGAAATTGCACCACGACGTGCATCGTTGTTCTGCCCAGGCCGCCACTCCAGCACACCCCCATTCTACTTGGACGTCTCTGGAGCTAGCTTCTAAAGCCTTTGAAGGCATTTCTGAGTTGGATGTCTGCGTGCCAGTTTGCAGATATCATCAAAAGCATAAATAGTGCTCTTTAAAATAACTTCCCCCCCCCCCCCATTCTGTTCATAGTGACAATTCAGAGCTGTGGCCATGCACCAGAGTTCAGTCAGGAACTTTGCAATCTGTGCACTAGGTGTCATCCTAAAGCAATGGCCATAGCTGCCCCCATAGGGTCCTCGACCAATCTGGTGAGTGGAAGTGAACTATAGATCTTCTGCACATCATGTTTCATTTGCCCCACTGGCTGGTCCTCATTGACCTGCATTTTTTTGACTAGCTTTGGGAGCTACACTCCCTCCAAGGTAAAAGATGGTGTTACCTAACTATACAGGTGAATCACAGTGGTGGGGGAAGAGGAGATGGATTAGCAGAGTGATAAGATGAACGAGCACGTGAAGTTAGTTTGGTTGAAAACTCTTATCCCTGCTAAGTCCTTGGTTAGAGCAGACGTGTCTGCTCACTTTTAAGTCTCATGTTCCTGGATGGTTCTCGGTTTCCTTTTGACTACTCTGATCATAAGGTCATTGATGCACTGCAGACATGCCCACGGTAGTTTCTGTGAAAACCAGACATTTATAAGCAGCAGTCTTGCACATGCCCAATGAAAGGTGGTTCTAAAACACTCCCCCACCCACGGGGATGGGCCTTGCTCTTCTGTGTGATATCTTGTGCACATCGAGATTCCTGCTTGTTAACTAGTTGGACTTTTCTGCATGATTTACCATCAGGTGCAAATAGCTGTCTTGGGGAAAAGGAATTTTTGGAAATGTTAGACTAATCTTACCGTCCTGGAGATGCTCAGCTCCTGAAGGAGCTTACCACTAGTCCTGGTTTGAGAAGTCTCATCCCTCTGCTTGATAGGGTTGCTATAAGCCCCCTATAGACTTCATTGGGGGAAGCTGGGTTGAGACTAGATGGTGAGCCTGGCTATAATTTTAGGATTGAACCGAGAGTGGGTAGCTGTTGTCACAAAGGAAGCAGCTTATATACCCTGGACGCAGACACATTTTGCAGTGTACCACTCCTTTTTATTTAAACTCTACTGCAGCTCAACAAGGTAGTGGCAAGGATGAAAGCATTCTCTAAGCAGATAAAACTGGGCAGCTGGATTCTGGGAGCCCTGAAGGATTGGAGCAGGGGTTCCCAGCCAGTTGGGTTTTACGGATATCCACAATGAATATGCATGGGAGAGATTTGCTTACAATGGAGGCAGTGCATCTCTCTCATGCACATTCATTGTGCATATCCTGAAAACCCAACTGGCTGGGAGGCAGGTTTGGGAATCTCCTGGATTAGTGGAAGTGCCTGGAAGCAGACTCTAAAGGCCACAACACACGTAATTAACCTGTCAAAAAGGAGATACTAATTTCTAACACTTCCTGAACCATTGGGCAGTGGAGTTCCACCAACCTACCCTGAGGCTGAGCAGCCCTTTGGCAGGCACAAAACCCAATTAAATACAGTTGGAAGCGATTTTTTTTTTTTTTTTTTTTTTTTTTTTGTTTTGTTTTGTTTAGTCATCAGTGCGGTTCCTTCCTCTGCTGCGCTTATTCTTAAGCCTCCCTCCTTTTGTCCCAGCCCATATTTCTTTTCTTACTTTGAATTTCTTTGGCATAAATGGTGCTTTGAATATCAATTTGTCAAAAGAAAAAAATCGTCCTTCAGACTGCTTTTGGATCCTGATGGCCCCTCACTCTCTTGCTCGCCACTTATGTGTAACTTATCATACTCTAGTCCCTAGTTTTGTGGTGATGTTCGTCTTGGTTAGACACTAAACTCTGATGAGCAGGGGCTGTCTCTTACATCTATATGTACAGCGCTGTGTACGCCTTGTAGTGCAGTACAGAAGATTAGTAGTAGTTATAGACACATCTCCAGAGTTGCCAAGTTACCCAGTTCCAGGAGTGGGATTTTATCTCTGCCCTGGATTTCGAACTGTCTTACTCTGATGCATTATGGGACCTGTAGCACTGATTTCTATGGGTAAATACCATACTGAATTGCAATGCAAAGTTAAAACCAGAACTGGCAAAAAATCTCACTCCTGGAACTGGGCAGCTTGGTAACTCCTTCATCTCACTCTCTCTGGCTTTCTGTTCCAGATTCCCTCATCCCCCTTCCAGATTTACTAATTTTTTGGTTTGGTTTTTGTTCTAACTGCTCCCTGAATTATTATTCTTTTTTTGTGAGGGTTGCATTATTGCTTTTTCTGTATATTGCATTTTTAAACGGACAGAATATTTAGCAAAACCTTTTCTCTGTCCCAGATGTACACTGACTGGGAATAGCTGCATTATTCTGGATTGGACTAGTATGGAAGGAAGTTGTACTGTATTTGTAAACCCAAGAGAGTAGGGACTCTGTAAGTGCTACGTATGAGTGCTATATAGAAATGGTAAGGTGTGCTAGTTTGGGGATGGACCTTTTATACTCTGGGCTACCTTCTGTATTTAAATTCCCCAGGATCTGTAATCTCCGCTGCAAACTTGAGCCCTCCAAATCTCAGCGCTCTAGCCAGCTAAGAAATTGCTGTAGAAGAGCTCTTAAATCTTGGCCTTGAAAATGGACCCCCCCCCCTGCCTTTGACTGTGGCCTCGAGCAGGGGAACAGGAATCCATGCTTTTGTCAGTGTGAGATCCTGCCCTTCTGCCACACGAGCCCTTGTCTAATCACTTGTACGGTGCTACTGCTTGGAATTAGATATTTTTCCCTTTCATTGGGTTTGTGCAAGAGGGTAGGGCGATTACTGGTTATAAATCATCATGCCTTCATAGAAGGTACCATGGACATGTCTGCAGTGACATCAGAAAAGCATGGCCCCCTTCCACGGAGATTCTGCTGCATGGTGATGGTAAGGCCTAGGACAAGTTTTTACCTGGCAGGGAATAGAAAATGTCCCTTTTATTTGTATGTTTGCAGCCAAAATTCTCTGGCACTTCCCCAGGCTTTGGGGAATGTGTGCTGGCTGCAGCCCAGAGGAAGGCAAGCTGCCCCTGATTTAAAAACAAACAAACAAAAAAAAACCTGTCTAGCCAATTGGGGGGGGGGGGGCATACTCCACTTGGTCAATGGCATTATCCTGAATTTGTTTCTCCCAGCCATCAAGTTACAACTCCATGTAAAACTACCAAAACCTGAAGGATAGAACCCATTTTATTCTGTTAAACCCTGCAGCATTTTCAGTGATTTGGGAGGGGGGGGGGTGGTGGAAGCCAGTGCTTCCCCTCCCAGGGATACATGTGACATGAACACATGCTGATAAAATCTTTTGGTTCCTGTGTGTTTCAATATGAAACCCTACAATGGGCATCTTTAGCGACCATGCCCCTAGACACTAACCAGTACACCAGCAGGGTGCTCCCCGATTAAATAGTGTCTCAGGGAGCTGGTTAGTGTCAGCTGTATGGAGTGACACGCTAGTTAGAAATATGAACAAATGAATGTATTTGATGATTTATCTAATGAATTATTCAATTAACTAATTATCTATTTGATTTTAATCCTTTATGAAATTGACTGATTAGGATTGATGTGTGTGCACTATGATGTAGGTAAATGCTGGGCATATTGAAACTCTCAGACAGCCCGACATTCCCAAAGCAATGCTTTCAGGCAGAGTCCCAGTGTGTGTGGCACCTAGAGGACTCGGGTTTCTGATCTTGTGTATTCTTTAGCCAAAGAGATGTGGAGTGATATTCTATAAGCAACTTTGCTATATGGCTGTCAGGCGGGCGTAACTTGGTGTGTTGGTTTCAGTCTGCTAATGCGTTAGGCCTCTTGGAGAGGGAAATATCCCGCGGCTCTCTTGAGCAGTGTTCATGCTTCCACTTGCCCAATTTCCGTGTCCTTGTGTAAGAGAAAAACCTCCTTGATGCAGTCTGTTTACAGCATGATTTGATGTCTTTTTGCCCTCTAAGGGTAAGCAGAAGAGCTTTTTCCACCATCTGGCTGGAATGGGATATTCTCCAGTAACAAGCAGGAATCGGTCCTCACATGTGGGTGACGTCTGCCCCCGACGGAGCCCACGAGAAGCATTTCCTCAGCTTTCAAAGAAAGCCTTTGGGACATGCTACTGTGCATGCATGGTCTCCTTCCCACCCAAGGGTGCCATCTTGCTCAATCTCCTTTTTCTCTGTGGAGCCCAACAGTCTATCCAGTTTCCCCGGAAAAAATCATTGCTATATTCTTAAAATTTAGTTATTCTTGGTTTGCGTACCAGTGGTTCTCCCTGGTGCTGTTCTCGACTCCTTTTCCCCATGTTTTGATCGAGGCTTGCCTCGGCTAGCATTCACACCTTTTTTGCCTGGGGATTGTTGACACCCCCCAGCTGGGTGTTCCCCACATGTCCCCCAGTGGAGTAAAAAAAAAAAAAAAAGTTACTGCTGCAATCAAACCATGTCTGTCACTGACACCCATGACTGCTGCTTATGCTGCCTGAGACCAGACCATGACAGTACCTCCTGCATCGTGTGCCAGGTCATGACACCTAAAACCAGTAAACAGAGGTCTGAGTTGCAGAAGAAATTGTTGCAAAGGTCCGACTTGGCACCGGCCTCTTTGACACTGAGCTCCAAGTGCAGCACTTCCTGTGAGGCCCAAACGTCCTCGAGTCCTGCAGCGGCAGCTCCTACAAGAAGACCTTGGACCCTGAGCAAAAGAAGAAAAAATCCTTGCAGTCTGTATCTTCCACTGAAGAAACCCGTTAAGACTGCTTGGAGGGACTCGGGCAACTCCAAGAAGCATCCCACGAAGGTCTTCAAAACAGATTCGTTGGCCAGCAGAGACTGTACAAGGTTCCTCAAGAATGTAGTCCTCGTTGAGGACACACTCGCGATAGTGTCAGTGCTGGGCCCAAGATCCTCTGCCAAAAGCTGCAGAGCCTTCTGGCTTGGAACCCCTCTGCCCCGCCCGGGGGGGGGGGGGGAAAGTACTCTGGGCAGCTATGACGACGAAGCTTCTTTTAGCTCTGTGATGCAGATGCCGCCTTTCCACCCTGGAAGTGTCTTCGGCCGGTGCCTTTGAGCTGTTGAGGTTGGGTGAGGATTCCTTGGCGGCTCCTTGAGAGGTGTGCCGGCTATCAAACTGCCTCCCTGTGAGGGGAGTGTATATGTGATGGAAGACCTGCTGCCCTGGTAAGATCTTTGGAGTCCATTGTGGCTGAGCAGGGTATGTTGCCGTTCCAAGGGGCAGTGTTCAGTTTTGGAGACCATATCTCACAAAGGATATAAAAAGGCTGGAAGCAGTTCAGAGGAAGGTGACCAAAATGATTTGGAGCCTGCGTCTGAAGACTTAAGAGAAGAGACTTGAAGACCTAAATATGTACACTCTGGAAGAGAGGTGGGACAGGGGAGATATGATTCAGACCTTTAAATATTTAGAGTATTAATGAACAAACAAACCTCTTCCTTATCGTCACTCCAGTCCAGTCCCTTTACTTCTGGGTTGCGTAACCCTTCCAGCAGCTTGGAGGCTGAGTCAAACCCTTTTGAGGCTGGATGGGTATAAATACCCCTGGCACCACCCCTAAGCCCCAGTAATCTCAGCCTCCAAGCAGCTGGAGGGTTCCGTAAGCCAAGGGCTTACTGGAGTCTCCCTTTAGTCTTTTTCATTTAAGTTCTATTATTTGTTTAATGATTTGTACCTGATTTATCTCTTTAATTTCTAAGTTACTTATTTTGGTAGTGCTCCTTTAAATTTTGTTCTGCTCCTTCCTCCTCCCCCCCCCCCCCCTCACTCCCTCCTCCGGCGGTAGAGCTTGGCTTGCAAGGCCTCCTTACCGGTGGGAGAGGTGCTAGCGCACCGAAGAGGTTTGCCAACGGCAGGAGGTGAACCGCGGGTTTCTTGAGCTCCTCCGGCTCCCCGCCCTCGGCAACGGACCCGTCCGCCTCGCGCCGAAGCCCTTAGGCAGCTGAGCGCTTGAGGTCTCAAAGCGCCGTCCCTCCTCCCTCCCGGCTTGGCGAAGCTGCCCGGGAGTGGTCAGAGGTTGCAGTCGGCTGTAGTTTTTTCACCCTTCAATTGATTGCGGGGTCAGCGGTGCGAGCCGACTCCCGGGTCCCGGCCTGCTCTCCATGTGGCTGAGGTCCAGCCACGTGTAATACCCCGTAGAGCATTTCCTACTGTCCCGGAGTTCAGCGCGGATAGTAGAAGGCTACAAAACGCAAGTACAAGGGCTTTTTTTGCTCCTATATGGATATATATTTATGCTTGGAGCGGCTATCCATTTAATCTAATCTAAGTTACGTTTAGGATTTCTTCGGGGAGTGTGGGGGGAATAAGTTTGGGCCCTGTTTCAGGCCACAGCTACAACACAGGAGGAAGCTTAGGGGGGATCCCTATTAAGTTTGTCCCCTTTTATTTAATTTGTTTGCTTTATTTTGTTCAGTGCCTGTATTTGCAAAGTTTTTAACTCAGCAATGTCCAAGCTGCGGTGCCCATCTTGTGGTGTCCGCAGGGGCACCGCCTCAGAGACAGGGATCTGCAGGGGTTGCGCTGCAGAAGCTGCCTCTGTGGAACAAGGCATCCAATTGTCCACTCCTCAATCTAATGAGGATTCAGTGGAGCATCGGGAAGAAGGGGAGACCTGCATCCCTCCGGCCGCGGCCTCTGAGTTCCCCACTCCATCCCTGCCCTTTCTGTCCTTGAGGAAGAGGGACCCAGTGATCTGTTCTCTCCAGAATTCGTCCTCCTGCTGCACAAAGCATACTGCATACGCAAGCAGGGGCTGGGGGCAGTCCAGAGCTCAGGGAAGGAGGCCTTGGTGGTGAACCCAGGGAAGCCCATTCCCCAGGAGTCCGGCATCCCATCTAAGCGCGCGAGGCTAGCGAACGAAGAGCCGCCCGCTTCTCCTCCTCATGACACGCAGGAGGAGGAGGAGGAGATAGGGGATGAGGAGGAGGAACTCGAGGAAGGAGAGATTCCGGAGGAAGATCAATCCCGCATAGTGCGAGTCTTCCGTCGGGAGGAACTCCCGGGCCTAATCAATGAGTCCCTGAAGGTCCTCAAGGTGACTTCGGACACTCCAGCAGAGGAGGAAGTGCTGGAGGATCCCCTGATCCAAGCGGTCAGAAGGTCCCAAAAAGTATTTCTTATTCACAGGGTCGTCTGCCAGATGATTCAGGAAGAGTGGGACCATCCTGAATCCTCCCTGAGGGGTGTGCGGTCTATGACATGCCTTTATCCAGTACCGGAATCGGACAGAGAATTGCTGAAGTCTCCCAAGGTGGATGCGGCGGTTTTCTGCAGTTACTAAGAAGACAACTATTCCAGTAGAAGGTAGCGCGGCTCTGAGGGACGCGCAGGATAGAAAATTAGACACATTGCTAAAGCAGGCCTTTGATGTTAGTGCCCTTGCCTTGCAGGCCTCGGTTTCGGGGGCCTGGGTGGCTCGGGCTTGCCTGAGGTGGTCCCAACAGCTTCAACTTGCTGAGGGTACCGCAGGAGACATACAACCTATGGCGGCTAGACTGGAGTCAGGAGCAGCCTACCTGGCGGATAGTCAGTACGATCTCATCAGGAGCCTAGCTAAGAGCATGGCATCCGTAGTCGCAGCTAGGCGCTATCTGTGGCTCTGCAATTGGGCAGCCGACTCCTCTTCAAAGG
This sequence comes from Ichthyophis bannanicus, assembly GCA_033557465.1. Classification (NCBI taxonomy): domain Eukaryota; kingdom Metazoa; phylum Chordata; class Amphibia; order Gymnophiona; family Ichthyophiidae; genus Ichthyophis; species Ichthyophis bannanicus. Next base: position 49,467,547 of record CM066048.1, on the reverse strand, counting down.
CTCGGTTAGGTCGCCTTCCGTTTAAAGGGAAATTGTTATTCGGCGAGGACCTGGAAAAGTTAGTAAAGGACCTGGGCGAATCCAAGGGAGGCAGGCTTCCGGAGGACAGGCCGAAGCAGGCTCGCCTCCCAGCTCCATCCCGGAGTCAACCAAGAGACGCCCGGAGGTTTCGGCCTCCCAGGACGAATCCCTTTTCCAGGGGGTCAAGGAGCAGGGAGAGGTTTTGGGGCCTCTACCTCCTTCTCGGGACCTAGAAAATCACAATGAGATAGAAGGGGTCCGGGCGGGCGATTTTCCTTTAGGGGGTCGTCTGAGGCTATTTCTCCCCGCCTGGACCCGAGTCACGTCCGATCAGTGGGTCCTGGAAGTAATCAGAGAAGGTTATGCCCTCGAATTTGGGAAACAGATTCTTCCGGCCTTTATTCAATCCCCCTGCGGCTCTCCGATAAAGAGGAGGGCCATAGAAGCCACTCTGTCAAGGCTTGTAGCGCTCGGGGCAGTGTCTCCCGTCCCTCCAGACCAATGCGGCTCCGGTCGGTACTCCATTTATTTTGTAGTCCCAAAGAAGGAAGGCCTCTTTCGTCCTATCCTGGACCTAAAGCAGGTCAATCGCTGTCTCAAGATTCCCCATTTCCGCATGGAAACCCTGAAGTCGGTCATTGTGGCCGTAAGGGCCGGGGAGTTTCTCACTTCCCTAGACTTGACGGAAGCTTACTTACACATTCCGGTTCGAACTTCTCATCAACAGTTCCTGAGGTTCGCAGTGCCAAGAGGTCATTTCCAATTTCAGGCACTGCCCTTCGGCTTAGCTACGGCTCCTCGGACGTTTACCAAAGTAATGGTGGTGGTCGCCGCCTTCCTCCGAAAGGAAGGAATTCTGGTACACCCATACCTCGACAATTGGCTGATCCGGGCGAAATCAGAGGAGGAAAGTCACTCGGCTACAGCCCGAGTAGTAGAAGTCCTAGAGGAGTTACGTTGGATCATCATTAGATCAAAAAGCAAATTGATACCCACTCAGGATCTCAAGTATCTTGGGGCAAGGTTCGACACCAGAGAAGGAAAGGTGTTCCTCCCTCGGAAGCGGGCAAAGGATCTAAGGACCCTCGTTTCGCAGTTCCTGGGAAGAAGAAATCCCTCAGCGTGGCTTTACCTCCAATTACTGGGCACCATGGCTGCGACAATAGAGGTAGTTCCGTGGGCCAGAGCCCACATGCAACCTCTACAACGCTCCCTGTTACGTCGTTGGTCTCCTCAGAATCATCCGTTGTCGGCTCCTCTACCCTGCGCTCCTCGAACCAGAAAAGCCCTCCACTGGTGGAGGTGCCAGAAGAACCTAGAATGCGGAACGCCTCTCGAAACCCCACAGTGGATTCTACTAACAACGGACGCCAGCCTATCGGGCTGGGGAGCTCATTGCCAGGGCCAGTTTGCTCAGGGCCTTTGGTCTCCTGTGGAGTCACAGTGGCCCATCAACAGGCTGGAGTTACGAGCTGTTGCCCTAGCGCTCAGGACGCTCGAGCCACTAGTGAGGGGAAACGCAATCCGCGTCCTCTCGGACAATGTCACCACAGTGACCTACATCAACCGCCAGGGGGGAACAAGCAGCCCCGCCCTAGAGAAGGAGGCGGCCAGTCTGTTCCATTGGGCCGAGACAAGGTTGACGGCCCTCTCAGCGCAACACGTGGCAGGATCAGACAACGTCACAGCAGATTACCTCAGCAGGTTCAAGATCGACCAGGGAGAGTGGGAGCTGGAGCAGGGAGTCTTCAACCAGATTGTCTCCCTCTGGGGTCCCCCAATCATGGATCTCATGGCCCGGTTCTCGTCAGCCAAAGCAAATCGTTTCTTCAGCCGGAGAAAGGAAAGAATGTCCGAAGGCCTGGATGCTCTGGCTCAGAGGTGGCCCTCCGGGGGACTTCTGTATGTGTTCCCGCCTTGGGCTTTGATCGGAAGGGTTCTTCAGAGTGGAATCCCACCAAGGCTTGGTCATCCTCATTGCTCCAGATTGGCCTCGCCGTCCTTGGTATGCGGACCTAGTGAGGTTGGCAGTCGACCAGCCGTGGCGGCTTCCATACAAGAAGGATCTTCTGAGGCAGGGTCCTATACTGATGCCTCACGTGGATCGATTCTCGCTTACGGCCTGGCTATTGAAAGGGCGTGGCTCAGGAAGCAGGGATATTCAGGTCCAGTGATCTCAACCCTGTTGAGCGCGCGAAAGCGTTCCACTTGTCTTTCCTATGTGAGGGTGTGGCGCATATTCGAAGCCTGGTGTACGGGACGTCGGAAGAAACCCCTTTCAACCTCCATCCCAGAGATCCTAGAATTCTTGCAAGCGGGTTTTGAGAAGGGTCTTGCTCCCAGCTCTCTACGGGTTCAACTGGCTGCCATCTCTTGCTATAGAGGCAAGGTCCGGGGGAAGTCCTTAGGGGTCCACCCGGACGTGACCAGGTTCCTGAGAGCGGTTAGTCGTCTGCGCCCACAGAAAAGATCAGTCATCCCTCCCTGGGACCTCAACCTGGTATTAAATGCCTTGGTCAGAGAACCTTTCGAGCCAATGAGAGAAGCCTCTCTTAAAGATTTGACATTGAAGACGGTCTTCTTAGTAGCCATCTGCTCGGCAAGACGCGTCTCTGAGATTCAGGCGCTGTCCTCCCAGCCACCCTTCCTCTCCTTCTTTAAGGAAAAGGTGGTTTTACGAACAGTTCCTTCCTTCCTTCCAAAAGTAATTTCGCCCTTCCATCTGAACCAGCCGGTTTCGCTGCCTGCGTTCCCAGCCGCCGGGCGGGGAGGGAAGGATGGCAATCTACGACGCCTAGATGTACAGAGAGCATTGAAGCGCTACCTCTCCCGCACGGCCCCCTTTAGAAGGTCTGATCATTTGTTCATCCAGTTTGGGGGTCCCCACAAGGGGGAGGCCGCGGCTAAGGCTTCCATCTCCAGATGGATCAGGGAAGCGATTGCTTCTGCCTATATCCTAAAGGGGAAACAGGTTCCAGCAGGTCTGCGGGCCCACTCTACCCGGGCGCAGGCCGCCTCCTGGGCTGAATACAGCTTGGTTCCTCCAATTGATATTTGCAGAGCGGCGACTTGGTCCTCCCTGCATACCTTTACCAAGCACTACAGACTGGATGTGCAAAGGTCGGCAGACGCTAGCTTTGGGGACGCGGTAATTCGTTCCGGGTTAGCGAACCCCACCCAAGTTTGAACTGCTCGGGTACATCCCAGAAGTAAAGGGACTGGACTGGAGTGACGATAAGGAAGAGTTAATTAGACCTTACCTGCTAATTAGTGTTCCTGAAGGAACGACAGTCCAGTCCCTGATCCCACCCGGGCTACGGTAAATATAGCGGAACAATTACGAATCCGTGACAGCGGCGGAAGGTGTCTTTGTTTGCATGGGACGGGGAGCCGGGGGGCGGGGAAGGATGCGGCAACCTCAGGTGGACCTTCTCCCCCTTCTCCCCCTGCTTGTGGCCTCTACAGGCCTTCTCTGATCCTACATTACACACAAAAAAAAAAATAAAAAAAAAAAAAATAAAACATTTTAATACATATCTTTCGTGGAGTGCCTTTTGTTTTCACGTTACTACAGTTAATGGTTATGTTGGTTAAGTCTGCTTTTTCAATAGATTACTGGGGCTTAGGGGTGGTGCCAGGGGTATTTATACCCATCCAGCCTCAAAAGGGTTTGACTCGGCCTCCAAGCTGCTGGAAGGGTTACGCAACCCAGAAGTAAAGGGACTGGACTGTCGTTCCTTCAGGAACACTAATTAGGAGGTAAAGTCTAACTCTTCCAAAGATGGGGAAGCTGTAAAACTAGAGGGCATAACATGAAGCTGCAAGGGGGTAAACTAAAAGGCAATGTTAGGAAATACTTTTTCACCGAAAGGGTGGTGGCTGCTCGGAATGCCCTCCCAATGGAAGTGGTGGGGGCAACTATTGTGATAGAATTCAAAATGACATGGGACAGACGCACTGGATCCCTTTTTATAGCAAAAAGATAAAATCAAAATAAATCTATCTCTTATATCTGAACAAATAGGGGTGACCTACACAGAGCGGTGGATACACCCCTAAACAAAGACATGGGGAGGGGTGACCTGCAATGGAGCAGCAAGTGCACCTACTTCTGTCGCCTTGCTGGGCAGACTAGATGGACCATACTGGTCTTTATCTGCCATTATATACTATGTTACCTAAGGCAGTGACATTGGAGTCAGTGATACAAGGTTTCAAGTCTTCTCTTCAGACTTTTATGAACCCAAGTTCTTGGTGATATTTAAAGCTATTTCTCAGGCTATGTTGCACAACTCTAAGGCAATTTAGGACATATCTCGGAGACTATCTGTGATGGAGTCTTCGGTATCCAAGAAGCAGGTTGTGGCCAATTCAGTGATGGACTGCTATTGCGGCCCGTCGTATAGAATATTTGGAAAATCAGGTCAGATGCAGTAATTTGCATCTGTTACATTTTCCTAAGTCTCTCCTTTGGTTCCACCTCTTGGAAATATCTTATTGAATGTTTGGGGATGGACCCTGGGAATCTGCCTTAGCTGGTGAGAGCCCAGTATGTGCCGCAGCCTAAGGGGATGGGGGTTACCCAGCCAGCGGCATAGGTAAACTCAGTTGCTGACAACTTGACTGAGTTTATGGAATCATTGCTGGAGGTTATTACCCAGAGGACTACTCTTATTCTGACTCTTGCCTTGGAGTTTGATCGTAATGCAATCTTTAAATTGTATTTTCGTGCTATGAATAAACCCTTTTTGGAAGCATGTATAAGCATTTTTCCTGATATGTCTCTGCATACTCAAACGACAGGGGTTCCAGGCCTTACAGGCTAGGACTCGGTCAATGGGCTTGAAGTTTGTCCTCGGATTTCCTTGTGTTTCTGTTCTAACCTATGATATCTACTTTTTTGAGCCTAAAATGTTGGCTGATTTCCTTGTGGCTAGGGAGGATAGGGAGCCTTTGTCCACTGTAGCACAGTCGCTGTAGTTTGGGGTATTGGGAGGACTGATTGAGGTAGGTGTCTTGTGGAGAAGTTTTCTTATGCTTTAAACTTTTTTTTTTTTTCCTTTTTTTTTTTTTTTTTTATCTTGGATTCTTTATTTTCCTTTTTAATTGAGGGCTGTATTAGTTATAACATCATAATTATCATAGAAAATAACTTTTTCAAAGTCTCTCCTTTTGTTCACTTTATTGTGGATTGTTAAGCTGTAAAATGTATAAATATAAAAAAAATTCCCTCCCTTGGAACGCTGCTACCTTGCCTCCACCGGGGAGATCGGCTGTGCTCCTTGCATCCTGATCCACCTCCCCCCTCCCCCCAGGACAGTACCTACGGTTTGTGGTGGGAGGAGGGAACTACCAATACAGAGTGCTGTCCTTCAGCTTGGCTTCCTCACCAAGGGTCTTCAAGTGCTTGGCAGTGGTAGCTGCCTACTTGTGCCTACAAGGGGCTTTTGTCTTCCCCTATCTGGATGACTGGCTAATCTAGGGTAGTATGGACTCAAGAGGTCGGTCAAGCCACACAGCATACAACCCTTCTACTGCAGCATCTGGGGTTTGTCATCAACTTCCCCAAATCCCATATCTATCTCTCCAATCCAAAGTTTGGATTTCATAGGGGCTCAGTTGGACATGTTACAGGTCAAGACCATCTCATACAACTGGCAGGAGAGGAACAACACTGCCAGTCAGTACCGTCTCATCTCCTCATTAGCCTGTTGGGCCACATGGCCTCAACAGTCCACATCACACCATTAGCCTGCCTACACATACAGACAGCCCAATGGTGCCTCGCTCACAGTGGACTCAAGCCACGGGCAGACTATGGGACAAGGTCAGAGTCACCCGCCAACTAGTGGAGTCCCTCACCTGGTGGCTAAACTTGTGCCACCTCCATGTGGGAATGCCATTCCAGGCACCTGCACCACAGAGGACCCTGACAACAGATGCCTCCCTCTTGGGTTGGGGGGCACATTGCAGGGACCTCCACACACAAAGCAGCTGGTCACAGAAGGAGTCACTCTTGCAGATCAGTCTCCTAGAACTCTGGGCAATCTTCCTGGCCCTGCGAGCATTCCGTCACCACCTGCATTACTGACCTGCATTGATCCAGAAGGACAAGCAGGTGGCCATGTTTTATATCAACAAGCAGGGGGGCAAGGGCTGGTATTTCCTCTGCCAGGAGGTGGTGGCCCTCCTGTCCTTTGCATTGCACATCAGCATGCTCCTGCGAGGGGTATACCTACCAGGCCAGGACAACTGCTTAGCAGACAGGCTGAGCAGAGTCCTTTGCCCACATGAATTGTGTTTGAACCCCAGGGTAATGAAGCAATTCTTCCACCGCTGGGCAGGCCAGTGATAGACCCTTTTGCCTCCCCGGACAAGGCGCAGCTGCCTCTCTAATGCTCACGCCAGCTGCATCTGGGGAGAGTAGTAGCAGATGCCTTCCTGATCTTATGGTCAGAGGGCCTACTCTATGCATTTCCACTGACTTCCCCCCCCCCCCCCCCCTTCAAGGGCCAGAATGAAATGGTGTCAATTATACCGATCACAATCAAATCCCACTGGGCTGGGCCCCGGACCTCCTGTCCCAGGAAGAGGTCTTCTTCCTGCACCCCAATCTGGGGTCGCTAACACTGATGGTGTGGCTGCTGAAAGAGTAGCATTGGCCCCTTTCAACCTTACAGGGGAAATTGAGGATATCCTACTGGCCTCCTGGAAACCCTCCACCAGATGGGCTTATGCCTTTAAGTGGAGAAGATTCTCTGCCTGGTGTGTGGAGAAGGAGAACCCCTTCTGTCAGATGCAACTGGTTCTTTGGTACCTACTGCACCTGTTGCATGCTGGGCTGAAATCCAGCTCTGTGAGGGTACATCTGAGCGCCCTATCTGCCCACCACCACCCTATCGAGGGGAAAACCCCTCAAGCCTAGTCTCTATGTTCCTCTGGGTCATCCTATTATCCAAGCCCCACCCCCCTGCCACCAGCAGAGTGGGACCTCAATGTGGTGCTCTCCCAGCTCACTAAACCGCCATTCAAGCCGCTGGCCATTTGCCACCTGAGATGCATGTCTTCCTGGTGGCCCTAACGTCTGCTCAAAGGGTGAGCAAACTTCAAGCCCAGGTGGCGGATCCACCATATACAAGGTTCTACAAAAACAGGGTGGTGGTCCGCATACACCCCAAATTCCTCCCGAAGGTGGTATCTCCTTTCCACCTCAACTAAGAGGTGGTCCTCCCCACCTTCTTTCCGCGGCCTCTTGCTGGCAGGGAGGAACTAATATGTCAAATCTGATTTTCTTTGACTGGGTGACCAGGGAGTTGGACTGAGGGAGAGCTCTAGATGTGGTGTATTTAGATTTCAGTAAAGCCTTTGACATTGTTCCTCACAGGTGACTTATAAACAAACTGAGCACCCTAGGGATGGACCCTAAAGTTACTGCTTGGGTTAGAATTTGATTGGGTGGGAGGCGACAGAGTACAAGTAAATGGAGCTCACTCTGAGGAGAAGGATGTTACCAGTGGTGTGCCCCAGGGATCTGTCATTGGTCCGATTCTTTTTAACATCTTTGTTAGTGATATAGCGGAAGGGCTGTCGGGTAAGGTTTGCCTCTTTGCAGATGATACCAAAATCTGCAATAGAGTAGACACCCAGGAAGGTGTAGATAACATGAGGAGGGATCTAGCTAAGCTTGAAGAATGGTCTAGAATTTGGCAGCTGGGATTTAATGTTAAAAAATGTAAGGTCATGCATTTGGGCTGCAGCAATCCAAGGGAACAATACAGTATAGGAGGTGAAGTACTTTTGTCCACTAAAGAAGAGCGGGACCTAGGCGTGGTTGTGTCTGATGATCTTAAAGTAGCTAAACAGGTAGAAAAGGCGACGGCAAAAGCTAGAAGGATGCTTGGGTGCATATGGAGAGGAATGGCTAGCAGAAAAAAGGAGGTGATAATGCCTCTGTATAAGTCTTTGGTGCGACCTCATTTGGAGTATGGTGTGCAATTCTGGAGACCGCACCTTCAAAAGGATGTGAACAGGATGGAGTCGGTGCAGAGGGTGGCTACTAAAATGATTAGTGGGCTTTATTATAAAGCATATGAGGACAGACTGAAGGATCTTAATATGTACACCTTAGAGGAAAGGCGGGATAGAGGTAATATGATTGAGATGTCTTTTTTTTTTTCAAAATCTGTTTATTCAACATCAAGTCAACAATACAACCATTTTGAGAACAGAGATGCTTGTTTTCATAATTTCTTCCCCCCCCCTTGCACCTCCCCCCTCCCTCCGACAGCTATAGCAAGTACAACAAAGAACAAAGAAAAAACCTTCCCAAACAATTTCCTGGACAGGGTTGTGTCTTATCCCCATCCAAGAGCCCTCGACTCCCGAAGGGAGGGAAAAAGGAAAGAGAGAGCAAGAAAACACCAGTAAACATAGAGACCCGCTAAAGACTCCTCCCTAGTGGTATACTAACGAACACCCTCCCCCCCCAGTCCCCCATACCCTCCCCCCCCAAGCCAGAGCCGAATCGCCCCCCACAGGGAACCTGCACATCTTCCATCCCAGACCATCACCAACTCCCGCCCCGCACCCGACAACTCAGAAATGCAGAGTTACCCCATAGCTAAAACCTCACTTCTAGCTTTAGGACCTAAACTCTGGATGTAGGGAGTCCATATCAGCAGGAAGGAGGCCCATCGCTGGGGGGTCCCCCTAGCCGCCCTACTCTCCTGCAGCATGAGCTGGTGAAAACTGTTGCGCCACTCCCAAAAAGTAGGGGCTGATGCTTCTCTCCACCTACGAAGTATGGGGGCTTTCCCTACCAAACAAGCTTTACGCGTTAAGATGCGCCTCCATTTCCCTTTGACTTGTAGAGGGCCCAAACAGTCTAATGCAACCAACAAACCCGACCATCGGACGGGTTGACATAATAAGACGCTTAAATAAGCCTCAATACGCGCCCAGTATGCTTTGATGCGCCCACAGCCCCACCACATGTGGCCCAAGTCTGCCAAAGGTAAGGCGCACTTAGGACAACCTCCCCAGTCAGCTAGCTCCGTTCGCAGCGCTCGCCTCGGGGAGAAATAAGCCCGTATGATGGACTTGAATTGCGTCTCTCGCCATCTGGTGCCTTCAACTAGTCGGGCAATCCGCCGTAAGGCCGCTCCAACCGCGCCTAAAGGGACCACACACCCTAGTTCTTGCGCCCAGGCCGCCTCCTCTTTGGAGAAGAAGTCTCGGGGGGTACCATATTGATCCAGCTTACGTTTAAAGTCCGCTACCCGAGGTGGGCAATCCGTCCCCAGGGCCAAAAAGTCAATAATTCTTGCCGAGTGAGCCTCCTGCAAACCCGTCCGTGGCAAAGAGTCCACGTAGTGCCGAAGCTGGATGTAGGCAAAGCTGGAGGTACCTTGATTCAACTCGTATTCCTGACAGAGCGTATCCGCGGGTTTACAACGACCGTCGAGCGCGACCACATGCCCGAGACACTTTATCCCCTTCCCCCTCCACTGCCGGAATAAAACGGAGTCCGTACCCGGAGCAAAAGTAACATTGCCCTGCAGGGGAAGCCAGCTAGACACCCGCGGAGAACTGCCCCAGATATTATTCAACTTCTGCCAAGTCTGCCGAAGCGGGGCCACCAATACGCTGTTCCGCACCCGAGGCGGCAACAACGTACCATCCAGGTGCACCACCGCCTCTAGCGCGTGGGGGGCTAGGAAGGCCGCCTCCAGGGTCTGAGGCGTATAATGATCAGTAGCACCCAGCCAATCCCCCAAGTGCCTGGCCTGACATGCCAAAGCATACTGAGATAAGTCAGGAAGTCCCATTCCGCCCATTTTCCAACCACCCCGTAGTCTAGACAAGGGTATCCGAGCTCTAACTGCCCCCCAGAGAAATTTTCGGACTTCTTTTTCTATCTTTTGAAGATCCTTATGTAACAGCCACACCGGTAATATTTGCAGCCAATACAGCAACCTAGGGAACACAACCATCCCTATAGCCGCCAATCGTCCAGACAATGACAAGGGAAGAGGGGTCCAAGCCTGCAGCTGAGTCTGTATCTTCAAAAAGAATCGATCGAAATTAAGTTTATAAAGCGTCGCAGGATCCCTAGACAGCAAGATACCCAGATATAAAAAGGCCTCCTCCGCCCAACGAAGAGGGAAGACTCCCTGCCAAGTTCTTTTTAATTGACCCCCAACATCCAGCGCCTCAGATTTATCCATGTTTATCCGCAATCCTGCAAAGGCTCCAAAAAGGGCAAACTCCTCTAGTAAGTTGGCGAGCGATTGCTGAGGTGAGAGCACATGTACTAATAAATCGTCCGCAAATGCCACCAATTTAAATTCTTGAGCTCCTACCCTTACTCCCCGTATACTTGGAGAAGACTCAATTCTACGCACCAATGGATCTAAGGATAACACAAAAAGCAGTGGGGAAAGGGGACAGCCCTGTCGCGTACCTCGTTCTAGTAGAAAGGAGTCGGAAAGCACCCCATTACAGGAAATACCCGCGGTCGGATCAGTATAAAGTAAGTCCACCATTTTACAAAACATCTCTCCAATACCATACTTAGGCAAGAGAAATTGCAAATAGTCCCAGTGAACCTGATCAAAGGCCTTCTCGGCGTCAACTGATTAACAAGGATGATAAGTTTCGTACGCGAACCCATTCTAATGATGCCAATATTTTACGTAAGTTGCGGACAGCGTAACGCCCTCTTACAAACCCCACCTGTGACTCGTGTACCAGCTCGCCCAGGACTCCCGCCAATCGGTCAGCCAGAATTTTAGCTAACACTTTCAGATCGAAGTTTAGGAGAGAGATAGGCCGGTATGAGGCGGCTTGAGTGGGATCCTTCCCCGGCTTGGGTATCAGAATGATGTGGGCATGGTTGTTTCCCCATGTAAAGGTGCCGCGAGCAATCCGGCTGCGATACATTTCCACTAAGACTGGAGATATCTTCTCCCCTAGCAACTTGTAGAATTCTGCCCCGAATCCATCGGGGCCCGGAGCACGGCAGCAATTAGCACCACGTATCACTTTAATCACCTCTTCCACAGACACTGGCGAATCAAGATGCGTCCGCTGGTCTTCTGTAAGCTTGGGGAGCTGCAGCTCCCGAAAGTACTCCATCATATCCAGCGGGGATCCCTGCCTTCTAGCATAGAACTTCTGAAAATAGGTGCGAAGCACCTGCGCTATCTCTCGACTGTCCTTCCGTAAGTGCCCCTGGGCATCTCGCAAGGCGACTATCGAACGAGTCCCTCTACTTCCCCGAAGACACCTCGCTAAAAGCTTCCCCGGCCTGTCCCCAAAGCGATATAGTTGGTAGCGATAATACATGTGGGACTTTTTAGCCCGTTGATGTATGAGCTCATTAAGAGCCACCTGGGCCTCCCATAATCTTTTTCTGTTAATCGGGGTTGGGTCGCCTGCACATCGTCTGCGCTCTTTCACAGTCTGTTTTTCCAAGTTGAGAATCCGCGCCGTCAACATTCTACGCTTCCTAGCCGCGTAAGCTATTATATCTCCCCGCAACACCACCTTCGCTGTCTCCCACAGCAGCTCCGGGTCAACCTCACCGTTCTCATGATTTTTCCGGAAATCCAGCCAGCGTTGCGTGAGAGAACCCTGGAAAGCCTGATCGCGATATAAGTCCATGGGGAAACGCCAAATCCGTGATTGTGGGGCTCGAGTATCCCAAGTGAGACTGACCCAGATAGGAGCGTGATCAGATATTTCCGTGGGGCCAATCTGTGCTTCCTCCACCTGCGCAAAAAGCCTCTCAGAGATAAGAGTGTAATCTATTCTAGCGTGGTGTGAACCATGGGCCCGAGATTGGTGGGTGAAATCGCGTTCCATAGGATGTAGCAAACGCCAAGGGTCCACCAGTCCCAACCGGGTACGGAAGGCCTGCAGAGCCTTGGTGGTCGGCGCCCGAGATCTCTCCCCCGCTCCCACCTCAGTGTCCAAGGCAATATCAAGAACCCCATTCAGGTCACCCGCCAGCACCAGCGGAGCCTCCGGCCACTGCTCTATCCTAGAGGCCAGGCGAGCATATAGTGCCTTATCTAAAACATTCGGGCTATATATGGTCCCGAGAGTTCCTGTGCGGATATCCAGTTTAGTCCTCCACAATCGGGTACTGCCCCTCTCACTGCAGCCTGTAGACTGGACCAATCAAATCTTCTGTAGTACATATCCAGCAGGAGCTCCCAGAAGCCCCCCAGTGTGTCCAGTCTCGTTGCAGTGTGTAGACGTAAAAGTGTGTCCTCTGGGCACACTTAGTGACCTTTGCAGGAGCAACACTAGTTAGTTGTTTTTAGGGTTTGTTTTGGGGCATTTCTCTACTATTTTTGTTTTTGGTAGCTAGCTGTGCCTTTAAAAAAGAAAGACAAAAGAAGCCTGTCTCCCTGGAGCTGTGCCACAGGAGACTAGGAGAAAGTCAGACCTGCTGGCTGCTGTTGCCTGCCTAGCACATTTTATCAGCCCTGGGTGAGCTTCCCCTAGACAGGACGGGGAATTGCCATACCTATAAGGCAGTGCCTGGTACTGGGAGATTGTGGCTGAATCTTCTGTTCCTGAGCTGGTAGGAGTTTGCATTTCATTTTTTTTTCTTTCTTGTGTGCAATGCTCTGTCTGGGATGCCAGCGTTTCTGTAGGCTCTCCTGAGCCCATTTGGCAGTTTTTACTCAAACTGCTCGTGTGCCCTGTGTTAGAGGGTCGTTTTATTTGTTTTCCATATTATTTGGTGGTTTTTATATTTTCGCGCCGTTTTTTACCGCGGGTGTGAAAAAGTGCGGCGGCCATTTTGGATTTTAAAAGTGCTTTTCCAGGCATTTTTGATCGCTGTGCACAGGTTCCCCTAGCGTTTTTGGGGTTCCTCTTTCTGGCGATTTTGCTCAGGGCACCCCAGGGATCCTGGGATATATTTTGTTTCTTGTAAAAAAAAAAAAAAAAAAAAAAAAAAAAAAAAAGTTAAGTTACTTTTAAATCGGGGCTGATTTGCATAGGATTGCCCAGGTGGTGTGGGCTTTCCTGTGGCTGTCTTATTCTATTCCCCTGGGCAGAGGTGGCCTTGGAATGGCTTCCAAGCCCCAGTGTGTGATTTGTGGGTCCCGCAGGACGGCAGGGACTGACTCTGGCATCTGCAGGGGCTGTGCTGCAGTGCCCTCTGAGTTAGAGCAATCTGTGAATGTTCAGGAACAGGCTACCCCTGGGGATGCTTCTACTTCCGGGGACAGCGTTCTTTCTCCAAGCATCCCTCAGTCTGGCTCGGTTCCTCCGGCCAGCGGTTCAGTGGCTGCGCTCCAGCAGGCGTCTGTTGCTGCCTCAACTGTGGACTTCTCCCCTGATTTTGTACTCCTCATGCATCAGGCGTTTCGCCTGAGCAGGTCCGGACAGTTGCCGGCTGTCTGGCCCCCCTCCCTCCCCTCGGGGTCCTTGGGGGCGGCTCAGTGTCCCTCATCGCCCGGGGGCAAGCGGCTTCGGTTGGGGGGACAAGAGCAGGACGCCCTGGGTCTCCTGGATTCCGAGGCAGAGGGCGATCCTGAGACTGAAGCGGAGGATTTGGAGGATGGGGAGATCCCTGGGCCGGAAGATCAGGCTCGGGTCATTCGAGTGTTCCGTAGGGACGAGCTGGTTCCTCTGGTCACGGAGTCCCTTCAGGCGCTAAACCTTTCGGCGGTGCGGCCCCTGGAGGAGGAGGGTCTTGAGGATCCTCTGATTCAAGCAGTCAGGGATGCCCAGGTGGTTTTTTCCCGTCCACCGCGTGGTGGATCAGATGATCCAGGCGGAGTGGGAGCACCCGGAATCCGGTTTGAAGGGGATTCGGACCATGAATCGGCTTTATCCTCTTGCTGACAAGGACAGGGACTTGTTCAGGTCCCCCCGGGTGGATGCTGCGGTCTCCGCAGTGACCAAGAAAACCACCATCCCGGTTGAGGGGGCGGCGGCCCTCAAGGACGGGCAGGATAAGAAGGTTGATAACTTGCTCAAGCAAACCTTCGATACGGATGCCGTGTCATTGCAGGCCTCTATCTGTGGGGCTTGGGTGGCTCGGTCGTGTCTGCGGTGGTCACAGCAACTGCGCTCGAGCCCCGGACTAGACCAGCAGGGTCTGGTGGAGGTGACCCGGCTGGAGTCCGGCTCGGCTTACCTGGCGGATCTGTTTTATGATTTGATCCGCGCGTTGGCTAACAGTATGGCATCCGCGGTAGCAGCGCGCCGGTCCCTCTGGTTGCGCAGCTGGGCGGCGGACAGTTCTTCTAAGGCCCGCCTCAGTAAGCTGCCGTTTAAGGGCAGATTATTATTTGGGGAGGCTCTCGAGAAATTGGTAAAGGATCTCGGTGAGTCCAAAGGGGGCCGGCTTCCGGAGGATAAACCAAGGTCCAACCGGTCCACCTCGTCGGCGCGGGGATCCTTTCGGGATCAGCGCAGGTTTCGGCCCTCCCGCCAGTGGTCCTCGCAGCGGGGCCGGTTTGGAGCCCGTAGCCAAGGATTTCGGGCTTTCAGGGGAGCCGGCAGAGGCTTCTCCGCAGCCGGCTCTTCTTCGGGTTCTTCCTTTGGACGCAAGCCACAATGACGCCAGGCAGGCTCTGGAGGGAGGACCGCTTGTCGGCGGTCGCTTGCGCGACTTTCTTTCCTCTTGGGCCCAAATAACGTCGGATCGCTGGGTGCTACAAATTATAGAGGAGGGTTACGCTCTGGAATTTGCGTTCCCGCTTCCAGATTCCTTTGTTCTGTCTCCCAGCAGGGGCGAGCAAAAGACGAGGGACATCCGCGTGACCCTGGCTCGATTGTTAGCGCTGGGAGCGGTGGTTCCAGTGCCTCCCTTGGAAAGAGGCGCTGGTCGCTACTCCATCTATTTTGTGGTACCCAAAAAGGGCGACTCTCTGCGTCCGATTTTGGATCTCAAAGGCGTGAATCGCGCGCTCAGAGTGCCGCATTTCCGCATGGAAACCCTGCGGTCAGTCATTGTAGCGGTGCGAAAGGGGGAGTTTTTGACGTCCCTCGATCTTACCGAGGCCTATCTGCACATTCCGATACACCCAGCCCATCAGCGGTTTCTCCGCTTCGCGTTCCCGTGGGGCCACTTTCAGTTCCGGGCCATGCCGTTCGGCTTGGCTACGGCCCCGCGCACTTTCACAAAGGTGATGGTGGTGGTTGCGGCGGCCTTGCGCAAGGAGGGCATTTTGGTCCATCCTTACCTGGACGACTGGTTGATACGAGCAAAATCCGGTCGAGAGTGCCTGCGGGTCACGAGCAGGGTGGTAGCTCTGCTGCGATCCCTCGGCTGGGTGGTGAACGAAAGAAAGAGTTGTCTGCGGCCCTCGCAGGACCTGGAGTATCTGGGGGTGCGCTTCGACACTGCTCGGGGGCTGGTGTGCCTTCCCGAGCGCCGCGTCCTGACGTTGCGGGCTCTTGTCCGACTATTTCGGGGGATGCCCGCTCCGTCGGCGTGGTGGTACCTACGGCTTCTCGGAACGATGGCGGCGACCTTAGAGGTGGTTCCGTGGGCGCGGTTCCACATGCGCCCGCTACAGAGGGCGCTCCTTCGTCGCTGGTCCAACCAGTGCGATTCCTTGCACAAGAGACTGCCCTGCCCGAAGGCAGTGCGGCGGTCGCTTCGGTGGTGGCTCTCCTCCGAGAACCTGACGCGGGGGATTCCCTTGGCGCCTCCTCTGTGGGTCCCCCTCACTACGGATGCGAGCCTAGTCGGCTGGGGAGCACACTGCGAGACCCGCTTCACGCAGGGGGTGTGGTCCTCACAGGAAGCGTCTTGGTCGATGAACCGCCTCGAGCTTCGGGCGGTCCGACTAGCCCTGATGGCCCTGGAACCTCTGCTCCTGGGCCGGGCGGTCCGAGTCTGGTCGGACAATGCGACCACGGTGGCGTACATCAATCGCCAAGGGGGCACAGGGAGTGTGGCCCTGGAAACAGAAGCGACGGCCTTGTTCAGCTGGGTGCAGACTCGGCTGCCGGCGATCTCGGCGGCGCACATTGCAGGCGCCGATAATGTCCAGGCCGACTTTCTCAGCAGAGTGCGGGTGGACCCCGGAGAGTGGGAGTTAAATCCTCAGGTTTATGCGCAGATAGTTCGGCGGTGGGGTCCGCCCATCATGGATCTCATGGCGACCTTCCAGTCGGCCAAGACAAGTCGCTTCTTCAGCAGACGGCGGGAGCGGATGTCCGAAGGACTCGACGCTCTCATTCAGCCGTGGCCGACGTCCGGGATGCTGTACGTTTTCCCCCGTGGGCCCTGATCGGTCGGGTCGTCCAGCGCATCGAGGGCCATCAGGGCCGGGTGCTGCTGGTGGCTCCGGATTGGCCCCGGAGGCCCTGGTATGCCGACCTCGTTCGGCTTCGAGACGGCGTGCCGTGGCGCCTTCCGGCGCTACCGGATCTTCTTCTTCAGGGCCCCTTGCGGATGCCCCAGGTGGCTCGGTTCTCGCTTACGGTTTGGCCATTGAGAGGGCTCGGCTGAAAAAGAAGGGTTATTCGCCCGCGGTGATTTCCACCTTACTGCGGGCAAGAAAGTCGTCCACTTCTCTTACTTATGTTCGAATTTGGAGAATTTTTGAGGACTGGTGCTCCCGGCGTGGAGTTCGGGCGGCGACGGTCTCGGTGCCCGTCGTGCTCAGCTTTCTGCAGGATGGCTTCGAGAAGGGTCTCGCGGCCAGTTCCCTGAAGGTCCAGTTGGCCGCGCTCTCTTGCTATAGAGGCAAGGTCTTGGGCCGCCTTCTTGGCGCTCATGCGGATGTGCGGCGTTTCTTGACCGCCGTGTTTCATTTGCGGCCTTCCCGCAGAGCGGTGATTCCTCCGTGGGATTTGAATTTAGTTCTGCGGGCCCTGGCTCGGGAACCCTTTGAGCCCTTGCGGAGGGCATCCTTGAAGGATCTCACGTTGAAGACGGTTTTTCTGGTAGCCATTTGCTCGGCACGGCGCATCTCGGATCTACAGGCCTTGTCATGCCGAGAACCTTTCTTGTCTTTTTCTGCGGAGCGGGTTGTGCTCCGTCCGGTTCCCTCCTTCCTGCCAAAGGTGGTGTCTCCTTTTCACCTGAATCAGGCAGTATTTCTACCAGTGATTTCGGCGGCCTCGGTCGAGTCGGTGGACAAGGGGCTTCACCGGCTTGATGTGGGCCGCACGCTGCGTCGGTATTTACAGTCTACCGAGTCATTTCGGAAGACTGATCGGCTTTTTGTGCTCTTTGGGGGTGCACGGAAAGGGGAGGCGGCGGCTAAGGCCTCCATTGCTCGATGGCTTAAAGAAGCGATCGCCTCCGCGTATCTGTTGCAGCGGCGGCCGGTTCCGGAGGGGCTCCGGGCTCATTCTACTAGGGCTCAGGCGGCCTCTTGGGCGGAGCATGGTCTGGTTTCACCAGCGGAGATCTGTAGGGCGGCCACTTGGTCGTCTCTGCATGCTTTCAGCAGGCACTATCGCTTGGATGTGTCAGCGGCTCGGGATTCCTGTTTTGGTTCGGCGGTTTTGCGCGCCGGCCTACAAGGTCCCGCCCGGTCTTAACTGCTCTGTTACATCCCGATTGTGGAGGACTAAACTGGATATCCGCACAGGAAATGGAAATTACACTAACCTGGTAATTGTAGTTCCTGTAGGATCCAGTTTAGTCCTCCTTCCCTCCCGAATATCTGCATGATCTTGCGGCGCGCTATCCCGAGCGGGAGATTCTAAGATAGTTTTGCGTCCCGTTCGGACCTTAGCGGCAGTCGTGCTTATAGCTATGGCTCTTCCCTTTCTTTTGGGGTTCCGTAAGCTCCTTAGTACCTGGGGGGAGCTCTGTGTCAATTTAGGGGCGTCGATTCCGGCGCCGTGCAGTGTTCTGACTTCCTCGTTTGGGGAGGGAGTTGGTTATTCCAGGGGGGGGAAGTACAAGGTTTAATGTTAATCTGATAATAATCTGATGTGTTGCTTCGTTCAGTATGCTTTGTTACTAGTACACTGGGGGGCTTCTGGGAGCTCCTGCTGGATATGTACTACAGAAGATTTGATTGGTCCAGTCTACAGGCTGCAGTGAGAGGGGCAGTACCCGATTGTGGAGGACTAAACTGGATCCTACAGGAACTACAATTACCAGGTTAGTGTAATTTCCATTTATCGGCTTTCCCGATAGGATACCATATAGCAAAAAATACCGACCTGCCGGGTCCGCATATTCCCGCACTGCCTCAAATCTAAGGCGCTTGTGAACTAGAATGACCACCCCACCCTTCTTCCCGAGGGCCGGGGCCCCCCAGATCTGCCCCACCCAGTCCCGTTGCAATTTATTGTGTTCCACCATAGTTTGAGTTTCTTGTAGCATAGCCACATCGCAGTGGAAGCGGGCCAAAGCCTGCAAAATTTTATATCTCTTGATAGGGTTGCCAATACCACACACGTTCCAAGATACGATCTTCAGAACGCAAATCTATTCCCGATGTCTTCCCATGCACATCTGCAAATTGAAAGGAGGGTGGCTGTCCCAGCCCGCAGCCCCCCTCCCATGGTCCATGAATTTTGAAGTGTCAGTCTCCCCTGTGTGAAGCGGCTCCACCCCGGCCCTCCCTTCCCCCCTCCCCACCCTTCCCCCCTCCCCTTCCATTGCTTTGGTGCTATTCTAATAAACACTCCCCCCCTCCCAACTGCATTCCCCATCCCCTCCTCGATCCCCTCACCCAGCCTACCCATAGGCCGAAAACTTCCTGTGGTAGTCAGGCTACCCCATTGTTAACAACCCCAATGCTACTCCCAGAGAAACCCCCTCCCTTCCCCAGCCCCTCCTGCCCCAAACTACCCCTGGAACAAACCACTCTACAGACACCCCGTTCTCCACGGGAGCTCTATCCCCCCACCACCAGGTCCCAAGGGGGAAGGGACCTTCAAATCCACAGTCGAGTCTGCGGAGACTTTTCCCCACCATAACCCCCCCCTCCTCCAGCACCAACTAAATCGCACAATAGTGGGTGGCACAGGAGGCCCGCTAGCGTCCACTCGCAAACCGGTGCCTACCCCCCTGAGCTAACCCCAAATGTCACCCGCCTCCCCCCAACCCCGGTTCCAAGGAAATGGGTGCCATGGCCAGGTATACCATACCCCGATATGACTCCCGGTATCTCAGGACCGGGGCAGTCAGCCGCATGCTGCAATCCAGTGCAATCTCGCTGCGACACAATGCTATGGAGCGATACAGACAGGGGGGGGGGCTGATTACAGCAAACTCAATACTGCCCCATTCTCCTCAAAAAACCTTACTCGTAGTTGAAAGTGTCGAGGGGCTGAGCAGAGAGGAAAGAAAAGGAAAAGGGAGGAGGAGAGAGGCAGAAGCAAGGACCTCCCGTGCTCCCGCCGGGCGATCTGGCTCGTCCCCCACCGCCAAGGAGCAACGGAGCCAGGTCACCTCGAGCAATCGTCGCCCCCCCTGTCACACCCGTCAGGGACAAGGGGCTCGGGGGTGTCCCCCCCCCCCGTGTCCTCCGAGGGCGCCCCTAGGGAGCTATACAAGCCCTCCCCCCATGGGATCCCCTCCCAACAAGGCCCAAACAGTGACCCAAGTTCTGACCCACCCCCGGAGACCGAAAGCATGCTAACATTCAAGTAGCAGCGGCCCCCGCAGGTATTAATCGTGCCGGTCTACACAACGGGCCTCGCTGTCCGGGACTTAAAAAGTATGCAAAATCGCACATAGTCCCGTCGCAAACCAACGAGGAGAAAATAAAAGTGAGAAAGGAGATAAAACAAACAAAAAAAAGAAATAAATAAAGGAAGTCTCATGAAGTTTCATGGTGTCCACAGAAGCGGATAGGCCCATCTTAACAGCACAGTTACATAGTGTTGCAAACTTGCTACAAATTACCCCACTCTGTAGCAAAACTGTTGCTCTCCGCTCCACTATTGAAGCATCGCAGTGCTACAATGTCATACCCTGGTGAATAGGGCCTGCGCCTAAGAGGTTGCTGCTGAAGAGTCCCCCAGCTGTTCCACGAAAGCCAAGGCCTCTGTCGGGGAGCTCAGGAAGCGTGTCTGTCCAAGGTGCTCCACTCGCAGCCGGGCTGGATATAGGAGCGAAAATCTCAGCCCCTTGCTGCTCAGTTGCTTGCACGCCGCAGAGAAGGCTCTCCTTTGCTGGCTAACCAGCTGGGAGTAGTCTTGAAATACGAGAATTTTTTCCTGATCTCCCGTATCTCGCCGGTAATCTCGGGCTGCGCGCAGCACTGCTTCCTTTTGGCGATAATCTAAGAAGCGGGCTATCACCACACGTGGCCGGCCTGCCTGCTCACGCCTGGGGCCCAGCCGGTGTACCCGCTCTATCTGTAGAGGTGGCTCCACCCCCCCATTGGAGATCTTCACAATCCAGTCATGTAAGTACCTGGGGAGCGCATTGTCCGCAATATTTTCCGGGATTCCAACGAAGCGCAGATTTTTTCGGCGTCCCCGATTTTCCAGGTCTTCCAGTTTCTCCCCTTGTTGCTTGACGGTAGCTTCCAGGGCCTGTACCTTGGCCACCAGGGAGTGTTGAGTGTCCTCCAGGCCCGATATCCTGGTTTCCGCCTGCTCCATCCGTCCCGTGAAGTCTGTAATATTTTGAGCCACTGAGTGCAGTTGATCGCCCAGCTCTCAGAAACGATCATCAAGAGCTCGCACTACCGCAGCGCTTACTTCTGCAACCATGGTGTGTTCGCTGTCGGAAGCGGGACTCTGCGGGTCTCCCTCCACCATTTTAGGTTCCAGGGTCCGAGCCTTCTCTCGCCGCGAGGATTTTGTTGCCATCGGGCTGCACCCGGTAGATTGGATGGGCACTACAGCTTTTCGACCCCCGTCTCTGCTACCCGATGATTGTGTTAGGGGCATTCAGCTTCTCTGTAGTAGGAAAATTAGCAGGTTTGTGGGGTAGGATGCCCGGAGCCGATCAGTACACGTCTGGTCAGCTCATTACCACACCGGAAGTCCTCATGATTGAGATGTTTAAATACCTCCGTGGCATAAATGTTCAGGGGGGGGGCCTCTTTCAATTGAAAGCAAGTTCTGCTACGAGGGGACATGGGATGAGGGTGAAGGGAGATAGATTCAGGAGTGATATGCAGAAATATTTCTTTACAGAAAGAGTAGTGGATCCATGGAATAGTCTCCCAGTGGAGGTGGTAGAGATGAGGACAGTAACTGAATTCAAAAAAGCATGGGACCAACACAGAGGATCTCTAAAGGTAAAAAGTGGACTGTTGTAGTTGTTATGGAAGGACAGACTAGATAGGCCATGTGGTTTTTTTCTGTCATGTTTCTATGTTTCATACACTAGACTGCAAGCGGTCCCTATCCTTCTACTTACAGCAGACTCTGACCCATCGGCAAGCTCCTCAGCTTTTCGTATCTTATGACCCCAGTAGACTGGGGCTCCCTGTGACTAAGCGAACTCTGTCCACTTAGGTGAGGGTAATACAGTCTGCCACCCATCAGCGAGCTGGCCTCTCCCTTGAGCACCGATCACATGAGGGCGATGGCCACATCAATGGCCAACCTCTGCTCAGTGCCAGTGCCGGCGATCTGTAAGGCCACCACATGGTCTTCAATTCACAGCTCACTACTGCCTGGAGAGAGTCCCGCAGGGACAGTTCCTTTTGCAAGGCAGTACTTTGTAATATTCTTGCGGTGTAGGCAACTCCTGCCCTCCGACCCTTCTGTGTTCAAGCTACCTTAGTGATAGTGTCACAGGCTAGGGTCTTACAGAGCCTCTCAGGGAGGATTCACCTTCTGAAACTCGCAGCTACGCAGTTGGTCACTGGTGGTGCTGTCGTGGTTTGGTCCTCCGCAGCCTGAAGCTAGGGAATCCCATATGTAAGGACTGACTTCCTGCTTATTCCTGGAGAAAGCAGTTACTCTCCTGTAACAAGTGTTCTATGGGAACAGCAGGAATCGGTCCTTGTAACCCTCTCCTCCCCTGGGAGTTGCCTCCCTACCTTGTGTTAGTTTTTACTGCCGTCCTAGCTATGTCATCTGAGCAAAATGGTACCCTTGGACAGGAAGGGAACCACACATGCGTGGTAGCATGTCCCAAAGGCTTTCTTTGAAAGCTGGGGAAATGCTGTGTGGGCTCTGTTAGTGCTGATGTCACCCATATGTGAGGACTGATTCCTGCTGTTCCCGGAGAACACCTGTTACAGGTGAGTGACTGCATTTTTTAGTGAGGCTTTTCCCGACTTTGTGGTGGTTTTGTGTGTTTGTTTGTGTGGTGTGTTTTTTTTTTTTTTTTTTTTTTTTTTTTTAACGGTCACATTTTATACAAGGAAGTCCCATGGTTTTCTCTTCCCAGACACTCCATAAGGTCACAATTTTTGTCTCATGCCTTTCCAGTTTTGTATCCTGAAATATGTTGCTGTTCCCAGATCTTTCATCGGGTTTTGTGTCTCTGAGGATTTCATTATTCTGGCTCAATTGCCACCCCCTCCCTCCCCACCCATGGCTGTCCCACTCCCATTAAACGCTTTCATTTTGTTTCTAAATAGGGTCATCTTAAAGCTACCACTGCCCTGAGATGCATCATTTTTCAACTCTGTCCCCCCTCCCCCCAGGATGGTCCTTGCATTCCACTGGTGGATCGGAGCAATGAGGAAGAGAAGGGGATTTGGATTTAATTCAGGCCTTTTCAGGAGTAGCTGAGGGCAAGTTACTTTCAGATACAGTGGGCATTTTCCTGTCTCCAGAGGACTTACAATCTGTTTGCACATGACACGATGGAGGGTTAAGTGACTTGCCTAAGATCATCAGTGGGGTTTGAACCCTGGTTCTCGGCCCGCTGCTCTGACATCTAGGATACTCTGTGTCCTCTTATCCTTATTTTCACCTTAGAAACCTTACAAGAGTTGGTCATTAAAATCAAATGAGGAAATGTGTTAAGTTCCTGCCGTGGTGTGCAAGGCTTGGGATTATTGCTCTTATGGGACCGGGCTTACTGTTGTCCCTTGTAGGGAGAACACATCCTGAGCTTCCAAAGTCATTTGGAAGACAAATGGCTTTCTGTGCAGCCATGTATGCAGTTAGCATTTAGATTGGATGCATGAATGTAACCAATTGGTAATGAATTTGGGTAAAACCAAAGTGTGATGGCTAAGCTTGCTTGCAGATGAACCCCCTAGGACAGGGACACCAAACTCCAGTCCTGGATGCCCACAAACCAGCCTGGTTTTCAGGATGTCCCTAATGATTATTTGTGAGAGATCTTTGCATGCACTATCCCCCAGTGCATGCAAATATCTCATCTTTCTTTCTTGTCATTTGATATACCACTCTAGGCAGCAAGACATCAGAGCAGTTTACAATAATCTGAAAAAAAAAACAGAGAAAAAAGAAAGGAACACCAATTATAGACAGGACAGATTTAGAAAGAAGGAAAACAGAAAATGCATATTTATTAAGGATATCCTGAAAACCTGACAGGTTTGCGGCCCTCCATGACTGGAGTTTGACATCCCAGCCCTAGAAGCACGATAAAAATGTCTAACTGGGATCTTCCTATAACGTCGTCAGCCCTTGGCCTGGGCATTAGTGTTTAATGTGCAGTTATCTTGTAGAAAAGAGAACTTGAAAGAAGAAGTTGATGCTATTCTTGTTCAGGATACTGCGGAGGCTATGCTTGGTGTGGGTGTGTAATATATATGTATGTATGTATTATACGTGTAATGCTGCGAGCTGTGCGAACAGTTTTTACAGCATATAAGACAATAAATCAGGGCCAGTGGAACATCTTTTTGGTTGGAGGGGCTGATCTCTAGCCCCATTCCCAAGCTCTCTAGTTGCTGATGCCGTGTTGGGCACATACTGGCGGGGCTGTGGGCCCTGTAGCCCACTCCCTTCCACTGCCTATGCAATAAATGAAATGACTTTTTTTACTATTGGAAAAGGCCTCGAGTGCTGCATTCACTGGTCAAGATGGAATGTGTTCTCTAACTTTGTGTGCCAGTAGGATCCAAGGTTTCTGTGAGTGTAGAAGGGATAGAAATGAAAATCTGTCGGGCAGGGAAACTCTCTCCCACTGAATGGAAAAATGAGAGCCAGTCCCAGCCCATTGGGAACAGTAGGCCAGTCCTGGTTTTTCATCACACTCTGACTGCATACTAGGATTTGTGAGGCTGGAGCCCAAACATGTCAAAGGGCATGGAAGTTGAAATACCCAGGCCAGCAGTTAGGGGGGTGATCGGAGTCTTCAGGCTGCCAGCATTTCCTAATGAGATCTTTTGCACTTCTCTCTGAACAGGTCCTCCTGATGAACAGTCCTTGGAGTAAAAGAGCAATATCGGTGGTCTCTGCTTGTGTTTTGTGGAATTATACAGAGGAAAAGGCTGGGATTTTCTGAACTCAACAACCCCCATTATGGAGTAATGCACAAGCCTATGTGATACGGGTTTATTTATTTTTTTGAAGAACACTCCCCCCAGCTTCACAATCTCCACAGGGCAGGGGGAAGGCGGAATTGCATTGCTCCTTGGAAGCTTAAACGGAAGCAAACTGGACACGTCTGACAACATGAGTGACTTTTGGCATAAGCTGGGTTGCTGCGTGGTAGAGAAACCACAGCCTGTAAGTAACTCCTTGGAACCCAAGAACTACTGATTAACGGCCTGTTGGAGTTTGATGTTTTATATACACCACAGTCAGGGTTTGCCCAACCACTAGGTGGTGACCTGGGACAGCAAAGAACAGCAGCAGTCAAAGCTAAATGATAGATCCTGACAGCCAGATAAACTCAAAGCGCCATCAGCACATTCCTCCTGCAGGGAGAGTGGGCATGCGTATACAAAGCAAAACTTAATATTTAAAAGTACAAAAAACATACAGTGTTTGCAGAGCAATAATAAAACAATCATAAAAAAGACACAAAACAGGAATTAAGTAAACATAAAAACAAAACATCAGCCCATTAAAATAACCGTTCAAAAACACAATCCCTCAAAGGCCTGTTAGAATAAATAACTCTTCAAGTTCTTCCAAAAGGACAAAGACCCAGCCTGAACTCTAAGATTACTGGTAGAGTATTTTAAAGTGTTGGCCTGGTTACAAAAAAATGCGCTCTTACGTATACAAATCAATTGACTCTGCTTGACTGCAGGAAAATCCAACAAACGAGATCCCTCTGATTGCAGGGATCTAGGAGGACTATCAGTCTTTTAAATCAGTACAAATACTGAGAGGAGCCTCACTAGAAAGTGCCTTGAAGAGTAGAGTTGGTCTTAAATTTAATGCCAAAAATTGTCAGCCAGTGCAAAGTGGACAGTATAAGAATAATATGCTTGTACTTATTAATCCTGGTTAAAAGATATGCCACTGCATTTTGGACCAATTGTAAAAGCTTAATAGAAACCCTTGGAAGGTCTAAGTGCAGTACATTACAATAATTCAACTGCGAAATGACAACCAATTGCCAAACTGAAAATGATCAGAGCTTAAATGTTTGAGCTGGCTCACTAATCGCTATTTAAACAAAATCAATATTGATTTGATCCCGCATAGTAAGACACGAGTCAAGAAAAACTCCCAAGAATTTCAACTGCCTAAGAACAGGAAGCTCACAATTATCTCAAAACAGATGGAAGATGTAACAGAATGGATCATCCTAAAAATAAAACCTGAGTTTCAGTGGCATTCAAAACCTGTTATAAGATATCCAGTTATTAATGGCACTAAAGTAGATGCAGAGTGAAATCATCATTAATGGGAACAAAACGCTGTATGTCATCTGCATATAAAGCATGTCTTAAATCCAAACCGGCCACAGCTAACATAACAGGGCTATGCAGATATGAAATAAGGGTGTAGATAAAATAGAACCCTAGTGGCACTCCTGAAGGTAGTGAAAACTATGAAGAAAAATCACCAGCATAATTATCCAGAAACACATGATCTTTGGGAAGACTCAAACCAAGATAAGACAGTTCTGCCTATCCCAATCACCTTAGTAAAATGGAATGATTAATGGTCTCAGAAGCTGCAGAACTATTGTTTGATGCCAGAGTGGGCTCAAGGTGTTGGCATTCTAGGCAGACCTTAAGCCTCACGCCCCCTGACTGTTAGAATCTGTTTAGCTTTGAATGCTGCTCCTTGGAACCTGCCACCCTAGGTGACCTCCTCATTTGCCTAATGGTTGGGCTGGCCCTGAGTGACTCCAGATTCCAAACCCCTCCAAGCAGAGTCCAAGCTGAAAAGCAGGATGGTTTCAGTATCCTGAAAATTCCTAAAACCAAACTGAAATGGATCCAATATGTATGTTATAATTTTGATATACTGCGCTTCATGGTAGTTGCAGAGAAGTTTACGTCATAAAATTAAGAAAATGAAAGGAACTGCATTAATATGAATAAGACAGCAATACACACTCGTAGGGAGGGCAGAGTGATTTTGAGGAGGTCAAGAGAGAGGATATGTTAAACAGAAGGTGTTAGTTGGAATGGATATTGAAGGCTTTTTGAAATAAGTATCAGTCATGCAGATCCACAATCTAACAACCAGCTACTGTAGAATAATAAGCATTTTCTGCATATGCAGCACACTCTATGGGAGCCAGGAGAGACTCGTTCTGTAAATCAGTTACGCTCTATGTTATGGGCTTCTGAAACTTTTTGAACTTCAGGTTTTACCCACAGCTGCAGCAGGAAAGCACCCGAGACGGCAATGATTCTCCTTCCCTCCTCTCTTCCCACCAAGAGCTTCAGAACGACAAGGCCTTGCATGCAATGGGGTAAAACCAGGACTGGATTTAGCCAGTCCTGAAAAAACAAAAGAATGTAGACGATATTTGTATTCCGACCCCACCCCCTCAGAATCTCAAGTGTTACTACTTCCTCCTTAAATTTCCATCCTATATGGCAGAACCCCTGCACACCTTGAAACCTCCTCAGCACAAGGACATAAAGGGCAAAAAGGTTTCCCACGGAGCCTTTGAAACTCCTTGCCGTGCTCCTCCCACCTGCCTGGGGGAAAGGCCCAATCTGCTCTAGGGAAAGGGATCAAGCAACCCCAGCTGCTTCTTGCATGTCCCATGAAGAGGGAGCCTTCCTGTGCCCCACTGCCATTTTGTCCCTTCAAGAGAAGCAGAAAGTAACCCACTGGGAGCTAGAGGCTCTGAACAGACTTGTAGAGAAGTAGCTGCAGGCAGGAGCAGAAGACAGGGAGTGGGTGGTGAATAATGCTGCATTCATCCCTGCTGCAGAACCAGTCGCTTTCTCCAGGGTCAGCTGGCAGTAGCCTGCCAATTGCCCCTCTTTCCTCCCCCCCACTCCGTGCTGCTCCCTGATATAGGAGTGAGGAGCAGATGCCCTCTAGCTGGAGACCATGGCTGCTGTTGAGGTTACACAGGGGCTTGGCAGCAATCCCCAACTTGCAATCCTAATCTGCTTTCCATTCACTGAGCGAAGAGAGAGGAAGCTCTAGGCACTGGCTGTTTCTTTTTAAAATGGTTTCAGCATTCATCGCCAAGTTTGAAATGAGGAGAACTTTATTTAACCCATTTCTAGCTGGTGTTCTTGGAGAACTCTCACTAAGCTAAGTCGGCTAGTCTTTCCCAGTATCACCCACCCCTCTAACACATTGTATTCTTGTATATTTCGTAACTATGGCTTCAATGCATTCTCCAAATATGGGGGAAAGGGTTAACTCATTGCCTCCCCACTCATTGGGGATACAGTAATACAAACATGCCAAAACAGAAGGGTTAAGTCTTGTGCTTTAAAAAATATATATATTCTCAAATCATCTAGAAATTTGGCTGGATTTGCTGACACTATGAACCCCTGAAAACCTTATTGTGCTTGATACAGCTGTAAAATGCTGAGGCCTGGAGAAGTCCAGCAGCTTCATGAGAGTACAGTACATACTGAGCTAGGATTATGGCTTTTTGGGAACCCCCTGAGTTTCAAGAGATTACAATCTTTTTTTTTTTTTTTTTTTTTTTTTTAATAATAGTTCCTGCTGCGTTTCTGCATGAGATGTGTAGCTCTTCTCAGTAAAAGCAGGTCTACAGATAACAGAATGCACTGGGCAACTAGCTGAAACAAAAACGAACCAAGTCCCTTTATGAATAAAGTGACCCTGTTGAGAGGGCAGGGCTGGTGCAACCATTAGGCAAAACTAGGCAGTCGCCTAGGGCAGCATTTTCTAGGGGGCAGCAAAGAGCAGCAGCAGTCTAAAACAAACCAGTGGATCCTGACAGCCAGCCAAACTCGGAGAGCCATCAGCGCATTCTTTTACCTGCAAGGAGAGTGGGCTCATGCTTACATACAAAGCAGCGTTTAATGTTTTAAAAGCATCATGTCCAGTTATGTATCTTTACAGGATTGTTGTGGGAGGGGCGATCTTGGAATGATCATGACTGAGTTTAATTATACAACTTTCAGGTGGGGGTGGGGGGAAGAGATTAAGTCTGACTTTGCCTAGGGCGCCCAACATCTTTTGCACCAGCCTGCAAGAGGGAACAGACCGAGTCGGTCCTTGGTTTTACCCCAGTTGCATGCAGTGAGATGAAAGCCCAGATTTTCCTAAGACTGACCTATCCTGTCCCCTTTGACATAGAGTTCGAGGGTTGCTTAGTTCCTAGAAATCTCTGGAAGACCCCCCGCCCTCCCACAAAACCCCTTTGCTCATTCTTTAATTTGCACCTGCGTCATCAAATTGATAATGCAACAAGCCCGAGGAGGACTGAGGGCCTCTGTTTGTTCTTCATACCCTGCAATAATGATGCAAGGCAGCTGTTGCCATATTTTGGAGGCTGGAGCTTTGGCGGGGACATTTTTATTTTATTTTTTTCTTAATTTAAGAGTGCTGAAGAAGAGAGGCCTATAGGACCCAGCACTGTATAAATGATTAGTAGTAGAAGTACAGTACTCCCCTGGGGGGGCGGGTTTGTCACTGCTGACCTAGATTAGGCACTGGCACCAGGGTCAGAAGAGGAACCTTTTAAGTAATGACTCACAAGGAAGGGCGTGTTAATGGTTTAGGATGAAGCGAGGAGAGTCAGGTTTGTCTTGGGTGGGGGAAGGAAGGTTTAAAAAGAATCTCTTGTGCGGATATGACTGTGGTTTGTAACTGGCAATGCTTCATATGTGACCAGCTGCAGATGTACCTGTTCTATGCTTTATACCATAGGGGAAAAGGGGGCTCAGCCAGCCCTCCTCTTCCTTGGTGGGGGGGGGGGGGGGGTCCATGTGTATGCAATGCAATGCAACTGACACAATTTAATATTCAACAGTATGCCTTCTAATTAAGCATTTTTGCAAGATTGTAACTTCGTGTGAGGAAAATTGTGGCGAACACACACAAATGGTGATAAAACTGAAACAAACTACTAACAGGATGTTGATGTGTCACGACTACTTGTGGAAAGCGTAGTTACTCACCTGTAACAGGTGATCTCCGGGAACAGCAGGAATTTAGTCTTCACATATGGGTATCATCGGTACTGACGGAGCCTGTGCGGAATGCTTTTGGGAGCATCCTTCAGCACATGCACGCTGCCTTTCCAACTGTCCCTCTTCAGTTAAGTTTGTAGCTGAGTGAAAGGATAGAGGGAGAGGAAAGACAGAGAGAGAGCGACAACTCCTAAGGGAGGTGGGTGGGTTGTGAAGACTAAATTCCTGCTGTTCCCGGAGATCACCTGTTAGTGTAGTTACTCACCTGTATCTCCACGAACAAGCAGGAATGTAGTCTTCACATATGGGGACTCCCTAGTTGAAGATGCCAGGGAGATAGCCCCAGGAAGGTGCCACCCTAGAAAGGTGGGAATCCTTCCTCCGATGGATCTCTGGCAATCCACCAGGGTTGGTGGGTAGGAGTTGAATTAGGTCTGAAAGATTTTGAAGAACAGCTTGGCCAAAGAAGGCATCCTGACGGGAGGCTTTATCCAGGCAGTAGTGGGCTGTGAAGGTGTGCACCGAAGCCCAGGTGGCTGCTCGACAAATGTCATCGATAGACACAGTGGAGATTAGCCATGGAAGTTGCCATGGCTCTCAAGTTATGAGCTGTGACATGGCCTTGAAGATGAAGACCCTTACACTCATAAGCAAAGGATATGCATTAGGCAATCCATTTGGATAAAGTCCTTTTGGCGACTGGAAGTCCCAAATGACTAGGGTCAAAAGCTATAAAAAGTTGCAAGGACTTTCTATGTTGCTTTGTTCTCTGTAGGTGAAAAGCTAAGGCTCTTTTACAATCTAATGTAAGAAGGTTTCTTTCTGCAATAGAGGCGTGAGGCCTCTGGGGAAAAAATACAGGAAGATAAATTGATTTTAAATGAAAAGGCGAAACCACCTTTGGCATAAAGTGTGGATGAGTTCTAAGAACAATCTTATCATGATGAAACCTAGTATAAGGAGGATCAGACACTAAAGCTTGCAGCTAGCTCACTAATGCAACGTGCAGAGGTGATTGCAATTAGGAAGATGACCTTCCAGGTCAAAACCTTAAGGGTTGTAGTGGCTAAAGGCTGAAAAGGTGGCTTCATGAGCTGCCCGAGAACTAGATTTAGATCCCATGCCACCGGTGGTGGCTTAATGGGAGGTTTGGTTAATAGGAGACCTCTCATAAATCTGGATATTAGTGGATGAGAGGAAATTGGTTGTCCATTCAGAGGCTTATAAGAAGCTGCAATTGCACTAAGATGGACTCTTACCGAATTGGTCTTTAGACCAGAATTTGATACGTGAAGGAGATACTCTAGTATCGATTCTAAGGGTATGCCAAGGGGGTTTAATCCCTTCTTGGAGCACCATATAGTAAAACATTTCCACTTGAAGGCATAAGATCTTCTTGTGGAAAGTGTTTTTTTCCTAGAAGCCTGAAGGATATCTTTTACCTGTTGGGACAGGTTGAAATCCTGGAGGTCTAAGCCTTCAGCAACCAGGCCGTGAGATGCAGGGACTGGGGATTCGGGTGCCATAGCATCCCATCCTCTTGGGAAAGGAGATCTGGAGCATGCCCTAACTCCAGATGTGCAGCTTGAGAGAGATGTAGAAGCAGGGGATACCACGCTTGGCATGGCCATTGTGGCGCTATGAGAATCATGTGACCCCTGTCTCTCTGAAGCTTGAAGAGTGTTGTGGGGATGAGGGGAATGGGTGGGAAGGCATAAAGGAAGTCCTGACCCCAGTGAAGGAGGAAGGCATCCCTTGCCTGACAATTGTGAACTGGAATTCTGGAACAGAACCGGGGAAGTTTGCATTCAGTAGACTTGCAAAGAGGTCTATGTCTGGAGTGCCCCAGAGATGAAATATCTTTGCCACCTGGTCTAGGTGGAGCGACCACTCGTGAGGCAGCAGTACTTGACTGAGTTTGTCTGCCCAAAGGTTTTGAATGCCTGGAAGATATACCACTAGAAGGTGAATTTGATAATCTCTGGCGAGGGCCCACAGTCGTAAAGCTTCGTTGCATAATGACAGAGAGCCTGTCCCGCCCTGCTTGTTCACATAGAACATGGCTACTTGATTGTCCTTTTGGACTAGGACTGTCTTGTAGCTGAGCTGGGCATGGAATACTCAGAGCTAAATAGATTGCTCTTAATTCCAGGAGGTTTGTGTAGACCAGCCTCCTGTGGAGTCCAGGTTCCCTGGGTAGAGAGATGATTCAGGTGTGCTCCCCAACCCACCTGTGATGCATCTGTTAGGGTGGCCTGAAAAAGGGGTTGATGAAAAGGAGACGCCACTGTCAGATTTTCTAGTGATTGTCACCATTGGAGGGACAAAATTAGACGTTGAGAGTTTATTTTGTCTGATAAAAGACCCTGTGGCCTGTGTCCACTGTGTGGTTAGGGTCCACTGAGCTGCTCGCATGTGGAGGTGAGCATATGGCATCCACAGTTCATGTAGTCCCATATATCCCAGCAACTGTAGTAGCTCTCAAGCAGTTAGGGAGGATTTCCCCGCTGCTTGAGAAACTAGTTGCATTATGCAAAGACACCGGGCCTATGGAAGGAAAGCCTTTGCCTGTCTGGTATCTAGACAGGCCCCTAATGAATTCCAGGCATTGGGAAGGAACAAGTTGGGATTTGGGAAGTTTATTACCAACCCCAAGTATTGGAGGATTTGCATTGTGCGAGACAGTGCAGTGCTGGCCTCTGCAACTGTAGGGGTTCGAATGAGTCAGTCTAAGTAAGGGAAGACGAATAACCCCAGGGTTCACAGAAATGCAGCTACTACTGCCATGCATTTCGTGAATACCCTTGGTGCTGAAGCCAGACCAAAGGGAAGAACCCTGTACTGGAAATGTTTTCCCCTGAAAAGGAATCGTAAGAATTTCCTGTGATCTGGATGGATCAGAATGTGAGTGTATGCATCCTTTAAGTCTAGAGAGCAAAGCCAATCCTGACTTTGAAGGTATGGCAGAGTTCCTAGAGAAATCATTTTGAACTTCTCTCAAAACAGGTATTTGTTCAATTTTCTGAGGTCTAAATGGGTCTGTGTCCTCCTCTTCTTTGGAATAAGAAAATAGGGGGAGTAGAACCCTGCACCCCGTTGAAGAATGGGTACCTCCTCTATTGCCCCTTTGGCAAGAAGTGTTGAGACCTCGTGATCTAGCAGATCATCTGCCGAGGTTGGAGAATTGAATTACTTTAGAATTGTAGGAGGGGGCATGCTGTGAAAATGAAGCTTGTACCCTTCTCCTACAATGGACAAAGTCCAATCTTCTGCTTTTATCTGATGTCATCTGTTGGCAAAGTGGCATAACCTGCCTGGGATATTGGAGGGGTTGTAGACCCCTCAGGCAGGAAGGCTAAGCTCTCTAGGAAGGAGTCAAAGCCCTTGAGGGGGCTGACCCTGCAGAGCTGGTTGGGCTCTCGGGCCTTTTGGCTTCTTTTGCTGTCTAGTTTGTCCCTTTTGGGCAACCTGACCCTGAGTTTGACTCTGCTGGGTATAGGAAGGATAAAATTTCCTCTTTGCTGAAAGAGGGCTTTTTATAAGGCTGCTTTTTGGCTGGAGTGGCGCTGGATTTCGACAATCTAACTCGTTAGCCTTTTCCTGCCAGTTCTTGCCAAAGAGATTCTCTCCCGTGCAAGGAATGTTGCCTAACTTGTCCTGTACCCAAGTCTCCAAGTCTGATGCCTGAAGCCAGGCAATCCGTCGTGCGCCAATGGCAATAGCAGAGGATCTGCTGATGCATTCAAAGCAGTCAAAGGCTGCACAATTTACAAACTTGGAGACATCTTGAGCATGCTTAACTAGAGCAAGAAAGTCTTGTCTCTTGTCACCTGGGAGAAATGGGCTCATAAGTTCCAAGTCTCCTGTGACTTCCTTGAGGAACATTCCCATATATAATATATATGAACTGATCCTAGCTGAAAGCATGGAAGCCTGAAAAGTTTGGCGCCCAAAAGCGTCCAGAGTCCTGCATTCACGACCTGGAAGACTGGATGCATGCCTCTTTGCACGTTTCATCCTATGCGTGGCTGACTCCACCACCATTGAATGGTGTGGCAGCTGAGCCTTTTGAAATCCAGGACATAGCGGAACTCGATATATAGTATCAAGTCTCCTAGAGTGAGGAGATGTAGTCAGAGATGTCTCCCACATTCTGAGCATCAATTTATGCAGAATTTCATGGATGGGCAGAGTGGCTGCCTCCTTTGGAGCTTTAGGATATTGGAGAATTTCCAATTCCTTTGCTCTGGGTTCCTCTTCAGGAGCCACCATGATTGAAAGGCCCTTGGCAATATCGCAAATAAAATTCTGAAAAGACATGTTCTCTGGAGGTGACATTCTGCATTGGGGAGAAGAGGGATCTTCTGGGAGAAGCCCTCTAACAGCAGAATTGTCAGGGTCTTCGGAATCGGAGGATTCAAAGTATTCCTGACCACGATGCTCATGCAAAGCACAGTCCCGGTATCGATTGAAGTTGGTACCGAGTTGATCCGGTACCGATCTGTCAATTCCTGCCAAAGATGGCATGGGAAGAATTCCCACAGAGGCTGGTACCGGCATCGGTGTCTGTCGGTACCAGTGCCTGTTGGACCAACGGTACCGCAGCTGAGAAGAGCTGTGATGCTGCTTTCAATAGCGAGGAACCTCTGGTCTATCGATGCTGCCGATGCCTGGGTGTCAGTACCGGTGAAAACAGCCGGGACCCCTGAGCATGGCACAGGTAGTTCTTGTGAGGTCAAGGCCTCGAACATCCTGGTGCCCCATTGATGCTTTGGAAGCCAAAGTCTCCTGCCAGGGCTGCTTTGCCGGTGTGGTTCCCTCAAGGGCAATGCCAATGGCCTCTTGATGCTTGATGCAGGAGAGCTACCCTTTGAGGACCGGCTTTTATGTTTAGTTACCTGAAATCCATGGGAGGAAGAAGAGGCCCTTGAAGATGTCGATGCAATGGATCTGGCATCCGAAGAAAAGAGGGTACCGAGCTTTGCAGCCCGGTTCTGTCTTCCTCTCTTAGTCACCCCCTTCCAGGAGAGACATTCAGATGGAGAATTTTCAGGCCCTAAACATTTAAGACACCAATCATGGGTGTCGGTGATGGAAATGGTACCGCTGCACTTAGTACATTTTTTAAAACCACTAGTTGTTGTTTCCATGTGTTAGGAATATGGGGCCTAGTACCCAAAATGGTGCCTAGCACCAAAAAATGTTTCTGAAGAGAAAGCTCAAAGTATAAGTGGGGTTCTTTTTTTTTTTTTTGGAAAAGAAAAGAAAAGAGCCAGCAGTACCAGTAAGCGTTGTGCGGAGGCAAACGTGACCACAAGAAAACAATTTTAAAGACGGAATTTTCTGCTGTGACAGAGTATGGATCCTGTTGGCTCCACGGAAAACGAAGAATTGAAGAGGGACAGTTGGAAAGGTGGGAAGACAGCACACATGTGCTGAGGGATGCTCCCAAAAGCGTTCCTATTGGACGCTGGGGAGCATTCCCACGCAGGCTCCGTCGGTACCGACGATACCCATATGTGAAGACTACATTCCTGCTTGTTCCTGGAGATCAGAATGATATTGACAAAGGCAGTAGAATGGGGTAGGGGCAAGGCAGCATCAGCAACTAGAGCTTGGGGGCAAGGCCAGAGGCTGGTTTGTTCGACCCTTCCCACCAAAAGATGTTCTGCTGCCCTTGGACATTGGTGTCCTGTTCCCCCAATCCAAGTCTATGGGCACATTTTGGAAAGCTAAGGAAAACATCCTTCGTGTCAATGGATCTGAAGTCAAGGCTCTTCTGATGCCATAATGGACTCGAAGGGCAGAAACAAAAGCAGTTCAGATACTGTGACATGTAAGGATGGACGTACACCAGGTGATGTCCAACTCCAGTCCTGGAGGGCCACAAACTAGTTGGGTTTCCAGGATGTCCCTAATGAATATGCATCAGAGATTTGTGTGCATTGTCTCCATTGTATGTGAATATACCTCTTGAATAATCATTAGGGACATTCTGGAAACCAGGTTGGTTTGTGGCCCTCTAGGTCTGGAGTTTGACACCCCTGATTTAGATTCCAGATAGGGCTTGTGGAAAATCTCCAGATAACTGGGAATAGGCAAGAGTCAATCCTGATGTGAAATGCCTGTCCCCTTGTGTATATATGGACTCTGTTCCTTGCGAAAATCGGAACTTTACATTATAAAATCTGTTTTTGTAGGGCAAGGATTCAACCCAGTCCTCGGGGCACACCTAGCCAGTCAGACTTTCAGGATAACCACCATAAATATGGATGTTAAAGATTTGCATACATTAGAGGCAGTGTGGGCAAATCTCTCTCATGCATATTCATGGTAGTTATCCTGAAAACCTGCCTGGCTAGATGTGTCCCAAGGACTGTATTGAGAACCCCTGGTGTTGGGTCATTGATTTTGTCAAGACCAGTCACATGGCTAGAACATCCCTTTCTTTGCCTCCCCCCTCCCACATTAGGCATAGTGGGGTGGGTGGTGGGGAACCTGCAGAGAGTGGCAGGTATAACTCTAGCCACCTTACTGGACAGACTAGATGAACCATGCTGGTCTTAATCTGCCATCATTTACTATGGTATGAATGTTAAGTGGAGTGGAGGAGTAGCCTAGTGGTTAGAGCACCGACTTGGTAACCAAGCACTAGCACTCCTTGTGGCCTTGGGCAAGTCACCTCCATTGCCTCGGAAGAAAGGCCTGGCAATCTACTTCCGGTGACACTGCCAAGAAAACCCAGGAGCTTCTGGGTCGCCAGGAGTCAGGACTGACTTGAAGTCACACATTGCATTTGTATGTTAAGTGACTTGCTTGGGGTTAAAGAGCGAGCACTAGAAAGTGGGGGAGTAGACCTATTAATTTACATTTTATAAGGCCCTCATGACACAAACTGGGCAAAGCCAGGACTGGTTAAACCTAAGGTGATTGGGTAGCTCCATACCTTTAAATAATGGGCTGATCCAGTCCTGATTTTACCCCCAAACTTAGCACTGGGAATGGGTAAAACCAGGACAGGATCAGTCTCTGGCCTATGAAATGGAGCTGGATGCTGTAAAACCACATTAGTGTCTCTTACAGCTAGCAGCTGTTGGTTTTGGGACTTCAGAGACCTCAGGATTTGTGAGATCTTTGACACAACATCCTGTAGATACTGAAACAAACAAGATAACTGTGAAAGAGGAAACTGTGTTGAAAGCAGAGCAGACACCAGGGAGCAGTGGAACGGAGGGGGCTGGTTGTAAATAGTCACTGTTTCATACATATGTCTTACTGTAATCTGCCCGGTTATGTTAATGGGAATGCTGATTTTATTCTTGGATAATATTTCTTTTGGTTCAAATGTAAACTCCCAAGATTTTGGCTTTTCTGAGGGCTCCCTTCTGTATAAGTTTGAATAGAAGCAGATTGTGTTGACCTCTCGGCTGTGATTTTAAAAACAGAGGTTCTTGGCCCAGTCCTTTAACACACTTTTCATGATAACCGTTATGAATATGCATGAGAGAGATCTGCGTACATCATGAAAACCTGACTGGCTCAGTGTGTCCTGAGGACCGGGTTGAGAACCCCTGGATTTAGAAGCATGGCAGTGATCACGGAAACAAGTTAAGGTGCCCTTTCTTGACAATTTTGTGCTTCAAATTCCTTATTTCTTATTGCACGTATGTATTCCCCTCATCCTCCAGCAGCTTCCAGCTCAGTCTGAACCAGGGTTCAGATCTGATGCCATAAATTTACGTTCAGTAGTCCAGCAAGATTTTCCCTCCCCCCCCCCCCCCCCCCCCTTGGCTAGCCAACCTTATTGCAAAGCCAGTCCATCTGCCGGGCAGGCCCAGGCTGTGCTTCTCTCTGCAACCAGTGCATTCCTGAGCCAGCTAGAAGATGCCACCTTGGAGCAATGTCTACAACCGACTTCCCAGTCTCTTCTGCATCAGGGAGGCAAACCAGGCCTTGGCATTACTTTCAGGCCACGTGGCTGTCATTGGTCCTAAATTCCTCCTCGGAACCACTTTGTCTCACAGCTTACCTACACTTCAGTTTGCTAAAAGCCATCTTTGTCTCTTGCTTGGGTCAGTGGGCAATTACCTATCATGCAACCTCTTCTGTGCGCACTCGAACTTAGCGGCAAAGCTAACGTGCAGTAAGTCCACCTGTTTGCTACGTGTGGGGGGGCATGCCCGGCAGTTAGTACCAGAATGCATGGCACAATTAACAAGGGCGCACCTAATATCCATAGAGGTGTTATGTGCACTTGCACTAAATGCGACATTGCCACTGAGCGCATAGCAGTTACCCTCGTGTTAGCAGCTATGTTCTCTCTACACACACATTCTGCCCCTAACCTACTTACTTTCCTCCCCAGCGCGCCGTGCATTTTCTACTATCCTGTAGTGAAAGGGCCTCTTAATGCTTTTAAGAGCTTCTGGTCTTAACAGCATTCCAGATAGATTAGTTACTCACCTGTAACAGGTGTTCTCCAGGAGCAGCAGGAATCAGTCCTCACATATGGGTGACGTCAGCGCCGACGGAGCCCTCGCGGAGCAATTTTCCCCAGCTTTCAAAGAAAGCCTTTGGGAATTGCAGCGCGCATGCGCGGTCCTCTTCCCGCCCAAGGGTGCCATCTTGCTCAGTCTCTTTTCATAGCTAAAAGACAGCAAAAAATTAGCAAAAACGAAATAGAACTGCAACTCCAAGGGGAGGAGGGAGGGTTGTGAGGACTGATTCCTGCTGCTCCTGGAGAACACCTGTTACAGGTGAGTAACTACTCTTTCTCCAGGACCAAGCAGGAAGTCAGTCCTCACATATGGGACTCCCAAGCTTAAGGCTACCGGTGACCCTAAGCACAAAAAAGGAGCTCCCTCAAGCTCAGTAGCACAGAAGGAAGGAATCTTCTCTGAGTACGCCCCCAACCGGTAGCCCAACATCCGGGACGGAGGGCAGGAGTTGCCTATACCTCAAAGATTACGGAGGACTGCCTGTCCGAAAGCACTGTCCCTGCGGGACTCCCTCTCCAGGCAGTAATGGGCTGCAAAAGTCTGGCTTGAAGACCAAGTAGCGGCCCGGCAGATGTCTGCCAATGGAACAGAGCGGAGGTAAGCCACTGACGCAGCCTTCGCCCTAACACGATGAGCCGTGACTCGACTTTCCAACGAGAGGCCGGCTGCCTCATAAGCCCAAGCGATACATTCAGCAATCCAGATGGACAGAGTACGCTTGGAGACAGGGAGCCCCAACTTATTGGGGTCATAAGACACGAAGAGCTGAACCGCCCTTCGGTGCTCCCGCGTACGGTCAAGGTAGAAGGTTAACGCCCTCCTACAGTCCAGGGTATGCAGGACCATTTCAGCTCGGCTGGAGTGTGGTCTGGGAAAGAAGGTCGGAAGTACCACCTCCTGGTTGATGTGAAAAGGGGAAACCACTTTAGGAAGAAACTTAGGGTGAGTCCGTAGGACTACCCTATTCTTGTAGAACCTAGTGTAAGGAGGATCAGATACTAGGGCCTGTAGCTCACTAACGCATCTAGCAGAAGTGAGGGCTACCAAGAATAAGGTTTTACAAGAAAGAAAACGAAGATGACAGGTAGCCATAGGTTCAAAAGGCGGACAGGTAATCCGCTGTAAAACCACATTCAGATCCCAGTCAGGGGCTGGTGGGCGCAAAGGTGGTTTAAGGAGAAGGAGGCCTCTGAGGAAACGAGCCACTAGAGGGTGGCTAGAAAGAGGTCTGCCATCCACCGGCATGTGATGCGCAGAAAGAGCACTGAGGTGGACCCTGACCGAGTTGGACTTAAGTCCAAGATCGGAGAGGCAAAGCAAGTACTGCAAGACCACTGATATCGAACAAGAGAAGGGATCTTGAGACTGCTGAGCACACCAGACGGAGAACTGACGCCACTTCAGAGCGTAGGACTTCCGGGTGGAGGGTCGCCTGGAGGCCAAGACGACTTCCTCCACATCTGGAGGCAGCAGGAGGGGAGCAAGGACTACCCTTTCAGCAGCCAGGCCATCAGATGAAGGGACCGGAGGTTGGGGTGTAGGAGAGTCCCGTGATCCTGGGTCAGGAGATCGGGCTGAAACCCCAGAGGGAGAGGAGTGTCCACCGCTAGCTGCATCAGAAGCGGGAACCAGGGCTGTCTCGGCCACCGGGGAGCCACGAGGATCATTGAGGCTTTGTCCCGGAGAACCTTGAAGAGCGTCCGAGACACCAGCGGCATGGGAGGAAAGGCATACAGAAGGCCTGTGGACCAGGAGAGAAGAAAAGCATCCGCCGCTACTCTGAGAGGATGCGGTTGTCGAGAGCAGAATCGGGGAAGTGGAAGTTGCCGGTTGAGAGGACTGGCAAAGAGATCCATGGTGGGTAGGCCCCATTTGAGAATGGATCCGTTAGTGCTTCAGCGGATCTATCTCCACTCGTGTGGCTGGAGGATTCTGCTCAGTTTGTCTGCCAGGCAATTTTCTTGACCCGGGAGATAAACAGCTTTGAGGAGGATGCCGCGGCTGACGGCCCAAGAGCACAGCTTTTGTGCTTCCCGACAGAGAAGGAAGGAGCCTGTGCCCCCTTGTTTGTTCACGTAGAACATCGCAACTTGATTGTCTGTCTGGACCAGCACAGACTGGTGAGAAGTGAGGTGGGAGAAAGCCCTCAGAGCTAGGCAGATAGCTCTGAGCTCCAGGAAGTTGATCTGCTGGGCAGACTCCCAAGGAGTCCAGAGGCCGTGAGTACATGTTCCTTGGCAATGTGCTCCCCAACCCAGGAGAGAAGCATCAGTCGTTAGGACCTGAGAAGGTGGAGGAGACTGAAAAGCCATTCCTAGCACTAGGTTTGGCAGATGAAGCCACCATTGCAGAGAAGAGACCAGTGGGTCGGAGATCTGTACGGAGTCCGCTAGGCTCCCAGTGGCCTGATGCCATTGTGTGCGAAGGCACCATTGAGCAGGCTGCATGTTCAGGCGGCGGGCATTGGGGGTCACATGGACTGTGGAAGCCATATGGCCGAGCAGTCTCAGAAATTGCCTGGCAGAGACCAGGGAATTGCTGTGAAAGTGGCTGGCAAGATCCATGAGCCTGTTTGCCCTGTCGAGAGGCACGCACCTGAAGCGTGTTTAATCTTGCGCCGATGAACTCGAGATCCTGAGAGGGGAGCAAAGTGGACTTTGCGAAGTTTATGACAAAGCCCAAGTGCAGGAGCAGAGCCACAGTGCGGTGCGTGGCGTGAGTGGCCTCTTGGGAAGACTGCTCTGATGAGCCAGTCGTCCAGGTATGGAAATACAAAGAGGCCTTGAAGTCTTAGATAAGCCGCCACCACTGCTAGACATTTGGTGAACACCCTTGGTGCGGAGGATAGGCCAAAGGGTAGTACTCTGTACTGGTAATGATTGCCCCCCACAACAAACCTGAGATATTGTCTGTGGCTGGGGTGGATGAGGATGTGAGTGTAGGCATCCTTTAGATCCAAGGAGCATAGCCAGTCTCCCTGCTGGAGGTAGGGCAGCAGGATTCCAAGGGTAAGCATCTTGAACTTTTCCTTTGCGAGGAACTTGTTGAGGTTCCGCAAGTCCAGGATGGGTCTGAGGCCTCCTGTTCTTTTTGGTATCAGAAAGTACCTGGAGTAAAAGCCTTGACCTCTCAGGTGGTGGGGCACCGGTTCCACAGCCTGTTCCTGAAGAAGACTTGCTAACTCCTGAAGGAGTAAGTCCCTGTGCAGAGGGAGTCTGAGAGGCTCCCCCGGAAAGTAGGAGGGAGGTACCTGGTGGAAGTGCAGAAGATAGCCCTCTTGGACTATGTGAAGTACCCAGGTATCTGTAGTGATGTTGGACCACCTGTGGGCAAAGTGACCAGCCGGCCACCTGTGCTGAGAGAAACCAGCTGAGGGGGAGAGGCTATGCTGATGAAATCAAAAACCCCCACCCTGCTGAGCAGGGGCCGGTGGTGCAGGCTTGGGGGCTTGCTGCCTACGGGACCCATTACCCCGTCCCTTGGCTTGCTTACCCTGTTGGGGAGCTGCTGAGGCCTGATAATGAGGGTAGTGGTGATAGGCAGCTGCCTTCCTCGGGTAAAAGGGCTTTTTCCCCGAGCCCTTCTGAGAAGGGGAAGAGGTCTTCCTTGAGAGTCGAGTCCTGGTGAGAGTCTCGGTCTCAATCTTTGCAGCCTTCTCATCCATGGGCTTGCCAAAGAGGTTTTCACCTCTGCAGGGGACATCGACCAACTTGTCCTGCACCCATGGCTCGAGGTCAGATGACTGAAGCCAAGCCTGTCGGCGGCCACCGATGCTGGCTGCGGCTACTCGAGCCGATGCTTCAAAGCCATCGTAGGCTGCTCGAGAGAGAAACTTTGAGCACTCCCGAATACCAGTTGACAAGGCTTGGAACCTCTGCAAAGGTTCTTTGGAGAGACCAGCAGAGAACCCGGCTATTTCTTTAGCCAGGTCTCGGAGATACATGCCCATATAGAGCTGGTAGGTCTGGACTCGACAA
Source organism: Ichthyophis bannanicus (assembly GCA_033557465.1). Taxonomy (NCBI): domain Eukaryota; kingdom Metazoa; phylum Chordata; class Amphibia; order Gymnophiona; family Ichthyophiidae; genus Ichthyophis; species Ichthyophis bannanicus. Next base: position 49,425,661 of record CM066048.1, on the reverse strand, counting down.
GCAAGCATAGAGCCCTGGAAACACTTCCTACCGAGGGCATCCAGGCTTCGAGCCTCCCGACCGGGAGGCACTGAGGAGTGCATTTTCTGACTCTTAAGTCTATGCATGGCCGATTCCACCACCGTGGAATGGTGCGGTAGTTGTGCCTTTTGGAACCCGGGGCTCTTGCGGACTCGATAAATGGAATCGACCCGCTTGCTTAACACCGGCGACGACGCCGGGCTCTCCCACATGCGGAAGAGAAGTTGTTCCAGCATCTGAGGAACCGGTACAATAAAGGCCTCCTTTGGGGGAGAGTCATACTGGAGGGCATCGAGCTCTTCGACTCGAGGCTCCTCCTCGGGATCCGCGGGGAAGGCCAAGGCTTTGGCCATATCCCGCACGAAGTCCGAGAACTGGGTATCCTCCGGGGGGACCGTCTCCGAGGTTCAGACTCGGGAGTCCGATGGGACACACCGAGTCCGAAAAGAACCAGGTGACTCTTCGTCCTCGGATTCCCAGGCTGACTCCTCAGAGGAGGAGTCGAGCGGCTCCGGGCGGGCGGGCATCAATGCCGTTCGCCCCGACGCCGAGGGAGTCGGCGTCGACGACCCCGGTCCCGAACGGGAGGCCGAAGGAGACCGCGACCGAGGATCGACTCGAGCCCTCATGGACTCGAGGATCGGCTCGGTCTCCGGGGTTGACTTGGACGTCGACGTCCCGGTGGTCAGGGCAGAAGCACCGGCGAGGCCAGCGATCAATGCCCGCTGCTGGTCCATGAAGGCAGTCAGACTGCTCTCCAAGGCCGTCAACCTGAGTCCAAGCTCAGGAGACCCAGCAGCCCCCGACTCGGGCCCCGACGGCGGCTCCTTCGGAGGCGAGTCCACGAGGACAACAGTACTCACGTGAGCGAGCGAGTCCAGCTCGAGACGAGGATGTTTGGAAGGCCTCTCCATCTCCAAGGACCCGGGACGGGTATCGGGGCTATGCGACCTGGCCCTCGAGGAACCAGGAGCGTCCACCGACCCCCGCCCTCGCGGGTTTCTTCTGATGATGATGATCCCGGGTAGGAGACCCCCGTTCAGAGGAACTTTGACGATGCTCAGGACCAGAGTCCCGAGACGTCGAAGCCTCTGACGAGGTCCGGGCCCGGCCGGAGTCAGAGAAGTTACGTTCCCGCTGATGCTGCCGACTCAACGCTTTTGAGGACATTTTGCCACACGGACCACAGATCATCGGGTCATGATCGGGTCCGAGGCAGCGGAGGCAGTAGTCGTGTGTGTCGGTAAGAGACATGAGCTTCTTACACCGATCACACTTCTTAAACCCGCTGGCAGCCATCGGGGGAAAAAGGGCCCCTGCGAGGTCAAAAGACAGGGCTGCCAGTGAAAAAGAAAAAAGGCGCGAAATCTGTCACGAAGGACGAAAAATAAAGAACGGACTCGCAACCGGCGTCGCGGGTCCGGGCGGGAAAAGAACCGGCGTCGAACCGAGAAAAAAGACAAAATCAACTTTTCTAGCGGGGAATTACAAACGTCGTCTGTAGGGCTCCGCGGAAAAAAGAAGACTGAGCAAGATGGCACCTTTGGGCGGGAAGAGGACCGCGCATGCGCGCTGCAATTCCCAAAGGCTTTCTTTGAAAGCTGGGGAAAATTGCTCCGCGAGGGCTCCGTCGGCGCCGACGTCGCCCATATGTGAGGACTGACTTCCTGCTTGGTCCTGGAGAAAAACTATGTATAAAACTGAGCTGAAAGCGAAATACTGTAAAGACAGAACCTTATGTTTTCAAGGCATTCCATTACCGACCATTTAATTGGCAGCTGAATACTCCTAAAATGCTAATTAGTCAGTGATTGCCAAGAGCACTCCCTGGTCATGGTTTCCTGTAGCCCACGCTAATACTTGCAAGTTGAAGGCATCGGTTGCTGAATGAACACATCTGCGCTTTTGTATTTCAGTTTCTCTGTGCAGTAACTGCATGTGCAAAATTTTTTTTTTTTGGCCAATAATCTGGAACATTCAGTGACAATTATCACCAGTAGGAGCCATGAAGTAGCAGCTAACCAAAATCTTATGGCTGCAAGAGCATGAAAGCAGAAGCAGCAAGCCTCTGTTTCCTCACTGTCTGATAATGAATTTAGATGGAAAGCCAGGCGATGGAAAACACGTGTGTCAGTTTCTGCTGCTGCTGGCAAGACTTCTGAAGCCTGGCGCGAGCAAGTTGGGACACGTAAAATATTACATAGACATGGAAGGATCAGCAGCTGTTTTCTAAGCCAGCTGTGGGAAGGTAAAACATCTCTCTTGTAGAGGGAGAAAAAGAGCACTTCTGCTCATCTTAATTTTGATAATTTATGAGAGATCAATAAAACAGATATAAGATGATACCTCTCTGTTGGACTAAGTTAATACATTTCACTCCTTTATTGGGTGAAAAGAGAATGAACAGCTTATTGCAAAGGTGACCTTGCCTGAACATAAAAGTACTAATTTTGGAATTGGTTGGTCAAGGTGAGGAGAGGGCAAGGAGGGAGATGGTTGGTTTGATTGTGTGTTTGCTGATTTTGATTGTATTTTTATGAAATGTTTGATTTGAGTCTGCCTCTTTCTTCTTGTCCCCTTGAGAAAGAAGGCGTATTGAATCTAATAAATTCTAGACTTGCTTCCGGGAGCAGAGAGCTGCATATCATAGATGGGCAGGGAGTTTCATCCCCCACTGCATGCAGTGCTCATGTAATTCCTTTTTCCTTAAGTACCTTAAGTCTAGCACTGGATGGCGCTCTGCCGGCTTATTTTATACAGAGCTGTTGGGTCACATTGAGACTAATACTTAGCCAGCAGTTGCAAAATAAAGTTAACCCAAGCAACTTTTGTTTGGAAATTTGGCCCAGATATATTCATTTTGAATATCTGGTCTAAAGTTAATTGGACAGTTGCCCTCTTAACGCTGGTTGGCAAAAATACCCAGATAACATTTTAGCCAAAACCAAACAGCAGTGCTGTCAAGCCAAAGTCAAACTATATCCCAGGAACCCCCACCACCCCTATATCAACTGCTTTTTTTTTTTTTTTTTTAAATGGCAAAATTTGTACGCCATTAAGAATGGGCCCAGCTAGAATTTTAGTGGGGGGGGGGGGGGGGACGGCAACTGGAAAACACAGGGTGTTATCCAGCTAAACCACAAAGCAAGCCAGATAGACCTTTTGAAATATTGACCTCGTTGGGTTAATCCAGGACTGTTACAGGAGCAGTTGTGACATCCCCCCCCCCCCCACACACACACACAGCAGGCCTCCTCTTCAATCTGATTAAGATGGCCATGTTTCAGGGGCTGTAAAGTGGAAAGCAATCCTGCATTATCATGATGTTTCAAGATAGATAACTTTTTCTTTATTTGTTCTGTCATAATTGCTCTGTCGATGTAGTCAATACTTTCTCCACACCCCCCCCCCCCCCAGGTCTCTTGGTTCTGGTTGGTCGCCTTGTGCCTCCCCATTGATTCTGGGCTGAGTGTTTTGACATCTAGGGGCTCTTCTACTAAACGTTCCTTAGCGTCCCTCCAGGCTAGTCCTGAACCTTTGGGAGTCTTGCACCTCCTCCAGCAGCTTTGGAGACTGAGAACATCACTTCTTTGATGTCACTGGTATAAGTACTCCGGATCCGCCTCCTGACATCAGTATTCTCAGTCTCCAAGCAGCTGGAGGTCTGGTGAGCCCAGGGATAGGGCTCACGTTGAGGAGCAATTAAGCAGTGGGGGTAGAAGATTGAGGGAACTTGCAGAGTCTAGTTCAGATGTGGTGCTGAGCTACTTATTCCTGCCTTGGTTTTCTCCCTTTAAATCTGCTGTTTCTGATCTCTTCCTTCCCCCTCTCCCCTCCCTCTTCCCTTGCTCTGCCTTGCATTTTGTGGGGTTTTTTTTTCTTAGTAGAGCATAGCGGGTACAAAAAAACCCAAAAAACAGTGGGGGGGTGCTATTGTCCGGTTCCCGAACCCACCAATTTGGGTGAGGAACCGGTCGGAAGACAGCCCGGCAGAGCCGGGGGGCTGACCTGCAAATCCTATGCTGAAGTCTGATGCCGGCAGGATGTGACAGGTTGAGTGAAAAGCAGACAGTGTGTATGGCCTCAGGCGCTGAAGCCGCAATCACGGCTGAGCGCTGAATGGCTAGATTCTGCAGTTGGAGTTGCCTGCTTCAAGGTAAGGGACCGGGGTCATCGACATTACTTAGTTCAGGCGGTGCAGTGGTTTTTTGGAGGGCCCGGGCTGCGTGTGGAGCCCGTGGTAGGCCACGTGTCGGGAGTTTCGCGCGCGGGAAAACCGGTTAGGCAATCTTCTCAGCTTTCCTCGGTCCGTTTTCGGTTAAGGGAGCCTCGTTTTTCGTCGGGATTTCTGGATAGTAGGTCTAGACAGTGAGGGGCATCCCGTGCTGTTAAAAAAAAAAAAAAAAAAAAAAAAAAAAACGCTAAAAGGAAGGGAAGTGAAAGACAACAGTGAAAGAGTCCTTGTGATTTTTTTCCCTAAGGGTGAGTCTGCAGGTTTGGGGCATTTTGTTGTCTGCCCTGCGGCATGCCGTCTAAATTTCTCTGTCTGCTCTGTGGCTCCAAGAGAGGGGCAGTTTCTGACACAGGCGTTTGCAGAACTTGTTTTAGAGAGGCTGTGTCTATGGAGCAGGGGCTTACAGAGGGTGTTGAGAGCCCAAGGGAAGGGGCATCAGACCTGTCTGAGACCAAGGTGTTAGGTGAGCCAGTCACGGAGCCAGTGGCGGGGCCGTCCTCCCTTCAGGGGAGCCAGATATCGCAGGGGCAAGTCCCGGGAGGCTTGGAAGCAATTTTTTCTCCCCAGTTTGTCTATTTAATTCAACAGGCTTTTGCAGGGGCACCTGGTAAATCCTCCCCTAGCCCAGCGGAGGGGGGTTTGGGGGATAATCGCCTGGGGACGCCTCTAAGCTTGGGGGGTTCGTGTGTCCCAGTGAAGAGGGTCCGCTCCGAAAAGGACCCGTCAGTTCAGTCTGTGGCTTCGGCGGGAACTGACGTAGGGGACCTTGGGCAGGATTTAGAGCTGGAGGATTTGGAAGAAGGAGAGATTGCAGAGCAGGAAGATCAGGCCCGAGTGGTCCGCATTTTTAGGCGAGATGAGTTACCGGCACTCATCTCTGAGACGCTTAAGGCGCTCAATATGCCAGCAGGGGGGCAGGCAGACAAAGCGGAGTTGGAGGATCCCTTGTTGCAGGCTTTTCGTAAGTCACAGAAGGTTTTTCCTATGCATAGTGTGTTTAAGGAGATGATACAAGTTGAGTGGGACATGCCTGAGGCTGGTCTTAAAGGTTCCAGAGTGATGTCTCGGCTCTATCCTTTAGCGGAGCAAGATCGAGAGTTGTTCAGATCGCCCAAGGTGGATGCCACGGTTTCGGCGGTTACAAAGAAAACTACTATTCCAGTGGAAGGGAGTGCAGCGCTAAAGGATGCTCAGGACAGGAAGGTGGATACCTTATTGAAACAGGTCTTTGATGTGAATGTTTTGTCCCTCCAAGCGTCCATTTGTGGGGCTTGGGTAGCCAGAGCTTGCCTGCGTTGGGCTCAGGGTCTGCAGTCTGGGCAAGCGTTGATTCGGCTGACGAAGCGGCCTGAATAGAGACGGGGCGGCTTATCTTGCTGATATTCACTACGATCTCGTTCGCGGGTTGTCCACTAGCATGGCTTCGGCGGTGGCAGCCAGGAGGTATCTGTGGTTGTGGAACTGGGCGGCGGATACTTCTTCGAAATCTCGGCTTAGCAAGCTTCCATTTCGGGGGAAACGTTTCTCTTTGGGGAGGACCTAGAGAAGCTCGTAAAGGATTTGGGGGAGTCAAAAGGTGGTAGGCTCCCGGAGGATAAGCAGAAGCAAGGTCGCCCAGGGCCAGCAACTAAAGCGCAACAACGGGAGTTTCAGCGTTTTCGTCCCCCTCGGTTTTGCCAGGGACAAAGGGGGACGTTTTCCCTATCGTAGCCAGGGATTTCGAGGCTTTCGGGGAGCGAGCAGGGGGTTTTCTGCCTCAGGGGCCCCCAATTCCCAGAAATCGCAATGAAGCCTTGGGGGTCCAGGTGGGGCAGGAGCCTATAGGGAGGTGTTTGCAAAAGTTTTATCCTGCCTGGACCCAGATCACGTCAGATCAGTGGGTGCTAGAAGTGATCCGCGACGGTTATGCCTTGGAGCTTCTGCGTCCGGTGATCGATTCATTCGTAATGTCCCCGTGCAGAGCTCAGTTCAAGTACGCGGCGGTGGCGGAGACTCTGAATCGTCTGCTTTCCCTCGAGGCCGTAGTTCCAGTGCCCCAGACCAATGCGGCTGCGGTCGATACTCCATTTATTTTGTGGTTCCCAAGAAGGAGGGAACTTTTCGACCGATTCTGGATCTCAAACGCGTAAATCGTTGTCTAAGGGTATCTCATTTTCAGATGGAGACATTGCAGTCAATCATTAGTGGCGGTTCGCGAGGGCGAGTTTCTTACGTCGCTCGATTTGACGGAAGCGTATCTGCACATTCCCATTCGGCAGGAACACCAGACATTTTTGAGGTTTGCAGTACCGATGGAGCATTTCCAATTTCAAGCGTTACCGTTTGGTCTGGCGACAGCGCCGCAAGCCTTCACCAAGGTGATGGTGGTGGTGGCTGCGGCATTACGAAAGCAAGGAATCCTGGTTCATCCTTATCTGGATGATTGGTTGATTCGGGCAAAGTCCAGGGAGGAGAGCGAAGCGGCCACGAGCAGAGTGGTGGCATTCTTAGAGAGCCTCGGTTGGGTAGTCAATCGAGCCAAAAGCAGTTTGAGGCCTTCTCAAACCCTGGAGTATCTGGGGGCGCAGTTTGACACGAGGGTCGGGAGGGTGTTTCTCCTGCAGAACCGAGCACAAAGTCTCAGGCGTCTCATCCGCAAACTTCTCTGCAAACGCTGTCCTATAGCCTGGCACTACCTGCAAGTGTTAGGCACCATGGCGGCGTCGATCGAGGTGGTGCCCTGGGCCAGGGCGCACATGAGACCTCTACAGAGTGCCTTGCTCAGAAGGTGGTCCCATCAGAATGGCAGTCTTTTTCTCAGAGGTTGCCCTGTCAGCCGGTGACACGTCTCTCTCTGCTGTGGTGGTTGAGAGAAGGGACGTTGGAGAAAGGGATGCCGTTGGAGGTACCAGATTGGATTCCTCTGACGACGGATGCCAGCCTGTCAGGTTGGGGGGCATATGTCCAAGGACTGTTTGCGCAGGGCATGTGGTCGGTGCCGGAAAGGTCGTGGTCAATCAACCGGTTGGAGTTACGAGCAGTGGTCCTCGCGCTCAGGGCGTTCCAGGACCTCCTTCACGGAAAGGCCATGCGGGTGTTCTCCAACAATGTGATGGCGGTGGCCTATATCAACCGGCAAGGGGGCACCAGCAGTCGGCTGCTAGAAGCCGAGGCCGGTCGGTTGTTCGTGTGGGCTGAAAGACATCTGGTGGCCTTGTCAGTGGCGCATGTGGCAGGAGTGGAAAATGTAGAGGTCGATTTTCCCAGTCGGGTGAGGGTGGATCCGGGGGAATGGACCCTTCATCCTCAGGTGTTCAAGATGATCGTTCTGCGCTGGGGTCCTCCGGTGATGGACCTCATGGCGACTTTTCAATCGGCAAAGGCCAGTCGGTTCTTCAGTCGAAGACGGGAAAGGATGTCAGAGGGCCTGGATGCCCTAGTTCAACCATGGCCGGTAGACAGTCTACTCTGTGTTGATAGGCCGGGTTCTGCAGCGTATCAAATTTCACAGAGGACCGGTGATCTTAATTGCGCCGGATTGGCCGAGGAGGCCGTGGTATGCAGATCTGGTCTGGCTTCTCGGGGACGAGCCTTGGAGGTTACCGGATCGGAGCGATCTATTGCTGCAAGGTCCACTTTGGATGCCACAGGTGGATCGGTTCTCGCTTACGGCTTGGCTCTTGAACGGGCACGGTTAACGGCGAGGGGTTATTCCTCGGCGGTAGTGTCCACGTTGTTGAGATCTTGGCGGAGATCGACTTCTTTGGCATATGTTGGTGTTTGGCGGGTGTTTGAGGCTTGGTGTGCTGGCCACGTAGTTCCGGCGTTACAGGCTTCGATTTCTCAGGTCCTGGTGTTCCTGCAGGATGGGTATGAGAAGGGTCTGGCGGCTGCTTCTTTGAAGGTGCAGTTGGCAGCTTTATCTTGCTACCACAGTAAGATACGAGGTCAGGCGCTGGGGTGTCACCCGGATGTCAATAGTTTTTTGAGAGCAGTGGTTCTGCTGTGCCCGCCGTGTCGGCAGCTAGGTCCGCAGTGGGATTTGCCTTTGGTGTTGGACGTGTTGGTGAGAGAACCATTTGAGCCTTTGGTGAGGGCGTCGTTAAAAGATTTGACCTTAAAAGTGGTATTTCTGGTAGCGATTGCTTCCGCCAGGAGGATTTCGGAGCTACAGGCTTTGTCTTGTCGGGAACCTTTTCTGGTTTTTAGTGATTCCAAGGTGGTGTTGAACAGTGCCGTCCTTTTTTACCCAAGGTGGTTTCGCCTTTTCATGTGAATCAGGTGGTGTCCCTGCCAGTGTTTGCGAAGGGCGGGGAGGTTTTCGCTGATAGACGGTTGCATAGGTTGGACCTTCGGAGGGCCCTGAAGAGGTATTTGAAGGTTACCGCTCCATTCCGTAGGTTGGATAGGCTGTTTGTGGTGTTTGGGGGTCCTTCCAGGGGTCAGGCTGCGTCGAAGGCTTCCATTGCTAGGTGGCTTAAGGAGGCGATTGCATCCGCATACCTGCTGAAGGGTAAGCCAGTTCCGGTGGGTTTGCGAGCACATTCGACTAGGGCGCAGGCTACTTCTTGGGCGGAGCGTAGTCTGGTTCCGCCGGTAGAGATTTGTAGAGCGGCTACTTGGTCTTCTTTGCATTCCTTTATCAGGCATTACCGGCTGGATTTGCAGGCGGAGAGCGATGCCGGTTTTGGTTCAACAGTACTTCAGGCGGGATTGGCGGGTCCCTCCCGTTGATTCTTTGCACTGCTCTGTTACATCCCCAAAGGTTCAGGACTAGCCTGGAGGGACGCTAAGGAAGGTGAAATTAGACTTACCTGCTAATTGTTGTTCCTTTAGGAACTCCAGGCTAGTCCTGTATCCCTCCCAGATTTTAGCATGAGCCAACACCTGAAGCACAGAATGTGTGACAGGTATGCATTTCGGGGGATCTTCCCGGATGGAGTCCGTGTTGGGGGTGGTATTTGGCTAGGGGGTGTGGAATTTCTCATTCTGTATCTTTATCTTTCTATCAGGATATGGGAATCTCAGCACTTAAGCGATTAGCTTTATGGGGGCGCAGTGTGTTCCTGCATAGGGGCGTCCCTTTTTTAGGTTTGTTTGTCAATCTGTTGAGAATAGATGTTGGGTGCAGTTGCTACTTAATTGTTGCTCTGGTGAGTTTGCTTTGTCAATAGGTTACTGATGTCAGGAGGCGGATCCGGAGTACTTATACCGGTGACATCAAAGAAGTGACGTTCTCAGTCTCCAAAGCTGCTGGAGGAGGTGCAAGACTCCCAAAGGTTCAGGACTAGCCTGGAGTTGCTAAAGGAACAACAATTAGCAGGTAAGTCTAATTTCACCTTAGCGTGCGCTAATGAAGTTAACATGCGTTATGTGCCGTTCTGCCCATAGAAATAAAACAGCTATGGGCAGTTAACGCACACTAACTTCATTAACCTGCATTGAAACCTTTAGTAAAGAATCCCCTTTATTTCTCATGCCACGCCACGTGAGAGAATTCACTTCAGTGGGGAAGCAAACTGGTGTCTTTCACAAGGGAATTAGGAGGGGGAAGATAAGTATTGGTCTCTGAGTCATAGATTTTATGGAACAGCCCAGGGCTATTGATATGTGCCTGAGCTTTGGAAATCACACTTGTCCCTTTAGTCGGTCAGTGTCAATACACTGGGCTGCACAAGAGTGTATATTTATTTATTTAGCAGCTCTTTTATACTGCTATATCTACAAGTCACAGCAGTGTACATGGAACAGATCTAATGAACATAACTTTACACAGAACATAGGTAACATTATAACTATTTACAGTTAAAACAATATCACTACTAGGTATAACTATTTACAGACAAACAATGCTGGGGCCCTGAGTGTTCGCAATGGGTGAGGTGCTAATTGAAGTATTGGGGGGGAGGGGCGAGGTGTGACTTTAGGTGATTGTTCCAAAGTGGTCTGAGAAAAGTGAGTCTTCAGCTTGCGTCTAAATTCCCCCAATGTACGATGCAGAGCAGATTTCTGAGGGAAGGGAGTTCCAAGTCATAGGTGCGTAGAAGGAAAAAGCTCTGCTGGAGGTGACACAGTTGGTGCGGGAGAAAGAGGCTGGGAGTAGAAGAAGGTTGTGATTGGTTATCTTCTTGATTGTCAAGGGGCTTGGTTATGAGGGTCTGAAGGATAGTCACTGAGTTCATGGAGGATCTTGAAGGTGGTGAGGGAGACCTTGTACTTCACCTGCTTGTAGATGGGGAGCCAGTGGAGCTGTTTTAGTATAGGTGTGATGTGCAATTGTCATGATCCTGTGATTATCCTAGTGGCTGTATTTTGTGCGTGCTGTAGCGGGAGTAGATTTGTTTGGTAGGTACTGATGATGATCACCTAGTCCAGTATTGGGGTAATGAGGGCCTGACAAACCGCTTCTGAAGTCGGCTTGGTCTAGTAGGGGCTGAAAGTTCTGGACCGCTTTTATTCTGAGGTACGCATACTTGGTGGTTTGCTTGATAGGAGATTGGAAGTTAAGATTTTGATCCAGTATAATACCTAGGTATTTTACTTGATCCTTGACCTGTAATGTTAAATTGGTCAAGCTGATTGTGGAGTTCTTCGTAATGTGCAGGATCTCTGTTTTGTTAGGATTGATGTGTAGATTGTGGCTGCCTAGCCAGCTGATGACCCTCTCTAGGCAATGTCCTATTGAGAAGTTTAGGACATTGATGGAGAATGGAGCATAGAATAGAATGTCATCAGTGTACAGATGGTAGAGAGCCATATGATTTTGGATGATCTTGCATAGCGGTTGGATGAAAATATTGAACATCAAGGATAATAAGGTGGAGCCCTGGAGTAGGCTTTGACAAAGTCTGAAAGGGGAGGAAGATTCTGATCCTACTTTGACTCGTTGGGTACCCGTCTTCCAGGTAAGAGTGGACCCATTGGAGAAGCCAATTGCGTGAAAGTGCGATATGAGTTGCTCCTGTATAACAGTCAAAAGTGGCTGAGATGCCTAGAAAAATAAGGATGAAACCTTGTGTGGGTTTGTTTTTTTTTGTTTTTTCATTACCTTTTATTAAGGTGCCCAGAAGAGAGGTTAGCAGGGGTCTCGGTGCTATAAGGATTTGAAGCCATGTTGATGGTGATCAAGAAGTGCATGGGAGTCAATGTAGGTGTTGTATCTGCACCACCTTCTCAATGATTTTGGCTAGTGCTGGGATGCATGAGATAGGTATGTATGAGGATGGGATTGAGTGGTCAGCTATTGGATTCTTTAATAGGGGCCTAATGGAGGCTTGCTTGATCTTTTGGCATGTAGCCCATGGCTAGTAAGGCTTGCACCATGGGGTAGGATGGTTGGCATGAGGTCAGGCTTTGAGTTTTTGAACCAAGAGAAAGGACAGGGGTCTAAAGGGGAGGTTATGCTGTTCAGATTTGCAATGATGTGTTCAAGCTGCTGAGCAGGAGGACTGAAGCTTGACCAGGTTTGCTTACTTGGTGTGCTGGAGGTATTGGGGCTGTGATGAATTTGGATTGTAAAAACTGTTTCTGAATAGGTTTAAGGCTATGTTGAAAAGTTCTCTCAGTTTGAGGAGTGATCTAACAAGGTTGGTGTGGTATTCTTAATGAGGTTATGTTTGTAGTATTCAGATTGGATAGCCATGTAATCAGAGTAGCTGGATGAGGTCTTGTAGCGCCTCCATTTGCATTCTTTTTGTCTGAACTTGGTTTTTTAGGGTTTAAGTCTGGTGTGAACCACGGGAGTGGTTAGTCCTCTTGATACGGTATGGGCTAACTGGTCCATGAGCATAGAATGAGATATGTTCGTTTCATTGTAGTATTAAGGAGTCAAGGTTGCTAGATTCATGTGTGGTCATCGGTAGGATGCTGTTGATGCAAGATTCCTTGTCAAATGTGCAGAACCTTCTCTGATGTGCTGAGGGGGCCTTCTGGCTAGTTGTGGCTAGGTAGAAGGTGAGGAGGGAGTGATCTGACCAGGGTACTGGGGTATTCTGAGTCCTGGATGTGAGGTGCTGATATGACCAGCTGGCTGGGGTAAAGATGAGGTCTAGGGTTCCATCTTTAGTGTGGTGGTTTAGAAATGATCTGCTTGGAGTGCCTCCATTGCTTGGACAAAATGGGAAGTGTGTTTGGATGTGGTTGTAAGGTTGAGGTCGCCCTAAAGAGTGAGCCATTTATTGCCTTGGAGGTGAGAGCTTGCCTCCTCGATTAATGGGGAGAGGTGAGTGGAGCTGGCTGTTGGAGATCTGTATTCAAGACACATAGAAAGGCAGGTATTTGAGATGGTGATGTCCAGCTCATTCATCAAACATGCATCGTTCATCTTGAATTAGAAATTCTCCTTTGCTGTTATAAGGTCCCCTCCTGGCAGTTGAATGTTTGATATGAAGAGTTGGTTCACTAGGATGGTATCGGGTTCTTAGTGCCAGGATTCTGCTATGCATAATAGATCAATACATGACTGATAAGATCTCTGTCCCAAAGGGCTTAAAATATAAGAGCTGGACATTCAAAGGATTTATGCTCCTAACTTTGAGAGGTATGCTTCTAGACTGGTCTCTTTGACAATTTTTGAGGGCTGAGTGCCTAAATTTATACTTACAATTTCACGAAACTCCTAACTTTAGAAGCATAAAAAGTGATTTGCTACTGCAGCAGATTTAGGGTGAGGGGGAAAAGGTGATTTTAAGCACTAGGCTCATAAACCTAGGCAAATGAGTGACAGGCCTAAATTTTGTGAGCATAAGGGGTGTGTCTGGGTTTTTTTTGTGGTGTTTTTTAGCTCCTAAAGATTAATTTTTGATTGAAAACAGAACTTAACTTTAGGAGGCCTAAATTTTATGAGCTCAGCTTTTTTTTTCAATATCGAGCCATGAAGTTTCTTTGATTATTGTTAAGATATTGCCCTTCTCTGTGCTTTTTACCCATAACGATCATGCTAAATGAACTGAGTGATTTGAGTTTTTTGCTCTTTCTAATTTTAGAAGAAGAGGAAGAGACGGATCGACCGTTCCATGATAGGAGAACCAATGAACTTCATCCATCTGACACACATTGGGTCTGGGGACATGGCAGCTAGCGATGGCCTTCCCATGGTACAGTACAGTGCAGTGCATTTTATCTCTTTCTAATCTGGAAGGAAGAGAGATGGGGTCTTGCATACACGAAAGATCATTTTGCATGTGAAGGGAAATGTATACTTGAAAAACCATAGTCAGTAAATGGAGACAGCCTTTAATACATTAAAGGGTGTTGAACAGGGTATCTACATCAGACGGGGAACGGGCAAGTTAAAATGTTGAGTTTCCAGCCTATTTTATAAAAGGTCGAGTGGAGCCTTTTGTAAATAAGTGTTTGTGTGTGTGCTTCCAAACAGAGCAGCATCACACAGTAGGTTCTATATTCAAGTGTTGATAGTTACACTGCAGGCCCACATCAGTTAAGAGCCAAGGCAGTTTCAGTAGCAAACTTAAGTGTTTCCTTGCAAGAACTTTGCAAAGCTGCCGCTTGGAAGTCCATCCACTCTTTTGTGAAACACTACTGCCTAGATCAAATTTTCAGACCAGCAGTAATGGAGAATCTCTTTGCAGCTAATTTCTACCTGCCACCCTGAATACCACCAGGCCATTGAGACAAAACCTAGAATCGTAGCTCAAAGCTCTAGAGTCAGCAGGGAGTGTGGCTGTATTATCCTCCCTGTCTACAGAGAAAGTGAGGTTGCTTATCTCTAACAGATGTTCTCCTTAGACAGCAGGATAATACAACCACAACACCCTCCCATCTCTGCAAAAAAAACCCCAAAACTAATTTCAATGGACACTACTTCTATGCTATGGATAGGCTGAAACAGGATAGGTTGTGGGTGGAAAGAAGCAGCACAGCTACAGAGGAAGTCTTTTTTTTTTTTTTTTTTTTTTTTTTTAATACTTCCTATTAGCCGGAGGAGGGCTTCACACTTACTGGCTTCATCGGAAGATGTCATCAGGAAGTGTGGCTGTATTATGTGGCTGTTTAAAGAAACACCTGATCTCCAGGAACAAGCAGGAATGAGTCTTCACATATGGGTACGTCGGTACTGACGGAGTCCGTGCGGGAACGCTTCCCAGCATCCAATCAGAAAGCTTTTGGAAGCATCCCAACACGCCTGCGTGCTGCCTTCCCAACTGCCTCTCCTCAGTTTTTGTTTTTCCGCAGAGCTGGCAGGACGTCCTCCTGTCACCGCAGAAAATTCTTCTTTTATTTTTTATTTTTCTTGTGGTCGCAGCTGCCTTTCCCGACGCCACCGGTACCGCCGGTGTTTCTTTTTTCTTTTCTTGTAAAAATTTTCCTTTTTAAGGAATATTTTTTCACGGTTTCTCAGGCCTTCTAGGCCTCTCCATTTCCTTCATGGAACTGCAAGCCACTTTCCCCAAGAAATGTACAAACTGTGGCGGTACAACTTTATTTTTAGACACTCACAATTGGTGTCTAACCTGCTTGGGTCCTGACCATTTTCCTTCGGAGCCCTCGGGCAATAGTATTGTGAGAAGAAGTTTTCAACATCGAGTTCCCCTCGACACGCTCAGGGCACCGACCATGTCGTCTTTTCCACAGGATCAGGTAACCCAAAAACAGTCTTAAGACTAGCCAGTCCTCGAGCGGCAGTTCTTATGCACAGCATAGAGATGCCTCCGGTCTTGTCCTCGAGAATCCACTGGCTTCAAAACCCCGGTGGGAGTCTTCGGCCTCCAAAGCCTGTGTGGGGTTTCAGGTTGTTCCGGAGGTTCACCCCTCACAGAACATACCTGAGCCATGCCCGGTGGTGGCATCCGCTTCGAGTGGTACCGATACCCCGGCATCGGCAATGGTGCTGGATGAAACATTCCTCACCAAGGATCGTCGTCTGGCGTCCTTGGTACCTACGGGCCCAGTGGATACGCTTCAGACCGACTTTCCAGTATCGGTACCGACACCGATACTAGTACCGACGTCGGTACCCTCCAGACGTGCATCGATAGACTCGCTTCCTTCGATGCTGAGTCTGGAATAGATCTCCAGTCTGGAGGACTGGGTACCGACTTGCCTTGGTACCGAAGGCTTGGTTCCGATACTTCGGATCCGCAACTCTCGGTTCCTCCGACAGAGTTGCCACCGGCTGGCCTTCATCCACCAGTATCAGATATGGTACCGAAGTCGGTACCGATATCCACTTTACCTTTGTCGGTACCTTCCATGCTTTTCTCGTCAGGCTTGCTTCCCTCGATGCCGAGTTTGGAATCTATCCCTAGCATGGACGACCTGTTACTGACTGTCGCTGGTCCTGACCTGCAATACCAGCGACCACCATTTAAGGATCCCATACTGCACCATTCAGGATCTTCTATTCCTATATACTTAGATCCCTTGGTGCCAACGCTAGTTCTTCATCAGATCTAGCCTATCTAAGGGAAGTTCCCTCTGGGGATCCTTCTTTCCAGACTTTCCTCCTGGATATGGCAAAATCACTGGCCATTCCTATTCCTGGACAAGATCCTACACATGGGAATACAGAATACCTCTCTGTTCCTAACAAAGCAAAGAACATCATAATGCTTCCTTTGCATCATTCTTTGCAGGATCTCCTTCTACGAATGTGGGCAGCTCCTTTTAAAGGTACCCCCACCTTCTAGAGCATCTGATCTTCTATATCAGGTGCCCCCCTCTCCAGGGTTTCAAAAGACTCAACTTCCTCATCATTCCATTGTGGTAGAATCAGCAATGAGGCGAGTGAAGAGTAATAAAAAGCACTCTTCTTGTCCGCCAGGTCGTGAATCTAAGACACTAGATGCCTTTGGATGTCAAACCTTCCAGACATCCATGCTTTCAGCAAGAATTCTCTCATATTTTTTTATATGGGTCGATATCTTGAGGAGGTCACAAAGCAATTACATCTTTTGACTCCTTTTCTTCAAGAGCCCAGATGTACAGACTATTCCTCACTGGTTAGTCATACTCAAAATAGCTCTAGGTTTCTTACTCGTGCTACCCTAGATTCCTTAGAGTCTGTTAGCAGGACTTCTGCTATAGCTATAGGGGCACGACGTAGAGCCTGGCTTCAAGTTTCAGACTTGGACAAATGGGCACAAGAAAGACTGGGAAATACTCCTTGCACTGGAGAAAATCTCTTCAACAAGGAGTCTTTACTTCAGGTTACTCAGTTATCTACTGACTTTCCTTTTTCCAGAGGCTGTCCTATGCCACCTTCTTTCCCAGTAGGTAGGAAATGTCCTACCAAACTTTCTTCCCCCAGGGGGAGAAGGTTTTACCCATCATCTGCCCATCATTCAGATGTTCCCAAACAAGGGAAACATCGCCATGGTCTGAAGAATCCACAACCTCAACAGGGTCAACAAACCCAGCAGTCGCAGGGTTTCAAATAGATCATTGTCCCTTTTGGTTGGGGGTTAGGATAGCAGTCTGCTTCTTTTCACTTGAAGTATCTGCACTAATTTTCATCCTAACCTACCTAGATATCTCTTCATGAGACATCTTTCTCTAACTCTAAGAGTCTTTATGATGATCATGCCCATAATCAATAGATTTTCCTCTTCCTCTTGGAGGAAAGAGGTAGCAACTATCAATAGACATTTGTTTCCCTGTACTGGCCATAGTCGGTCTCTTGCAACTCTGTCTTGCCTCCCTCTTACTACAACATTTGCTTGTAAGAGTGGCTCTTTAAACAGGTAAGCCCCTATGGTCCTCTACCTGTTCTACTGGGGGATTCTCCCTTCTGGAGATATCTCCCCCCCCCCCCCTTCTTACCTTAGAGTAGCTCATCAGACAATAGGGACTCCTATCATGTCTGTCGTCTTTTTCCCAGCCTAAAAAAAAAGGAGCAGGGAAAATAACTTTTCAATACTGCTCTCGTAGTTGCTGCAGATACAGCAATTCCTAGTGGTTAAGTCACTGGTTTTGTTTCTCTACAGAACCAGGGATTATCACAGTCTGATTGGTTAACTTCTATTCTTCGCCCCTTTGTCCTTGGCAGAATAGCTGGTTACCTGCTGGCTTTTCACAGCCAGTTTTTTCTTCTAACCAACCTGCAACATGCTCTCTGCATCTCTACAGAGTAGCTTTGCACTATGGGTCCTTGCTAGAGAGCATTAGTATCTTGCCTAGCAGATAACCCCAGATGGTTAGAGGGGGCTCCCCCAGTCATGTTCATGTCTGGCAGGTATTCCCTACCCTTACCATCTCATCTTAAATCTCTTTTGAGGCATACGTCTCAGGCCTTTCATTGCGAGAGAGACTTAAGGAGGGCCAAATCCCTAGCTTGGCCCATATCTCCTTGGGTCTTCTCGCCAGAGGTCAATTTCTTCAATGGCAGCTAGAGGATGCCTAATACCCTTCTTGCCCTCATAGGTGGGTCACTAGGGTATCTTCCTCTAGAGGCGTCCTCTCTCCATTCTCCATACTGCAATTCTGGAGATACCTGGACTTCCTGTCTGCAGACTGAAGTTATCCTCTGCCATTTTCACGTAGGCCATCCTGGTTATTCAAGAGCTCAAATTCTGCAAGGAATTCAGACGACTTCTTGTCAGGGAGACCTCTCCTCTGACTCTGCCAGTCATAACCAGGAAAAGAGGATTCTCTATGTATCTATTCAAGCAGGTATCAACCTTCTTGCTATCAGATAAATCTTTCTCTCTCCCTATATCCCTAGGGGGGGGATGAGGTTTTATGGACATCTCTCCACCCTTATACCTGGAGACATGTCTATATGCCTGCCTATTCATATAGGTATATATAGATACATATATATACTTATCTATATCTATCGGTGTTTCTTCTGCCCATACATATCTCTTATAGTTATATGCCTATATACCCTCTAGGTGTATATATTTAAATACATTATAGATAGATAGATAGAGATAGAGATAGATGAGGAAGTCCCTCAAGAAGAGATGGAAATAGGAGAAAATCCTGATGAGGTAAACAATACTGCATTGACAGACAGGATTTTCACCTCAGGAATAAAAACACAGCCAGTTGATCTAAAGCCACACCTCACCTCAGGGGAGGAGACAGGTCTGTTCACTGATTGGGCACGCCCAAGGGAGAGTCAGGGAGTGCAAGGAAGTGAAGGCTTGTTAAATACTCAAGCAATGAGGTGAGAGAGAGAGAGGAGGAGGAGCGAGTGCAAGCACAAGGTCAGGAGTAGCAGAAGGCAAAATGTTGGAACAGCTGAGAGAACTGCTTGGAGGAGAAGTCGGCTAGAATCTGAGACCCGAACAAAACCTGGGAGCACTGAACAGTGGTGCAAGGATTCACCCTGGAGGAAGTCTCACTGCAAGGTAGTGCCTTTGGTTAAGGGAGCCAGGAGGCCAGATACCTGGAATAAGGGCAGCCGGACTCACAGCTGTAAAAGCCAAGACAGTTTCAGAGAAAGCTATGAGGAAACTGTTCAGCCTGACATTTACCTGCAGGGCACTGGAAGTAAGGATAAGAAAGCTGAAGTACGAAGCCTGAAGTAACAGGAGAAAAGGTACCAATGCTTATCTAAAAGACCTTGGAAAAGGTAAAGCTGACATTTCTTGTTATAGAAGTCCCCTGCATGTGTTAACCTCCTGAGAACAAACCCAGCATATTCAGCTAGTGATAAGTGGGGGAAGGGATTTACCTTTACTGAGAACTGTTCCTTTGACAAAGGCAGGATAGCTGATTACCTGGAGCTGGGAGTCCTAAGTAAACGTTTGTTAGAGAAGAAGGAAGGCTATCAGCCTGAAAACGTGCACAAGCAAGCTGAATTACTTCTAAGTCAGTTTAAGGAATTTCTGGAGAAAAGAGCAGAATAACAACCCTGACCAGGATTCTATTAACTCTGAGGAAGCTATGCAACTGGACGTTTGTCAGCCTTCAGTAGAGTTTGATTCACCTATGGATTGTTCTACTTGTGTAATTGAGAATAACCAGGTTAATGAGCACTGAATGCTATATGAAGTAATATAGTATAAAGTTTGCCATACCTGATACCACTGAGAAAACCTTATGAGTTGTTTAATAAGCTTAATCACATGGTAAAACTGAGAAGCCGTGCCGTAAGGAAGAGCACATGTTTCAGTTTGCTGAAGGATCACATGATTGCCTAGCCTGAGACTGAAGGAACTGTGAAACAGCCAAGTAGAGCTGAGCCGTTTTGTTGCATCTTTTGTGTGTGTTTATTTTCAACCCCTTATGTTGGAATGGCACCCTTTTGCATCTGAGATACTGAATCTTGATGCGCTGGAATAAACCCTCTTAAAAATATTCTTGCATGCCTTTTTCTACTCGAGCTACAACTACAACTCAGTCCCACAGGAGGCCAAGCAACTACATATCCCAGAACTCCTGGGGCTAAGTGTTAGAGCTTCACTCCTAAAGGACACTTAAAAGGCCGTCCCTGCCTGTAAGCTCTTGGGCCCAGGTAGCAAGGACGTCGCTATAGATAGATAGATAGATATGTTTATCGTTATGAGAGATATTTTTAGAAAGATCTGTATCCATCTACTTATCTGTCTGTCAGGTTCAGATATCCCTATATAAGCCTGACAGATGGGCACTACCTCTATCAATGCTGTACCAGCATTCTTAGAGGGCTACAGCTATAACCACTTCCTGTGGTAATTAACAAATTTTTTCCTTACCATAACCTTTCAGGTTAGGTACTCCTGAAGCTCTCCATGTACCTTTTTTTCTTTCCTACTTGACCCCATTTAGGAAAGATATTGTGGAGCTTCAGTTACTCTAAAGCTTAGCGCTCCTGAGTCTGTCCTTACTTTATCAGATACAAGGGTCTCCATACCCTTTCTTCCCTACATGGACTGATTCCAACCCCAGTTCAGTTAGGTCAGACTCATTTTTTCTCTTGGTCCAAGGTTTGTACTGTTTTTGGACCAAAACAGCTTAAGCTTTCTTTCATAGTACCTTCTGCGTCTCCGCTGAAGCTCTACTTCTTTTACTACCCCAGTTTTTCCCCTGGGGCTATTTCTCACCCTGAAGGGTTCTGACCTCCACTTGTTTTTGTTCTACTTTATTACCTCTACTTCTCAGTGAGGTACCCCTTGAGCACATTCACTGGCTCTTCTAACAGATCCATATGTAGCTCAGTGGACTTGTGCAGTGCCAACAAGGGAGGCCAAGATTTCAATATTATACTACTAAATGCCCTCTGTACAGGGTCTTCCCCTTTTGAAGCCCTGTTCTAGCCAGCTGTTCCACAGCTCCTTTTCTGTATTCAACTCCTACCCTCCATCCCCAGGATGCCTGAGGTCCTGAGGAATAGCATGGCTCGTTCTAGACTTGCAACATGCTAGGACTCCCTCTGGGCATCTGAGCTTGGGAGTCCCCATATGTGAAGACTCATTCCTCTTGTTCCTGGAGATAGCACAGTTACTTACCTGTAACAGGTGGTCTCTGGGAACAGCAGTAATAAGTCTTCACAACCCACCCACCTCCCCTAGGAGTTACTTTTTCTCTCTTTCCCTTCCTTGCTCTCTTTGTCTCAGCTTTAAAACTTAACTGAGGAGAGGCAGTTGGGAAGGCAGCACGCAGGCGTGTTGGGATGCTTCCAAAAGCTTTCTGATTGGACGCTGGGAAGCATTCCCGCGCAGACTCCGTCAGTACCGACGTACCCATATGTGAAGACTTATTCCTGCTGTTCCCAGAGATCACCTGTTACAGGTAAGTAACTGTGCTTTACAGGTAAGCAACCTTGCTTTATTCACATCGCACTGGCTTTTTGGGTTTGACTTTTTCTCAAACCTCTTTGGTAGCTCAGATCAAGTTACTTTCAGGCACAATAGATATCTGTCCCTAGATGGACCCTTTTACTGATGCTTAGTGTACACTAATGCCCAATGGTTCATTATCTGCCATTGCACCCATAGGAATAAAATGGACTGTGGTGGTAGCTAGCATCTGCTAAGCATTTGTAAAAAGGGGGAGGGGGTTTCTACACTTTGTACCCAGGATGATGGAGGGTTGGGTAACTTGCCCAAAGTCAGACTGGCAGCAGCATTTGAATTCTGGCTTCCCTGGTCCGCAGCCCACTGTTCTAACCACTAGGCAGCTTCTCCATTGTCGGGCCTGTGTGCACACCTCTGCCATGTTATAAGACAATAACCAACACAGCCTTATAAACGTCTTGCTTTTCACTGAAAGAACGTTCATCTTTTCCGATCCTAGTAACAACTGATGATTATGAAAATAATTGTGTGTAAATTGGACAAGATGGCCCAGTTATTCCTGTCCACATTGCCAAGAATATACCCCAGCCCCCCAAAGCTTGACACCCCCCCCTCCCCCCTGCCAACAGGATATTTGTTCTCTTCTGTGGTTCTTGACCATCCTGTCTGGATGAGCAAGCAAGCTCTCGCTTGATACCCTGCCTTCCTCCTCATGTCATATGTCCAAGCTTTGTAATAATCTGAACAGCCATTAAAATAGTGAGGTTGTTGCAGGTACCTCGGAGCATCCAATCCCCAAGGCCTGACTAGATGGCTTCTGCACAGAGAATTTTCTTTATAATTTAAAGGGGTTTTTTTTTATTGACCACGGGCCCGATTTTTCAATTAGGCAGTATATGCGCCACGGCGGCACATAGCCTGCCCACAGACCTCCCCCCCCCCCCCCGGCTTTTCACTTCCATGGCGACAGACATGAAAATCCGGGTTTATATGTATGCACCGGCAGCCGCCAAGGCTAAATAGGTAGCAGTGATTTTTCAATGTTACTCGATTAGCCCCCTTTGTCTTAAAGATAGGCAAGGGAAAACCGCTGCTGCCCATTTCCTCCGCCCCGCAATGCCCCTAACATGCCCTGATGCTAACTGCTTTTGCATCTGGGCACGTTACGGACTTATCTGGGATTTTTGAAAGGCGTTACGTGTGTAGGTGCCTTTCGAAAATCCCAGATAAGGCATTTACATGGGTAACTAGGGCAGTTACCCATGTAAATCTTTGTTCCTTATCGGTCCTACAGTTCAGTCCTCCACCTCCTCCCGCAACATGGAGACTGGACAAGTCAAACCTGTGACATCACCGGGTATATCCTGCTGGTCTTCTCCCATGATCCCCCAGTGTGTCCAGTCTCCATGCAGCATGAGGACGTAGTGAGCCTAGGTGCTGGGCTCACTTGAGAAGCAGTTTAGGAGCAGTTAGTCAGGATTTGATTTACCTTGCATTTCTTTTGCCCTTCTTTAGGTGTAATCCTGTAAATTGTATTCATTTTCATTTAATTTCATTTACTTTTACTTTATTTTCACCTAGTCTGCCTTAGTGTAAAGGGGGGTTCTGTCCCTTTTCAAAGTTCACGCTGCCAGCTAGCCTCTCTGCTTGGGATTCTTCGGTCTCTGTGCCCGGTGATGATCTCTCCCCCAGGACTGTACGGGGGAGAGCTCTGTGGAACACCTGCATTTTGGCAGTGTCCATGCGGCAGATTCCCATCGCGGCGGGAGCCTCAGGCCGTTCGAGGTTCTTTAGCCGGTGGGCCGGGGCTCGCAGCGTCTGCTACTTCTGGTGGCGCGAGGCAGCAGCGTGTCTGGACAGCTCTTCACCCCGCAGCTACAGCAGGGTAACTGCTGCATCCCGACGCCACAAGGGAGTCTCTCGAGTCCGCATGGAGGGGCTCTGAGCTCTTGCCGCCTCTGTGGTGTCTGGCGCCAAACGGGCCTGCTTCGGATTGGTGCTATTTTCTCGGCAGGGCTGAGGCCTCATGGCGGAGAGCGGAGCAGCCCCGCGTTTGAGCAGACGACGCTGTTCCACGCGGCTACACCCAGATAAGGACTTCCTTTTGCTGTTACTTTTAATTTTAATTCTAATTTTAATTTCCTTTTAATTTCATGATAGTTTATAGTTCTTTGAATGCAATGTGATTGGTTTGGGTTTTACTTCTTGGGGGGTGCCTTTACCTTTGTCTGCATTCTGGCAGTTAGCGACGTCTGTCAGCAGCAGGTTTCCGTGCTAGGATTTGGCCATTCAGGGTCATCGGCGGCACAACCACCTACAAATTGAGCCCTTTCTGAAATTGTCATTTACATAAGGATGCTATTTCCATGTTTATACACTTGGAAATTGTGCAGACAGCCTCTAAATGTCGTTATGCCATCTGCAAATTTGATCGCCATGCTTGCTGATCTCTTTTCCAGATCATTTCAGTGCAGTAGATGTTACCAGATGCCAGTTTCCAGTGCAGATCCCGAGACATTCCACTATTTACGGGTCTCCTGTGAGAAAACTGGCCATTTAGTCCTATTGTGTTCCTGTTTTTGATCCATTTCCCATTCTATAATAGCACATCATCTCCTTCCTCAGGAGAAGTTCATAAAGGGCTTTGTCAAGTACCTTCTAAAACATCCAGATCCATATCATTTGGCTTACTCACATGTTTATTAACCCTTTGAAAAGACAGCTTGGTGCTGCTTTTCAGAACAAGTTCTATCATTTAACTGGCACTGAACTCAGATTCATTGGTCTGCAGTTTCCAAGATCGCCTTTGAAGCTCTTTAAAAAAAAAAAAACAACAAAAAAAAACAAAAACCAATTAGTGT
Source organism: Ichthyophis bannanicus (assembly GCA_033557465.1). Taxonomy (NCBI): domain Eukaryota; kingdom Metazoa; phylum Chordata; class Amphibia; order Gymnophiona; family Ichthyophiidae; genus Ichthyophis; species Ichthyophis bannanicus. The sequence goes on along the minus strand of CM066048.1, from coordinate 49,401,881 downwards.
TACATTAGTAACTCTTCAATCTTTAGAGATCATTAATACTAATGTTATGATTGAGCCTGGCTGATATTATGAATGATCACTATTAGACAAAAATTAGCTAGGTTAAGACACTTTGATTTGGTTTTCTGCACTGTTATCAGAGCGCAGTTTGCCCATTTGGCGGGAACACTGCCCATCTGGGCCATCTAGGGAAAGGCCTCCGCTGGGGATCGTGAGACGTGTTGCTGGATGGCACAGTCCGGGGCTTAGTGTTCCAGGGTCCTGGAAGGGTTGAGAGCGGCAGTCAGGCCTCCCTGTCTTTGCTATGACGGTCACCTAGGTTCAAGCGTCCTATGTTTTGGGTGACAGGAGTGGGACACCTGGACATGTGGTGCTGGATGTTGGATAGGCTCATACTTCTTAGGTGCACTCTCCTTGAGTGCGTCTGCATGTCCGTGTTCCGTCTGTGATCTCATGCTCAGGTGATTGTTGCAGCAATGACAGAGATCGCTTGGGATATCGTGAGCGGGGTTGTCATGGTGTTGCATGGGGTTGCCAATGCAAGACGGGGCCATCCTGAAGAGTTTGGGCCTCAGTCATCAGCTTTCCCTTCGGTGGCCCGGCTGTCCAGGAGGCACCCCTCCAGATCCGCCGGTCCAGTTCTTCTCTGCCTCTTCTCAATGTGGGCAGGGGGGCTGGCAGATCTGGAAATTCACGTCCACTGCACGTTCTACTGTTTTACCTCTGCCTTGGGGTTCTGAGGTCATATATTCCCAATCATTTGTTTGGTGGGGTGCTGCTGTCTGTTGTGCAAGACAAGGTGGTCCACAGTTGGAGGCTGTCGTCTATTCCCCTTACCCCTGAAGGTGCTCACAATTTAAGTTTTTTGTACCTGCGGAGGTGTATGTTGTTAAAGGCTAGCAGGCGCACCTGTGGGACCAGAATCCTCGGTTCTTCCGTCCTCCTCCCGTTGAGGTGCGCGTGTGGGGTTTACTCCCTTGGTCGGCTAGCAACTTGCTTCACCCATTGCGCCTTCCCTTTCCTCAAGGCATCGTTGCGTCCCACTTCTTCGTGGGGGCTCGCCGCAGGGCCTGGAGTTATGCTCAGCCGGTTCCAGTCAGAGCTGAGTCCTTGGGGGGAGGCTCCGATCCTAACGATACAGGGAGTGCTGGGATCCGTTCAACCAGGTTCCTTCGGGCCCAGTGTACGTCGTCTTTTGCTGGCCGGTTTAGGTCTTCGGGTCGTGGCGGTGCTCTGAGAAGACCAGTAGGCTGCACAGTGCTTGTCTTGGAGCAAGCGCGGGATATCTGTAGGTTCATATTCAAAGCCGTCCGGTTACATGTCCCTCCATTTTGGAATGCTGTACTAGTAGGCATACTTCATATGCTGGGCTTACAAGTTGGCTTCCGCGCTGCTCGGCATCAGCCAAGGTGACTGCCGGTTTAGGCTGTGGATGTGGAGTCAGCCTGGAGGAGGGGCCTTGCGTTCTCTGGACAATGCCCTGTTCGGTTGTGTGCCTGGTGGCCCTTATGGAGTTGTAAAAAGGAAAAAAAAAAAAAAGAATAATCAAACAGGAAAGCCTTCCTAATTGTCCCCACTTCTTTTTTATAAGGTTCTATCCCTTTCTTCCGGGAGCTTGGCCGGAGCGTGGTTAGACTCAGCTACATTTTGGGGATCCTTTATGTACAAGGCGTTTTAGTGTACGCAGCACGCCCAGTGTTCCATCGTCTGACTGGAACGGTACGCGGTACGTCAGCCGTGGCAGGCGTTCGCGGACACGGTAGCGGATCGAGCGCTGTAGGTGCTGTCTGAGATCTCCGGGATGGTGGCCTATTTCGATTGGCAGGGTGGAGTCGGTCGGGTGGTCAGGGTGGCCCGAGCGAAGGGACAGCGTGCGTGGTTGAAGCCTTGGCGGCCTGCGTTTCGGTGGGGACACTGTGGTGGCGAATGTCCTTAGCGGGGTCCGAGTGTTTGCCGGAGGAGTGAGATTGCATCAGGCGGTGTGCGCGCCGCGTGTACTCAGATGCGGTCAGCCCATATTGGACCTCATGGCGACCTGTCAGTCTGCGGCGACAGGTCGATGTTTAGCAGAGGACATATGAGGCTACTGGATAGCGTCGACGCATTGGTACGGGGCCGTGGCCCGGTCCATTCTATGCCTTTCAGAGGTCATAGTGAAAATGGCCGACTGGGTCTGGTTGCTAAGATTATGTGCTCTTCATTAGTCAGTGGGGACCATTACCAGTGTATTCTGCAACATTTGCGTGAGCTTGCATAATCTTTACTTGCAACCAATCAAAATAACTGTCCAAAACCAGTTGATGCAGTCACTACTTAAATTTGCCTTGCTTGACAGTAAAAAAAAAAAAAAAAAAAAGACACATTTATTTTGTACCGATAGGTCACTCACAGCATATTTGGCGATTCCTCGTACTGGTGTTAATCATGCAGATAATTTCTGCTCTAGTTGTGGTGATGTGACTTTTACATCACAAAAATGGCATATGACTGTGGCGGTTCAGAAAGCCTACAATTTATATTTTGGCTGCAGAATAAAAGATCAGGATAAAAGCTAGGCGCCACACATGCTGCAATACATGTGTAGCAGATCTCAGGCTGTGGATGGATGGGAAAAGACCATCAAAGTCTTTTGCGGTTCCAATGATCTGGAGAGGGCCCATGGATCACGTCGGCGATTGCTACTTCTGCATGGTTCCTCCAATTCCGGAGGGCATATCCAGGTGATGTAAGCGGTTGGCCTACTGGCATTGCGTCGTGGGCGTGGCTTCCAGAGTCTCCTTTCTTTTTTGTCACACCATGTAAGACTCCACGTCTTCTGAAACAACGCTGGACTCTGGGGCACTTGACACCCTCTTATATGCCCTTGGTGGATCACGCTTGGTTTATTGCAACTCATTGCTTAGCTGCATTTCACATTCTCAATTAAAAAGACTCCAACTGGTCCAGGACATAGCTGTAGAGCTACTTTGTGTTGCAAAGAATAAAGCCCTTAAAATAGGGTGTTTGATGCTGGTGGTTTTTCCATTTCCCTCATTTTGCTTCCCACCTCTGTCTGGATGGACCTCGGTTCCGTTCTCCCTCGTGGAATCCGGCTGTGCCTGTCTAGTTGTCGGTTTGGGACTTACGCAAGAACACTTTGCTTGTAACCTGCGTTTCTTGGACCTTAGATGAAGGTTCCGTCGCTTTCTGGGAGGTCTCTTCGCTGCCTGTCCCTCCGTGGAGGCGGGTTCTGCGGGAGAGCAGCGGTTGCTAACACTTGACACCCTGGTGGGGTCGAGAGCCAAGGGAGCTCAAGCGGATTTTTCAGGCGGAGCTCCAGTAGCCTTCTCAGTAGGTCTGTTTCTAGGGCGTTCAGTGTGTTTGCGATGGCAAGTTTGTCTTTCTGAAGCACTAGCGCTACTTGGGGCAGAGTTCTGTGCTGTTTTCACCAGTGAAGAGGATCCAAGTGGGCTCTCGGTCGTGTCTTCCTGGTTGGCTTACCGCCTGTTGACGTGAGGAGCAGGCTGGCGTCGGTGCCTGCTCTGTTCGTTTAGGGGCCGAGCCGACTGGATAGGTCCCTCCCAATGATTACTGCTCTGGTACATCCCAGTGGTGGAGGACTGAACTGTAGGACCGATAAGGAAATGGAAATTACACTTACCTGGTAATTGATGTTCCTTGAGGGAGTACAGTTCAGTCCTCATTCCCGCCCGGGGATGGATGTTTCAGATGCGAGGCGTCAGTTCCGAGTGTGCTTTCGGATCCTAGCGTCGGCAACGGGCTCTGATTGGCAGGTAATCGCGAGAGCAACCTTTTCTGCCTATACTCTTCCTTAGTTCTCCTTCCTTCTAGCTCTCTGTCTTCCGCTGTTTGGTGCGCAGGGGCACGGAGGAGGGTGTTTTCGGCCTTTCTTTTTGGGGCCCTGTGATTTTAAAGTTGAAGTTTGAGCATAGCTTTGTATTTAGTACTTTAACTGGTTGTTTGCTCCTTTGAGTCTGCTTTGACAGTAGGTCACTGGGGGATCATGGGAGAAGACCAGCAGGATATACCCGGTGATGTCACAGGTTTGACTTGTCCAGTCTCCATGTTGCGGGAGGAGGTGCACTACCCAGTGGTGGAGGACTGAACTGTACTCCCTCAAGAAAATCAATTACCAGGTAAGTGTAATTTCCATTTAGTGATATAGCGGAAGGGCTGTCGGGTAAGGTTTGCCTCTTTGCGGAGGATACCAAAATCTGCAATAGAGTAGACACCCAGGAAGGTGTAGATAACATGAGGAGGGATCTAGCTAAGCTTGAAGAATGGTCTAGAACTTGGCAGCTGGGATTTAATGTTAAAAAATGTAAGGTCATGCATTTGGGCTGCAGCAATCCAAGGGAGCAATACAGTATAGGAGGTGAAGTACTTTTGTCCACTAAAGAAGAGCGGGACCTAGGCGTGGTTGTGTCTGATCTTAAAGTAGCTAAACAGGTAGAGAAGGCGACGGCAAAAGCTAGAAGGATGCTTGGGTGCATATGGAGAGGAATGGCTAGCAGAAAAAAGGAGGTGATAATGCCTCTGTATAAGTCTTTGGTGCGACCTCATTTGGAGTATGGTGTGCAATTCTGGAGACTGCACCTTCAAAAAGATGTGAACAGGATGGAGTCGGTGCAGAGGGTTGCTACTAAAATGATTAATGGGCTTCATTATAAAGCATATGAGGACAGACTTAAGGATCTTAATATGTACACCTTAGAGGAAAGGCGGGATAGAGGTGATATGATTGAGATGTTTAAATACCTCCGTGGCATAAATGTTCAGGGAGAGAGCCTCTTTCAATTGAAAGCAAGTTCTGCTACGAGGGGACATGGTATGAGGGTGAAGGGAGATAGATTCAGGAGTGATATGCGGAAATATTTCTTTACGGAAAGAGTAGTGGATCTGTGGAATAATCTCCCAGTGGAGGTGGTAGAGATGAGGACAGTAACTGAATTCAAAAATGCATGGGACCAACACAGAGGATCTCTAAAGGTAAAAAGTGGACTGTTGTAGTTATGGAAGGACAGACTAGATAGGCCTTGTGGTCTTTTTCTGTCATCATGCTTCTATGTAAATGCCCTTGAAAATCGGGCCACACCAGAATAAAGTCAAGAGCAATTCAAGCAATGAGATCATACAAAAGAAATGCAACATTCACAGCTCTAGTTTCATTCCTTAGAATCGTCTGAAAAAATGGTCTTATAACAGATAATTCAACCCTTTCCCTTTCCCTCCTCCACCCCATCTCCACTGGCGAGTGTCATAATAGAATATACTTAGGCGGGTTTAATATACTTATCCATAGGATACTAGGAGAAAATATGTATCACTACAGCCAAATCTTGGCTTATCACCCACAGCATGACAATGAACATCAATAAAACTGAAGTTCTATATTTCAGACAGCAACTTCATCCCGCCGGTCATCATGGCACCCAACTTTCATGTATGACGAGAGATATGTTATCTAGGCATCTCCCTTGATCAACACCTAACATTCTCTGCCCACAAAGAAGCATCACCAAGTGCATATACTATAAACTCAAGACTGTACAACATCTCAAGCCTCTCCTAACCCAACAAAACTTCTGCATAGTCCTTCAAGTTCTCATCTTCCCACATCTGATCTATTGCAACACTGTCCTCCAAGGCCTACCTAAGAAACAGTCTATCCACTTCAACTAGCCCTCAACACAGCAGCATGTACCTTATGCAATGCCAGCATAACAGAGCACATAACTCCATTGCTCAAACAGCTTCACTGGCTACCCGTCATTGAACACACAAAATTTAAAGCCATCCTTACGGTTTTCAAGATCAAGGGCCTATCAGCTACTCATCTTCAAACAATAATACATGAGACCAAAGATAACTACACAAGAATAACTGGCACCCAGAACACCCTAGCTACCCCAGTATCCTTCACCAGATCCAGCACCACCTCATCCAGTAGAGCCTTCTCCCTATATGTGCCCCCTCCCTGGAACCCGATCCATACAAACTGTGTCACAAACACTAATATTCAGAAAGGCCCTTAAGACTCTCCTATTTACAGCCTACTTCACTATGGACAAGATATGTAATGCCTTCGTGCAACTGCCTTTGTCTGCTCTCCCATTCCCTCTGCTCCTCCCCCCTCCCCCCCATAAGCATTGTTCTCCCCTTATATTAACCCTTTCCAAGTTCATTGCCCTGTAACATGTATCAAGTATTGTTTCCATGTAAAATGCCTTGATGGTAGGATAAAGCGGTATAAAAAATCTGCTAAATAAATTAAATACAATTAGAGGAGAGGAAATATACCACAGAAATCCCCCCCCCCCCCGATCACCACACCAACCCTTCCAAGAGCCCTCCCACCCCCAAAATACGCCAACATATTTATTCACCCTGGTCAGCTTTTACACAGACTCAAATGAGCCCCATACTTTCTGAAATGTTGGGAGCTTCCGCTGTCATAGAGCAGTTAATTTAGCCATCCCCTGTATATATTTAAGTTTAGCAATCATTAACCCTAAGGGGGAAACCTCAGGTCTGCGCCAGAACTGTGCTATTGCCAACCGTGCTGCAATAAATAAATGGCGCAGCCAGTCCTGATTCTCCCCCCCCCCCTCTCCATATCCTCCAGCCCAATAAATGGCAATGTTTTGACCCATAGATGGGGTCAGATTTATCTTTAATACCTGGGTGATAAAGCTAAAAATCTTCCTCCAAAACAAAATAATTTTTGGACAATCCCACCAAATGTGTTTGAAGGGTACCCTCCTCTCCACACAAACACCAACATTGCCCATCCCCATATACATTTTCTGAAGTCTATGTGGTGTATAATGCCACTTGTGTGGGGAAAAAAAAAAAAAAGGTTATAGGAGTTTTCTATTAAATAAACCACATGAAGGCCCTGAAAGATACTGAATCGTTGGTCGCCACTCTTCTATCCACTCTCTGCCCACATCTTCCTCCCATTGTAATTGATGTGGCCCCTTGCATAAGTCCCCCTCTCCCAGGGCTTTATACAGACAAGACACAACCTTTTGTTGACCCCCCGAAGGAAAAGAATCTCGAGAATGGATGGCTCAGTCCCCCAGCAATTCTTGACACTGGCCCGCAGAAAGTGAGTTAGCTGTGGGAAAAGGGAAAATCATCAAACTCATGTTGGGCCTCCAAGAAGGACATGAGCCAACCGTCTTTCCACAACTGTCCCATTACACTTAGATCCATATCATCCCAATGCCGAAAGACCAGATCGATGATGGGGGGGGGGGGAGGAATCCAGATTAAAGTTAATACATGACCAAAAGGCTTGCATAGAACCAATGTGTCTTAATTGTTCCCTTTCCCAGATTTGTAAAGTGTGCCCCACCCATAAATTAACCTAGGTCCATTTACTCACATCTACTGACACCAGCCAAAGAAGATGTCTTAATGGACAAATCCCCACTGTGCCGTGCTCCAATGAGACCCACTCCTTTCACTCACAAACAGACCATTCTATTGCCGCCCCCCCCCCCCCCAATTGAGCTGCAAGATAGTAACTCAATAAGTCAAGAATGGCTAGGCCACCCTTTTCATGAGACTGACAAAGCATATGCATGGCCACCTAGGGTGGCTTAGAACCCCATGTAAACTCCATAATTCCTCACTGCCACTTCCTGAGTCACACCCTCAGCACATCCACTGGAAATGCATTGAATAGATGAAATGTAGGTACTACCATCATCTTAATGCTATTAATCCTACCAACCCAGGATAAGCTTAGTTTCCTTGAAGTCAGAAGTTCAGAACTGATAGACCGCCAAAGAGGCTCATAATTAAGAGTATACAGCTTAAGAGGGTCTGTCGCCAAGCACACACCCAAATAGCGAATGTGTGATTTGGCCCCATTTGTATGGGTAGAGTTCCTGAATTAACCCTCTTTTGACAGGGATGGTAATGATATCAAGAATTTAAGATTTGAATGCATTCATCTGGAAACCAGAAACTTGACCATAGGCCTCCAATTCTTCTCCCACCCCAACCAATGACCGAACTGGATTCGAGAAAGTATAAGGTCATCTGCAAACAGACTTTGTGAGGCGAATCTCTTGCTCCAATCCCCCACAATATTTTTATTTTATTTTATTACAGGCTCTTATATACCGCACTATTTAGCATCAGCGCGGTTTACATTATAACAATAGACCAGAACAACAAACTGTTTGGTTTTACAGAGAACAGGTACGACAACTTGGATAAACATAGGGGAATTGTTAGCAAACTATTTACATATGTATTTACATGTATATACAGTAGGTTTTATGTTCTTAGTTTGAGTTGGGTCCTGTAGAACAGGTGGTCAAAGTGGGGATGGGTGGTCAGGTCGGTGTCTGACTGGTCTGGTAGTAGTGGGGGAAAAGGTGAGATTTAAGTGCCTTTCTGAATAGAGTTAGATCGGTGACATCACGAATCTATGGTGGCAAGGTGTTCCAGCATTTAGGGGCATAGAAGCTGAAAGCCCTGTTAGACGTTGCTAGTGTGCATTTTGTTGCTGCCTTAGGGATTACTAGCGCATTTGTAGATATCGTTCTTCTAGATCTGTTAGATGGAACGGTCTGAATGAGGTCTATTAGTGAGGAGGAAGTGATGCCTTTGATGGCCTTGAAGGTGAGTAACAATGTCTTGAACAACAGTCTTCCATGTATGGGGAGCCAGTGGAGCTGCTTTAGGATAGGTGTTACGTGGTCCCTTCTTGATGCTCCATAGAGGACTCTGGCAGCGGTGTTCATGGCAAGTTGTAAAGGGTTTAAGGTGGACTGTGGGAGGCCTTGAAGAATGGCATTAGCATAGTCGAGGTGCGGTAGGGTTAAGGCTTGGAATATAGTCCGGAAGTCGTCTGGATCAAGCAAGGAGCAAAGGTGTCGAGTGTCCGGATCTTGAGGTAGATCGCTCTAACTGTGTTGGTTATATGTAATTTCATATCCAGGCGTTGGTCCAAGGTAACACCAAGGTATCGAATTGAAGATTTTGTTTGGAGCTCGGCTTCTTTCACCTTTATTTGGGGTGGGGGAGTGAAATGTGGGTCTCTAGTGATGAAGAGCACCTCAGTTTTCTTGTGTTGAATACGGAGGTTTTGCGACTGAAGCCATTCAGACACTGCATCAAAACATTTGGTCAGCGGGGCAAGGTCCATATGAACTGTGGAGAAAGGCATGTAGAGAAGGATGTCTATGTATATCAAGCAGTCGACATTGAAGGACCTGATGATGCTGCAGATAAGGAGGACCCTTGTGGAACGCCCTGCCTTTGATGGAAAGGTGTAGATGTTGCTGCTCCTGAGGTTACATTTATTTATTTATTTAGCTGTATTTATATCCCGCTTTTCACCGGGTCAAAGCGGTCAATTGGGGGATACATTTAACACGAGGGGATATGAGACACATACGCTAATACTTACAGGGAACATGGGCAATGGAGGGTTAAGTGGCTTGCCCAAGACCACAAGGAGTGCCTATAGGACTAGAAATCCCAGTCCCTCCGGCCTGAGATTGCTGTCCCCAGGTGGGACTTGAACCCCCAGCCCTCCGGCCTGAAGTAACCACTAGACCACGCCTCCCTCCCTGCCATCTCTGATCTAGGTATGACCTGCACCACTCAAGAGCAATGTCGTTGATGCCCTTTTCTTTTAGCCGCCCTAGTAAAAGATCATGATGTACCGAGTCAAAGGCCGCAGCAATGTCTAAGAAGATAAGAACAAAGCCTTGGCGGATGTTGTCAATACCAGTGATAATGTTGTTGCAGGGGGTAGTAAGGAGGGTTTCCACACCGTGGAACTCCCTGAAGCCATGCTGGCGTTGGTCTAGAGGGGAGGCGGTGTCAATATGATTTTGTATTTGCCTTTGAGCTTCCTTTTTCAATTATTTTAGCTAGAAGGGGTATGCTAGCTATGGGCCTATAAGATTCAACCTTTTGTGGGTCAAGTTTGGGGTTTTTCAGGAGGGGTCTAATGGATGTTCGCTTGAGGACTGATGGGAAGGAACCAGATGTAAAGGATAGATTCATCATTCTAGTGATTAAAGGGCTGAGATCACTACGTAGTTCCTTTATCCAATAGGCGGGGCAGGGGTCGGTTTGTGCCGTAGTGGTATTGAGGGCAGCAATGGTGTCCTCAACATGTTTCTTAGATGGTGTGGAGAACATAGATAGGTTAGATAGGCAGGTGGTGTCTTGAGCAGTGATTGTTGCGATGTCAGTTTGCAGCAGCTTAGATTGCAGATATTCAGCGAAATCTTGCGGGTGAATGACTTCAGGTTGTTCTGACGAAGGTTCTTTTGATAAGGTCTTGACTAAATTGAAAAGATCACGTGGTTTATTTAGTGATCTTTTCAGTGTATCGGTATGGAATTGTTTCATTTTAGCCGTGACTGCGTAGATAGATGTAATTTGTAGGCTGTTTGGTCCTCTGTGGAGTGTGATTGCCCCCATCGTTTTTCCAGTTTTCTTAGATGTGTAAGTGAAGCTCGCAGGTCAGGGGAGAACCATGGAGAGGGTTTTCTTTTCTTTGAGCTGTTATGGTTTGGTTGTAGTGCAATGCTGCTGAGATTCCTGTTCCAAGAGGCGATCAGGTTTTCCAGATTGAGAGATGTCATTGAAGAGAGGATGGGTCTCTGCCTCGCCCGACCCACAGCAGACCAACCAGACAATCCTCCAATAACTCCATCGTCCCCCACAAAAGAACCAAGTCCACACAACGGACCTGCAACAGAGCCTTCAAACTTTAAGCTCCATCCCTCTGGAACTGTCAAACCACATCAGGAACAACGCTGACATCACATCATTCAAAAAACAGCTGAAAACAATCCTATTCCGTGAACATCTCTGATCAGAAAATCCACCCCATCCTCAAGAGCTCATGCTTAGATACTGCAGAATTGTACATGTCTATGTCCACCCCAAATCATTAATGTTGCCCCCCTGGTGATGGCCCCACCCTGTAAAATATTGACCCTCCCCTCCCCTGTTACGTTACACCGCTTTGACCCGGTGAAAAGCGGTATATAAATACAGTTAAATAAATAAATTATATGTTCTTTGTTGAAAGCTCTGAAACTCCGGGAAGTTACTTTTGTTGAGATGCTCGAGTTTCTGTTGTGTGATATCTTGCTCTTGACGGGAATGGGGAAGGTGATTAACTTGTGGTCTGACCACGGTACCAGAGTTATAGATGTCCCTAGTTCATTGTTAGAATCAAGGGCTGTCCAAGGGGCAAAGATCATGTCAAGGATGTTTCCTTGTTTGTGTGTGGGATCTTTGACAATTTGCTTGTAGCCCAGCTCATCGATTGCTTCTAGGAGGGCTGAGGCATGGCTGGGGTGAAATGTAGGGAGATTGAAGTCTCCTAGTATCCAATTAGGAATGCTGGGTTTGCGTGTATTTGAGGGTGCTCTGTATATCAAGTTGATGGAGCACTGCTCATTTGCAATGGATATGACATCCATGTTTGAGCTTGTGGAGTCAATGGTATGGAAATGTAGATCCGTTTTGGTAAGTATGAGAGTATCTCCACCTCTTGTTCTCTCTATGTTGGGAGTGGACAGAGAAGTTGGAGGGTACGAGTTGATTAAGGATTACATTATCCACGTCAGATAACCAGGTCTCAGTTATCATGAGTATATCCAGATTGTAGGAGGAAATTATATCAGCGATAACGGGCCATTTCTTACGGATTGACTGTGCGTTTGAGAGCACAGTTTAGGCATAGGGATTGAGGGGGTTCCAATTGTTTATTCTTCTTGGAGTGTTGGAGAGCTATATGTATTAGGTGAGATTGGCGTACGGGGGCTTCAACTCTTGGGTGATATGGAGCTTCTGCCCATCTTTTTCCATGGATCTGGAGTATTGGAATTTGGTGAGTTGTGTGAGGTAGGGCAAGGGATTCATTAAGCCAGAATAGGAGGAGGAGGATACAGCTAGCCAAGGCATTGATAGGGAGAGCCATTTGGAGGCTTCCATTGAGTTGGAATGAGGCACTTTCTGCGGGGAATTGGAGATACTGTTACAATTGACTATTCAGGTACTAGCACACCTGACGGATAATGCTCAGTGTTTGGATGTTTTGTGAGCAACCAGGTTGGCAAAAGGGGTATACGGTGGTTTTGTAACTTATTGGCGTGTGGTACAGGAGTTGACTGATAGCCTGGAGGTTATGTGGCAGCAGAGAAAACAACAATCAAATATATAAAATAGCATAGGAAATTATGCGGCTAGCAGAGAAATCAACAAATCAAATATACGAGATAGTATAGGATATGAGACTGCACAGGCAAGGTATTTAAGCAAATAACTGGAACTCAGCATGGTATGTTACAACTAAAAGTTTTGGTTAGGGTGAAATGTTAGCTCAGAGACTGGTGATGCCCAAAGGAACATAAAATTTGTGATAAAGGACGCAAATTTTATGCTGGTACCTGGTTGTAAGCACTTCCGTATGTCTTTCTGGATTAGGTTGAGGATAACTGTGGTCAGAATTTGCGAGTGAGCTTGTGGGTTGAGGGGCGTCTTTTACAAGAGTTTACATAGTCGGGCAATCAGGTTACTGGTGCAATTGTGGATTATGAAGTTGCTACCTGGTTACCTGTCATGCCCTGCCTAAGGGCCACGCCAAAGGGCCCTCAGGCACGGGCACGCCTGATGGCGCGAAACTTTTAAAGTCCCGGTGGCTGCCCCGATTGGGCAGTGATGTCGCTGTTGCTCCTCCCGCTGCTGGAGGCTCGATCCCCGGACTGGGGAGAGCTGATGATGGTGGCGGGGGCACAAGGCACAATATCCCCTTGCGCCTGAATATGATGTCCCAGTGGTTCCATGGCAAGAGCAAATAAGGGAGACCGTAGACATCCTTCCTTCCTCGTTTCAATTCAAACTATGCCGAATATATCCTGTTGACCTTTATACGAGCCAACGGGGGTGTATATAATACCTGAATCCACCATAAGAAGGCCCCCCCCCCAGTCCCATCCTCTCCATGTTGAAAAGGTAGGGCCAATAGACCCTATTCGAGGCCTTGTCCGTGTCAATGGCCAAAAGAAGGGCAGAATTCCCCCCCCCCCCTTCTTAGCTGCGAGGATCTGGTTGAGAATTTTGCAGACATTGTCAAAACATTGCCTCCTGGGTATAAATCTGGATTGGTTACTATGAACATGGTGTGGTGGTAGGGGCTGCAACCTATTAGCTAACACCTTAACAAATTTTTTCTGATCTATCCCCAACAAAAATATCAGGCAGTATGAGCCACATTGGGTAGGGTTCTTCCCCGCCTTGTGTAAAATTGTAATGCCTGTTTCATGCATAGAGGGGGGTATGTTCTCCCGCCACCAAAAATTCTGATTTTATTAAGAGTGGTATATGTTTCATTCACCTCTGTTTAACCTTGTATTGTATTGTTCTGTGACCGCTTTGATTGAAGGAAAAAGCGGGATATAAATCTGTTTAAATAAATAAATAAATTATAGAACATCCATAAGCTGGTCTTTAAAGGTCTTGTAAAAAAGATTTGTATACCTGTCTAAGCCAGGAGCTTTGGATTGTGGGAGATCCTTAACTTGAAGAATTTCTACAGCTGAGAGAGAACGACAGAAGTTGTTCCTCCTCAGACACCCTGGGAAGCTCACAAACTGCCAAATAACCATCAATCTGTTCTACTTAAGCTTCCCATTCCAGGGTGTAAAAAGCTTTATAAAACTCTACAAAAATGGTTTTAAATCCTTGCTTGGTCAAAAACCTCCACACCCTCTTGATTCTTAATTTTCCATATATTTGACTTTGCTTGAGCCTTTTGGAGCCAAAAGGCCAAGAGCTGCCCCGCCTTATTACCAAATTCAAATTGTGCCTGACCCAATTTGTTTCATGAAGCTGGAGGTCTTCCAACCTATGCTTCTTTACAGCCAGCTCCCCCTTCAATCCAGGAACACAGCTCCCTTGTTTCAACAGCCTGTCTATCTGCGTAATATCAGCATGCCCCCAAATTAATCAAGTGTCTGCATACCACAGCTTTCAAATAGTCCTCCACAGTTCCAGGCAGGCAATCCCCAGTATCATTGAATTGTAAACATTCATTGATCACTCCCTTAATTTTGGCACAAATCTCTGGGTCATCTAATAGAGTATTGTTCAGATGCCAGGTCCCCCTAGATCTTAAAATTGGGCCTAAGCCCAACTTTATCCACACTGGAGCATGATTGGACCATGCTCTGTCTGCAGTCTTACACTTGTGGAGGAAACCCTCCAGTCTTGGGCTACCCCATAGATAAAATGCACCTATAAGAATCATGAACATCACTTTCCCCAGGGTGCATTGTCTGCAAAATATCAATGTGGTCATAAAGTTGCCCATCTTTTCAAAGCTTGATGTCTGGGTGAGTTCCCCCTCCCACCCCCCCACCCCCCGAGATGTCAATCGCTGGGTTAGCGACTAAATTGAAATCCCCACCTACCATGAACATGCCATCCACAAATTCCCCCATAGCCAGTATTAATCTTTCGGAAAAAGGGGCCTGGTCCCCATTAGGGGCATACATATTGCACACTGTAAGTCTCTGCCCCTTCAAGTTCCCCTTGACCAACAGAAAGCGACCTGCTTTGTCTCTGCAAATATCAATCAAGCAGAACTGTAAAATGTTTATAGTGCAATACCTGACGTTTATTGTTCTGTTCTCTGATACCTGTTCTATGTAAAGTGTTTAATTCTTGTTCTCTGTAAACCATGCTGATTTTGAAATTAGTGCAGTATATACAATTAAATAAACAAAGGTTCAAGCTCACCAAAATCGCTACACCCCCTTTTTTTCTTACCCAGTCGACTGGAGGCAAACCATTTAGTTGCAAATGTTTTATGTGAGATACTGATTTCATCTCTAGCTAGGTGAGTCTCTTGCAACATGGCAATTTGTATCTCTTTGACCGAGGAGAGTTCCAGAAATAGCTGCCTGTGCTTGAGGGAAGTTGAGCCCCCCCGGACATTAAAAGTACCTACAGTGATATCCCCCATGTTCCTCATTCTCTATCTCAAGCCCCCCAACCCCCCCCCCCCCCAATCAACAGATCCCTCACTATCCCACCGCCCCTCCCCCTTTACAAACTACCTCAGCAACAAGTTTCCCACATGGAGCATAATTGCCCCTTCTGCCAACTAATCAACCATTCACCTACTATCCTCGCCCACTGCTTTCATACCAAACAAACCAACATCCCCCTCCCCAAGCCCAACAGAGACCACACATAGGCCATTCCAAATAAACTACTAGTTCAACCTGGATCATAAAATAGATCTAACGGTCAAATATACTATGAGTCCAGCAATACAAAGTCCAAGTCATGCTTAAGGGTCCGATGTGCGTTCCAGCTGATCAGACTGACAGGCTCTTCCCGCCCTGCCAGGTTCTTTGCCAATATGATTTTAACACACTTGTTTCTTGCTCACGAGCGACACTGACACCTTTGAAGGCAAATTTGCCCAATCAGCATCTTTCAAGGTGTTGAGACCTTCCTCAGGAGTGCGAACATGAATTTGATGTCCATACAGTGAAAATTGTAGTCCAAATGGAAAGGTCTAACAGTATCTTACATTTTCCTTCCGAAGCTGCTGGGAAACGGAGCAGAAATTCCTGCATTTGCACATATTATGGCAGATAGGTCTCCAAAATGTTCAGTGACAGTGTTTTTTCCGAGGAGCCTGCAAAAATAGCATCCTTACTAGTTTGTTTGCACGAGTATGCTTCTATGTCCTTGGGCTTTCCTGCTCTCGGCTGACCTAAGTTGCGATGTGCCCATTCAATTTTTAAACAGTGTCCAGTATCCAGTTGCACAGCCTGGCCACCGCCCTGCAAATCTGGGCTGGAAGACTCTGAGAGGCCACAGATGTGTAGGTTACAGCAACAAGACCTATTCTGTCTTCAATCTCTTTAAGTCCTCTTGCGTTTCAAGCACCGTTGTAAGCTTTTTATTCACCCCTGCAGTAGCTTCCTCATGCTCTTCCATCCGGGTCTCTGAGTCTTTAATCCTTTGTCCCAGTTCATGTAAGTCTGTCCTTACATCCTTCATCCATGTTTGGACATCATGTTGCAGTGAAGTGATGTCAGATTTCAGATCTGTAAACCAGTGCCTCATATCAGCGTGCAGGGTGCTTAATTCGGTTGGAGACACTGTCTTCACTTCTCTAGGCCCCAGCCCTTAGAGTGGGAAGTTTCAGTGGCTGAGCCCACCATTTTGGGCAGGTTTCCATTCTATCCTTCACTGCCTGTAACGGCAAAGGTTTTCAGATCCACTGGAGGTGTGTTTTTTTTTTTTTTGCAGCCCCGGCCATACCAGCATTACTGTTACTTCGGAGCACCACAACAAACTTCTTCTGGGGAAGGGGGGGGGGGATGTAATTAAAAGTGGCGAATAAAGCTCTCAAATAGCAGGAGCTGTGCCAACTAGGGTGCCATGTTGATGACATCACCAGAATCCTCCTGCATAGAGAATTTTAAACCAAAGACATTGCTGCACTTGGAAAGTTCAGTGGTGTCTCTTGGTGATCATTTGGCAACAATGTGGGTGTAATAAAAAAAACATATATATAGATAGATAGATATCTGGAATACTGACCACATAGGCCATGTGGTCTTTTTCTGTCGTCATATTTCTATCTAGTCTGTCCTTCCATAACTACAACAGTCCCCTTTTTACCTTTATAGATCCTCTGTGTTTGTCCCATGCTTTTTGGAATTCAGTTACTTTCCTCATCTCTACCACCAACACTGGGAGACTATTCCACGGATCCACTACTCTTTCCGTAAAGAAATATTTCTGCATATCACTCCCGAATCTTATCTCCCTTCACCCTCATACCATGTCCCCTCATAGCAGAACTTGCTTTCAATTGAAAGAGGCGCTCTCCCTGAACATTTATGTCACGGAGGTATTTAAACATCTCAATCATATCACCTCTATCCCGCCTTTCCTCTAAGGTGTACATATTAAGATCCTTCAGTCTGTCCTCATATGCTTTATAATGAAGCCCACTAATCATTTTAGTAGCCACCCTCTGCACCGACTCCATCCTGTTCACATCCTTTTGAAGGTGCGGTCTCCAGAATTGCACACTATACTCCAAATGAGGTCGCACCAAAGACTTATACAGAGGCATTATCACCTCCTTTTTTCTGCTAGCCATTCCTCTCCGTATGCACCCAAGCATCCTTCTAGCTTTTGCCGTCGCCTTTTCTACCTGTTTAGCTACTTTAAGATCATCAGACACAACCACGCCTAGGTCCCGCTCTTCTTTAGTGGATAAAAATACTTCACCCCCTATACTATATTGCTCCCTTGGATTGCTGCAGCCCAAATGCATGACCTTACATTTTTTAACATTAAATCCCAGCTGCCAAATTCTAGACCATTCTTCAAGCTTAGCTAGATCCCTCCTCATGTTATCTACCCCTTCCTGGGTGTCTACTCTATTGCAGATTTTCAGTATTCTAGCTAGGCTGTGATGGTATACTCCATTCTAGAGTATATTTCTCACTGTCTTGCCTAGATCCAGCAGGTCAGTCATTTAAAAGATTTGATTTCTAGATTCAGGATTTTCTGGTGTTGAAGTCCAACAGACCAAGATTTTAAAACTCTCCCTGTGTGTATTTAGGTAATCGGGTGCACTTTTATCATAACAGGGCCCTTCTTTCCACCGATGGGAATTCTCAATTGGAGGGTATCCAGACTCTTCACTAAAGAATTTATTGCAAAATTCACAGGTTCTTTCCTGCATCCTTACCACACTCTTGCACCACAATATAGTTCCTGTATTTTTCCAAGGGACCCTGTCAATGTTAAATATCCTGACAAGTCTACTCATAACGTCCTACAAAGCACTCAAGGAAACAAGTCCATGATTTCTGTGCTCTGCTCCAAAATTTCTCTGGCACATGTGACAGTCCAGGAGGTGATTTGTGCTGGTGAGAGGGAAGAAGCTGAGAGAAATGATTTTTTTGAATGGAGACCATTGTCACATACCTATTCTCCTCTGCAACAGTTAAGGGGGTTGGTTTGAAAGTGATGCCAGAGAAAGGGAAAAGATGTGGCAGTCTAACAATGTTTGTTTGCACTTTGGAAATGTGCACTATATGGGCTGGTGGTTCTTAAGTGGAGTAACAGGGACCTCAGACGTATCTCTTACTGCCAAAACAAGCACAACTTTGGTTGAAGAATTTTTGACATGCTAAAGACAGCAAAAACCTTTCTGTATATAAAATTGTAGTAAAAAACAAATCCCCCCTCCCCCCACGCATGCAACCTTTTTCTGCTATAACTTGCACAGAATGGTACTACCCATTGGCAGTATCCAGTGCATTCCTGGAATAATTGAATCATTTATATTATGCTCTAAATGTTGGAGAGGAGAGGTTTCACAGCCACAGCAGCAGTGCAGGAGAGGGCTGGCGGTGAACCACGGAGGCTCAAAGAGGAGACTGGTGGGCACCACTTGTGACCTTCAAGTACCATATCCTTCCCATGCCCTCTCTTTAGACTGGAGCCTCTAGGCAGGGACGCTGGAACTGTATGAAATGCCTTATAGATTTCACTGCGTTTTGGCCTTTTAGAAGCCTTGTGTGGAAGTTCTGTGTGCTATTCTAAAATTGGCTTTTGCATGTGAAAAGGCCATTATTTATAACTGCCATGGGATGTGCAGATTAAGAAGGGGTGTGTGTTTGTGCTGGTTTGGGCGATCCAAATAATTGTGCCTATTCCTGATATTGTACAGGAACAAATGGTACATAGATTTAGTCTGTTTTTTGCAGCTAGTCAGAGGCCTGCATAAAAGACAGCAAAATGTTCATTCTGGCCTGTCTTAAAGTGTGATTAAGGGAAAAATTCTGCTTAATCCTTTGGAATAAATATCACCTTAAAAATGTAAAATATTACCTTTAGCAGCTTTGCTCCATAATTGACTCTCTTACATGTTTTAACTGTTGAAATGTGGTGTATATATGTGTACAATTTTCACCTCTCACAAATATAAGTACCAGTAAAATATAGATATAGCTCTGACAATTATTCTGCAGCCCCCAGTGGTACTGGTACTTATATGTGTGAGAGGTGAAAATCAGCACTTCTACCACTGGGGGCTGCAGAATAATTGTCAGAGCTGTAAGGACAAGTTTCTTTTGGAAGTTGGATTGTTACGGTCTGCTGGATTATAAATGACAAACAGTTGGAATGTTTTCCTTAGATCTTTAGTTGCTTGGAGGTAGTAAAGGACACACCTGCAGTGTAAGGTGAGCAGGGAGGATTCTGAAGTCAGCTTTGAGGGGTGGTCAAGACGATGGCTTGATTCTTTTGAAAATCTGAGACTACTTTTGGAAGGAATTTAGGGTGTGTCCAGAAAATCACCTGAATTTGGAAAAATTAGGTGTATGGATTGTAATATACGAATGCCTGTAGCTCACTAATTCTTCTGGTGGATGATATGGCTACCAGGAAAATCATTTTCCATGCGAGATGTTTCAGTGAGACAAGTCCCAGGGGTTCAAAGGGACTGGGAGTGGAGAAGGTGAAACCATACCAGGAAAGGGAAGAACCGAGCTCAAGCACCCCAAAGTTGCAGAATCGGTGACCACAAGGAAGTGAGGGGTACTGAGGCATCCATCTGCTAACCAGACTTGATGTCCAGAGAGGTGTGCTGTCTGCCAGATGACAAAATTGGAGACGATACAGAGTTTGCCGAGACGCATCAAGCCTACTGACTATTATCCAATGTTGCTCATCTCTCATCCATGTTGGCATCAAATGATACTGCTAGGTATCTCTCTTAGCATATCAAAAGTGATTTCATGGTTCTGGGACAGAGGGTGAAGCAGATAGCTGTGCAGATGGTGTTCTCAATCCTCCCTGTTGAGAGTAAAGGCCGAGGCACAGAAGCTTGCATCCTGGAGATAAATGCCTCGAAGGAGGCATATCTGGACAGTTCCATTCGGCCGGATTCCTCTTGGGGCCGTCTGAGAAGGAGTGCCCAGCCAAGGTTCCTCGAAAGGACCTGGTCGCAGATTGGCCTTGGCAAGTACATACTGTCCTAGTCAAGGACTCCCCTCCGGGGGTACCAGCTTCGGGCCAGAGTGCGTCTGTGCCTGAACCGAGGGCTGCGGAGCCTCCGGAACTAGTATCCAGGATGGCATCCTTGGAGTGCAGTGTGTCTGCCTTCCTGAAGCAGCAGTGGGCACTGATGTCCAGCATTGTAAATATCTTATTCACACAAGATGTAAAAAAAAAAAAAAAAAAAAAAAAACCTCTATTCATTGTATATAGTTTTATGACATATATATACAAAGTTTCCCAAAGTTGAATTCCAGTTGAAATCTCCTGTTACATGTAAACTCACAACAGCCTGTTGCTTGCTGTGAGTATTCTTGTTCAATGTAAACCGCGCTGATGACAGAGTGCGGTATAAAAGAACTATAAATAAATAAATGTCTGGTTCCTCCGCCCCAACCACTGAGTGTCTGCAGTCAACCCCAGAGGCTGAGCCAATCCTTGAGGTCTTGCGGGCCCGAGTCAATCCTCGGCCAAGGTTGCGCTCTGCCTCCCGCTTGTTGGGACAGAGGTCATCGCCACCGAGTCTGCCGGCATCAGGGCGGATGGAGCCAGTGCTCTCAAATCCCGAAGAGTTCCACGAGGCAGCCTGAGAGACTGAGGACGAGGAGTCCCTGGACACTCGTCGTCATTGATGTATCTGAACCTCGGGGGAAGGTCCCCACCGGAGGATATGGGATTTCTGGACTTCGTTCGGGATATGTCCAAAGCCTTGGCTTTCCCGACTGAGTCCGAGGAGGATCCCCGAGCTGACGAGTTTGAGATCCTCCAGTACAAGGCTCCCCCTCGTGAGACTCGGTGCCCATTCCTCCCATCCTGGAACAACTTATGCTCTGCATGTGGGAGACGCCGGCGTTGAAGCCGGTGATCAGCAAGCGGCTCGACTTGATTTATTGAGTCTGCTGGAGCCCTAGGTTTCAAAAATCACAACTGCCGCACAATTCCATAATTGTAGAGTCGGCCATGCGTCGACTGA
The DNA here is from genome assembly GCA_033557465.1 of Ichthyophis bannanicus. NCBI lineage: Eukaryota > Metazoa > Chordata > Amphibia > Gymnophiona > Ichthyophiidae > Ichthyophis > Ichthyophis bannanicus. The sequence goes on along the minus strand of CM066048.1, from coordinate 49,380,814 downwards.
GGAGTCAGAAGACGCACTCCTCAATGCCCCCTGGCAGGGAGGTCCGCATCTTGGATGCCCTCGGCAGAAAGTGTTACCAGGGTGCAATGCTGAAATTGTCGGATCCAGGCCTACCAGTTGTACATGGGCATGTACATGAGAGACCTGGCGAAGGAGCTCGCCGGGTTCTCGGCTGGTCTCTCTGAGGAGCCTTTGCAGCGCTTCAAAGCCGTCCGTGAATGCTCCAAGTTCATGTCTCAGGTGGCCTATGATGGGTTCGAGTCGGCGGCCCGGGTAGCCACGGCAGGTATCGGTGCACACCGCCAAGCTTGGCTACAGTTGTCGGACTTCGAACAATGGGTACAGGACAAGTTGGTCAATGTCCCATGTCGGGGGGAGAACCTCTTCGGCAAACCCATGGCTGACAAGGCCACCGCACTGGAGACTTGAGTTCATGAAGACCTCTGCCCCTTCCCGAAAGAAGGGCTCAGGTAAAAAGCCCTTTTACTCGAAGTCCACTGCTTACCGAAACTACCCCCTTTACCAGGCCTCCCCGGCTCCTCAGAGGCAGCAGGTCAAGGGACAGGGGCATGGCCTGCGTAAGCAGAAGGCTCCCAAACCCTAGGGTTCCGACTCTGGTCCAGCCTGGAGGGAGCTTTTGACTCCTGCAACATGGTCCCTCTCCCAACTGGAGCTTAGCTCCCCACCTGTGGGCATACAGAGTAAGCCAACCTCCAGTGGGCTGCCATCACCACCAATTCCTGGGCATTACAAGTGATCAGGGAGGGTTACCGCCTCCACACTACTTCCCAGGAGAGCCTATCAGATCTCCCCTTCACCGGAACCACCTTCTGAAGGAGTTGGCAGGTTTTCTCTAGGACCAAGCGGTGGAACTGGTGCCCCATCAGCTCAAGGGCAAGGGGCTCTACTCCCAGGTACTTCCTCGTGCCAAAGAGGACAGGGGGCCTAAGGCCCATCCTTGACCTGCGCAACCTCAACAAATTCCTGGTGAGGGAAAAGTTCAAGATGCTCTCACTTGGAACATTGCTGCCTTACCTCCACCAGGGAGACTGGCTATGCTCTTTAGATTTAAAAGATGCCTATACACACATCCTAATCCACCCAAGCCACAGGCAATACCTACATTTTGTGGTAGGGGGCAATCATTTCCAATATAGAGTGCTCCCCTTTGGCCTTGCCTCGTCCCCCAGGGTATTCACAAAGTGCCTGGCGGCGGTTGCTGACTTTCGCAGACTTCAGGGAATCTGTCTTCCCCCTTCCTCAATGACTATCTCATCAGGGGCACTACAGCCCTCGAGATGCAGCAGGTTACAACACGCACCACCCAAGTCCTTCAACACTTGGGTTTCGTTATCAACTACCCCGTCCAGCCTTTGCCCAGCACAAGAGCTGGAATTCATTGGGGCAAGGATCAACGGCCTTCCTGCCTGCAGACAGGGCGGGCAGGCTTAAGGCTCTAGCCAAAGACATACAGCACTGTCCCTCAGTGCCAGCAGGGCATCTGCTGCATCTCCTCGGGCACAAGGCCTCTACGGTCCATGTCATGCCAGACGCCTGCCTCCATATGCGAACTGTGCAGTGGGGCCTCAGGGACCGATGGTGCCAGGCCACAGGACATCTCCAGGACACAGAGTGACCAGGCACCTGGCGCAGTCCCTTTCCTGGTGGCTTTTGTCCTGTCACTTGGGGGCGGGGATGCCCTTCGACAGTCCTTATCACAGATGCCTCCCTGCTGGGCTGGGGAGCCCATTGCCAGGGATACAGCACCCAGGGCATTTGGTCCCCAGATGAGTGCTCAGCAGATCAATCTGTTGGAACTCCGTGCAATCTGTCTCGCCCTGAAGGCGTTTCACAGTGCCTGGGCCACAGGTCTGTCCTGGTGCAGACAGACAACCAAGTTGCTATGTTCTATGTGAACAAACGGGGGCATGGGGTCCCGTGCCCTCTGTCAGGAAGCCCTGGATCTGTGCTCCTATGTAGTCCGGCAGGGCATTCTCCTCAGGGCGGTATACCTGCTGGGCCAGGACAACTGGCTGGCCAACAGGTTCAGCAGGGTGCTTCAGCCGCACGAGTGGCAGCTGGACCCGGAAGTGGCCAGCAGGCTTTTCCAGACCTGGGGGGAACCGGTGATGGACATGTTTGCCAGCCCGGACAATCACCAGTTGCCCTGCTTCTGCTCAAGACATCCGCACCCCACCAGGGTGGCTGCCGATGCTTTTCTAGTCTTGTGGTCGGTGGGCCTTCTGTATGCTTTTCCCCCGACACCTCTGATTGCCAAGACTCTGTGCAAGATTCTTCACGACAGAGCTTCAGTCATCCTGATAGCACCCCAGGGTGGCCCAGGCAACTGTGGTTTCTACTTCTCCTGCAGCTAGCGGTGGAGGCTCCCATCCCCTTGGGGGGGCAGCTCCACGGCTCCTTTCCCAGGAGGGGGGGAAGCTCCACGGCTCCTTTCCCAGGAGGGGGGCTCTCTTCTGCATCCCAACCTCAGCTCCCCTTCGCTGATGGCATGGCTGCTGAGAGGGTGACACTAGCTCCGCTCCTCCTTCCGAGGGACGTGGAGGATGTTTTGCTGGCTTCACGCAGAGCATCTACCAGATGGGCTTACACTTTAAGTGGCGCAGGGGGTTGACCCCTTTTCTTGCCCGGTGGTGGCAGTGTTACTATACCTTCTCCACCTCTCCAGGATGGGGCTGAATTCCAACTCCGTCAGAGTGCATCTCAGTGCCCCAGCAGCGAACCAACAGGTGGACAGGAAGCCCCTTTCAGCTCATCCAGTGGTGTCCCGGTTCCTAAAGGGCCTACTCCTGTTTAAGCCCCTGGTCTGCCCTCCGGAAACCAATTGAGATCTCAATGTGGTGTTGGGGCAGCTTGCCCTACTACCCTTTGAACCGATGGCTATGTGTCACCTCCGTTATCTCACCTGTAAGGTGTGTGTTTTTTCTGGTTGCGCTCACTTCCATCCGAAGAGTGAGTGAGCTTCAGGCTCTCGTGGCAGAGGCCTTATACCAGGTTCTTCAAGAATAGGATGGTGCTTCGCACGCACCTCAAGTTCCTTCCAAAGGTGGTGTCCTCGTTCCACCTCAACCAGGAGAGGTGGTCCTCCCTACCTTGGACTGTAAAGAGGGCCCTATCCTTCTACATTCAACTTACTCAAGGCCACCGGAAAGCCTCTCAGCTTTTCGTTTCTTACGACTCCCAGTAAACTGGGGGGGAGGCGGTGACCAAGTGTACGCTGTCCACATGGGTGGCGGACTGTATTGCCCGGGCTTATGAGGAAGGGGGACGGGCTTATGAGGAAGGGGGACGGTATACAACTACTGTTTAACAACAGTACAACTATCTATTGCAATTTGAAACTAAGTTCAATCATACAGATAAGTTCTGATTTCTATTACATTTATGAAAGCTCAAACAAGCAGACATATGAACCGCACATGTGGTCGTTGATGTAATCGGAGTTTACAGCTTTGGGACAAGTTATCCCGAGTTGAAAAAATTTTGAACTGAGACCACTGGTTCATTTTTGTTGAATTATCTGCATCTACATATGAATATTAGATGGTATAAGTTCTTAGTTGGATATTTGAGCCCATAAGTATTTTACAATCAGAGATATCTTTATTCATAGAGGGGTTCACCTTAATTTTCAACGGGCTTATGAGGAGGCAAGGCTTCTGCTGGAAGGCTGTCTCACAGCTCACAGGGTCAGGGTCAGGGTCATGGCAGCATCAGTGGCTCATCTGCGCTCTGTTCCTCTGGCAGACATCTGCTGGGCCACCACCTGTTCTTCGGTCCATACTTTCGCAGCTCATTACTGCCTGGATAGGGAGTCCCAATGGGACAGTGCTTTCAGTCAGGCTGTGCTCCATAATCTTTTTGGGGTCTAGGCAACTCCTGCCCTCCGACCATCCTATGTTTAGGCTACCGGCGTGCTACTTGTGTGCAGGTCCTATTTCATTGTGGCTGCTTGCGGCTCTCGTTGAGGGAGCCGTGTTGTGATACTGGTTCATGGTAGCCTGTAGCTGGGGAGTCCCATATGTGAAAACTGATTTCCTGCTTGTTCCCAGAGAAAGCGTAGTTGCCTGTAACAGGTGTTCTCTGGGGACAGCAGGAATCAGTCCTCACAACCCTCCCTCCTCCCCTTGGAGTTGCAGTCCTATTATCTTCATTTTGTTTTTGCTGTCTTTTTAAGCTATGTCATTTGACTCAGCAAGATGGCACCTTTGGGCAGGAAGGGGACCACGCATGCATGGTAGCAACTCCCAAAGGCTTTCTTTAAAAGCTGGGGATTTGCTCTGCACAGGCTTTGTCAACATCACCCAAATGTGAGGACTGATTCCTGCTGTCCCCAGAGAACACCTGTTACAGGTGAGTAACTACACTGTCTTTATGGAAAGAGTGGTAGATGCGTGGAATAGTCTCCCAATGGAGTTAGTAGAGACTAGGACAGTATCTGTATTCAAAAATGCATGGGACAAATACAGAAGATGCCTAAAGGAAAAAAGAGGACTATTGTAGTTTATAGGCCATGTGGTCTTTTTCTTCCACCATGTTTCTATGGTCATGAGTTTAAAGAGAACTACAATAAGGTCCCATGCAGGAGATGGAGTTCTTGTGGGGAACTTTGTGTTAATCAGACTTTTCAAGAACATGGAGACTAATGGATGGGTGGCGAGGGGTTTTCTGTCCATTTGTTCATGGTAAGTGGCAGTTGCCATATGATGGATTTTCAGAGGATGTCTTGAAACCTGACTCAGATAGGTGAAGGAGGTAGGAGAGGACTTGGCCTGTCAAATGTTAAGGGGTCTTGGTTATGGAATGCAACCCATTTATCAAAACATTTTTCCACTCGCTTCAAGAGGATTTTCTGATTGACATTTTTTCTAGAATCCGTTATGGTGCTTTGTAAATTTTGAGATAGTAGCATACTATACAGAATTTTCTTTTCATACTCCATGCCATCAGAGGCTGCAGAGATTTGGCTGGATCAGACCCTATCTCCAGGAACAAGCAGGAATGAGTCTTCACATATGGGTATCGTCGGTACCGATGGAGCCTGCGCGGGAACGCTCCCCAGCATCCAAAAGGAAAGCTTTTGGGAGCATCCCACAGCGCCTGCGCACTGCCTTCCCGCCTTTCCTAACCGCCTCTCTCCAGTTCTTCTTTTTCCGCGGAGCCAGCAGGTCGTGTTTCCTGTCACCGCTGAATTTTTTTTTTTTTATTTCTTTAGTCGCGTGTCTGCCTTCTCGACTCCGGACCGGTACCGCCGGTTTTTTCTTTATTTCTTAAAAAAAAAAAAAAAACCCTACTCTTGTCTACTTCAGTGCATTTTTTATTTCTGTGGCCTTAGGCCTGCAGAAAAGTTTTCATCATGGAAAAACCCGCCTCCGGGTTCAAAAAGTGCACGAAGTGCAGTAGCACTATTTCTGTCACCGACACCCACGACTGGTGTCTTAAATGTTTAGGTCCTGACCATTCCATCGCGGACTGTGAGTCCTGTTCCATGATGTCTAAAAGAGATTTACAGAATCGAGCAGCCAAGCTCAGTATCCTGTTTCCCTCTGATGCAGCTTCTGTGGCATCGATGTCTTCCAGGGCTGCTTCTTCCTCCCATGGATCTCAGGTAACCAAACTTAAATCTGGCCGGTCCTCGAAGAGTACATCTCCCTCTAAGTATCGAGATGCCCCCGGGCTTGCTCTCGAGGAATCCACACCGGCAAAATTACCCGGGTGGGAGGCTCCGGCTTCCAAAGCTTTATCTATGGGGTCACAGGTTGACATCGATTGCTCGGCCTCGACCGATCACCTGTTACAATGTTCTAGGGTACCGGCGGTTCACACCGGTACCGACATCCAGACATTGGTGGCGTCAGTGGATCAGAATATTCTGACCATGCAGCGTGCCATCACGGCATTCATACAAGCTGCGATGCCTTCGGTACCGCAACAAACTCCGGTCAGTACCGGACCCGATACCGGTTCCGCTGCTGGTACTGATTGCATCAACATCGACGGCAGCGGTACACTATCCTGTGATGCCCATCGGTACCGATCCGGTACCGAGTACTCCCGATGTCGATACCCCCCGGTATGCGTATCGGGCTCTGCGAGAGCATCCAGACAGGCGATACTTCGATTCCTCAGAGGCCTCTGATTCATCAGAATCCTCAATCGAAGCATCGGGGATCCTTCCTCAGGAACCCCTCTTCTCCAAAAAGGAGAATGTCTGTCTGTCTCCTCCAGAGGACTTGTCTTTTCAAGACTTTAGCAGGGAGGTGGCCAGGGGCCTTTCCATCTCAGTGGCTTCTGAGATAGAGCCTAGAGCCAAAAAATTAGATATTTTACAATATCCTAAGGCTCCCAAAGAGGCAGCCACTTTACCAATACATGAGATTCTCTATGATCACATGTTGGGCATATGGGAGACTCCTCTTACCACCTCCCCTCATTCTCGTAGGTTGGACACCATGTATCGTGTTCCTCCTTGTCCTGGTTTTCATAAGACTCAGCTTCCTCACCACTCCATTGTGGTGGAGTCTGCTATGAAAAAGATCAAGAGTACAAAGAGGCACTCTTCTACTCCTCCAGGAAGAGAATGCAGAACCTTAGATGCCTTTGGCAGGAGAATTTTCCAGGCCAGTATGCTTGTAGCCAGAATCAACTCCTATAGTTTCTATATGGGGATGTTTCTAAAGGAAGTTACAGATCATCTGCAAACCTTATCTCCTTTTTATGTCAGAAAATAAAAGGGAAGAGTTTCTCACCTGGCTTAAACATGCCCAGGATATTTCCAAGTTTTCCAACCGTGCAGCCTTTGACTCTTTTTTGAAGGTGCCAGCAGAGCCTCGGTTATTGCCATAAGTGCACGCAGAGTTGCTTGGTTACAAGCCTCTGATTTGGAATCCTGGGTTCAGGATGGACTAGGTAACCTTCCTTGTACAGGTGAAAACCTGTTTGGCAAAGATTGGCAAGCAAAGGCCAACCAGATGGATGCTGAAAATTCTGCTTTAGATAGACTTTCAAAGTCTACTTCAGCTCCTTTCAAAAAGAGATTGTTCAAAAAAGGATTGTTCCAAAAAAAGGGGAAATATTCTTCTGTTTATGGTCAGGCCTCTTCTGCAGGTCGTTTTGCTACAAAGAGGCAACAACCAAAAACAGGCCAAGCCTAAGGCTGCGAGGACTGCTACGGCCCAACAGCCTCAGCCTCCTCAGGGCCTTTGACTTACCACTAGAGAACTTAGCCTTTCTGGCTCTAGAACATCCAGAGCCTCTCACCATCCCAGGAAGGTTAGCTCATTTTGTTCCCAGATGGGAACAAATCACAACAGAGCAATGGACCCTCTCTATCATAAGAGACGGGTACAAGCTTCACTTCTTAAACCTTTCTCCTCACACTATGGTGAAACAGTTCAATTCTCCAACATCTCTCCTCAACCTTCTAGGTCAAGAGATTGCCACCCTTCTTGCCCAAGGGGCAATAGAAGAAGTACCCCTTCTTCAACAGGGCTCAGGGTTCTACTCCCCCTATTTTCTCATTCCAAAGAAAACAGGGGGCTACAGACCCATTTTAGATCTCAGAGAATTGAACAAGTTTCTATGCAAGGAGAAATTCAAGATGACTTCTCTCGGGAACTCTCCTTCCATACCTCCAGAGTCAGAACTGGCTTTGTTCTCTAGATCTCAAGGATGCGTACACCCATGTCCTCATCCATCCAACACACAGAAGGTTCCTTCGGTTCCTTTACCAAGGAAAGCACTACCAATGCGAAGTGCTTCCTTTCGGTCTAGCCTCTGCACCAAGAGTGTTCACCAAATGCATGGCAATAGTAGCTGCATTTCTACGCACTCTAGGGATATTCATATTCCCATATCTGGACGACTGGCTCATCCGAGCTCCATCCCAGTCAGAGGCCCAGGCTTCCCTGGCCTGCACAAGGCGTGTTCTTCAGTATCTGGGACTGATAATAAACATTGCAAAATCCCATCTCACCCCTACTCAATTTCTAGAGTTCATAGGGGCCTTACTGGATACCACAACTGCAAAGGCCTATCTCCCCCAGGCCCGTTGCCTACGCTTGGTGCAGTTAGCCTCACAGATCCAGTTAAAATCCCATTTAACTGCTCGAGAGATGTTACAACTGTTAGGCCACATGGCATCCACCGTGCATGTGGTTCCTTATGCTCGCCTTCACATGAGAGCAGCTCAATGGACTTTGTCCACCCAATGGACCCAGGCATCAGGGTGCCTGTCAGACAAGATAGCGACATCCAGTCGCCTCTTTTCCTCGCTCCATTGGTGGAAGTCCACGCAAAATCTGTTGCTGGGGTCCCCCTTTCAACAGGTGTTACCCCAAGCAACCCTTACCACAGATGCCTCTCCAAAGGGTTGGGGAGCTCATCTACAAGATCTCTCCACCCAAGGCATCTGGTCTCCACAGGAGACATCTCTACATATCAACCTCTTAGAGCTCAGAGCGATCTTTCTGGTTCTCAGTCTTCCACACCCTGCTCAGCTACAAGACAGTCCTCATCCACACGGACAACCAAGTAGCCATGTTCTCCGTGAACAAGCAGGGGGGGGGACTGGCTCTCTGTCGCTTTGCAACGAAGCTCTGAGATTGTGGGCCTTCGCCAGAGAGCATCAAATCCATCTCATGGCAGTGTATCTTCCAGGGGTTCAAAACTCTTGGGCAGACAGACTCAATCGAGTTCTGCTTCCACACGAATGGTCCCTCCATGGGGACCAGATAGCCAGGATCTTTTGAATTTGGGGAACCCCAGACATAGATCTGTTTGCAAGTCTGTGGAATGCAAAACTTCCCCGGTTCTGTTCCAGGATTCCGTGTCAGGGAGTTCAGGCCAGGGATGCCTTCCTCCTTCATTGGGGGCAAGGCTTCCTCTATGCCTTTCCACCTATTCCCCTCATTCCCAAGACACTGTTCAAGCTTCAGAGAGACAAGGGGTCTATGATCCTCTTAGCACCACGTTGGCCACGCCAAGTGTGGTACCCTCTACTTCTGCATCTCTCTCAAGCTCCCTCCCTGGACTTGGGGTCTGCTCCAGATCTCCTCTCCCAAGAGGAGGGAACGTTGTGGCACCCAAATCCCCAGTCTCCATCTCGGAGCCTGGTTGCTGAAGGCTTAGACCTTCAGGATTTACACCGTTCTCAGCAAGTGAAGGATATCCTTCATGCTTCCAGAAAGCTTTCCACCAGACGTTCCTATGCTTTTAAATGGAAAAGGTTTACCATTTGGTGTGCAGAGAAGGGTCTTAACCCTTTTGCAATACCTCTGAATTCTTTACTAGAGTATTTGCTGCATTTATCCCATGCAGGCCTTAAAACAAATTCAGTCAGAGTCCATTTGAGTGCTATTGCAGCATCCCTTAAGCCTGTCAATGGACATCCTATTTCCTCTCATCCGCTGATAGCAAGATTCATGAGAGGCCTTCTTTTGACTAAACCTCCCATTAAACCACCTCCAGTGGCATGGGACTTGAATCTGGTTCTTGGCCAGCTTATGAAGCCACCCTTTGAACCCTTAGCCACTACCTCCTTGAAATTCCTTTCCTGGAAGGTTATTTTTCTCATTGCAGTCACCTCAGCTCGCCGTATCAGTGAGTTGCAAGCCTTAGTGACTAATCCTCCTTATACAAGGTTCCATCATGACAAGGTAGTCCTCAGAACTAATCCACACTTTATGCCTAAAGTGGTCTCACCTTTTCATCTGAACCAGGAGGTGTATTTACCTGTCTTTTTTTCCAGGACCTCACGCATCAAGTGCAGAGAGGAATCTTCATACCCTGGATTGTAAAAGAGCTCTTGCTTCCTACTTACAAAGGACACAGCAACATAGAAAGTCCTCAACTTTTTGTTGCTTTTGATCCCTCTCTTTTAGGACTTCCAGTCTCTAAGAGAACTCTGTCCAATTGGATTGCTCAGTGTATTTCTTTCGCCTACCAGAGTAAGAACCTTTTTCTGGAGGGCCATGTCACAGCTTACAATGTGAGAGCCATGGCAGCCTCTATGGCTCATCTAAACTCTGTGTCCATCGACCAAATCTGTCGAGCGGCCACCTGGGCCTCGGTTCATACCTTTACAGCCCATTACTGCTTGGACAAGGACTCCCGCCGGGATGCCTTGTTTGGTCAGGCTGTTCTCAAACACCTGTTCCATACCTAATCAACTCCTACCCTCCATCCCTGACTGGATGCCTGAGATTCATAGGTGGAGGTAGAGCCCTTCCCAGGGACTCACAACCTGGGTGATCTCCCAGGCATCTCTAGCTGGGGAGTCCCCATATGTGAAGACTCATTCCTGCTTGTTCCTGGAGATAGCACAGTTACTTACCTGTAACAGGTGATCTCTGGGAACAGCAGGAATAAGTCTTCACAACCCACCCACCTCCCCTAGGAGTTGTATCTCTCTATCTTTCCTTTCCTCTCTCTTTGTCTCAGCTTTAAAACTCGAACTGGAGAGAGGCGGTTAGGAAAGGCGGGAAGGCAGTGCGCAGGTGCTGTGGGATGCTCCCAAAAGCTTTCCTTTTGGACGCTGGGGAGCGTTCCCGTGCAGGCTCAGTCGGTACCGACGATACCCATATGTGAAGACTTATTCCTGCTGTTCCCAGAGATCACCTGTTACAGGTAAGTAACTGTGCCTTTTGCGTGAGTAGAGTAGCTTTGTGTTCTAGAGGTATTGGAGTTTCCAAATTGAGGGCAAGAAATTTGGGAAACCAGATTTGCGTGGGCCAGTTGGATGCAATCAGAATATGGGATTGTTCCATGTGAATTTTGTGCAAGACTCTGCATAAAGGGAAATGGAGGAAAAACTTATAGAAGGCCTATGTGCTTCACGGAATTATAAAGGTATCTTATGACATTCTTCAAGGGTTTGGATGAATGGAACAGAACTTTGCACACTTGGCACAGTCCTCTGTCATAAAGAAATTGAGAGACCATTTGTGTAGGTTGAGTTGCCTGCCAAGAGTTTTTTTTATTTAAGATCTTTTTATACTGCTTTATCATTTCAGTCAAAGCAGTTTACATTGTTACTTAAACTTGGTAATATTGGCCAATTGATTTTTCTTGTCTGGGAAGACAACTCTTCAAGCAATCTATCTGCGGAGAGCAACCTAGATGCCAAATTTTTTGTTGCTTCGGGATATAAGGGGAGAGATCCAGATTCTCCTTTTTATTTAAAATATGGTAACCTGGTTATCTGTCCTGATCAGGACTACTTTCTTTTGTAACAAGGCTTTGAAGGCATGGATGGTATTGTAGATGGCTCGAGTTCTAAAAGATTGATGTGAAGCTTCTGTTTGGTGGAAGTCCATCTGCCTTGAATAGTTATATTGGCGGTGGAAGCATCCGTAGTGAGGATGATACCCGGTTGTGGTGTTGTGAATGGGTGTCTGACAAGCAGATTGTTTGGTATGCATCCACCACTGTAAAGAGGTTTTTTTTTGATTGAGAGACTGTTTCCGCTGATCCATTGTAGTCTTAAATATCATGGTAGTGGTCTCATATGACGTCTTGTGAGAGGCAGGATATGCACTGCATCATCATGAACAATACATTGAAACCTTCTGCCCAGTGTGCAGTGGCAGCCAAGAAATGAAATAGAATGCTAGGAATCATAAAGAAAGGAATGGAGAATAAAACCAAAGATATTATAATGCCTCTGTATCGCTCCATGTTGCGACCACACCTTTAATATTATGTGCACTTCTGGTCACCATATCTTAAAGATATATAGCAGAACTAGAAAAGGTACAGAGAAGAGCAACAAAAATAGTAAAGGGGATGGAAGGCTATTCCTATGAGGAAAGGCTTATAAAAGGTTAGGATTCTTCAACTTGGAAAAGAGACAGCTGAGGGAAGATATAATAGAGGTCTACAGAATAATGAATGGAGAGGAGCGGGTAAATGTAGATCGGTTGTTTACCCCTTCAAAAAGTAGAAAGACTAGGGAATGCAATGAAGTTACAATGAGGCACTATGATAATGTGGAATAGGAGGATAGTGTTCCTGCATGTAATGCAAAGGGGTTTTCTTTAAAACATAGGCCAGGGAAAACAATAAAACAATTTTATTCTGTCCCAGCTTGTTAAACCTCCATGAAGAAAAATCTACAACAGGCAGTTCAGGGAAAACATAGAAACATGACAGCAGAAGGCCACATGGCCCATCTAGTCTGCCTTTCATATCAACTACAAGTGTCACCTTTTTTCCTTTAGAGATCCTCTGTCTCATGCTTTTTTTAAATTCATATATTGTCCTCGTCTCTACCACCTCCACTAGGTGACTATTCCATGCATCTACCACTCTTTCCGTAAAGAAGTATTTCTGCATATTCCTTAGCAGAACTCCAGTCCAGTCCCTTTACTCTCGGGTTGCACAACCCTTCCAGCAGCTTGGAGGCTGAGCCCATCATCGTTTTGATGATGGTGTGGTATAAATACCACTGGCACCACCCATAGGCACCAGTATTCTCAGCCTCCAAGCAGCTGGAGGGCTACCGTAAGCCAGGAGCTTACTGGTCTTTTAGTTCCTTTGTTACCCTTTTTATTTAATTTCTTTAATTTACCTTTAATTTAGTTGAGGGAGTTCTTTCTACTCCCGTGTGTTCTTTAGCTAAATCGTTGGTGAATTTGTACTTCCTTTGGCTCTCCTTTCCCCGCCCCCCCCCCCTTCCCGGTTCTCCAGAGTCCGTGGGAAGGAGAAGGTTTTACTGGGCAGCAGGCCGCTTTGGGCCACCCCCCCCCCCCCCCCGCGGGTGCGGCATCCGGTGCTTCGGCCTCCGCTCCTCTGTTGCCTCGCGCCGAAGTCCCCGAGGCAGGCTGAGCGCTAGAGGCATCCCCACACTGAAGCCCCGATTCGGGGGCTGAGCACGGGGAACAGCAACACTCCTCTCCCTGCCTCACTGCCGCCTCGCGCTTTCAGCGGCTTCCCAGGCTGAGCGCTAGAGGCGGCGGCAGATCGTCGAGGCGTTTGCCCTTACGGCTGGGGGATCCAACAGCAAAAGCAAGTTCGCCGGCCGCATGTACTGACTCCACGTGGCTGAGGCCTACCACGTGGAGTCTATCTTCAGTCAGCGGGTCCAGCGTGAGGAGCGCGGCCCAGAGAGCATCGAGTCACCGAAATCGCTAGTATTGCAGAGTCTCAAAATCCCTGACTGTATTCTTAATTTTAATAATTTATGTAATTTATTCTATTTATTGTTTTGATTTGATTTATTTGGGGCTTGGTTAGGGTCCTCGCACAGGCCCCCCCCCCTTCCTGTGCTTAGGAAAACTGTTTCCATTTAGTTTCATTATTTTAATTTCAGTTCATTTCACTGGTTGCCAGGTTTGTTTTGTTTGTTTTTTGTTCTTCGGATCCTTCTCACTCAGGGGGGCTCTTGAATACCAATTCTAGAGAGGAGGAAGAATGACAGGAAAATTACGCTGCCCGTCCTGCGGCACCCGCAGAATTGCGGATTCTGAGGCAGGGATCTGCCGGGGTTGTGCTGCAGAAGCAGCTTCTGTGGAGCAGGAGATTCAGTTGTCCATGGATCAGACTGCTCAGGTCTCAAGGTCCCAGGGAAGGGGGAGGGGATTCTTCCCCCACTCCCCCGCCCTCTACATCTGTCTGCCCAGGCCCCTCTCAGGCCCTTCCCCCGGCTCCCAGTGGAGCGGAGGGAAGCTGGGAGCATTTTTCCCCAGAATTTGTCCTTCTCTTACACAAAGCTTTTTGTATGCGTCAGCAAGGATTCATGGGGCCTCCGCTGCTGAAAGAAGGTGGCCGGCCCAGTCCAGGGAAGACAAGCTCCCATGACCCCGGAGCCCCCCCTAAGCGCTTTAGACTAATGGGCGAGGAACCTCTCACGCCTCCTTCTCCCACCACTCTGGATGAGGAGGGCTCAGACAGAGAAGTGGGGGAGGAAGATGAAGAGCTTGAGGAGGGGGAGATCCCAGAAGAAGAGCATTCCAGAATAGCTGAGAGTATTTTGCCGGGAGGAGCTCCCAGCCTTGATTAATGAATCCATGAAGGTGCTCAATATGGCATCAGACATCCCTACAGAAGAAGAAGTGTTGGAGGATCCTTTGATTCAAGCTGTCAGAAAAACAGTCTTTCCGGTCCACAGGGTGGTACGCCAGATGATCCAGGAGGAGTGGAATCAACCGGAGTCCAGTCTAAGGGGGGTGAGGGCCATGTCTCGCTTGTACCCAGTGCCGGAAGCGGACAAGGACCTGCTGAAATCCCCAAAGGTAGATGCGGCGGTTTCAGCGGTGACAAAGAAGACGACCATTCCGGTCGAGGGCGGCGCAGCACTTAAAGATAGTCAGGATAGAAAGCTGGACTCGTTATTGAAGCAAGCCTTTGTTAGTGCCCTCGCCCTGCAGGCCTCAGTCTCAGGAGCGTGGGTAGCAAGAGCCTGCCTGAGGTGGGCTCAACAGCTTCAACTAACGGATGGCGACGCTACCGACGCGCAAGCTAGTGCTGCGTGCTTGGAGTCTGGTTCCGCCTTTCTAGCAGATAGTCAGTACGACCTTATTAGAAGCCTAGCCAAAAATATGGCCTCGGAGGTAGCAGCCAGGAGATATCTGTGGCTATGCAATTGGGCGGCGGACCCCTCCTCGAAGGCTCGCCTGAGTCGCCTCCCCTTCAAGGGGAAGCTGCTGTTTGGTGAGGACCTGGAAAAGTTGGTGAAAGATCTTGGCGAGTCTAAGGGAGGTAGACTCCCGGAAGATAGACCTAAACAAAACCGTTCGGTCCCTGCTCGCAACTAGCCGAGGGACTTTCGCAGGTTCTGGCTGATCAGACTGAATTTTTTTCTTAGGGGTCGCCCCTCGCCTAGAGGTCAAGGCTTCCGAGGGTTTCGAGGAGCAGGAAGAGGCTTTGGGACTTCCTCCACATCCTTGGGCCCTAGGAAAACACAATGAAATTGCGGGGGCCCAGGAGAAAGGCCTGCTGGTGGGGGGCCGGTTAAGGCAGTTCCTTCCCGCCTGGGCCCGAGTCACATCGGATCGTTGGGTACTGGAAATAATCAGAGAGGGTTATGCCCTCGAATTCACAAAGCAAGTTCCCCCAGCCTTTATGCAATCTCCCTGCGGATCTCCAGAAAAGAGAGCAGCAATAGAAGACACCCTTTCAAGGCTGATCGAGCTGGGAGCAGTGACCCCCGTCCCGAGAGACCAATACGGTTCCGGTCGATACTAGATCTATTTTGTGGTACCAAAGAAAGAAGGGTCCTTCCGTCCAATCCTGGACTTAAAGCAAGTCAATCGTTGCCTCTCGGTTCCTCATTTTCGGATGGAGACTCTGAGGTCGGTCATTGCAGCGGTAAGACAGGGGGAGTTTCTAACATTGCTGGACTTGACGGAAGCATACTTACATATCCCGGTCCGAAAATCCCATCAGCAGTTCCTGAGATTTGCAGTGCCGAGGGGTCATTTTCAGTTCCAGGCTCTTCCCTTTGGCCTAGCAACAGCTCCCAGGACATTCACCAAGGTAATGGTAGTGGTAGCCACGGCTCTTCACAAGGAAGGGATTCTAGTACATCCATACCTGGACGATTGGCTGATTCGGGCAAAAACCGAGTCAGAGAATCGTGCAGCTACAGCCAGGGTGGTGGAATTCCTGGAGGAGTTGGGTTGGGTCATCAACCGGGCAAAGAGCAGATTAATTCCCTCGCAGGAGATAGATTACCTCAGAGCAAGATTCGACACAAGGAGAGGAAGTCTCTTCCTGTCGGAACAGAGGTTACGAGATCTGAGGAGCCTGGTCTCACGCTTCATTGCAAGACGGATCCCTACCGCCTGGCATTACCTTCAGCTGTTGGGCACCATGGCGGCAGCGATAGAGGTAGTACCGTGGGCCAAGGCATATATGCGACCTCTTCAACGCGCATTGTTACGATGATGGTCCCCGCAGCATCATCCCTTATCCATGCAGCTGCCCTGTCCTCTTCAGGTCAGAAGGACTCTCCTCTGGTGGGAGCGCCCAAAGAACCTTGGATGCGGGATGCCTCTCGACCCACCACAATGGATACAACTAACGACGGATGCAAGCCTCGCAGGATGGGGGGCTCATTGCGAGGGACAGTTCGCACAGGGGAGCTGGACCCCGAGGGAAGCTCGGTGGTCCATCAACAGGTTAGAGCTGAGGGCAGTGGCGCTAGCACTCACAGCTCTCGAGCCCTTGGTGCGGCAAAGGGCAGTCCGCATCCTCTCGGACAATGTCACCACGGTGGCCTACATCAGCCGCCAAGGGGGGACGAGCAGCCCTCTGCTGGAGAAGGAGGCAGACAGCCTCTTACAGTGGGCCGAAGCACACCTATTGGACCTGTCAGCTCAGCACGTGGCGGGAACAGACAATGTGACGGCCGATTATCTCAGCAGACACAAGATAGACCACGGAGAATGGGAACTAGCGCAGGAAGTGTTCGACCAAGTGGTAGCCCGTTGGGGAGTACCGATCATGGACCTCATGGCGCGCTACGAAACATCCAAAGCGAGTCGGTTCTTCAGTCGAAGAAAGGAAAGGATGTCAGAAGGCTTGGATGCCCTGGTCCAGAAGTGGCCTTCGGAAGGTCTCCTGTACGTGTTCCCGCCCTGGGCCCTCATAGGGAGAGTTCTAAGACTAATAGAGGCCCATCCAGGTCTGGTAATACTCATAGCTCCGGATTGGCCTCGTTGCCCATGGTATGCAGACCTGGTGAGACTTACGGCTCATCGCCCTTGGAGGCTCCCCGACAAAGGATTTTCTACGGCAGGGTCCTGTACTCATGCCCCACGTGCATCGATTCTCGCTTACGGCTTGGCCCTTGAGAGGGCTCGGCTCGTGAAGCGAGGTTACTCAGCTTCAGTAATTTCGACTCTGCTGAACACTCGGAAACGCTCGACCTGCCTTTCCTATGTCAGGGTTTGGCGCATATTCGAGGCGTGGTGCGCCGATCACCATAAACCCTCAGAAGCCTCAGTTTCGGAGGTGTTAGAGTTCTTACAAGCAGGTTTCGAGAGAGGTTTGGCTCGCAGCTCGCTACGAGTTCAGCTAGTGGCCATTTCTTGTTATAGAGGTAAGGTGCGGGGCAAGTCTCTAAGAGAGCACGCTGATGTGGGTAGATTCCTGAGGGTGGTCAAGCGCTTACGACCTCAACAAAGATCAGTGATCCCCCCTTGGGACTTAAATCTGGTTTTGGATTCCCTAACCAGGGAACCCTTTGAACTGGCAAGGAGTTCCTCCCTAAAAGACTTGACCCTCAAGACGGTATTTTTGGTAGCTATTTGTTCGGCTAGGAGGGTCTCGGAGCTTCAAGCTCTCTTCTCGACCTCCCTTCCTGTCCTTTTTCAAGGATAAGGTGGTCTTACGGACAGTTCCTTCCTTCCTACCCAAGGTGGTCTCCCCCTTTCATATGAACCAAACAGTCTCGCTCCCGTCCTTCGCAGGAGAAGCACAGGAAGGAGAGAGTACCAAACTGCGTCTACTAGATTTACATAGAGTGCTGAGACGGTATCTCTCACGCACAGCGTCTTTCCGCAAGTCCGATCGGCTTTTCGTTCAATTTGGAGGGCCGCACAAGGGGCAAGCGGCGGCCAAAGCTTACATTTCTAGGTGGATCAGGGAGGCCATTGCCTCTGCCTACATTCTCAAGGGGAGGCAGGTACCAACAGGTCTTCGCGCGCATTCAACTCAAGCGCAGTCGGCCTCCTGGGCAGAGCATAGCTTGGTTCCACCGCTAGACATCTGTAGAGCGGCTACCTGGTCCTCGCTGCATACCTTTTCCAAGCACTACAGACTGGATGTCCAGAGTAAGGCAGACACCAGGTTTGCGGGTGCAGTACTTCGGTCCGGGTTGGCGAACCCCACCCAGGTATGAACTGCTCTGTTACATCCTGAGAGTAAAGGGACTGGACTGGAGTTCTGCTAAGGAAAAAGTAATTAGTCCTTACCTGCTAATTAGTGTTCCTGAAGGAACTCCAGTCCAGTCCCTGATCCCGCCCAGGTTCGGCTTTCTAGTGGTCAGAAGGGAATAAAGGACCGAAGCTGAGGCACGGAGCGGGGCGGAAGCTGAAAACTCCGGTAGGAAGAGCCCCAGCGGCAGGGCTAAGAGCTAGGGAGGTTCGGGGAGGAGTGTCCAAAGGCTGGGTCGGCCTCGGGTGAGCCTTCTCCTTCCCTCCCCTCCCTCCCTTACCACTGTTCTGTCAGTCATTAAAAAAAAAAAAAAAATCGACTTTGGTTTCCTGTTTTGTTAGTTTTGAGTTTGTTTTACGCATTATAGTTACGGGTACCTGTCAGGACTGCTTTTTCATCAGATTACTGGTGCCTATGGGTGGTGCCAGTGGTATTTATACCACACCATCATCAAAACGATGATGGGATCAGCCTCCAAGCTGCTGGAAGGGTTGCGCAACCCGAGAGTAAAGGGACTGGACTGGAGTTCCTTCAGGAACACTAATTAGCAGGTAAGGACTAATTACTTTTTACTTCAGAGTCTAGCCCCTTTCACCCTCATCCTATGTCCTCTTGTAGCAGAGCTTGCCTTCAATTTAAAGTGACTCTCCTGTACATTTAGCAAAATTAGCTTACTTTTGTCTCAGCTTGTTAAACCTCCCACAAGCAGCTTCTCCCAGCCCTTCCTCAAGCACCAGTTAAAGTTCCTACCTCTGAACTGCTTTGCATGGCTTGCCTTGGAAGGACCTGGCTCCACTGGTCCCTCCCCCCTGCAACCTGCTGAGTTCTTAACTTCTCCCTCTGAGCAATGCCCTCCCAGCCCTGAACTCTGGGCTCCAGACTCTCTTAAAGGGGACTGTTGATACCCGTACCTCTCTAAAGGGAGTAACATTTCTATATACCCCTTTACAAGCACATTTAAGACTAACTTAAGAAAATATATCTTTTCACTCGACTCGTAATCAAACTCTGGAATTTGTTAGCAGAAGATGCAGTAAAATCTGTTAGTATAGCTAACTTTAAAAGACATTTGGGCAAGTTTCTGGAGGAAAAGTCCATAAACTATTATTAAAGAGGACCAGAAAAATTGACTGCTTACCCATTGGATAAGCAGCATGAAATCTGTGTACCTTTTGGGAACCTGACAGGTACTTGTGACTTGGATTTGCCACTGTTGGAAACGGGATACTGGGCTTGATAGACCCTTGGTCTGACTCTGTATGGCATATCTTATATTCACATGACCTAAGTGTGAGTATCATCAGTGTCTGCGATTTTGCCTGATATGTGAACAGAGTTGTTTGGATCATCTCTGCCCTTTCCTTGAAGGTACACCTTCTCATGGTTTGTGGTGATGTCAGCTCCTAAGAATATAATGCTTTGTGTTGGGATATGCACTGACTTTTCTTTGTTTATGGGAAATTCCGAGAAGTTGAATGGTATTCTGGATGGTCAGGAGTAATGCCTGCTTGGTTGACGCTCCTATACCAGAAGGTCAGGGGTTCAAATTCCACTAGAGGACAGCAACCTTAGGCCGGAAGGACTGTGGTTTCTAGTCCCACAGGTGTTCCTTGTGGTCTTGGGCAAGCCACTTAACTATTTTACAGGGAACATGGGCAATGGAGGGTTATCTCCAAGTTATAATGCCCTGTTCAATGTAATTTCAGTTTGTTCAATGTAAACTGCCTTGATATCATGAAAGGCAATATATAAGAAATGTTAAATAAAATGAGCTAGTCATCTAGGTAGGGGAATATATAATACCCCATCATTGCAATACAACAGAGGCAATATTGGTGCTAGGGAGTTCATCTTGAATTTCTCTCAGATTGTGGAGATCGAGAATCACTCGTAAACCACCTGATTTTGTTCAGGAAGAGGAAGAATCTTGAATAGTTCTGACTCAGAGGTCATGGATTCTAACTCATTAGATTTATTATAGAGAAGTGCTTGAATCTCCTGTTGTAGGACTTGTTCATGTTCTGGGGAGGGACTGGAATTGAGACAGGTTGTTAGGGCGGAAGGCATGTCATTAACTATTCTGTACACCTATGTGACAATAGAGAGGATCCAATGATCGGTCATATGTTGCCAAGACTTCCTGAACTGAAGGATTATTCCTCCTACTGGAGGGTAGTCTAAACTGGAGATTTGGCCTCCCTATAGGAGCTGAGGGGGTAGTTTGTTTATGCTTCCTTGGCTGCTGACATTGTCTATATTGTTGAGGAGCTGCATGTGGTGGGGCAAAATTTGAGTAGGGCTAATATCTGCTCCTTGGGTAAAATTGTTGAAAGTACCGGTAATGGAAGGGCCTTGGGTAAATATGACTGGCTTTGATAATGATTTGAGGAGAGTTCAGAGTTCCTTCACTGCTGAGCTGTTGTCTTTCATCTGGGATACAATTTCTTTAACTTTTGAGCCAAAGAGGCTGTCTTCCAAACATGGAGCATCAGCTATCTTGTCATGGAGGTCTTCTCTAAGGCCTGGTGTTTTAATCCTTGCAGTCCATCTGGCTGCTATGGCTGAGGTTGCTGCTCTGGAAATGGAATCATGTGTTGGAGGTGGACTTCTGGAGATTAATTCGCAGGGGGTCTTAAGATGTGTCAAGTTGATTTAAGAGCTCGCCATGGTAGTGTAAATATCTGAAGCTGGTGAGCTACAATTTCCGTGGTCAGCATGGTACTGTGATTCTACAGTTAACTTTATTTGATATACCACCTATTCCTAATCTTCCCTCCAGTCAAGTCCAGACACATGGATTATGCCCACCCACCAGCAGATGGGACTGAGAAAACACTGAGCTGAAAGTAGTCCCCAAGGAGCCTGTGTACACCAACACAGCGAGTATTTTCTCAGTAGATGGTGGATGTGCTTAGCTGGTGCTCTGTACTTTACTTGGCTTAATTTGTTCAATTTGTGTTTTCCCTTTTTGCTTTGGCTAAGTTCCTGAAGGGGTGCAGAACCTGGTGGTCTGGGTTCCTCCCCCTTTCCTCCTCCCAACTGCATGCTCAGGTTCCCCGTTCCCTCCCCTGCTTCTGGGTGAGGTCCTAAGGCTGTTTTCTTGCTATCCTAAAACAAAACAAAACCGAGCAGAGGTTTCGGTTGAAGTACCTGGCTGAGTAATCAAGAGGCTCCACTGTGCTGGGTGATGGGCCTGGTAAGTAGAAACCAGACAATGCAGTGAGTGTAGGAAGTGCTTCACCCGGGGTACATGGCCGACATGGAGACCAGCAGTCAGTGCACCATGTGCGGCAGCTGATGGGTGGTGCATCTGTCACCGAGAGCCTATGCTGCGGCTGCCTTCACAAAAGCGCAACAGCTGCAGGCTTGCTGGGGGGACCCTCCAGCATGCAGGGAATCTCTCCTGATTTTTTTTGTGTGGCCCTGGAGGGCCTCGGGCCTAGAGATTTGGTGGGAACACCTGCCATCATAGGAGGGGCTGCGGGATTCAGTAGCTTGCTGGATTTGCAGCTGGAGGCTGGTTCTATATATGGGGAGGGGGGGGGTCTAGTGGGAGCTCAGGACCAGCCCCCTCCCCCCTGCCATTTTCCCCAGAGTATATTCCTGCACCAGGCTTACTGCCTGTGGCAGGGCCACGGGGGGTCCTCTGGGAGGGCCTTCCCCCACAGCAACAAGCGAGTCTGGAGAAGAGCCCTTGATCCACAGACAAGGAGGCCTCAGTTGGACTCCTTGTGGGCCCTGGAGGGGGCCCTCAGACCTCCTGGATGATTCCTTGGAGGACCTGAAGGAGGTAGAGCTCCTTGGGGGGGAGCATCAGACAGTGTTCATATCTTCCAAAGTGACAAGCTCCTCAAACACATTTCCCGTACGCTTTCAGAGCGGCATATGTTGGAGCCGTCCCGGCGGAGATGGCCGGCTACCCAATCTTGCAGGGGGTCAAAAAGCCCCTCTAGGCTTTCCTGGTGCATGGTATGATCCAGAAATATGGTACAATCTGGAAGTTGATTGAGGCTGAGTGGAAGGTGCCCGACACCAGTCTGCGGGTTGGCAGGACAAAGTCTCTCAACTGTATCCTCTAGTCTCCAAGGAGCAGGAGAAGTTGCGACTTCTCCCAGTTAACGTTCTGGTGGTGGTCGTCCTGTTGGAAGCAGTCATTTGAGGTCTTGCACTGGCTTTACAGGCTTCGGTCTGTGGGGCTTATATGGCATGGGCATGCCTCCACTGATCTCAGTGGGCCCCAGAGGCCTCCTGGGTAGTGTCGTGGACCCTGGGGAAGGCGGCTCACCTGGAGTCGGTGGCTGCTTTTCTGGTGGACCTGCTCTGACCTCATCCAAGCTTCAGTAAGAAATATGGCCACAATGGTGACTGCGAGATGTTTCCTCTGGCTTTGCAACTGATTGGTGGACGTTGTGTCCAAGACCAGGCTCAGTAAGCTGCCCTCTGTGGACAGCTGCTCTTTGGGGCAGACCTTGAGAAGTTGGTGAAAGATATGGGCGAGTTGAAGGTCCTGCGGTTGCCCGAGGATCAGCCCAAGGGCTCTGGGAAGGAAACTTCCTCCCAGGGCAGGGGTTGGGACTTATGCAGGTTCCAGTCGGGATGCGGCGGTTGCTTGCAGCAATCCCATTTTCTGCCACGGAGACAGCCCTTTTGAGGGAGCCGCTGGAGGTTCCAAGGCTGCCCAATGAAGGTCTGGAGGTCCTGGTGGGGCTGCTGTGGGTTGGAGGTCGCCCGCAGCAGTTCTATTCTTCCTGGGCTTGAATCACATCTGATGCTTGGGTGTTGGAGATAATCTGTTAGGGGTATGCTCTTGAGTTTGCATGCCCCTTTTCAGATGCCTATATGATTTCCTCCTGCCGGGTGCCAGGCAAGGTACAGGTTGTTCAAGATATGCTGGAACGTCTTCTGCAGTTCGAAGTGGCAGTGCCCGTACTGAAGGCCGAGTGGGGCCGTGGCCATTATTCTATCTACTTTGTGGTTCCCAAGAAGGAGGACTGCTGGCAGCCCATATTAAATCTGGAGGGGATCAACTGGGCACTTAGAGTGCTCCTTCTTCGCATGGAGACACTGCAATCCATCATTGTGGTGGTGCGTCGGGGGGAGTATCTAACCTCCCTAAACCTCAGAGGCGTACCTGCACATTCTGATTCATCCTGATTACCAGCGCTGCTTGCGTTTTGTGGTACCCAGGGGCCATTTTCAGTTTCAGGCCCTGCTGTTCAGCTTGGCTACAGCACATCAAGTAGTCACCAAGATCATGGTGGTGGTGGCGGCGGCAGACTTCCCGACATGCAGGGTCCTGGTTCACCTTTACCTAAAAAACTGACTGATTCGAGCGAAATCGCCACAGGAGAACAAGGAGGCCACCGATACGGTTGTCTGGCTCGAGCTGGGCTGGGTGATTAACTTCTTGCAAAGCAGGATGGTGCCCTCTTAATCCTTGGAGTATCTGGGGCTCCTTTTTGATATGGAGTGGGGGGATAGTGTTCCTGCAAAAAGGGCAAGAGTGCCAAGCTGTGGGCTCAGGTGTGGGCATTTACAATGGCTCCTGCACCAGTAGATGTGGGACTATCTGCAGCTGTTGGGCTCGATGGCTGCAACCCTGGATCTGGTGCCCTGGGCCCACCTTCACATGTGATTCTAGCAGACCTCACTCCTATCCCACTGATCCCCACAGGTCCAGTTGATAGTGGTTTGGCTGGCCCTGTTGAGCGTGTCCTGGGACAGCCTCTGGTAGTGGCTGGATCCATCCAGACTGGCGACCGGGATGCAGCTCGAGCCGCCAGATTGGGTGGTGGTGACCATGGATGCCAGCCTCAGTGGCCATTGCCAGGAGAAGGTGGCGCAAGGGTTGTGGTCCCCGGAAGAACAGTGGTCTTTCAACCGTTTGGAGACCCAGGCAGTGTTCTTGGCCCTGCAGGTGTGTGTGTGGTGTTGTTTTCCCCCCTGGTCCAGGGGGGAGCGGTAAGAATTCTCTCCAACAATGCGACAGTGGTCACATACATCAATCGCCAGGAGGGCACTAGGAGCTCTTCGATGGAGGCGCTTCCACTGTTGCGCACTCAGTGGCCCACGTGGTGGGGGTAGACAACATGCAGGCCGACTTCCTAAGTCGGCAGTTGCTTGACCCAGGAGAGTGGTCAGGACATGCTAGGGAGATAAAGTTCCTAGATGAAATAAATGACTGCTTCTTGGAGCAGCTGGTTCATGAACCGACCAGAGGGGAAGCCATATTAGACCTAGTCCTTAGTGGAACACCAGATCTAGTGCAAGAGATAAGGGTGTTGGGGCCACTTGGCAATAGTGATCATAGCATGATCGCCTTTGATTTAATTAGTGGAGAAGGGATAGTAAGGAAATCCACAGTACTACCTTTTAACTTTCGAAAGGGAGACTATGATAAAATGAGGAAAACAGTTAAGAAAAAACTAAAAGGAGCAGTTGCAAAGGTTAAAGACGTACATCAAGCTTGGGGGGTGTTGAAAAATACTATCTTGGAAGCCCAGACCAGCTGTATTCCACGCTTTAAGAAAAGTGGAAGGAAGTCCAAAAAACTGCCAGCATGGTTTAAAGGTGAGGTCAGGGAGGCTGCTGCCAAAAAAGCATCTTTAAGGAAATGGAAAAAAGAGCCAAACGACACAACCTGGAAACAGCACAAGCACTGGCAAGTCAAATGCAAGGCATTGATAAGGCAGGCAAAGAGAATTTGAGAAGAAGCTTGCTGCGGAAGCAAAAACGCAAAATAAAGACCTTTTCAAGTACATTCGTAGCAAAAAACCTGTGAGCACTGTTCCCTCTAAGCTGTGCGGGTGTGTGCGCGCGCACACCTCGCCGAGCGAGCGCACATACTTTACAATAGAGCGCACAAAAATTACAGTTCCGATTCTGATAGAAAACACAGACATCTTAAAATTTAAAAGTTGTTGTGTATTTGTGGTTTTCACAAGTTCTACAATATTTTCTAGTGCAATCAATGTGGTGTACATACTGTATTCTGACGTGTAGTCAAATTTTAAAGTATATAACTCCGAGTTTCGTTATGTGGCGCACAAAAATTTAACCTTCCTTCAAAAGCTGCACAGCTGATATTTTATGCGCACACAGCCTACAGAAAATTAGAGGGAACATTGCCTGTGAGAGAGTCAGTTGGTCCATTAGATGATAAAGGGGTTAAAGGAGCACTAAGAGGCGACAAGGCGATAGCGGAGAGACTGAATGAATTCTTTGCTTCGGTCTTTACTGAGGAAGATGTAGGGATGTTACCCATGACTGAAGTGGTATTTTTTTTTTTTTTTTTTTTGTATTTAACTTTTTTTATTGACGACAATTCCATTGCAAAAACACATACAAACATTGTGTCAGTATACCAACTAGACATACCAAAAACTGACCATTTACACTAACTTCCCTCCCCTCATGCCCACCATTTCAACAGACAACAGCAGCACTTCCGTCCCCATGAAACTCCCAGCACACAAGATGTTCCCTCCCCCCTCCCAATAGAGCATATTACGCCTCCAGCATCATAAACCAGGCCAATACAACTAGCCTTCTCCCCCCGTGTGGAATTGTGTTTTTATAAGTAGAGGCCATCCACTGCCCCCGCCAGCCTCCATGACTCACCTCGTCCCCCCTCCCTGTTATCCCCCAACCCCTCCCCTCCACCCACTTCCCCCCTTCCCCCACCCTCCTTAGCCCCCGCTACCCTCCTCCCCTTTCCCCCCCCCCTTTCCCCCACCCCTTCTATTGCAGGATATCTTTCCGCAGATAGCGCAACACCTTGTCCCACTGCTGCTCAAATCTATCCACTCTTTGCCTTCGTGCGGCTGTCAGTTTTTCTATCAAGTACACTTGTCTGAGGCGCTCCACACACTGCCCCACCTGCGGTGCGTCCCGTTGCCTCCAGCGATAAGCCAGCTCGCAACGGGCCGCACTCAGACACACCATTACCTGCCTCTTATCTTGGGCCGGCCCCCCTTCGCTCCACCACCCCATTAAATACCCACTGGGATCTAGCGGCACCTCCCGCCCCACCACCTCCCTTATCCAATCCCGGATCGCCCCCCAATATTGCTGTATCCGCGGGCACTTCCACCAAATATGAAAGAACGTGCCCACCTCTCCACACTCCCTCCAGCACATATTGGACACCCTAGGAAACATCCGATGCAAACGGGCTGGAGTATACCACCACTGCATGACCACCTTGCACCAATTTTCCCTGATAGCTATCGACAGTGGCAATAGCCTCATCTAGTCGAACACATTCTTCCATTGCCCCTCCTCTAGCTCCATCCCCAAATCCCCCTCCCACTCCCGCATGTATCTGTGCTTCCCCCCCAGGGGCCCCTGAATAGCCTTATACAGCACCGAAGTGAGCCCTGGGGATGTCTTCTTCCCATACCAAACCACCTCTAGCGGGGTATAATCCCGTTCAAGACCCTCTTTCCCTAATTTCTGCCGGAGGAAATTTACCACCTGCCCATAACAGAAATAATCCCTATCGCGCAGCCCATAGAGCTCTTGCAATGTCGCAAATGGGACCCACTCTCCCCATCTATAAACTGATAGAAGCACTTCAACCCCTCTCTTGCCCACCTTCGGTATCCCCCCCCCCTTCCCTCCCAGGGCGGAACTCCTCCGTATGGCATAGTTCCCTCATCAACGAAAAGTGCGCTCCCCCACTTTCCCCAGCCCCCCCTCTGAGCTTGTCCCACTCGCGTAGCACATGGCTCACATAAGGGTTAGCCTGCACCACCACCCCCCTCCCCCCCCTCCCCATCCATGGGAGCCTTGCTAAGGACCTCCCCCCACCACTGTCCTTCTCCAGCTCTACATAATTCTTCCTCTCCCCCCCTTCACGCCAATCCATCACATGGCAAGCCTGGGCGGCCCAGTAATAGGCCTGCATGTTGGGCACCCCCAGTCCCCCTTCCTCCCTCTTCCAATATAGCACCTCTCGCGCTATCCTGGGCGGGCGTCTCCTCCAGATATACTGATTCACCTGCCGCTGTAAGCGCCGCAGATGTGCTCCTGGAATGGCCACCGGCAAGGCCTGAAAGTAATACAGCACTCGTGGAAGGATATTCATTTTTACCGATGCTATCCTACCCAGCCAGGAGACTTCATAACTCATCCACCTCTGGAAGCCCTGTTCTATCTCCTTCCATAACTTGCCATAATTAGCCTCATACATCCCTCTTGGCTGAGGAGTAATGTTGACCCCCAGGTATCGAATGGCCCTCTCAGCCCATCTAAATGGGTAAACCCGCTGCAACCTTTCCAACCGTGGCTGGGACAAATTAATATTCAGGGCCTCAGTCTTGTCTGGGTTCACCTTGAACCCCGATACCTCCCCATACCTTCCTAGCTGTCTTAGAATCTCGGGTAAGGACTCTTCAGGCTGCGTCACCACCATGAGGACATCATCCGCGAATAGGGATATTTTATGATGACCGCCCCCCTTCTGCAGCCTCCACACCCCCCCATTTCCTCTGATTGCTCGCGCCAAAGGTTCAATAGCAATAGCAAAGAGGAGTGGAGACAGCGGGCATCCCTGGCGGGTCCCCCTTTCCAGCTCTAGGGCCTCAGTGTACCGCCCATTAATTTTAACCCTCGCTTTAGGGCCCCTGTACAGCGCTTGTAACCACCTCATAAATTTAGGGCCTATGCCCATCTGCTGCATAGTTTGAAATAAAAAGCCCCAATCCACCCTGTCAAACGCTTTCTTGGCGTCAATTGACAACAGCATGGCCTCTGTCCCTTGATCGTGCGCCCCCCATACAGCTTCCAGCACCCTCTTTATATTATCAGAAGCTTGCCGCCCCATTATAAATCCGGTTTGATCTATCCCTATCAGCCCTGGCATCTTTGGAGCTAACCTATTAGCCAACACTTTGGCAATAATTTTAACATCTACATTTATCAGGGAGATGGGCCTGTATGACCCGCACTGCAGCGGATCCCTACCCCCCTTGGGCAGTACTGTTATCCCTGCTGTAAGCATATCTGCCGAGAGGTGCCCCCCTTCCTGCTGCACCCCATTCACCACCCGGACCAACCTATCCAATAATTCCTCACGAAAGGTTTTATAGAAGGCCCCCGTCAGGCCATCCAAGCCCGGGGCCTTTCCAGCCGGCAGCGCTCACAGGGCCTGCGCCGCTTCCTCCCGGGTAATATCTGCCTCCAAGTCCTGAACTTCCCCTTCCCCCAGGCTCTGCAGCTCAATACCCTTTAAATAGTCCTCTCCTGCCCCCAATCTCCCCCCCTCAGGTTTCTTATATAGGTCTTTATAGAATTGGCAAAAACATTCCCCAATTTGCTTCTCCGACCTCAGCTGCTCCCCGCTATCCCCCACCAACCCCACTATAGTGGTCTGGGCCTCCCGCTTCCGTAATTTATTGGCCAACAATTTCCCGGCTCTGTCCCCCCATTCATAATAACACTGCTTCAACCTAGCCATCTGGAACCCGATCTCATCCACCTGCAATTTATTAAGCTTCATCCTCAGCTGATTGAGGCGCTTAAAGTCACTCTTGTTCCCCTGGCCTTGGTATCTCTCGGCCACCTGCTGTATCTGTTTGCAATTCCTCCTCCCTTGCCAACCTCTGCTTCTTAAATCTAGAGGCCCACATCACTAGCAGCCCCCTCACTACCGCCTTCATACCCTCCCACAGTCCCACATCCCCCGTGTCATTAAGGTTCCAGTACTCCCTCAGACATCCCTTGACATCCTTCACTACCTCCTCTCTCCTTAGCAAACTTTCATTGAGCCTCCAAAATCTCACTCCCCCCCCCCCCCCATCTCTAGGGCCCCCAACCCTCACCCACGTTGGGGCGTGGTCAGACCACGTAATATTCCCTATTGCCGCTTCCTGGATCCTAGGGCCCCACCCAGCAGTCATCAAAATATAATCGATCCAGCTATAGCTATCATGGGGTGCGGAGTAAAAAGTGTATTCCCTGCTCCCCTCATGCAATTGCCTCCATACATCGCTCAGCTGATAGGTGTCCATAATGCTCTTCAGGATCCTTCGAATATTATTCTTCCCATCTCCCCCCACCGCTTGGCGGTCCCATCTGGGGTGTAGAGCCAAATTAAAATCCCCCCCCCCCCCCCCCAGAATGAGCCTCCCCTGCACATGCCTGGTTAGCAAAGATTGCACCCCTCTCCAAAATTGCACCTGCCGCTCATTCGGAGCATAGATATTGACCAAAGTAACCTGCTCGCCCTGCCATTCCCTGCCCAAAAGTAACACCCGACCCTCTTCATCCCTCTCCACCCTGCACACCCTAAAAGTACTATCCCGACGTATCAAAACCGCCACCCCCCCTTCTTGCTCGCTTCCATACCCCTCATGCCTCCAAAATACTGTTGCGGGTATTTTGCATTCCGCAGCAGCCCCTCATTTCTCCTCCGCAAGTGGGTCTCCTGTACCAGCACCACTTCCCAGTCTAGCCGTGTGGCCTCTCTATACAGCTGCTGCCGCTTCCGAGGATTATTTAGCCCTTTGGTGTTAATAGATCCTATCCTCCCCATAGGGACCTGTCATGCACCCCTAACCCTCCCCCTCCATTTCCATCACCCCCCCCCCTCTGCCTACTTCTCCTCCCCCCTCCCCCTCCCTCCCACTCTCCCCCCCTGCATTACCACTCACTCCGGAGTTTCCCTGACCCCCCCCCAGTGACACTCCCCGGGCGCTTCCACATCTCCCCTACCCCCCCTTCCCCTTACCGACCCTTCTACCATCCCCATCTCCCCTCAAGTACCCGCCTCTGCTACCCCCTTTCCTCCATCCGCCCTTTCCCTTAACCACCTCCCTCCGTTACCCCCTCCTACCCCTTCCACTCCATCTCCCCCTTCAGACACCCAGCATACGTCCCCTCCTCCTCCCGCCCTAGCCCCCCCCCCCCCGCACCTTCCATGTACAACCTTATATGTAATAATAGTGCCATGCCTCCTAAGCAATAAGTGTCCCATGGTATGTCTGTGAATTATCACCATGCCAGACCCGAGTTTCCCAAAGTCCTCCCGGCCAAGTCAGGTCCATCAGCTCCGAGCTCTTTCCTCTTCTGAATTTCCAGATAAACTTTCTTCTGAGAATGTATAACTGCTGCTATCCTCAGTGCAAGATAGTTTAGATTTGGATAGCGGTTTTGATAATCTTACACTCGGAACTTGTTCCTCTGGGATTTTGGCAAACATCATTTCAAAACATCCTGAAGTTTTCTTGCCATTGCTACTACCTCATGTTCTGGTGGGTGGTACTTGTAACAGTTCATGAACATTAATCGGATATCTGCAGCAAATTCGTGTGCATCTTTATATTCCCTATTATCCATCTTTCCTTTAATTGTCCCAAGGTCCATAGGACTTTTAGTGATAATATGGTAATCGCAAAGTCCCATTGATTTGGCATCCAAAAGTTTATAAAAGGCCCATGCATATGCTGCATGCTTTCTGGAAAGGAGTTGCTCAGTCCCCAGTCTCCTCCGCCGCCAGCACTCGTTCTTTGCCTCTAGAGAGCCTTGTCAGCCGCCGACTCTTACTTTCTACTCTCTGCCACTTGCTTCTCATTTGTGCCTCCGGGATATTTTCCACTCCCAAGTCCCCCAGGATCTGCCAGGCTCCATCAGCACTCTGAATTCGGCGGGTGCTGCCCTTTACCGTCACCAGCAGTCCAAATGGGTAGAGCCATTTATAACGCCAGCCTTCTCTACGCAGCACCGATGTGACCCCTCTCAACTCCCACCTCCGTTGCAGCGTGCCCGCTGAGAGGTCATGGTATAGCTCGATCTTTGCCCCTTCCCACTTGTACGGGCCAAGCTTCCGTGCCGCGGTGAGGAGCTTCTCCTTCAATTTATATGAGCTTATGCACGCTATCACGTCACGGGGTTTATTCTCCCTCGGGGGGCCCAAACTCCGATGGACCCTATCCATGGGCAACTGCTTTCCTTCCCACTCTCCTTCAGGGTCTGCCTCTTGCAAAATAGCGGCAAACAGCCGCGTCAGCGTCACCTCACAGTCCTGAAAGCGCTGCTCCTCCGGGAGGCCCCGCACCCGCACATTGCTCCTGCGAGACCTGTCTTCTAGGTCCTCCGTTTTCGCCTTAAGCTCATCCTGGGCTTGCCGCAACTCCGCCCAACCACTCCGCACATCATTTACTATCTCCTCCTGGTGCTCCAATCGCTCCTCCGTGACCTCCACTCGAGCCCCTAGTTCCTTCAGGTCCTGGGTTAGCGTGGCCAACGTCTCCTTCAAATCCTTCTTAAAGGAGCCCATCTCAGCCTTCAGCTCCTCTTTGAAAGCTGTAAGCCACTCCTTCAGGCTCCCCATCGAGTCAGGTCCACCATCAGAGTCTGCCCTCTCCACCACATCATCCGCCATGTTGTCAGCATGGCCTTCCTCCCCCCGCTCCGCCGCCGCAGCGTATGAAGAGCGGTACTCAGACAACCACTTTTTCACCGACATCCTCTCTGATATCGGGGGTATCAAGCTCTAGCTGCGTGCTCTTCACTTATGGTAGGGTCGCTCGTATTTTAGCTGTATTTCCCCAGCACCCCGGAGCTTCCTCAGAGCAGCCACCATGCTCCCTGACGTCACCGGAAGTCCCGACTGAAGTGATATTTAAAGGTGCGGAAGAATTGAAGGAAATATCGATACATCGGGAAGATGTCTTACAACTATCAGATAAACTGAAGAGTAGCAAATCACCTGGGCCGGATGGTATACATCCAAGGGTGTTGAAAGAACTGAAATATGAGATTGCAGACCTGCTATCAGTAATCTGTGAACTATCATTAAAATCATCTCTAATACCTGAAGATTGGAGGATCGCCAATGTAACACCAATTTTTAAAAAGGGTTCCAGGGGTGATCCGGGAAACTACAGACCGGTGAGCCTGATGTCAGTACCGGGAAAAATGGTAGAAACCATCATAAAGAATAAAATTACTCAGCATGTAGATAGTCACAACCTAATGGGAGACAGCCAACATGACTTTAGACAAGGAAGATCTTGTCTTACTAATCTGTTATGTTTTTTTGAAGGAGTGAATAAACAGGTGGACAAAGGTGAGTCGGTTGATATTGTGTATCTGGACTTTCAGAAAGCCTTTGACAAGGTCCCTCATCAGAGACTTTTGGCAAAACTAAAGAGTCATGGGATAGGAGGCAGTGTACTATTGTGGATCAGGAACTGGTTAAAAGATAGAAAGCAGAGGGTAGGGCTAAATGGCCAATTTTCCCAATGGAGAAAGGTGAATAGTGGTGTACCCCAGCGATCTGTGCTGGGTCCGCTGCTTTTTGACATATTCATAAATGACCTGGAAAGGGGAATAACGAGTGAGGTTATCAAATTTGCAGATGAGACAAAACTAAAGTTGTTAAAAAACCCAAGAGGATTGTGAAAAATTGCAAGAGGATCTTGATAAATTGGAAGACTGGGCATCAAAATGGCAGATGAAATTTAATGTGGACAAGTGCAAGGTTATGCACCTAGGGAAGAACAACCCAAACTAAGGTTACACAATGCAAGGTTCCACATTAGGAACCACCACCCAGGAAAAAGATTTAGGCGTCATTGTGGATACCATGTTAAAACCCTCGGCCCAGTGTGCAGCGGCGGCCAAGAGAGCAAATAGAATGCTAGGTACGATAAGGAATGGAAAATAAAACAAAAGATATTATAATGCCTCTATATCGTTCCATGGTGAGACCGCACCTTGAATATTGTGTGCAATTCTGGTCGCCGTATCTTAAAAAGGATATAGCGATTTTTAGAAAAGGTTCGGAGAACTACCAAAATGGTAAAGGGGATGGAAGGATACTCCTATGAAAGGCTAAAAAGGTTAGGGCTCTTTTTAACCTGGAAAAGAGACGGCTGAGGGGAGATATGATAGAAGTCTATAAATTAATGAACGGAGTGGAACGGGTAAACGTAGATCGATTGTTTACGTTATCAGAATATAGAAAGACTAGGGGACATGCAATGAAGCTACAGGGTAAACTATTTAAGACTAATAAAAGAAAATATTTTTTCACTCAACGTGTAATCAAACTCTGGAATTTGTTACCGGAGGATGTAGTAAAGGCTGTTGGTGTAGCTGGGTTTAAAAAAGGTTTGGACAAGTTCCTGGAGGAAAGGTCCATAAACCATTATTAAGAAGTGACCGAAGATATCAATGCTTGACCCAGTACAAGCATTGTGGAACTTGTCTCTTGGGGAAACTTGTAGGTACATATGACCTAGATTGGCCACTGTTGGAAACAGAATACTGGGCTTGATGGACCTTGGTCTGACCCAGTATGGCATATCTTATGTTCTTATGTTCTCTCTTGGAGTCAGCATTTTTGCTTGATTGTGAAGTGTTGGGAGACCCTCCTGTCATGGATCTGATGGTGATTGTGGCCAATGGCAAGGCCCTGCAGGTCTTCAGCTGCTGGAGAGAGCTCATGTCAGAGGGACTCGATGCCCTAGTTCAAACCTGGCCCATGGCCAGGCTGCTGTTATGTGTTTCCCCACTGGACTCTGATAGGTCAGGTGCTGCAGAGGGTCCAAATGCATCAGTCTGGTAGTGCTAGTGGCGCTGGACTGGCTGCGGCGACCTTGGTATGTGCACTGGTGGTGGATCCCCTACCCCTTACACGGGGTATGATCTGATGCAAGGGCCCATCAAGATGCCAGCAGTGGATCAATTCCTGCTTACGGCATGGTTCTTGAGCAGGTGCATCTGAGCTGTAGGGGCTGTGCATCGTGGATTGTGGACACTGTTGCAGGCTCTGTGCCGGTCTGTATCCCTCACTTATGTGTGAGTTTGGCATATCTTTGAGGCCTGGTGTGAGGATCAGGATGTATGGCCCCTTCAGGCCTCTTTGCTGGAGATTTTGATCTTTCTCCAGGGGAGCTTAGAGAGGAGTTTGGCCATGAGTTTGTTGAGGATTCATGTGGTGGCCTTAGCCTGTTTCCATGGCAGCATGCAGGGTCAGTCCCTCATGACGCACACAGATGTTTTGTGTTTTCTCCAGGAGGTTAAGAACCTCCAGCCACTTTGGTAGTGCCACTGTGAGACCTTAACTTGGTCCTTTTAAGCCTTGACAGAGGCACTGTTCAAGCCTCTCGACCGTGTCTCCTTGAAGGACCTGATACTGAAAGCAATGCTGTATCTAGCCCTGAGCGAGCGGTGCAGCTGCACAGGATGCAAATGATTAGGGGCACATTTGAGGTTGCTGGCTTCAGCTCCACCCCCCCCCCCCCCTCCTTGCTGTCTTCCCTTGCCCGGCCACTGCTTTTTCTATCCCTTCAGCAGTGGTGGCGGTGGCAGCAGTGGAGCAGACCTAATGTCAAATTGGGAAAAAAAACAAGCAGGTCTTTCCAACTCTGAGCTTGCGCACAGGTCTGATATCTTCCTCCCATGATGTAGGCTCGCATCAGAGGAGGGAGAGACCAGAACAGCCATTCAAACATGGGTCTTTGCAACTCTATGCTTGAATGACTGGTCTGGTCCCTCCCTCCCTCTGATGTGTTTCTTTTTTCAGTTTTAGTTTCTTTTTTCAGTTTTAGATCAGGTCTGCTCTGCTGCCACCAAGGGAACATGAAAAGCGGCAGCAGAAAAACAAGGGCAGGCACGTGTGGGGAGCCGACTGGGCATGGGGCAAATGTGATGGGGGCGCCAGATGTGCAAGTCACACAGGAGTCATTTATTTCTTGGTACAACCATGACTGAAAGTGGAGGTTTTGGTGGCGATCTATTCACTGCACTGGGTTTTGGAGCTGCAGATGCTGTCCTGTCGCAGGCCTCACCTGGTGATCTCCAAGGAGAAAGTGGTACTGTGCCTCCTTTCCTTCCTAAGGTGGTTTCAGCCTTTCATGTGAACCATTGATCACTCTGGTGTTCTCCGGGGAGTGGGGCTCCGCAGACTCACAGGTTCTGCACCTCTTGGACCTGTGGTGGGCCCTCTGCTGTTACATGCGCATTATGCAGGAGTTCTGGAGGACAGATCGTCTTTGTGGCATTTGGCAGGCTGCAGAAAGGGGAGCTGGCTTTGAAGGCCTCCATTTCTTAATGGGTCAAGGAGGCCATAGCCTCGGCCTACATGTAGCATGGCTGTTCAGTGCCAGAGGGTCTACCCACGCTCAGGCTTCTTCCTGGGTGGAGTTCGGTCTGGTGCCACCTCAGGACATTTTGTATGGCTCGTCCTTGTATTCCTTTGTGCAGAGCTGTTATCTTCCCCCTAAGTCCACATCCCCCTTCCTCCATTTCTGTGGATAACTCTACTCCTCCCCATTTCCTCCTTTTGCCACCTTAGGATCATCTTTGTCTCCTCCCTCTCCTTCTCTACACATACCCAACAGATAGCTAAAACCTATTGTTTCTTTCTCTATAACACTGGCAAAATTCATCCCTTCTTTTTTGAACACACTAAGACCACCCTTATTCGTTCTCTAGTCACCTCCCATCTAGACGACTGCAACTTCCTCTATGCTGATTTTCCTCTGAATCATCTCTCCCCACTTCAATCTGTTTAAAACTCCGCTGCCTGGCTAATCTTCTGCCAGTGTTGATATGCTTGTCATCCCTCTTTTCAAGTCACTTTATTGGCACCCTATCAGCTTCCACATCCAGTTCAAACTTCTACTACTGACCTGTAAATGCCTTCATTTGGTTGCCCCTCACTACCTTATCTCTCCCTACACCCCTCCTTGGGAACTCTGCTCTTCTGGCAGATCTCTTCTTCCATTTGTGCCCTTCTCTTCCACTGCCAGCTCCAGACTTCTATCTTTCTACCTTGCTGCTCCTTATACCTGGAACAACGTGAGTTGGTACGTCAGGCTCTCTGTGGCCCTATGGATCCTGATCCCTTTATACAAGTCACCTCCTATGTGTTTCCTTACCATTCCCCTAGATATATCCTAGTCCCCAGTTGTGTTGTCTGTCTTGACTAGACTGTGAGCTCTTATGAGAAGGGGCTGTCTCTGTACAGTACTGTGTATGCTTTGTAGTGCTATACAAATAAGTAGTAGTGGTAGAGCCGTTTGTGGGTTTTTTCTTCTGTTATCACAATAGCAGAAAACACCTAGCCATTACAACTCCTATAAAGTCATGCTGTCCTTGCATGTTTTCTGGCCTTTCTTGGTTGGAGATATAAAGTCACAAAGCAAAGGGGCATGCCAATCGCTCAGACATAGTAAGAAGGCTAGATCTAGGCATAGGCAATTGCCTAGGGGGCCAAATTTTGTAGGCACCAAATAACTGGGTTAAACAGGAGCCCAATTGAATTGTAGAACCATGCTTCTGATTTCTGGTGAAGAAGCATCTCTTCCCACTGCTCTCTGGTCCTGCCTGTGGCTAACACCACCATAAATCCAGCCCTTCATAGTAATGGCCCTGTTACACACTCCCTGCATGTCTCCAGGGCATTTTCACACACACATTATTACAATGGTGTGCTCAAAAGCTCAAGAACTATAGTTACAGGTATGGATGGGTAAGGTATTAGCACTATTGTCTTTTGGTATGGGACAAGGATGCAAAACTAGAACCTTGAACAGTAGAAGATTTAGTGGTGAAATCAGATCAGGTTAACTAATTTTAACCATTTTTTCCGTAATGTGCTTGCAGGCAGGTGCTGTTCAAGAGCAGATGAGGTCCAAGGGCGGGCGTGACAGGCAATGGAACAGTTCCAGAGTGTTGTAGCTGTTCTGAGAAGTAAGTATGGGGAGGGGGGGGGGTCTTTAATGTCTATACTATGTTTAAACTATGACTGAGGGCACAGAAGCTGGGAATCTTGGGCCATAGCATACTGCCATATATACAGGAGACTAAACATTATTCAAGTAATGACTTTTGAAAAGAAATTAAAGTAGCTGGCAAATGATTGGGCACTTCCCTGGAGGTTGGTAACGTACCCAATTTAAAACCTGCTTCTTTTGATTTTTAAATTGGGACTGCTGCATGTTTACAGTCATGGAGAGTATTAGTCCTTCCCTCTGTGCATTCACTTGCACATCTAAACAGCTCAGGGTCATTACTACAACATATACAATTGACAAGGGACATCATAGGGCAAAACGTTAAACGATCAGACATATTTAAACATTGATCTATGTTGCTACTGTTTTAAAAATAAATCGCTAGTGAAACTTATATTGTGGGAAAGGCCAGCTCAAAAAGTATCTGATATAGTGTTCATATAAAAACAGTTTCCAGTATATAAAATGATGCCTAATAGGACAACAGCCAAAAATGGTGGTAAAGATATTGATAAAAGATTACAAAATAAAAATTAGGGTAGGCAAATACATATTACAACATTCGGTATCCATATAACTAATCACTTAATAGTAAACATCAGGGTCCAAAAGAAGTGCACAGACGTAAAATAAACAAAATGAAAAATCTTAAAGTTAAAGCTTATTCAATAAAGAAATATAAAAAATATAAAGTTGCCTTTAGATAAAGATGGATCAACATAACATCTTTGCAGATGTCCAAATGATTAAATAGCTCATTTAACATAACAACAAGGCTAGTCTCTGTACTATGGCCCTTCCTAAAGCCTGACTGTTTTGGATTAAAGAATTAATAGAACGACCATGTCAACTTTGCATTGTTCACTTGTAGGTGATCTCCGGGAACAGCAGGGATCAGTCTTCCTATATGGGTGACATTAGCACCAACTGAGCCCACGTGGGAACACTCACCAGTGTCCATTTGGAAAGCCTTTGGGAGCATTCCACTGCGCCTGCGCATCTACCTTCCCAACTCATCTCCTCAGTTGAGTTTGTAGCTGAGTGATAGAGTTAAAATAATAAATACCCTACAACTCCTAAGGGAAGAGTGGTTTGTGAAGACTGATTCCTGCTGCTCCCGGAGATCACGTTACAGGTGAGTAACAACGCTATCTCCAGGAACAAGCAGGAATGCAGTTTTCACATATGGGACTTACTAGCTCCCAGGCACCAGACTAAAACAGAAAACCACGAGGCTAGAGAATGGAGCCAGAGGGTATAGCCCATCAAACTCTTACAGCTTGCAGAAGCAAGGCTAGAGGAAAGCGTAGTTACTCACCTGTAACAGGTGTTCTCCAGGAGCAGCAGGAATCAGTCCTCACATATGGGTGGCGCCGACGGAGCCCTCGCGGAGCAATTTTCCCTAGCTTTCAAAGAAAGCCTTTGGGAATTGCAGCGCGCATGCGCGGTCGCCTTCCCGCCCAAGGGTGCCATCTTAGCCAGTCTGATGACATAGCTAAAAGACAGCATAAAAATTTGCAAAAAAACTTAAGCAGATGATTGCAACTCCACGGGGAGGGGGGAGGGTTGTGAGGACTGATTCCTGCTGCTCCTGGAGAACACCTGTTACAGGTGAGTAACTACGCTTTCTCCAGGACCAAGCAGGAAGTCAGTCCTCACATATGGGACTCCCAAGCTTAAGGCTACCGGAGACCCTAAGCACAAAAAATGAGCTCCCTCTAGCTCAGCGGCACAGAAGGAAGGAATCTTCACTGAATTATCACCCACCGGTAGCCCCCATCCGGGATGGAGGGTAGGAGTTGCTCAAACCTCGAAGAGATTTCGGAGGACTGCCTGTCCGAAAGCACTGTCCCTGCGGGACTCCCTCTCGAGACAGTAATGGACCGCAAAAGTCTGGCTCGAAGACCAAGTAGCGGCCCGGCAGATGTCTGCCAGCGGAACAGAGCGGAGGTAAGCCACTGACGTAGCCTTCGCCCGAACACAATGAGCCGTGACTCGACTTTCTAAGGAGAGTCCGGCTGCCCCATAAGCCCAAGCGATACAGTCAGCAACCCAGATGGACAGAGTACGCTTGGAGACAGGGAGCCCCAATTTATTGGGGTCAAAAGACACAAAAAGCTGAGCAGCTTTACGGTGCTCCCGCGTACGGTCAAGGTAGAAGTTCAATGCCCTTCTACAGTCCAGGGTATGCAGGACCCTTTCAGCTCGGCTGGAGTGAGGCCTGGGAAAGAAGGTTGGAAGTACCACCTCCTGATTGATGTGAAAAGGGGAGACAACTTTTGGAAGAAATTTTGGGTGAGTCCGTAGGACTACCCTATTTTTGTAGAACCGAGTGAAAGGGGGATCAGACACGAGGGCCTGCAATTCACTTACGCATCTAGCGGAAGTGAGGGCTATCAGGAATAAGGTTTTCCACGAAAGAAAACGCAGAGAACAGGTAGCCATCGGTTCAAAAGGCGGACAGGTGATCCGCTGTAAAACCACATTCAGATCCCAGTCAGGTGCTGGCGGGCGCAGAGGTGGTTTAAGTAGAAGGAGACCTCGGAGAAACCGTGCTACGAGAGGGTCGCTGGAAAGAGGTCTGCCGTCCACTGGCACATGGTGTGCTGAAAGAGCACTGAGGTGGACTTTGACGGAGTTGGACTTAAGTCCCAGATTAGAGAGGTAGAGCAGGTACTGCAAGATCACCGACACCGAGCAGGAGAAGGGATCCTGAGACCGCTGTACACACCAAACGGAAAAGCGACGCCATTTAAGGGCGTAGCATTTGCGGGTAGAAGGTCGCCGAGAAGCTAGGACGACCTCTTCCACCTCTGCCGGCAGGAGAAGGGGAGCAAGGACTACCCTTTCAGCCGCCAGGCCATTAGATTGAGAGATCTGAGGTTGGGGTGTAGCAGAGACCCCTGATCCTGTGTTAGGAGATCTGGTTGAAACCCCAGAGGGAACGGATCCTCTACCGCTAATTGCAACAGGAGTGGAAACCATGGCTGTCTGGGCCAGCGAGGAGCCACCAGGATCATGGAAGCTTTGTCCCGGAGAACCTTGAATAGAGTTCGAGAGACTAGCGGGATGGGAGGAAAAGCATAGAGAAGGCTTTCCGACCATGAGAGTAGAAAAGCATCTGCCGCTACCCGAAGGGGATGTGGCTGACGAGAGCAGAAGCGAGGAAGTTGCCGGTTGAGAGGACTGGCAAAGAGATCCATCGTGGGGAGGCCCCACTTCAGAAAAAGTTTCTGAACTACCAAGGGATCCAGACGCCACTCGTGCGGCTGGAGTATCCTGCTGAGTTTGTCCGCCAGGCAATTCTCTTGGCCTGGGAGATAAACTGCCTTGAGAAGAATGCCGTGACTGACGGCCCAAGAGCAGAGCTTCTGAGCTTCTCGGCAGAGAAGGAAGGAGCCCGTGCCCCCCTGCTTGTTCACGTAGAACATGGCAACTTGATTGTCCGTCTGGACAAGGACGGACCGGTGAGAAGTCAGGTGGGAGAAAGCCTTGAGCGCCAGACGGATTGCTCTGAGCTCCAGGAAGTTGATCTGTTGAGCAGACTCCCACGCGGTCCAGAGACCTTGAGTACATGCCCCCTGGCAATGTGCTCCCCAACCCAGAAGGGAAGCATCGGTCGTCAGCACTTGAGCCGGCTGAGGCGACTGAAACGGCATTCCGAGCACGAGGTTCGGCCGATGAAGCCACCACTGTAGGGAAGAGGCCAGCGGCCCGGAGATGCGCACTAAGTCGGCTAGTCAGCCGGTGGCTTGTCGCCACTGCTTGCGAAGGCACCATTGAGCAGGCCGCATATTCAGGCGAGCATTGGGGGTCACGTGGACGGTGGAAGCCATATGGCCGAGTAGTCTCAGGAAGCGCCTGGCGGAGACCAGGGACTGGCTGCGAAAACGGCCGGCTAGGTCCATGAGCCGTTGAGCCCTGTCGAGAGGCAGGAAAGCTCGTGCCTGAGGAGTGTGCAGTCTTGCGCCGATGAACTCGAGATCCTGTGAGGGGAGCAAAGTGGACTTTGCGAAGTTTATGACAAAGCCCAAGTACTGCAGAAGAGTCACCGTGCAGTGTGTGGCATTGGTGACTGCCGGAGAGGACGATGCTCTGATGAGCCAGTCGTCGAGGTACGGAAAGACATAGAGGTCGTGAAGCCGGAGATAGGCCGCCACCACTGCGAGACATTTTGTGAAGACTCGCGGTGCGGAGGATAGGCCAAAGGGCAGTACTCTGTACTGGTAATGATTTCCTGCCACCACAAACCTTAGGTATTGGCGGTGGCTTGGGTGGATGAGGATGTGCGTGTAGGCATCCTTTAGATCTAAGGAGCATAGCCAATCTCCCTGCTGGAGGTAGGGCAGAAGGATTCCAAGGGTAAGCATCTTGAACTTTTCCCGCACGAGGAACTTGTTGAGGTTGCGCAAGTCCAGGATGGGTCTGAGGCCTCCTGTCCTTTTTGGTATTAGGAAATACCTGGAATAAAAGCCCTGACCTCTCAGGTGGTGGGGCACCGGTTCCACAGCCTGTTCCTGAAGAAGACTTGCTAACTCCTGAAGGAGTAAGTCCCTGTGCAGAGGGAGTCGAGGAGGTTCTCCCGGAAAATAAGAGGGAGGGACCTGATGGAAGTGGAGAAGATATCCTTCTCTCACGACTTGAAGCACCCAGGCATCTGCAGTGATGTTGGACCACCTGTGGGCGAAGTGAACCAGCCGGCCTCCGGTGCTGGGAGGAGCCAGCTGAGGGGGAGAGGCTATGCTGAGGAAGTCAAAAACCCCCACCCTGCTGAGCAGGGGCTGGTGGTGCAGGCTTGGGGGCTTGCTGCCTACGGGACCCGTTACCCCGTCCCTTGGCCTGCTGGCCCTGTGGGGGAGCTGTGGAGGCCTGATATTGAGGGTAGTGTTTATAGGCAGCCGCCTTTCTCGGGTAAAAGGACTTCTTTCCCGAGCCCTTCTTTTTCTGGGAAGGGGCGGAGGTCTTCCTAGAAAGCCTAGTCCTGGTGAGAGTCTCCGTCTCGATTTGTGCAGCCTTTTCAGCCATGGGCTTGCCAAAGAGGTTCTCACCTCTGCAGGGGACATCGACCAACTTGTCCTGCACCCAGGGTTCAAGGTCAGACGACTGAAGCCAAGCCTGTCGGCGGGCACCGATGCCAGCTGCGGCTACTCGAGCCGATGCTTCAAAGCCATCATAGGCTGCTCGGGACATGAATTTGGAGCATTCCCGAATACCAGTTGTCAAGGCCAGGAACCTCCGCAAAGGTTCCTCGGACAGTCCAGCGGAGAATCCGGCTAGCTCTTTAGCCAGGTCTCGGAGATACATGCCCATGTATAGCTGGTAGGTCTGGACACGACAAGCCAGCATAGAGCCCTGGAAACACTTCTTACCAAGGCCATCCAGGTTACGGGCCTCCCTGCCAGGAGGCACCGAGGAGTGCATCTTTTGGCTCTTAAGCCTATGCATGGCCGATTCCACTACCATGGAATGGTGTGGCAGCTGTGCTTTTTGGAAGCCAGGACTCTTGCGGACTCGATAGATAGAATCGACCCGCTTGCTTAATACCGGCGACGAGGCCGGACTCTCCCACATGCGGAAGAGTAGTCGTTCCAGCATGGGAGGAACCGGTACAGTAAAGTGCTCCCGGGCTGGAGACTCGTACTGAAGGGCGTCGAGCTCTTCGGCTCGAGGCTCCTCCTCGGGATCCGCAGGGAAGGCCAAAGCCTTGGCCATATCCCTGACGAAGTCTGAGAACCGGGCATCCTCCGGAGGGGACTGCTTCCGAGGTTCGGACTCAGGTGAGTCCGAGGGGACACACCGAGTCTGAAACGAATCAGGTGACTCTTCCTCTTCAGACTCCCAGGCCGACTCCGAGGAGGAATCGGTGGGGTCGGCTCGGGCAGGCGGAGGCGTCGGCCGCCCCGACGCCGAGGGAGTCGGCGGCGACGACCTCGGTCCCGAACGGGAGGCCGAGGGTGACCTCGACTGAGGATCGACTCGAGTTCGCATGGACTCGAGGATCGGCTCGGTCTCCGGGGTCGACTTAGACGTCGACGTCCCGGCGGTCGGGGCAGTGGCGCCAGCAAGGCTAGCGATCAGTGCCCGCTGCTGGTCCATGAAGGCAGATAGTCTGCTCTCCAAGGCCGTCAACCTGAGTCCGACCTCAGGTGACCCAGCAGTCCCCGACTCGGGCCCCGACGGCGGACATCTCGGAGGCGAGTCCAGAAGGACTACAGGACTTACCCGAGCAGGCAACTCCGACTCCAGGCGAGGTCGCTTCGGGAGGTGCTCCTTCTCCAAAGACCCGGGACGGCTATCGGGGCTATGCGACCTGGCCCTCGCGGAGCCAGGAGCGTCCACCGACGCCGCCCTCGCGGGTTTTGCCTTCCGTCGATGGTCCCCGGAGGGAGAACCCCTGTCGGAGGAGCTTCGGCGATGGTCAGAGCTGGAGCCTCTGGATGCCGAGGCCTCCGAGGTCCGGGTACGGCCGGGGTCAGCGAAGATTCTATCCCGCTGGTGCCGCCGACTCCTCAACGCTTTGGAGGACATTTTGCCACAGGCTCCACAGATCAGTTCTTCATGATCCAGGCCCAGGCAGCGGAGGCAATTATCGTGTGTGTCAGTGAGTGACATATTTCTGTCACACTGACCACACCGCTTGAAACCACTGGCAGCCATCGGGGGAAAAAGGGCCCCTGCAAGGTCAAAGGACCGGGCTGCCAGCGAAAAACCGAAAACGAAACTGACCAAAATCAGAAAAACCGAAAAATAAGAGAAGGACTCGCAACGGCGTCGCGAGTCCGGGCAGGAAAACGACCGGCGTCGAACCGAAGTGAAAAAAGAGAAAAACTCACGAAAATCAACTTTTTTAGCGGGGACACGACGGGTACGTCTGTAGGGCTCCGCGGAAAAAAGAAGACTGGCTAAGATGGCACCCTTGGGCGGGAAGGCGACCGCGCATGCGCGCTGCAATTCCCAAAGGCTTTCTTTGAAAGCTGGTGAAAATTGCTCCGTGAGGGCTCCGTCGGCGCCGACGTCCCCCATATGTGAGGACTGACTTCCTGCTTGGTCCTGGAGAATCTGGTGTTAGAAAAGTTCAGGACAGAGGGTAGGAGTTCAGATTAAATCCCAAAAAAATGCTGAAGGACGGCCTGGCCAAAGACAGCATCCCAGCGGGAGTATTTTGTCTAGGCAGTAATGAGCAGCAAAGGTATGAATGGAGGACCAGGTCTCCAATAGGGACAAACCAAAGGTTGGCAACAGAGGTTGCCATGGTCCGCATATTGTGTGCAGTGATGTGACCATCAAGGGAGAGGCCTGCCTGAGCATAGGCAAAAGAAATGAAGTCCACAATCCCATTTGGATAGGGTGCATTTCGCCACTGGACAAGATGACATGGATCAAAGGAGCATAGTTATTCACCTGTAATAGGTTTTCTCTGGGGACAGCAGGAATCAGTCCTTATGGTGACTGTACCGACTGAGCCCTCACGGAAGCATCCCCCCAGCTTTCAAAGAAAGCCTTTGGGAGATGTCACCACATGTGGTCCCCTTCCCGCCCAAGGGTGCCATCTTGCTCAGTCAGAGGACATAGCTAAAAGACTGCAAAAATAAAAGATGATAAAGGAACAACTCCAAGGGGAGGAGGGAGGGTTGTGAGGACTGACTCCTGTTGTCACCAGAGAACACTTGTTACAGGTGAGTAACTACGCTTTCTCTTGGAACAAGCAGGAAGTCGGTCCTCACATATAGGACTCCCCAGCTACAGGCTACCGAAAGCCAATAGCAAAAACAGGGCTTCCTCATGGGAAGCTGCAAGCAGCAGCAATTCAGCCTGTGTCCACAGACCACAGTAAGACCTCTGTGTCCGATGAAACCAGCACTCCGGTAGCCTGAAGACAGAAGGGTCGGAGGGTAGGAATTGCCTAAACTCCAAAAAGGTTACGGAGCACAGCCTGGCCAAAGGCACTGTCCCATCGGGACTCTTTCCAGGCAGTAATGGGCTGCGAAGGTATGGACTGAAGACAAGGTGGCGGCCTGGCAGATGCCCACCATCGGGACAGAGCGCAAGTTTGCCACTGAGGCTGCCATGGACCTGACACGGTGTGCTTTGATGCGGCCTTCCAGCAGGAGCCTCGCTTGTTCGTAAGCGAGGGCGATAGTCCACCACCCATGTGGACAGTGTACACTTGGTCACCGCCTCCCCCAGCTTACTGTGGTCATAAGAGATGAAAAGTTGAGAAGCTTTGCGGTGGCCCTCAATGCATTGGATGTAGGACAAAACCCTCGTACAGTTCAAGGTGTGAAGGATCGTCTCTGC
Source organism: Ichthyophis bannanicus (assembly GCA_033557465.1). Lineage (NCBI taxonomy): Eukaryota > Metazoa > Chordata > Amphibia > Gymnophiona > Ichthyophiidae > Ichthyophis > Ichthyophis bannanicus. The sequence goes on along the minus strand of CM066048.1, from coordinate 49,335,872 downwards.
CTGACTGGCGTGTGAGGTCTTGTAAAGAAGGTAGGGAGCACCACTTCTTGGTTGAGATGGAAGGGTGACACTACCTTTGGCAGTAATTTGGGGTGCGTGCGAAGCACCACTCTGTTCTTGTAAAACCTGGTATTAGCCGCCTCCGTCACAAGGGCCTGAAGCTTGCTAACTCTGCGAGTGGAGGTGAGTGCAACCAGGAAAGCCACCTTCCAAGAGAGGTAGTGAAGGTGGCAGGTATCCAGAGGTTCGAAGGAGGGTGGGCAAGTGAGCTGCCCCAACACTACATTGAGGTCCCATTCAGTTGCCGGAGGGCGAACCGGGGGCTTCGATAAAAGCAGGCCCCGAAGGAAACAGGTCACCAACTGAAGGACCGAGAATGGCTTACCATCCACGGATGGTGGTGCACCGCCAGGGCACTAAGGTGTACTCGGACGGAGTTAGACTTGAGCCTGGACTGAGAGAGGTAGAGAAGGTACTGTAATACCAGGGCCAGCGGGCAGGAAAAAGGATCAGTCCAGCGTTCAGCGCACCAAACAGAGAACCTGTGCCATTTGAGGGTATAAGCCTTCCTAATTAGAGGCCTTGCGAGAGGCTAGCAGAATGTCCTCCACCTCGACCAGAAGGTTGAAAGGGGCCAGTCACTGTCCTCCGCCTAACATTTAAACACTATATTGAAATATAACTTGTAACTATAAACTGTGTAACATGACACCCCCCCCCCCCCCTGTAGAAAGGAGGAAATGGCCTTGCACCTTACCCTTCCGCCCCATACAGAACAAGGAAACCAGAGAGTAAGAATATACAGAAACAGACGAGATCAGAGCCGTGACCACAAGTCCTTAGGAATGATACCTATCTGTAATCTCGCACCTCTCCCAACTGAACCTCCACTGCCATACCACCCTGGGCGGGAATGAGGACTAAACTGGAGTCACTAAAGGAACTACAATTACCGGGTAAGTGCAATTTACCTTTCCTTATCGTTCCTCCAGTTTAGGCCTCTACCTCTGGGATGTAACAGAGCAGTAATTATCAGGAGGGACCTTTCCAACCGGCTCGCAACACCGCTGAACCATCCTTCGCCGCCAAATCATCGAGGCGGTAGTGCTTACTGAAAGTATGAAGAGACAACCAGGTGGCCACTCTACAGATGTCCCCCGGTGGAACCAGACAATGCTCTGCCCAGGAAGTCACTTGCGCTCTGGTAGAGTGAGCCCTCAAGCCTGGCGAAACTGCACGACCCTGCAACAGATATGCCGACTCGATCGCCTCTCTAATACATCTTGAAATGGACGCCTTCACCGCCGCTTCGCCTTTGCGGGGACCTCCGAATAACACAAACAGATGTTTCGGAAACCTTTGACAAATCGGACTCTTTAAGCAGTGCCGCAACACTCGACCTATGTCCAAAAGACGCAAACTCCGATCAGCAGCCGCCCCTTCTAGCAACCCTAGAACTGGAAGAGAAACCGCTTGATTCAAGTGAAAGTCAGACACCACCTTAGGCAAAAAAGACGGCACTGGGTGCAATACATAAGATATGCCATACTGGGTCAGACCAAGCTCCATCAAGCCCAGTATCCTGTTTCCAACAGTGGCCAATCTAGGTCATACGTACCTAGCAGTTTCCCCAAAAGACACAGGTTCCGCAATGCTTGTACTGGGTCAAGCGTTGATATCCTGGGTCCCTTCTTAATAATGGTTTATGGACCTTTCCTCCAGGAACTTGTCCAAACCTTTTTTTAAACCCAGCTACACTAACTGCCTTTAATACATCCTCCGGTAACAAATTCCAGAGTTTGATTACACGTTGAGTGAAGAAATGTTTCTTTTATTAGTCTTAAATAGTTTACCCTGTAGCTTCATTGCATGTCCCCTAGTCTTTCTATATTCTGATAACATAAACAATCGATCTACGTTTACCTGTTCCACTCCGTTCATTAATTTATAGACTTCTATCATATCTCCCCTCAGCCATCTCTTTTCCAGGTTAAAGAGCCCTAAACCTTTTAGCCTTTCTTCATAGGAGTATCCTTCCATCCCCTTTACCATTTTGGTGGCTCTTCTCTGAACCTTTTCTAATAACGCTAAATCCTTTTTAAGATACGGCGACCAGAATTGCACACAATATTCAAGGTGCAGTCTCACCATGGAACGATATAGAGGCATTATAATATCTTTTGTTTTATTTTCCATTCCTTTCCTTATCATACCTAGCATTCTATTTGCTCTCTTGGCTGCCGCTGCACACTGGGCCGAGGGTTTTAACATGCTATCCACAATGACGCCTAAATCTCTTTCCTGGGTGGTGGTTCCTAATGTGGAACCCTGCATTGTGTAACCATAGTTTGGGTTGTTCACCACTTTCTCCCTAGAAAAGGACAAAAATGGCTCTCTACAGGACAACGCCTGTAACTCCGAAACTTGCCTTGCCGAACAGATGCCTACCAAAACCACTGTCTTCAAAGTCACATCCTTCACCGACGCCCGGCGTAAAGGCTCAAATGGTTCTTTCGTCAACACTCCTAGGACCAAATTGAGATCCCACGGCGGAACTATGACCCTCCTCGAGGGCTGCAGCTTGGAAACTGCTTTAAGGAAACGTCAAACATCCGAATGCACACCCAGCGCAATCCCCTGTACCTTTCCTCTATAGCATGAAATAGCTGCCAACTGAACTTTCAAGGAACTGGCGGTTAGTCCCTTATCAAAGCCATCTTGCAGAAAGGCTAATACCAGGGGAACGGATACTGTAGCTGCACGAACCTGCCTCCAAGAACACCAGTCTTCAAAAATATGCCAAATACGAACATATGCCAGAGAGGTGGACCTCTTCCTTGCTCTCAGCAAGGTGGCGATTACTGCTCCAGAATAACCTTTCTTCTTCAGCCTCACCCTTTCAATGGCCAAACCGTAAGCGAGAACCGATCCACCTGCAGCATTCTCAGTGGTCCCTGAAACAGATCTTCCAATACCGGTAATCTCCAGGGACATCCGTCGAGCAGACGAATGAGATCAGCATACCACGGACATCTCGCCCAATCTGGAGCCACCAAAAGCACTTCCCCTGATGAGCCTCTATACGCTGAATTACTCGACCTGTGAGCGCCAACAGCAGAAAGACATATAGGAGACAGACCGTTGGCCACGGCTGCATCAAGGTATCAATTCCCTCTGACATCCTTTCCTGATGCCGGCTGAAGAAATGACTGGGAAAGGTCGCCATGAGGTCCATGAGAGGCGGCCCCATCTGCAAATGATTTGTGCAAACACGTCCGGATGCAACTCCCACTCTCCTGCATCCACGCGAACCCTGCTGAGAAAATCCGCCATCACATTGTCCTTTCCTGCAATGTGTGCCGCCGATATCACCTGCAGACGCTGCTCCACCCAAGCAAACAGCATCTCTGCCTCCTCTTCCATGGCCGCACTTCCTGCACCACCCTGCCAATTGATATAGGCCACTGTCGCCGAGTTGTCCAACAGAACTCGCATCGCTTGACCTTTCACTGTAACTTTGAACCGTTGAAGTGCCAGATAGACTGCTCTTAGCTCTAGGCGGTTGATCGACTACACGCTTTCTAGAACGGACCATGTTCCTTGTGCGAACTGCTCCCCGCAATGAGCTCCCCATCCCCAAGACTTGCATCCGTCAACAGTGGGATCCAGTCCGGCTGCTCCAGAGCATTCCAGCTCTCAACAAGCCCGGAAGCAGCCACCACTGAAGAGACTGTCGAACCTTGAGGGGACAGGGAAGCTGCTTGCTCAACGAATCGGACTGATGCGACCACCGTCGAAGCAGCACGCTCTGCAACGGTCGCATATGAAACCTGGCCCAAGGCACCACTTCCAAGGTCGCCGCCATTGTTCCTAGCAACTGTAGATGAGTCCACGCCGAGGGAGTAGGGGTGGCTCTGAACTTGCGCACCAGAAGTCGCAGAGCTTAACCTCGCTGGTCCGGCAGAAACACCGCTCCCTGCTGAGTGTTGAACCGCACTCCCAGACATTCGAGATCCTGAGATAGGTATTAGGCAGCTTTTGGCCGGATTGACCACCCAACCTAGACTCTGCAAAAACCTTACTACTTTGTTACCTGAACACTCTCTGCTTGGGACTTTGCTTGAATCAACCAATTGTCGAGACAAGGATGGACCAGAATTCCTTCCTTCCGCAACGCCGCCGCTACCACCACCATGATCTTGGTGAACGTACGCAGCATCGTCGCTAGACCAAAAGGCAATGCTTGAAATTGATAATGCCCCCAAGGGAACGTGAATCGCAGCAACATTTGATGAACTGCCCTGATTGGAATGTGCAAGTATGCCTCCGTAAGGTCGAGGGAAGTCAAGAACTCTCCTTGCCTTACTGCCACAATCTCCGACCTCAACGTTTCCATTCGGAAGTGCGGTACCCGAAGGCACCGATTCACCCCTTTCAGATCCAATATAGGCCGAACCGCACCATCCTTCTTTGGCACCACGAAATAGAGTATCGACCCATACCGTACTCTGCAATTGGCACTGGCACGACCGTTCGAATTGGTAAGAGCCGATCTAAAGTACTGCATACTTCCAAGGTTTTCTGTGGACCCCTGCAGGGAGACATTACGAACGACTCTCGCACCGGTCTCACTAACTCCAGTGCGTAACCCTTACGAATTACCTCTTAAGACCCACTGGTCTGACGTTATTTGGACCCAGGCAGTAAAACTCTCGAAGTCGCCCACCAATCGGGAGTTCTCCCACAGGGTCCAGCCTCCTTTCATTGGGGTTTTCGAGCCGCTGCCGCGAAACCTCTACCTGCTCCACAAAACCCACGACACCCTTGGGCTCGAGCAGCAAATCTTCCCCTTTGGAAACCCCCCAGACGAGAAGTACGAAATCTCCTAACATCCTGAAAGTGGCCCCGAAAGGACAGGAAGGACTTGCCTTGCTTTGGTTTATCCTCCGGGAGCCTACCACCCTTGGATTCCCCAAGATCCTTCACCAACTGATCCAGGCCCTCCCCAAACAATCACTTCCCTTTAAACGGAAGCTTACCGAGACGAGCCTTGGAAGACCCTTCAGCCGCCCAGTTCTTCAACCACAGGGACCGCCTGGCGGCCACTAAGGAGGCCATACTATTAGCGAGAGCTCGAATCAAGTCATAATGCACATCAGCTAAATAGGCAGATCCAGACTCTAGACGATCCAGCTCCCTGACGTCGTCCTGCTCTAGGCGAGGTGACTGTCTCAAGCGCTGAGACCATCAGTGGCAGGCTTGCGCCACCCAAGCCCCACAAATGGAAGCTTGCAACAGAGCATTAGCCTCAAATAATTGCTTCAACAAGCCATCTACCTTCCTATCCTGCGCATCCTTTAAGGCCGCACTACCTTCTACCGGGATAGTGGTCTTCTTCGTAACTGCAGATACTGCCACATCAATTCACAGAGAGCGGAATTTCTCCTTGTCCTTCTCTGCCAAGGGATAGAGCCTGTTCATCGTTCTAATCCCTTTTAAGACCTGCTTCCGGCTGATCCCACTTATCTTGGATCATGCGGTTAACCACTTGGTGAATGGGGAATACTATCTGTGCCTGCCTTACCACTTGGATTATTGGGTCTTCTACCTCTTCCTTCTCTGCTATCGGGGGCATAGCAAGGTTTAGTGTCTGAAGGGATTCCGTGATAAGAGCTGTCAACTCTTCCCGTCTGAACACCCGAATTATCTTTGCCTGATCCTCCGGCTCCTGTATCTCTCCTTCTGAGTCCTCCATGGTTGCCTCGAGTTCCCCCTCGGCCTCCTCCGTCTCAGGCCACTCGCAACCAGCGGACGACAAGTCCTGAGTCCATGCCCGCTTTGAAGGCTTCGGGAAAATGCTACCCCCATCACCTACCGTAGACTGCTGCCCTGGGCTAGGCAGGGGAAAGACCCCGGTACCGTACCCTGTCGGCGTTTACAAAATGCCTGATGCATAAGTAACACAAAATCAGGGCAAAAATCCTCGGGGAGCAGTCCAGCCCCTAAGACCTGCGCTGCCCCTGATGGGTCCGCCGATACCTCCTGGGAGGTCCCGGGCAATGCTGGCCGCTCGGTCTCACCTTCGTGTCCTGCCGAAGGATCCTGGGGCTCCTGAAGCTGCTTGATGTCCATCTGTTGTTCCACACTAGTGGACACTGTCACACAGCTCCGGCAAATGCCGGAGTCAGCCACCACACCCTTGCAGGTACCGCAAACCACACACTGGGGGCATGCTGCCATAAGCCCAACCCCCGTGAAAAAAAAAAAATTTCACTAACCCAAGCACCTTATGAAATTAAGATAAATTAGAATAATTAAAATTTAAAATAAATGAAACTAAGAAAATAAGGTAAGCTAAACTCCCACCGAGCAGAGACTGGAATCCTCTGCCCCGACTGTGAAGAGAACTTCCCCCTAATAACGAAATCTAACACACCAAAGTACAGCGTTGTACCTATCCAGCACTAACTAGGCCACAACGAAACCTACTAAACTAAAACAAAGCCCCAATAAGGCCTACTACTGCCCCAGGAGCCTAGTGCCACATGCAGCCCTGCTCTCCATGCCACTAAGCGGCACGCGGTGAGAAAATGGCCACCGGCCAATAGCATACAAAATGGCGCGAAATTACAGCGAACACCAGAGCTCTGACTGCCGCACCAGCTGGTGATCAAAAGCCCCTGTCCAGGTATGCTAGCGTAGTCTTACCCCTCTGAGAAGACTCTCCTTGGTCCTCCGACATGGGGAATGTAGCCCGAGCGGTCCCGCTCGGCTCAGGATAGAGCGGGAAGCCGCCGGTGAAACTTGCACCGCCTTCACAGCCTGAATCGCAGCTCTGCTCCGCGGGAAGAGCGGGAGTAAGTGTGCCTGCCACAGAGCTCTCCTCCGTACCATCAAGGAGGAGAGATCTGTTAGTGAACCTCAACTGAATAGCTCACAACAAACAGAAGGCAGCCCGGGCCGGTGCAAGCGTCGCTTCTCCTCCTTTTTTTTTAAAGGCACAGCACCAGATTTAAAACTTTAACAAGTAAGATACTGAAATTAAAGCCAATCAACCTAAAACTACCACTAAGCTACCTAACAGCTCCTTATGTTCCTCAAGTGAGCCCAGACTTAGGCTCACTACGTCCTCCTGCTGCATGGAGACTGGACACACTGGGGCTGATGGGAGAGACCAGCAGGATATATCCAGTGATGTCATGATTCTGACATGCCCAGTCTCCAAGCTGCAGGAGGAGGTACACAACCCAGAGGTAGAGGACTAAACTGGAGGAACAATAAGGAATTGAGATGTTTCTAGGTTGTTACCTTCTTTAGGATTCAGGCTAAATCTGTATCCAAAAGAGTTGATGAAAGTATTCATTGGATTGAGCACCACACAAAATAGAGGTGGCAGGGAATCGCCCTGTAATATTCCTCGCTAGATCCTGATGTTAGGAACGATATACTGACTATCTTCATATTTCAAAGAGTGGCTTGCAACATGTCATTGTAATGTATTCTATCAAACCAGGATTTATTTTATACATTTCAGGGCAATTTATTATCCATGAGTGTGGGATGCAGTCAAAAGCTTTCTTATAATCAATCCACGCTTAACTGAGATTTCTACATGATGGCCTTATTCAACATTAACTTCTCTTTGGTGCCATATGCCCCGCTTATTGTTCTTTTGCTCTTTTGCCATGATGTTGCTGGACTCAATATGATCATATAGTCTGTCTGCATCTATAGATTGTTGGTAGACAAGTTATTGGTTTATAATTGTTGGGAGTGTTACTGGGATCTCCTTTTGAAGGAGAAATGTTCTTCCTGTAGTAAGCCATTGTGGTGTTTAAGTCTGGCTGAATAAACGATTTTTGCAATTCACCAGGTCTGGGTGGAGTGATGTCAATTGTTTGAGCCAAAAGTTGGTTACTCCATATGGGCCAGGGCTCTTCCAATTAGGGGTTCACGTCAGCCTGCTCACAGCTCGTTTGCTGTTACTGCAAGCCATTCCATAGGTGTGATGTTTGTTTTTTCTAAATGCTCCTGTATGCAGGGTAACTATTCTGTTTTATTTATTTTATTTATTTATTTATTTAACAGTTATTTATATACCGCTCTTTCCCTAGTATCAAGTGCGGTTTACATGGAACAGTAGGTTAATTGGTATGTAATATACCAAGTCAGTTTACATAGAACAGATAATTATAATTTACAAGGAATGTTGTAACATTAAAGGTATAACATATTAGAACATATATACATTGTTAGTTTAAATCTATAATCATCATGTGAATGAGAGTGTGGTATGGTTAATAGTGTATTAGTGATATTTATTTTGAAAATAGAGTATGTAATAATAATGTATAAATGTTAGCCTGTATCTATTTGAGTATTCTGTTCTGAGGGTGTATTGTAGTGTAATATGAATAAGTGAGTTTTTAATTTTTTTCTAAATTCCTTTATATCAGATAGCAGGCGAATGTTGTCAGGTAGATTGTTCCAAAGAATTGGAGCAGAGTGTGAGAGCTCTCTTATTTGTTTGTTTTCTGGCTTTTGTGAAATCTTTTGGTATTGTTAAGGTATTTAAGTTTCTGCTTCTTTGGGATCGTTTATCGATGTCTATATTAATCAGTGTATTGAGTGCCGATGGTGCAAGATTATTTATAAGTTTAAATGTAGTGACAAGAATTTTATATTTGATTCGGGAGTAAATAGGTAGCCAATGAAGTTCAGCCAAAATTGGTGTAACATGTTCAAGTGGGCTTATATTCATAATCATCCTGGCAGCTATGTTCTGAATTATTTGTATCTTTTTAATATTTTGTTTTGAAATGCCATTAAGTATTGTGTTTGCAAAATCAAAATGTGGGGTGATGATAGCATGAATTATATTAATAAAGTCTTGTAGATGAATCAATGGTCTTAATTGTTTTAGTGTTTTGAGTTTGTAATGTATTTTTTTAGTTAGATATTTTATATGTGAATCCATATTTAGATTATTGTCAAGTATCACACCTAAATATTTTATTTCTTTTTTTGTATTTATTTCATGAGTATCTAGTGTGATCGTGTTTGGGGGTATGTATGTTTGATTTTTAGTGATGAATAATATATCAGTTTTAGTAAAGTTGATAAGTAGATTTTGTTCTTTGAGCCATTCAGTTAGTTCATTGAAACATTCTGTTATTTTTTGAAGAGGTGGGTGTGGGATTTCAAATGGGAGGTAGAACATTATATCATCAGCGTAGATATGATAATAAACATTGTGACGTTTAAAGATGTTACAAACTGGTTGTAAGTAAATATTAAATAATAACGCCGATAATGCAGAACCCTACGGGAGACCCTGAGTTTGTTTGAAGGTGTTAGAAATTTGGGTGTGGATTCTTACTGTTTGAGTTCTGTTTGATAGATATGATTTGAACCAATTATAAACAGTAGATGTAATTCCAATTTGTTGAAGTCTGTTTAACATTGTTAAGTGATTAACACCGTCAAATGCAGCTGATATGTCAAGGAAAACAAGAATAAAGGCTTGTTTAGGATTATCAATACCTCTTAATATTGTGTCATAAAGGATCGTTAGCAAGGTTTCTACTCCATGGAAGGGTCTAAAGCCATATTGATGTTCATCAAGGAGGTTTAATGTGTCAATAAAGTCTTGTAGTTGAATTTGTACAATTTTTTCAATAAGTTTGGCCATAAAAGGAATACTTGATATGGGTCTGTATGATTTTGGGGATAATTTATCTAATGTGTTATTTTTAAGTATAGGTCGTATTTGAACGTGTTTGAGAGATGGTGGTAAGTAGCCTTTTTGTAAGGATAGGTTCACTAAGGGTAGAATGAAAGAAGAGAGTATTGAGAAAGTCTTCTTTATCCAATCAACTGGGCATGGATCAAGGTATGAGGTTGTTGTATTAATGTTAGTTATTGTAGTTTTGAGAGTAGATTTTGATATTAAGTTGAAGTTGGTCCAGTTATCAAATGTAGCTTGCTTTGTTTGTGTTTGAATTTGTGGTTGAGTAATATGTAGAGGTGTTATTTGTAGCTTTGTTTTATTGATATAGTATTGAGCTAATTCTTGTGGGGAGATATCAATTGATATTTCATCAGAATTTAGTGTTTTGTTTGTTAGTTTTTGTACTATACAGAATAGTTCTCTTGGGCGATTAGTGGCTCTTGAGATTATATTAGAATAATAATTTTGTTTGGAGTTGTTTATTGTTTATAAATTTGTAGTGTATTAGTGTAGTTTTCATGATTTATTAATGATTTTGATTGTCTCCATTTCCTTTCCTCTTTTCTTAGTTGTCTTTTTAATGTTTTGATAGATATATTAAACCATGGAGCATGTCTTTTTTTTCAATTTTATTGTTTATATTTTGGTGTGATTGGTTTGGATTACTTTCAGCTGCTTTAGAGATCATATTGTTCCAGTTTTTGATAGATTCTTCAAGATTTGTGGGTGTTTGTGTTAGTTGTGGTATTATTTGATCTAGAAATTCTTCTTCATTGAATTTTCTGAATCTATTAGTTTGAGGACGTTGTGGTCTTTTAGTTTGATTGTTGTAGGTGATGGTTATATTGAATTTTAGAAGATAGTGGTCAGACCAGGGGACTGGAATGTTTGAGAGGGATTCAGAGTTATATAGGTTGTGTAGAGAGTTTGGTAAGAAGACCATGTCAAGAGTTTTTCCTTTATTGTGTGTTTGTTCAGTTATTATTTGGTGAAAGTCCAAATTATTTATCATTTCTAAGAATTGATTAGAGTGATTGTTGGGTATTGAAGGAAGATTAAAGTCTCCCATAAGTATTACAGGATTTGTATCTGTGGATGATGCTAGTAATTCAATTAAATTGTAAATTTTATCTATGTTGTATTCTGGCGGTCGATATATTAATGATATAGTTATGTTTTTAATTTTTATGGTGAGTATGTCAACATTATCTATATTATTAGATGATATTAATTTTGCATTGAGGTTTTTCTTTATTATTATAAGTACTCCTCCTCCTTTTTTTAGTGTTCTGTGAGTAGGGTCCTCATATAGTTTTCTCCAGAAGCTTTCTGTTTCTTCCTTGGTTGGTGGTGCTTTTATTATCTTAATGCTCTTTCCCAGTTCCCTGTAAAATTGTTTTGTTTCTCTAATTAGTTTATTTTGATCTCTCTCTTTGGTTTTCTTTATATCCTCAGTTTTTGTGCTTTTGCTGCTACTTTCAGTTTATTGTTGGAACATATAAATTTCAGGTCTTCTGTTAATGCAGCATGCTTCAGCTTGATGTCTTGGATCTTCCATCTTGGATCATCTTTGATCTTCATCCTTTCAGATATCCATCCATCAGGGAGATCTCTGTATGCAATGACTAGATTTTTCCCTTGATGCCTTTTTTCCAAGGAGGAACTTTTTTCTTTTCTTTTTCTTCTGGCCCTGCCTGCTATGTGAAGGGGCTGGGGACCCAGCAGAGGCAAAGTGACTATGTTCTCTAGAAAGGAGTCAAAAGCCAGCTGGTTGTGGCTTAGGTGCCCTAGGCTTCTTAGATTGACGAGGGTCTTTTTGTCTCTGTGTTGCTGGGATTGGTAAGCAGCCTGAGAGAAAGTATAGTTACTCACCTGTAAGCGTAGTTACTCACCTGTAACAGGTGTTCTCCAGGAGCAGCAGGAATCAGTCCTCACTTATGGGTGACGTCGGCGCCGACGGAGCCCTCGCGGAGCAATTTTCCCCAGCTTTCAAAGAAAGCCTTTGGGAATTGCAGCGCGCATGCGCGGTCCTCTTCCCGCCCAAGGGTGCCATCTTAGCCAGTCAGATGACATAGCTAAAAAAGACAGCATAAAAATTTGCAAAAAAACTAAAGCAGACGATTGCAACTCCAAGGGGAGGAGGGAGGGTTGTGAGGACTGATTCCTGCTGCTCCTGGAGAACACCTGTTACAGGTGAGTAACTACGCTTTCTCCAGGACCAAGCAGGAAGTCAGTCCTCACTTATGGGACTCCCAAGCTTAAGGCTACCGGAGACCCTAAGCACAAAAATGAGCTCCCTCTAGCTCAGCAGCACAGAAGGAAAGAATCTTCGCTGAATTATTACCCACCGGTAGCCCACATCCGGGATGGAGGGTAGGAGTTGCTCAGACCTCAAAGAGATTACGGAGGACTGCCTGTCCGAAAGCACTGTCCCTGCGGGACTCCCTCTCGAGACAGTAATGTACCGCAAAAGTCTGGCTCGAAGACCAAGTAGCGGCCCGGCAGATGTCTGCCAGCGGAACAGAGCGGAGGTAAGCCACTGACGTGGCCTTTGCCCGAACGCAATGAGCCGTGACTCGACCGTCCAAGGAGAGTCCGGCTGCCCCATAAGCCCAAGAGATACAGTCCGCAACCCAGATGGACAGAGTACGCTTGGAGACCGGGAGCCCCAATTTATTGGGGTCAAAAGACACAAAAAGCTGAGCAGCTTTACGGTGCTCCCGCGTACGGTCAAGGTAGAAGTTCAATGCCCTTCTACAGTTCAGGGTATGGAGGACCGTTTCAGCTCGGCTGGAGTGTGGTCTGGGAAAGAAGGTTGGAAGTACCACCTCCTGATTGATATGAAAAGGGGAGACCACTTTTGGAAGAAATTTTGGGTGAGTCCGTAGGACTACCCTATTTTTGTAGAACCGAGTGTAAGGGGGATCAGACACGAGGGCCTGCAATTCACTGACGCGTCTAGCGGAAGTGAGGGCTATCAAGAACAATGTTTTCCAAGAAAGAAAACAGAGAGAACAGGTAGCCATAGGTTCAAAAGGCGGACAGGTGATCCGCTGTAAAACCACATTCAGGTCCCAGTCAGGCAATGGCGGGCGCAGAGGTGGTTTAAGTAGGAGGAGACCTCAGAGAAACCTCGCTACGAGAGGGTCGCTGGAAAGCACAGTTACTTACCTGTAACAGGTGATCTCTGGGAACAGCAGGAATTAGTCCTCACATATGGGTACGTCGGTACCGACGGAGCCCGTGCGGGAAAGCTCCCCAGCTTCTTAGAATAGAAGCTTTTGGGACCTCCCACTGCACATGCGCACTGCCTTCCCGCCTTCCTGAACAGCTCTCCTCAGTTTCGAGTTTATAGCTGAGTCAACAGAGAGAGGACAGGAAGATAGATAGATAAAAGATACAACTCCTAGGGGAGGTGGGTGGGTTGTGAGGACTAATTCCTGCTGTTCCCAGAGATCACCTGTTACAGGTAAGTAACTGTGCTATCTCCAGGAACAAGCAGGAATAAGTCCTCACATATGGGGACTCCCTAGCTTAGATGCATGGGATCCCCTGTAAAGGTTCGCCATCTTCGTATGGATCTCAGGCATCCATTCTGGGAAGGTGGGCAGGAGTTGTTTAGGAATGGAACAGGTGCTTGAGGACAGCCTGGCCAAACAAGGCATCCCGGCGGGAGTCCTTGTCCAAACAGTAATGGGCTGTGAAGGTATGAACCGAGGCCCAGGTAGCGGCTCGACAGATCTGATCTATGGAAACAGAGTGCAGATGAGCCATAGAAGTTGCCATGGCCCTCACATTGTGAGCAGTGACATGGCCTTCCAGAGAAATGTTTTTGCTCTGGTAAGCAAAAGAAATACACTGAGCAATCCAATTGGAAAGTGTACGCTTGGAGACTGGAAGTCCCAAATGGGAAGGATCAAAGGCCACAAAAAGTTGAGAAGACTTTCGATGTGGCTGAGTCCTATTAAGGTAAAAAGCGAGAGCTCTTTTACAATCCAGAGTATGAAGGTTCCTCTCTGCATTGGATGCATGAGGAGCTGGAAAAAAGACAGGTAGATATACCTCTTGATTACGATGAAAAGGCGAGACCACTTTAGGCATAAAGTGGGGATTCGTCCTAAGGACCACCTTATCATGATGAAATCTTGTGTAAGGTGGATTAGCCACTAAAGCCTGCAGCTCACTGATGCGGCGAGCCGAAGTGACTGCAATGAGGAAGATGACCTTCCAGGAAAGAAATTTCAAGGAGGTGGAAAACATTGGCTCAAAAGGTGGCTTCATAAGTTGACCGAGCACTAGATTCAAATCCCATGCGACCGGGGGTGGTCTGATGGGAGGTTTAGTGAGAGTCAGGCCTCTCATGAATCTTGCAACAAGAGGATGAGAGGAGATAGGTTGTCCATTTATATGTTTCAGGGATGCTGCAATAGCACTTAAATGGACTCTTACCGAATTCGTCTTGAGGCCTGCATTGGATAGATGCAGGAGATAATCAAGAAGAGAATTCAAAGGAAGTGCCAGAGGGTCAAGACCCTGCTGAGCACACCAAATGGAAAAACGTTTCCATTTGAAAGCATAGGAACGCCTGGTAGAGGGTTTCCTAGAGGCAGAAAGGATATCTTTCACTGGTTGGGAAAGATGAAAGTCTTGAAGGCTTAAGCCTTCAGTAACCAAGCACTGAGGTGAAGGGATTTGGGGTTTGGGTGCCACAAAGTCCCCTCCTCCTGAGACAGGAGGTCTGGCGCAGCTCCCAGATCCAAGTAGGATCCCTGGGAGAGCTGTAGAAGTAGAGGGAACCACACTTGGCGTGGCCAGCGTGGAGCTATGAGGATCATAGTTCCATGATCCCTCTGGAGTTTGAACAGAGTCTTGGGAATCAAAGGAATGGGTGGAAAGGCATATAGGAATGCCTGATTCCAATTCAGGAGAAAGGCGTCCGTAGCCTGAGCTCCCTGACACGGAGTTCTGGAACAGAACCGGGGAAGTTTGGCATTCCACGGACTTGCAAAGAGGTCTATGTCCGGGGTCCCCCATTCCTGAAAGATTCGGTTTATTTGGTCCAAATGTAGGGACCATTCGTGTGGCAGCAGAACTCGACTGAGCCTGTCTGCCCGAGAGTTTTGAACTCCTGGGAGATACACTGCTAGCAGGTGAATCTGATGCTCTCTGGCGAAGGCCCATAGTCTTAGAGCTTCGTTGCAAAGCGACAGAGAGCCCGTCCCTCCTTGTTTGTTTATGTAAAACATGGCCACCTGATTGTCCGTCTGAACTAGGACAGTGAGGTTGGCTAGGAGGGAGTGGAAGACCTTGAGGGCAAGGTAAATTGCTCGCAGTTCCAGAAGATTGATATGAAGGGTGGTCTCCTGTAGAGACCAAGTGCCCTGAGTGGAGAGAGTTTGCAGATGGGCTCCCCACCCTGTTTGGGAGGCATCTGTTGTGAGGGTTGCTTGGGGTAGCAATGGTTGAAATGGAGCCCCCAACAACAGATTCTTGGTGGAAGTCCACCAGTGGAGGGACCAAAACAGACGATCGGAGGTTTGTATTTGGTCTGAGAGCGCTCCTGACGCCTGAGTCCACTGAGTGGCCAGGGTCCATTGAGCTGCTCTCATATGAAGACGAGCATAGGGCACCACATGCACTGTGGAGGCCATATGACCCAGTAGGCGTAGCATTTCCCTGGCTGTCAAGTGAGTGCTGGACTGAGCTTGGGAGGCCAAACTCAGGAGGCGCTGGCCTCGAACATGTGGAAGGTAGGCCCTTGCAGTGATGGTGTCCAACTGGGCCCCTATGAATTCTAGAGATTGAGTAGGGATGAGTTGGGACTTGGGAAGGTTTACTACCAGTCCCAGATACTGCAAAAGGCTCCTTGTGTGGTCCAGGGAAATCTGGGCCTGTGACTGAGTTGGAGCTCGGATGAGCCAGTCGTCCAGATATGGGAAGACAAAGATTCCCATGCCTCTTAGAAATGCGGCTACGATTGCCATGCATTTTGTGAATACTCTTGGAGCAGAGGCTAGACCGAAGGGGAGTACTCTGTATTGGAAATGTTTTCCCTGAAACAGAAAGCGAAGATACTTTCTGTGGGATGGATGGATGAGTATATGTGTATACGCATCCTGTAGGTCTAGAGAACAAAGCCAGTCCTGACCCTGGAGGTAAGGAAGGAGAATGCCGAGAGACAGCATTTTGAATTTCTCCTTGAAGAGAAATTTGTTCAATTCTCTCAGATCTAGGATTGGTCTGAATCCCCCTGTCTTCTTTGGAATGAGAAAATAAGGGGAGTAGAAACCGGACCCTTGTTGAGGAAGAGGAACCTCTTCTATGGCCCCTTGGGCAAGAAGAGAGGAAACCTCTTGACCCAACAGGGTTAGGAGAGATGGGGGAGAATTGAATGGTCTCACCATATGATGGGGAGGAAGGCTGGAGAAATGAAGTTTGTAACCCTCTCGAATGATAGAGAGGGTCCATTGTTCTGTTGTGATTTGTTCCCATCTGGGAGCAAAGTGAACCAACCTTCCGGGTATGGTGAGAGGTTCTGGTTGTGTTAGAACCAGAAGTGGCAAGTTCCCTAGGAGCAAGTCAAAACCCCTGAGGGGTTGGAGCCTGCTGAGCTACAGTAGCTGCTGCAGGCTTAGCTCGTGCTTGTTTGGATTGCTGACGCTTAGCAGTATAGCGAGGTGGAGAAGACTGCTGGCCAGTATTTGAAGCAACTCTGGCCTTCTTATAGTAAGGCCTTTTAAAAGACTTTTTCTTAGTAGGAATTGAAGTGGACTTTGAAAGTCTTTCCAAGGTGGCATTTTCAGCATCCATCTGGGTGGCTTTGATTTGCCACTCTTTCCCAAATAAGTTCTCACCTGTACAGGGCAGATTCCGTAAGCCATCTAGAACCCAAGGTTCCAGATCAGAGGCCTGGAGCCAAGCAAGACGTCGGGCTGCAATAGCAATGCCCGAAGCCCTACTGGCTCCCTCAAAGGAATCATATGCTGCCCTATTAGAGAACTTAGAAACCTCTAAGAGTTGTTTCACTAGGGAAAGGAATCCCTGCTTTTTATCCTCAGGGATAAAGGGGGCAAAATGCCGCACCTTTTTGGCAAGTTCCTCCAGGAACATGCCCATATAGAGACTGTAGGAATTAATCCTGGCTATAAGCATACTAGCCTGGAAAATTTTCCTACCAAAAGAGTCCAAAGTCTTACATTCCCGTCCTGGAGGGGTGGAAGAGTGCCTTTTGGTACTCCTAATCTTCTTCATTGCAGACTTCACCACAATAGAGTGGTGGGGCAATTGAGTCTTTTGGAAACCAGGAGAAGGAGGGACCCTATACATGGTGTCCAACCTACGGGAATAAGGAGACAAAGTCAAAGGATTTTCCCAGAAATCCATCAGTTGTTCTTGAAGGATTTCATGGATAGGCAGGGTAACTGCCTCCTTAGGGGCCTTTGAGTATCCCAAAATATCCAGTTTTTTGGATTTGGGTTCCTTTTCAGAGGATGTGGTAATAGAAAGGGCTGTAGCCATATCTAAAACAAAGTCCTGGAAGGACAAATCCTCTGGAGGGGACATTCTCCTTTTAGGAGAAGAGGGCTCCTCAGGTAAGTTGAGTGAAAACTCAGCAGAATCATCAGAGGAGTGAAAATCCTCAGAGGAATCGGTGCTTTCCTCTAACGCACAATACGCGTACCGATCGGTATCGATATCGGGCGTATCGGGTATGGAACCGGTATGGAGCGAAAGCCCATACGGTACCGACTTGCGTTTAGAGG
Source organism: Ichthyophis bannanicus (assembly GCA_033557465.1). NCBI lineage: Eukaryota > Metazoa > Chordata > Amphibia > Gymnophiona > Ichthyophiidae > Ichthyophis > Ichthyophis bannanicus. The sequence goes on along the minus strand of CM066048.1, from coordinate 49,318,379 downwards.
TGGACGGCCTCGATACCGGCATGGCGGACGATACCGGTATCGGGCCCGGAACCGCTGAAAGCGGAACCGATGGCGTTGCAGCTTTAATGAAAGCCATGACGGCCTGCTGCATGGACTGTACAGTATCGCCCATGGACGCCATAGCTGCCTGGATGTCGGTACCGGAGTGACCCGGTACCCCAGAGCAGGCTAACAGGTGATCTGTCGAGGCCGTAGCATCGATATCAACCTGAGACCCCTGAATTGGCGTTTTTGGAAGTTGGACTTCCCGCCGGGGTTGTTTGGCTGGGGCAGGGTCCTCAAGTTCTAAGCTAAGAGCCTCTCGATGCTTTGAAGGAGATTTGCTCTTTGAGGACTTGCCCACAGAAGGTTTGGTTACCTGAGATCCATCCGGAGAAGAAGACCTGGATGACTGTGATGCTGTATTCTCTGAAGCAAACAGCACATGGAATTTGTTGGCCCGGTTCTGCAGCCCACGTTTAGACATGTGGGAGCAAGATGGGCAGTCCGGTATGGAATGGTCAGGCCCCAAACATTTCAGACACCAGTCATGGGTGTCTGTGACTGAAATAACAGCATTACATTTGGTACACTTCTTAAATCCAGGGGCTGGCTTCTCCATGAGGAGAAATTGAGTAGGCCGAGAGGCCTCTCTGAAGTGACCAAAAAGCTAAAAAATAAGAAAAAAGAATTATAATTTTTTAAAGAAAGAAAGAAAAGACCGGCGATACCGGTATCGGTATGGGGAAGGCAGGTACGCGGTCTAAAGAAACAAATAAAATAACAATTTCTTCAGCGGTGACAGGAACACGACCTGCTGGCTCCGCGGAAAAAGAGAAACTGAGGAGAGCTGTTCAGGAAGGCGGGAAGGCAGTGCGCATGTGCAGTGGGAGGTCCCAAAAGCTTCTATTCTAAGAAGCTGGGGAGCTTTCCCGCACGGGCTCCGTCGGTACCGACGTACCCATATGTGAGGACTTATTCCTGCTTGTTCCTGGAGATAGAGGTCTGCCGTCCACCGGCACATGATGTGCTGAAAGAGCACTGAGGTGAACTTTGACGGAGTTGGACTTAAGTCCCAGATTAGAGAGGTAGAGCAAGTACTGCAAGATCACCGACACCGGGCAGGAGAAGGGATCCTGAGACTGTTGGGTACACCAAACGGAGAAACGACGCCATTTAAGGGCGTAGCATTTTCGGGTAGAAGGTCGTCGCGAGGCTAGGACGACCTCCTCCACCTCTGTCGGCAGGAGAAGGGGAGCAAGGACTACCCTCTCAGCAGCCAGGCCATTAGGTTGAGAGACCTGAGGTTGGGGTGTAGCAGAGACCCCTGATCCTGAGTGAGGAGATCCGGTTGTAACCCCAGAGGGAATGGATCCTCCACCGCTAATTGCAGCAGGAGTGGAAACCACGGCTGTCTGGGCCAGCGAGGGGCCACCAGGATCATGAAGGCTTTGTCTCGGAGAACCTTGAAAAGAGTCCGGAGACTAGCGGGACGGGAGGGAAAGCGTACAGAAGGCTCCCCGACCATGAGAGCAGGAAAGCGTCCGCCGCAACTCGAAGGGGTGTGGCTGACGAGAGCAGAAGCGAGGAAGTTGCCGGTTGTGAGGACTGGCAAAGAGATCCATCGTGGGGAGGCCCCACTTTAGAAAGAGCTTCTGAACCACCAAGGGATCCAGGCGCCACTCGTGCGGCTGGAGGATCCTGCTGAGTTTGTCCGCCAGGCAATTTTCTTGGCCTGGGAGATAAACTGCCTTGAGAAGAATGCCGTGACTGACGGCCCAAGAGCAGAGCTTCCTTGCTTCCTGACAGAGAAGGAAGGAGCCCGTGCCCCCCTGCTTGTTCACGTAGAACATGGCAACTTGATTGTCCGTCTGGACAAGAACGGACTGGCGAGAGGTCAGGTGGGAGAAGGCCTTGAGAGCCAAGCGGATCACTCTGAGCTCCAGGAAGTTGATCTGCTGAGCAGACTCCCACGCGTTCCAGAGACCCTGAGTACATGCCCCTTGGCAATGTGCTCCCCAGCCCAGGAGGGATGCATCTGTCGTCAGCACCCGGGCCGGCTGATGTGGCTGAAAAGGCATGCCGAGCACTAGGTTCGGCTGATGAAGCCACCACTGAAGAGACGAGGCCAGCGGCTCGGAGACGCGCACTAGGTCCGCTAGGCCGCCTGTGGCCTGTCGCCACTGCTTGCGGAGACACCATTGAGCAGGCCGCATATTCAGGCGGGCATTGGGGGTCACATGGACGGTGGAAGCCATATGGCCGAGTAGTCTCAGGAAGCACCTGGCGGAGACCAGGGGCTGGCTGCGAAAACGGTCGGCTAGGTCCATGAGCCGTTGAGCCCTGTCGAGCGGTAGGAACGCTCGTGCCTGAGGAGTGCGCAGCCTTGCGCCGATGAACTCGAGATCCTGTGAGGGGAGCAAAGTGGACTTTGCGAAGTTTATAACAAAGCCCAAGTGCTGCAGAAGAGTCACCGTGTGGCGTGTGGCGTTGGTGACCTCCGGGGCGGACGCTGCTTTGATGAGCCAGTCGTCGAGGTACGGAAAGACATAGAGGCCGTGAAGCCGGAGATGGGCCGCCACCACCGCGAGACATTTTGTGAAGACCCGCGGTGCGGAGGACAGGCCAAAGGGCAGTACTCTGTACTGGTAATGATTTCCTGCCACCACAAACCTTAGGTATTGGCGGTGGCTTGGGTGGATGAGGATGTGCGTGTAGGCATCCTTTAGATCCAAGGAGCATAGCCAATCTCCCTGCTGGAGGTAGGGCAGAAGGATTCCAAGGGTAAGCATCTTGAACTTCTCCCGCACAAGGAACTTGTTGAGGTTGCGCAAGTCCAGGATGGGTCTGAGGCCTCCTGTCCGCTTTGGTACTAGAAAGTACCTGGAATAAAAGCCTTGACCTCTCAGGTGGTGGGGCACCGGTTCCACCGCCTGCTCCTGCAGAAGACCCGCTAACTCCTGAAGGAGTAGTTCCCTGTGCAGAGGGGGTCGTGGACAATGTTCCCTCTAATTTTCTGTAGGCTGTGTGCGCATAAAATATCAGCTGTGTGCAGCTTTTGAAGGAAGGTTAAATTTTTGTGCGCCACATAACGACGCTCGGAGTTATATACTTTAAAATTTGACTACACGTCAGAATACAGTATGTACACCACATTGATTTTAATCAAATTAAATGAAAATAGGCGATTACTAAATGAAGCGGGAAATTTCTAGTAATTAGAATCATAACTTTTAAATTTTAAGACATCTGTGTTGTTTTCTATCAGAATCAGAGCCGTAATTTTTGTGCGCTCTGTTGTAAAGTATGTGCGCTCTCTCGGCGAGGTGTGTGCGCGCGCACACGCGCACAGCTTAGAGGGAACAGTGGTCGTGGAGGTTCTCCCGGAAAGTAGGAGGGAGGGATCTGGTGGAAGTGGAGAAGATATCCTTCTCTCACGACCTGAAGCACCCAGGCATCTGAGGTGATGCCGGACCACCTGTGGGCGAAGTGAACCAGCCGGCCTCCGGTGCTGGGAGGAACCAGCGGGGGGGGGAGAGGCTATGCTTAAGGAGTCAAAAGCCCCCACCCTGCTGAGCAGGGGCTGGTGGCGCAGGCTTGGGGGCTTGCTGCCTACGGGACCCGTTACCCCGTCCCTTGGCCTGCTGGCCCTGTTGGGGAGCTGCAGGGGCCTGATAATGGGGGTATTGTTTGTAGGCAGCCGCCTTCCTCGGGTAAAAGGACTTCTTTCCCGAGCCCTTCTTTTTCTGGGAAGGGGCGGAGGTCTTCCTAGAAAGCCTAGTCCTGGTGAGAGTCTCCGTCTCAATTTGTGCAGCCTTATCAGCCATGGGCTTGCCAAAGAGGTTTTCGCCTCGGCAGGGGACATCGACCAACTTGTCCTGCACCCAGGGCTCAAGGTCAGACGACTGAAGCCAAGCCTGTCGGCGGGCACCGATGCCGGCTGCGGCCACTCGAGCCGATGCTTCAAAGCCATCATAGGCTGCTCGGGATATGAATTTTGAGCATTCCCGAATGCCAGTGGACAAGGCCAGGAACCTCCGCAAGGGTTCCTCGGACAAACCAGCGGAGAATCCGGCTAGCTCTTTAGCCAGGTCTCGGAGATACATGCCCATGTATAGCTGGTAGGTCTGGACACGACACGCAAGCATAGAGCCCTGGAAACACTTCTTACCAAGGCCATCCAGGTTACGGGCCTCCTTGCCAGGAGGCACCGAGGAGTGCATCTTCTGGCTCTTAAGACTATGCATGGCCGATTCCACTACCATGGAATGGTGTGGTAGCTGTGCTTTTTGGAAGCCAGGGCTCTTGCGGACTCGATAGATAGAATCGACCCGCTTGCTCAGGACCGGCGAGGTGGCCGGACTCTCCCACATGCGGAAGAGTAGTCGTTCCAGCATGGGAGGAACCGGTACAGTAAAGTGTTCCCTGGCGGGAGAGTCATACTGGAGGGCGTCGAGCTCTTCGGCTCGAGGCTCCTCCTCGGGGTCCGCAGGGAAGGCCAAAGCCTTGGCCATATCCCTGACGAAGTCCGAGAACCGGGCATCCTCCGGGGGGGACTGCTTCCGAGGTTCGGACTCCGGTGAGTCCGAGGGGACACACCGAGTCCGGAAAGAATCAGGCGACTCTTCCTCTTCAGACTCCCAGACCGACTCCGACGAGGACTCGGTGGGGTCGGCCCGGGCAGGGCGCGGCGCCTGCCGCCCCGACGCCGAGGGAGTCGGCGTCGGCGACCTCGGTCCCGAACGGGAGGCCGAGGGTGACCTCGACCGAGGATCGACTCGAGTTCGCATCGACTCGAGGATCGGCTCGGTCTCCGGGGTCGACTTAGACGTCGACGTCCCAGCGGTCGGGGCAGCGGCGCCAGCGAGCAGTGCCCGCTGCTGGTCCATGAAGGCAGACAGTCTGCTCTCCAAGGCCATCAACCTGAGTCCGAGCTCAGGTGACCCAGCAGCCCCCGACTCGGGCCCCGACGGCGGCTGTCGCGGAGGCGAGTCCAGGAGGACCACAGGACTTACCCGAGCAGGCAGCTCCGACTCCAGGCGAGGTCGCTTCGTGAGGTGCTCCTTCTCCAAGGACCCGGGACGGCTATCGGAGCTATGCGACTTGGCCCTCGCGGGTTTCACCTTACGCCGATGGTCCCCGGAGGGAGAACCCCTGTCGGAGGAACTCCGGCGACGGTCCGAGCTGGAACCTTTGGACGCGGAGGCCTCCGAGGTCCGGGTACGGCTGGGGTCAGCGAAGATCCTATCCCGCTGATGCCGCCGACTTCTCAACGCTTTGGAGGACATTTTGCCACAGGGCCCACAGATCATTTCTTCATGATCCGGGCCCAGGCAGCGGAGGCAAAAGTCGTGTGTGTCAGTTAGTGACATATTTCGGTCACACTGACCACACCGCTTGAAACCACTGGCAGCCATCGGGGGAAAAAGGGCCCCGGCGAGGTCAAAGGACCGGGCTGCCAGGGAAAAACCGAAAACGAAAGCTGACTAAGTCAGAAAAACCGAAAAGAAGAAGAGGACTCGTGACCGGCGTTGCGAGTCCAGGCGGTAAAAAGACCGGCGTCGAACCGAAGGAAAAAAGAATAAATTATGAAGAAATATCAACTTTTTCGCGGGGTCACGACGGGGTACGTCTGTAGGGCTCCGCGGAAAAAAGAAGACTGGCTAAGATGGCACCCTTGGGCGGGAAGAGGACCGCGCATGCGCGCTGCAATTCCCAAAGGCTTTCTTTGAAAGCTGGGGAAAATTGCTCCGCGAGGGCTCCGTCGGCGCCGACGTCACCCATAAGTGAGGACTGACTTCCTGCTTGGTCCTGGAGAAACAGGTGTTCTCCGGGGACAGCAGGAATCAGTCCTCACATATGGGTGACGGTGCTGATGGAGCCCTCGTGCAGAGCAAATACCCAGCTTTCAGAGAAAGCCTTTGGGAATTGCATCACGCATGTGCAGTCCTCATCCCACCCAAAGGTGCCATCTTGCTCAGTCAAATGACATAGCTAAAAAGACGGCAAAAATTAGCAAAAACAATAATAGGACTGCAACTCCAAGGGGAGGAGGGAGGGTCATGAGGACTGATTCCTGCTGTCCCCAGAGAACACCTGTTACAGGCGAGTAACTACGCTTTCTCTGGGAACAAGCAGGAAGTCAGTCCTCACATATGGGACTCCCCAGCTATAGGCTACCGAGAACCCACAGCTGAAAAATAGGCTCCCTCTGAGAGCCGCAAGCAGCACAATAGGCATCTGAGAAAATAGCACTCCAGTAGCCTGACACAGAAGGGTCAGAGGGCAGGAGTTGCCTAGACCTCGAAAAGGTTACGGAGTATAGCCTGGCCAAAATCACTGTCCCGTCGGGACTTCCTATCCAGGCAGTAATGGATTGCAAAAGTCTGACCCAAAGACCAGGTGGCGGCCCAGCCGATGTCTGCCAGCGGAATAGAACAGAAATGAGCCACTGATGCCGCCATGGCCCTGACCCGATGGGCCATGGCACGAAACCCCCCCCCCCCCACCGAAGCTCGGCTGCCCTGTATACCCAGGCGATGCAGTCTGCCACCCAGGTGGACAGCATACGCTTAGAAACGGCCATCCCCAGCATACTGGGGTCGTAGGATATGAAGAGCTGAGAAGCCCTTCTATGGCCCTGCGTACGCTGAATATAGAAGGCCAACACCCTCTTACAGTCCAGGGTATGCAGTACTATCTCTGCCCAGCTGGCATGCGGCCTGGGAAAAAAGGTAGGCAGCACTACCTCCTGGTTGAGGTGGAATGAGGAAACCACTTTCGGAAGGAACTCTTGGGGTGCATGCGAAGCACCACCCGGTTCCTATAGAACCTTGTGTAAGGCCTGTCTGACACAAGAGCCTGAAGCTCACTCACCTGCCGAGCCGACGTGAGTGCATACAAGAACACCACCTTCCAAGAAAGGTAGCATAGATGGCAGGTTGCCATTGGCTCAAAGGGCAGCTGAGTAAGCTGCCCCAAAACTACATTCAAATCCCACTTGGTCACTGGAGGGCGAACACGAGGCTTCAGCAGAAGCAGATCTCTCAAGAACCGAGACACCAAGGGATGGGCAGAGAGAGGTTTCCCCTCTACCGGGAAGTGGTTTCCTGCAAGGGCACTGAGGTGAACTCTGACGGATTTGGACTTAAGGCCCAAATCCGAAAGGTGGAGAAGGTACTGTTAAACCACTGCAACCTGGCAGGAGAATGGATGTACACTCCGCTCCTCACACCAAGTCATAAACCTATGCCACTTCAAGGTATAGGTCCGTCTAGTCGACGGCCTCCTTGAGGCCAGCAAGACCTCTTCAACATTTTTTGGAAGGAGAAGTGGTGTGAATATTACCCTTTCAGCAGCCATGCCATTAGGTTGAGGGAGCTGAGATTGGGGTGCAGGAGAGTACCCCCCTCCTAGGACATGAGGTTTGGAGAGGACCCCAGGGGAATGGGGGCCTCCACTGCTAGCTGAAGTAGATGGGGAAACCAGGGTTGCCTCTGCCAACTTGGGGAAACCAGGATGACCGAAGCTTTGTCCTGGAGGATCTTGAATAGTCTTGGCCACCAGAGGCGTCAGAGGAAATGCATACAGAAGGCCTACAGACCATGATATCAGAAATGCATCAGCAGCCATCCTGTGTGGGTGCGGCTGCCTGGAGCAGAACCGGAGCAACTAGTGATTGACTGGACTCGCAAACAAGTCCATCACTGGCCGTCCCCAGACCTGAAAAAGCCAATGGACTACTCCCCTGTCCAGCTGCCACTCGTGGGGCTGGAGAATCCTGCTTAGCCTATCGGCTAAGCAGTTGTCCTGGCCCAGCAGGTAAACTGCCCGTAGATGAATGCCATGGTAGACTGCAAAGGAGCACAGATCTAAGGTTTCCTGACATAGGAAGTGGGACCCCGTTCCACCCTGCTTGTTCACATAGAACATGGCTACTTGGTTTGTATGTCTGTATCAAGATAGGTTCGTGAGCCAGGGTCTGCCAGAATACTCCTAGAGCTAGGCAGATGGCACAGTGCTCCAAGAAAATTGATTTGTTGTGTTCTCTCGTTTGGGGACCACTTGAGTACAAAGCCCCTGGAAATGGGTTCCCCAGCCCAACAGAGATGCATCCGTGGTCAGGATCCTCATGTGTCGAGGAGCCTGGAAAGGCATTCCCGCCTCCAAGTGGAGTGGTTGAAGCTACCAGTCCAGTGACTGTACTAGTTGCCTGGACACTGTGACTCTCCCTGAGGCAGCCTGTGCCCATTGATCCCTGAGGCACCACTGAGCAGCTCGCATGTGGAGGCAGGCATCTGGTGTCACATTAACTATGGACGCCATGTGCCCAAGAAGGTGCAGAAAATGTCTTGCTGACACTGTGGATCTGTGACTCACCTGATGCCAGAGTCAGAAGCCTTTTTGTCCTGTCTGCCGGCAGACTCTTGCCTGAAGGGTATCAAGTCTGGCCCCAATGAACTCCAGTTGTTCAGTGGGAACAAGGCTGGACTTGGGGTAATTGATTTACAAACCCCAGGTGCTGGAGCACTTGAATGGTGCGAGATGTGGCCTGATGGACCTCTCTGGTTAAAATGCCTTTGAACCAGTCATCTAGGTAGGGGAAGACAAGGACTCGAAGTCTGAGAAAGGCGGCTACCACCGCCAGGCACTCTGTGAATACCCTGGGTGCGGAGGCCAGGCCAAAGGGGAGTATTCTGTACTAGTAGTGATTGCCCCCCACCACAAAGCACAGATATTGCCTGTGGTCCAGGTGTATTAGGATGTGTGCATAGGCATCCTTTAGGTCTAAGGAGCATAGCCAGTCTCCCTGGCGGAGGTAAGGCAGCAATATTCCAAGGGAGAGCATCTTGAACTTCTCCCTCACCAGGAATTTGTTTAAGTTGCACAGGTTGAGGATGGGTCAGAGGCCTCCTGTTCTTTTTGGTACTAGAAAGTACCTGGAATAGAAGCCCTTGCCCTGTAGGTGGTGGGGCACTGGATCTACCACCTGATCCTTGATAAGACCTGCCAACTCCTTCAGAAGAAGGTCTTGGTGAAGGGGATACCTGAGGGGCTCTCCTGGGAAATAAGGAGGGGGTACCTGGGCCAGATGAAGGAGACAGTCCGTCAGGACTATCTGCAGGACCCAGGCATCGGTGGTAATGGCTGTCAACCTGTGGGCATACAGGGCAAGCCTTCCTCCTGAGCATTGCCTGTCCCCTGTGGGGAGAGGGGCCATGCTGTGAGAGTCAAAAGCCACTACCAGGCTGGGCTGGAGCTGGTGCCTGGGGTTTGGGGCTTTCTGCTTACGCGGGCCATGTCCCTGTCCCTTGGCCTGCTGCCCCTGTTGGGGAGCCGGGGAGGCCTGAAAATGGGGGTAGCTTCAGTAAGCACCCTTCCTCAGGTAAAAGGGCTTACCCGAGCCCTTCTTGCGAGAAGGGGCAGAGGTCTTGAGAGCCGTGTCCTCGTCATATACTCTATTTCTGCAGCCTTGTCGGGCATGGATTTGCTAAAGAGGTTCTCTTTGGCATGGGACATCGATCAACTTGTCCTGAACCCATTGCTCAAGGTCCGATGACTGACTGACTAGCTATGCTTGGCAGCGTGCATCGATGCCTGCCGCAGCTACCCGGGCCACCGACTCGAATCAGTCATAGGCTGCTCAAGTCGTGAACTTCGAGCACTCACGGACAGCAGTGAACAGGCTCTTGAAGCACTGCAAAGGCCCCTCAGAGACCAGCCGAGAACCCGGCAATTTCCTTCGCCAGGTCTCTCAGGTACATGCCCATGTACAGCTGTTAGGCCTGGATCCGACAAGTCAGCATTGAACACTGGAAGCACTTTTTGCCGAGGGCGTCCAAGTTGCGGGCCTCCCTGCTAGGAGGCACCGAGGAGTGTCTTCTGGCTGTTCAGCCTGCGCATGGCCGATTCCACAAATCATGGAGTTATGTAGCAATTGTGCCTTTTGAAAACCAGGGCTCTGGCGTACTTGATACATAGAGTCAATCTGCTTGCTGATCACTGGCACTGACGCCAGTGTCTCCCACATGTGGAGCATCAGTCGTTCCAGGATCGGAGGCATAGGTACAGTAAGAGCCTCTCAAGGGGGAGAGTCATACTGTAGGATCTTGAGCTCATTGGCTTGAGGATCCTCCTTGGACTCCATGGGGAATGCCAAAGCCTTAGACATATCTCTCACGAAGTTCAGGAACCTCATCCTCCGGAGGGGACCTTCTCCGAGGTTTGGACACCGGGGAATCAGACAGAACATCCCTGTGCCAACAGGTGTCCGAGGACTCCTCTTCCTCAGTTTCCCATCCCGATGCCTCCGAGGAGGAATCGATGGGCTCTGGCATTGAGGGCCCCGGCATTGACTGCCCGAGTCTGCATGGTCTCGAGGATTGATTCGGCCTCCGGGGTCGACTTAGATGTCAGTGGTCGGGGCAGAAGAACTGGTCAGACCAGCAATCAGCGCCCACTGCTGCTCCATGAAGGCAGACATACTGCACTCCAGGCAATACTCCCTCTAATTTTCTGTAGGCTGTGTGCGCATAAAATATCAGCTGTGCAGCTTTAGAAGGAAGGTTAAATTTTTGTGCGCCACATAACGACATTCGGATATACTTTAAAATTTGACTACACGTCAGAATACAGCATGTACACAACATTGATTGCACTAGAAAATATTGTAGAACTTGTGAAAACTGGAAATACACAACAACTTTTAAATTTTAAGATGTCTGTTTTCTATCAGAATCAGAACTGTAATTTTTGTGCGCTCTGTTATAAAGTATGTGCGCTCGCTCGGCGAGGTGTGTGCGCACGCGCACAGCTTAGAGGGAACAGTGACTCCAGGGCCACCATTCTAAACCCAAGTCCAGAAGGCTCTGCAGCCACGGGTCGATGCTGGTTCCCCCGGAGGGGAGTCCTCGACGAAGACAGTTGTTACCTGCCTCGGCTGCTCTGTCTCACGGCAAGGAAGCTTCGCTGGACGCTCCATCTCTGAGGATCCGTGCCGGCACTCGGGGCTTCATGGCCGGTCCTGGGAGGGACCAGGCCATTCAGAGCCATCCAATGATGCTGCCTTCGAGGACTTTTTTCTTCCTTCGATGTTCCCACAAGGGAGATCCCCTCTTCGAGGAACCCCTACGATGCTCGGGCTCGGAGGGTTCCCCCCCCCCCCCCCAAGACGTAGAGGCCTCGGACGAGGTCTTGGCTCACGAAGATACGGACTCAGGAAAAATCCTATCATGCTGCTGCTGGCGGCTTCTCAGGGCCTTGGAGGACATCTTCCTATACAGGCCACAAACCATCTGGTCGTGGTCAGGCCCAAGGCACCGGAGACAGCAGTCATGTGTATCGGTGAGGGACAATTTAGTTTTGCACACCGATCATATTTCTGAAATCTGCTGGCAGCCATCGGGGGGGGGGGGGGGGGAGGGAAAAAGGGCCCCTGCGAGGTCGAAGACCCAGGCTTCCAGTGAAAAAGAAAGGGAACAAACGTCAGTCACAAAGGACAAAAAAATGAAAAATCTAGCCGGACTCGATACCGGTGTACCGAGCCGAAGGCGGGAAGAGGAACCAGTGTCGATCCAGTAAGGGAAAGAATTTCTAAACTTTTTTTAAACTTTTTTTTCCACGGTGATGCTTGGAAACGTCTGGAGGGCTCCGCGGAAAAAAGGAGACTGAGCAAGGTGGCACCCTTGGGTGGGAAGAGGACCGCGCATGTATGATGCAATTTCCAAAGGCTTTCTCTGAAAGCTGGGGATTTGCTTCGCACGAAGGCTCCTTCGGCGCTGATGTCACCCATATGTGAGGACTGACTTCCTACTTGTTCCCGGAGAACAGATATTATCCTTCTTTTCGTTTTAGAAAAGAAAAAAATAAATAGTCTTGTCTTCTTTCTGGAGGGGTCAGAAGTCTTTTGGGAGAGCCTTTTAAGGGTGAGATCATCTACTTCAAGCTCCCCAGACTCTTCTCTCCAACCCTTTCCAAAGAGGTTTTCTCCAAAGCAGGGAATATTGGTAATTTATCCTGAACCCATTGCCTACGAGCACCAATGCAGATTGTTGAGGCTCTGCTGGAAGACTCAAAGGCACCGAAAGATGCCCTTATAAGGAACTTGAATGTATTCTGATTTTGCTTGACTAAGGCCAGGAATACATCTTGTTTGTCATCAGGAAGGAGAGGAGCACGATTCTCCAAATCTCTGGAGCTTTCCTTGAGATACATGCCCATGCATAACGTGATCCTGGACAAGAGTATGCATGCCTGTAAACAGACGCCCAAAGGCATTGAGAGCTCTACCATCTTTGCCTGGAGGAATGAGTCTTCAAACGCTAGATGCGTTGCATGGCTGTTTCTATTACCATGGAATGGTGTGGTAACAGAGGGTTTTGAAAGCCAGATGGCAGAACTCAGTACATGGTATTGAGCCATTTGCTGATAGGCGGAACCATTAACCAGGCCTCCCACATACGTAGCATTAAATCCTGTAGAATTTGATGCACCAGTAACATGGCTGCCTCCTTGGGTGCAGAGGGGTATTGGAGGATTTCTATTTCCTCTGCCCTAAGTTCATCTCTGTCAGTTATCTGGAGACCTGCTGCCATATCCCTAATAAAGTCCTGAAGGGACATGCCCTCTGGTGGGGACCGATGCCACTCATGATGGGCTCCAGTGTGTCCTCTGAATCGGATGAGGGAGAGTCTGATTCCAAAAGAAAGTGAAAAGTAACGACTATCTCTCATGCCGATGTCAAGGCCCGATGCTGATGCTCATGCATGGCTGTATCGTACTGAGAGCTGAACAGACGATGCTGGTCTTTTGCAATGCTGACATTGGAGGGAGAGGATCTCCCGAAATAGACTCAAGGGCTGGCACAGGATTGGGAGCTACTGGTCTTGCGGTAAGATCCTGTACTTGTGTCGCTGTCGATACCACTGGTACTGAGGCTGCCAGGCGTGCTGCCAAACTCCTCTAGATAGTGAGGATACACTGATCGAGGGAGGAGACTTGGGTGGAATCGTGTACGGGGCTTTGAGCCATCTCTGAGCATTGTACCAGTAGCTCTCTGGAGGTCGAAGTCTCGTGAGCATCCTAGAGCCCCTGTAGTGCTTTGGAGGGTTGGCCCTCCCACCAGGGCTGTATGGCAGACCGGTCAGCATCTGATGCACCTTTTGGTGAATCTCAGTGACTATGTAGGGACTTGCCTCAATGATCTGTAGTGGACTTCGATGACGATGCTTTAGTTTTAGATTTATGTTGGACTTTGAAGAGACTTGAGAACCAAGAGAGGAGGTTACAACTACTACTACTACTGAACATTTCTATAGTGCTACAAGACGTATGCAGCGCTGCACAGACACATGTAAAAGACAGTCCCTGCTCATCAGAGCTTACAATCTAGTCAAGACAGACAACATAGTAACTGTAGATATGGGATATAGCTAGGGGGAATGGTAAAACACAATTGAGATCGGATGAGTCAAAATCCAAAAGCAGCAGCAAAGAGGTGGAGTTTTCAGCCTGTATAAGAAAAGGGCCAGAGGAGGTGCCTGGTGTACAGACTCAGGTAGTCTGTTCCAGGCATAAGGCGCAGCAAGGTGAAAGGAGTGAAGTCTGGAGTTAGCAATAGAAGCAATTTGCCAGAAGAGCGGAGTTCCCAAGGAGGGGTGTAGGGAGAGATAAGAGATGAAAGGTAATGAGGAGCTGCAGAGTGAGTGCACTTATAGGTCAGCAGGAGAAGTTTTAACTGAATGCGGAAACAAATAGGCATCAATGAAGTAACTTGAGAAGAGGGGCCTGACATCTTCGACTATGCAGAGGCAACAGGAGTAGAGTCCGGGGCAAAGAGAAAATCATACTTTATTGGCCCTGTTTAGGCCTTGTTTCATCTTTTTTTTTTTTTTTTTTTTTTTGGCACAAGACATACTTTTGGTAGATGGTCTGGGCCCGAAACATTTTAACCACCAGTCATGTTTATTGGAGACAGAGTACCAGAGCATTTGATACTTTTTTTTTTTTTTTTTAAACCACTGGAGTGTTTTTCCACTGTGCAAGAAAAATAGGTAGAGGCCTAAATTGCTAGTGAAACAACCAATTAGAAAAGTAAAAAAAGATTAGAAAAAAAATTAAGAAAATGATGTGCTGGTATCTGGGAAAGTACTGGCATCAACGGAAAGGCAGAGCACAGAAAAAACACCTAAAAACCGTTTTTCGGCAGTGATAAGAAAAACCACTTGCTGGTTCTGCGGAAGACTAAGAACTGAGGAGAGGAGTTGGGAAGGCAGATGCGTGCAGTACAACAGAGTGCTCCCAAAGGCTTTCCAGTTGGATGCTAGGGAGCATTCCTGCGTGGGCTTTGTCAGTGCCGACATCACCCATATGTGAAGACTGCATTCCTGCTTGTTCCTGGAGATTTTGTGCAAACATTTTTTGGTCAATTTGACTAGGAAGGGCAAATTGATACCAAATAAATTACAGACCTGTTGCTAGAGGATCAAAATGTGTGTGGTGGGGGGGGGGGGGAGATTCTTTTTAAAGGATTGATTGAATTACTGATTCCCATCTAGTGGGAACTATCTCATTTACATATTGAGTATATCCAGAAGGAAGTGACAAATGATCCAAAACACTTTTTGAAAAGGCTGAAGAGAACAGTAACCAGTGATAGTTTAACGAAACTGATTTTTTTTTTCAATCCAAGAAATATGTTTAAAAATTGGAAAATGTACTTGGGGATAAAAGACATTCTAGCTGGAGATAAAATATATTGACTCCATGAATATGAAGAGCTGTGCACTGTCCCTGTTGAATTAGGAATGGTCAGTATCTTATCCCTTAAAAACACAGCAAATTTTGACTAAAGCTGGGTAACTCAAGTGCCAACATTGTTTGAGGGACATAATTTATTAACAGGCTGGGTTGTTTTAGCCTGTCTAAAAATCTGTATCTATCTTTCAATTTCTTACAGCATTGTAAATTTAACTTCAGAGCTATTTTTCTACCAGGAATGCTCAGCCTGCCTAACCTTTTAAACCTCTTTAGGTTCATGGCAAAACCAGGGATGTTCATGCTGGGTTTATACTTTTTAGAGGGTACTCTGTTAGTGGGTTTATACTTTATGCAGAAGGGAATTCAAAATAGGGTACTTGAACTGGAGATAGGCTCAGAAATAGAGTGAGAACAGCCTGGATTTTGCTGACAGCCTAGTAGAATATGTGCAATACAAGCAAAAGGTCGTATTTTGCAGATGTTTGAGAGCGAGACAGAATGTGTTTGCAGGATTTTCCCATGATCAGAAGCGAGCAATATGTCTGTGCCCAACTTGACCTGAAACATGTAGTATTTAGTTTGATCTGTAATATGTAGATAAACAGTGAAGCAAAAACTTGACACAAAATGTGATAAGACAAAATGGTCAATGTGGTAATTTTTTTCCTAATTAAAGAAAGTGCTGCGGCCAAGCTAGGTAGGGGTTTACAGGAGACTGCTCAGGTTTGCAGGCCTGTGAAATCCCTTGCTTAAAGCCGACTCTGTTATGGTATGATTCTGTATGTGTTTTTCATTTAGTCTCACGTCTCTCTAAAGATCACAGATTAGGAAGCCAAGAACTGAGGCCCCGGCCAGGTAGTCAGGAACAGATTATACGTAACACTTTACACTCCCTCAAAGGAATCATTTTATTTAAAGCAGTAAAAAAAACACATTACTTGGGATTAAACTCTTTCTTCTAATAATAAACCCCTACAATCTGGGGGAGGGGGTTGGGGGAAATGAACACTATACAAACAGCCTCTCTAATCATCACTTGCAATTTCCTAAAAAGTCTTACATTTGGGCTGACTGTTGACTAGAGTGCTAGATAGGGATAAGAAAACCTCACTAGAAAATGATCTTCCTAGAAAATAGGATCAACAAAAACAAGAAGCTGGGGAGGACCCATTTATAAAAAAAAAAGTCCAGACACTGTCCCTACAAATGAGTAGAACCAGATGCTGAGTGAGACACAAATCTACCATACTAGAAAGAAATCCTCAAAGGATTATCTGTATGGATGTTTAGATCGCCTAACTGAAAAAAGGACCAGGTAACAAACTTATATTGGTGACCAAGAATAACAATTAAATGGGATAGATGCTGCAGAAGGTGACCAATAAACCAACTGCTTATAGGGGGAGAACATTCTGATCTAAAAAAAAACAAACTGAGTGTTTGTTAATGAACACCTAATTGTTTAAAGGGATAACCCGTCTCCCACATTGGGAAGAGTGTCAAGAAGCAAAAGAGAAGTTTAAAAGGCAAGCCTGTGAAAGATAATGCAATTCACCTTCCTTGAGCCTTGTTTCTGTCATTGCCAGACAATCCAATTTATAGAGAACAAAACTTAGAAAAGAGTGAATGTTAGTTTGAAGTGATGCAAGCCTACCAGAAAGGAAGGCATAGGAACAGATAAATATTAGGAAAACAATGGTATGGGATCAGTTCTCGCCGACTACAAGCAGTCAGATGATGAGGCTTCCAGCCATAAAGAACTGAGATATTAAAGGAACTTTCCATAAGGACTAAAAATAAAAATGTAGGTAAGAAAGAGAAAGCGTAGTTACTCACCTGTAACAGGTGTTCTCCAGGAGCAGCAGGAATCAGTCCTCACATATGGGTGTCATCGGCGCCGATGAAGCCCCAGCAGAGCATTGCCCCAGCTTTAGCTATGTACAACTGCAACTCCCAGGGGAGGAGGGAGGTTTGTGAGGACTGATTTCCTGCTGCTCCTGGAGAACACCTGTTACAGGTGAATAACTATGCTTTCTCCAGGACAAAGCAGGAAGTCAGTCCTCACATATGGGTGACTCCCTAGCTCTGGGCTACCGAGGAACCCAGGCTGAACAAGAGAACTCCCTCTAGTCTCAGCAGCAAAGAAAGGCTTTTCAAGGAGACAACCTCCACCGGTAGCCCAACAGAGGGCAGGAGTTGCCTAAACCTCAGAGATTCCGGAGTACTGCTTGGCCAAAAGCACTGTTCCTACGGGACTCCCTCTCCAGACAGTAATGGGCTACAAAAGTCTGGCTTGAAGACCAAGTTGCAGCCCTGCAGATGTCTACCAAGGGCACAGAGCGGAGATGAGCCACCGAGGCAGCCATTGCCCTGACACGGTGGGCCGTGACCTGACCCTGCAAAGGAAGGTCAGCCGCCTTGTAAGCCCAGGTGATAGTCAGCCACCCAGATGGACAAGGTACGCTTGGACACAGCCAACCCCAACTTATTAGGGTCAAAGGATACGAAGAGCTGAGTAGCCCTCCTATGCCCCTGCGTACGGTCAAGATAGAAGGATAAGGCCCTCCTACAGTCCAGGGTATGCAGGACTGCTTCAGCCTGGCTTGCATGAGGCCTAGGGAAGAATGTTGGAAGAACCACCTCCTGATTGAGGTGGAAAGAGGAGACAACCTTTGGGAGGAACTTTGGATGAGTCCTGAGGGACTACCCTGTTCCTATAAATCCTGGTGTAAGGCCTATCACAGACCAGGGCCTGAAGCTCACTCAGTCGCCTAGCCGAGGTAAGGGCTATTAGGCAGAGTGCCTTCCAGGATAGGAAGCGTAGTGGACAAGTAGCCATCGGCTCAAAAGGTGGACGAGTCAGTTGCTGCTAGACCACATTCAACTCCCACTCAGGGGGACGGATTGGAGGCTTGAGCAAAAGCAAGCCCCTGAGAAAGCGGAACACCAAGGGGTGACCCGACAGAGAATGTCCCTCTACCAGTGAGTGGTGAGCTGCTAGAGCGGAGAGCTGGAACCGAACAGAATTGGACTTAAGTCCCTGATTTGATAAGTGCAGTAAGTACTGAAGCACTACTGGCACAGTACAGGAGAAAGGATCCTCCGTACGTAGCTAACACCACACAGAAAACCTTTTCCATTTGAGAGCATAGGTTTTCCTAGTGGACTGTTTCCTAGAGACTAGGACAACCTCCTCAACTTCCTGAGGTAGGCCCCAGGGAGCCAAAACTACGAAGGGGTACCCAAAAAAACCAGGAATAACATTGCTCCATGGGCGGAGCTTGTGTAGTACGCACTTCTGCTGCTAGACGTGTATAGTGCAACTCATTGTCAGTTCAGTGCCGCCTGTGTTGTCGACCTGGCTTGTTCTGTTCATCTGCAGTGATTGTTTTTGCTAGCACTGTTTTGTTTCTTTTTTTATGATGACAAGTTTAAGTGAACAACGTGCAGCTGTGAAATTTTGTTTTCTACTTGGTAAAAATGCTGCTGAAACTGTTAATGTTGAAAACAGCTTATCAAGATGACGCTATGGGAAAAAGTCAAGTGTACCAGTGTTTTGCTCGGTTTAAAAATGGTGACATGTCGATTGATGACAAACCTCGTTCTGGGCATCCAACTGCCCGAATCGACGAAAATATTGAAAAAATTAGAGAGCTTGTGCTCACAGACCGTCGACAGACAATTGATCAACTGTCAGAGATTAGTGGGTTATCTTGGAGCGCGGTTCAGCGAATTTTAATGGAAGATTTGGGAATGAAAAGGGTTGCTGCCAAGTTTGTTCCTCGGGTTCTGACTGACAATCAAAAGGAACATTGAGTTGAAACATGTCGTGTTTTGAAACAGCTTGAAACTGATCCAGATTTTCTGTCAAAGGTCATTACAGGTGATGAGTCATGGTGCTATGGTTACAACCCAGAAACCCTGCTCCTGTGAGAAAAGGTCTGGCTGCAACCCCAGAGGCAGTGGAGGATCCACCACCAGTTGAAGCAGAAGAGGAAACCAAAGCTGTCTCGGCCACCTGGGAGCCACCAGCAGGACCGAGGCCTTGTCCTGAAGAATTTTGAAGAGTTCGGGTCACCAAGGGCGTGGGAGGAAACGCATACAGGAGGCCCTGAGACCATGGAATCGGAAAAGCATCTGCTGCTATTCTCAGGATGCAGTTGCCTGGAGCAGAACTTTGGCAGTTGCTTGCTCATTGGGCTGGCAAAGAGATCTACCAAAGGGAGACCACATTTTAGGAAGATCTTCTGAACTACTGAAGGATGCAGCTGCCACTCGTGGGGCTGCAGAATTCTGCTTTCTGTCTGCCAGGTAGTTGTCCTGGCCTGGAAGGTACACAGCCTTGAGGAGCATGTTGTGCTTGAGGGCAAATGAATAAAGGTCCTGAGCCTCCCGACAAAAGATTCTGGACCCAGTCCCGCCCTGTTTGTTCACATAAAACATGGCTACTTGGTTGTCTGTCTGAACCACGACAGATTGATGAGCCAGGGTAGGAGAGAACGCTTTGAGTGCTAATCGAATAGCTCTGAGTTCGAGGAGATTGATCTGCTGTGCAGCTTCCCAAGGAGACCACAGGCCCTGGGTGCACTTGCTTAGACAATGAGCTCACCAGCCCTGCAGGGAGGCGTCTGTGGTCATTACCACCGTGTACCCAGGAATCTGAAAAGGTACCCCCTTCAGTAGATTGGGTGGGTGCAGCCACCAGTTGAGGGAGTGCAGAAATTGTCTGGACACCCTTATCCTGTCTCTAAGACTGCCTGTGGCCACTGAGTCCGAAGGCACCACTGTGCAGGCCTCATATGGAGCCTGGCATTGGGGGTCACATGTACTGTCGAAGCCATGTGGCCAAGCAGCCTCAGGCAGAGTCTGGCGGAGACCAGTGACCTGCTGAGAAACTGATTTGCCAAGGCCATCAACCTGTGGGCCCTGTCCTCTGGCAAGAAAGCCTTTGCCAGCAGAGAGTCCAGCCTTGCTCCTATGAACTCCAAGTTCTGGGAGGGGAGCAACGTGGACTTTGCAAAGTTTATGACAAACCCCATGCTTTGAAGAAGAGCAATAGTCCTGAGGGTGGCATGTCTGGCCTCCTGGCACGTCTGACCCCTGATGAGCCAGTCGTCCAGATAGGGGAAGACAAAGATTCCCTGATTTGTCAGGTGGGCCGCCACCACTGCCAGGCATTTGGTAAAGACCCTGGGAGCGGAGGTGAGGCCAAAAGGCAGCACTCTGTACTGATAATGGTTTCCTCCCACAATGAACCAGAGGTACTTTCTGTGGTCTGAATGAGGATGTGAGTGTACACCTCCTTTAGATCTAAGGAGCATAGCCAATCTGCCTGCTGGAGGTAGGGCAGAAGTGTTCCAAGAGTAAGCATCTTGAACTTTTCTTTCTGTAGGAACTTGTTGAGGTTCCTGAGGTCCAGAATGGGTCGAAGGCCACCAGTTCTTTTGGGCAACAGGAAATACCTGGAGTAGAATCCGTGACCTTGCAAGTGGGGGGAGGCACAGGCTCCACCGCCCTGTCCACCAACAGACCTTGAAGCTCTTGAAGGAGAAGGTCTGTGTGCAGGGGAGGCCTTAGAGGCTCCCCTGGAAAGTAAGGGACCACTGGTGGGCAAAGAGGGCGAGGCGACCTCCTCTGCAGGGTTGGGAGAGCAGGGATGGAGAGGCTACGCTCAAGGAGTCAAAACCCCCCACCCTGCTGAGTGGGAGCAGGGGCCGGAGGCTTGGGGGTCCTCTGCCTACGGGGCCCATTACCCTGCCCCTTGGCTTGCTGACCCTGGGGTGCAGCTTAGGCAGCCTGATATTGAGGGTACTGTTTGTAGGCAGTGCCCTTCCTCGGGTAAAAGGGCTTTTTACCCGAGCCCTTCTTTTTATGAGAAGGGGCAGAGGTCTTCCTAGACAGCCTTGTCCGTGTAAGGTGCTCTGTCTCGAGCTGAGCAGCCTTCTCGGTCATGGACTTGCCAAAAAAGGTTTTCACCTCGGCAAGGGACATCGACCAACTTGTCTTGAACCCATGGCTCAAGGTCCGATGACTGCAGCCATGCCTGGCGTCGAGCCGCAATGCTGGCCGCCGCAACTCAGGCCGAAGCCTCGAAGCCATCGTAGGCGGCACGGGACATGAACTTCGAGCAGTCCCGAATCCCCGAGGACAAGGACTTAAATCTCTGCAAGGGTTCCCCGGAGAGCCCAGCAGAGAACCCGGCCAACTCCTTGACCAGGTCCCGCAAGTACATGCCCATGTACAGCTGTTACGACTGGACACGGCAAGCAAGCATCGAGCCCTGGAAGCACTTTCTACCGACGCCAACGAGGTTTCAGGCCTCCCTGCCAGGGGGCACCGTGGAGTGCATCTTCTGGCTCTTCAGACGATGCATGGCTGATTCCACAACCATAGAATGGTGTGGTAGCTGTGCCTTCTGAAAACCAGGGCTCTTTCTGAGTCGATAGATCGAGTCGACTCACTTGCTTAGAACCGGCGCCGAGGCCGGTGCCTCCCACATACGGACGAGGAGCCATTCCAGCATCGGAGGAACCGGGACAGTAAAGGCCTCCTTCGGAGGAGAGTCATACTGCAGTGCCTCGAGCTCTTCAGCTCGAGGCTCTTCCTCGGGGTCCACCGGAATAGCCAAGGCGCAGTGGCCATATTCCAGACGAACTCCGAGAACCGAGTATCCTCCGGAGGAGATCTACTCCGGGGCTCAGACTGCGGTGAGTCAGACGGGACGCACCGAGTCTTGAACGTATCGAGAGATTCCTCGTCCTCCATTTCCCAGGCAGACTCGTCTGAGGAGGAGTCAGGGTCCGACCCCGCGGGGCCCTGGAGCACCCGCCCCGACGCCGGAGGTCCCGAACGGGAGGTTGAGGAGACCGCGACAGAGGTCGACTTCGAGCCATGATGGACTCAAGTATCGGCTCAGTCTCCGGGGTCGACTTTGAAGTCGATGTTCCAGTGGTCGGGGCAGATGCGCCAGACAGGCTGGCCATCAGTGCCCGCTGCTGCTCCATGAAGGCAGTCTGCTCTCCAAGGCTGTCATCCTGAGACTCAGCTCTGGAGACGCAGCAGCCACCGACTCAGGCCCCGGCGGCGCCGGGCCAGACGTCGGCTCTCTGGGAGGAGAGTCCTCGCACTACAGGGCTTACATGTCCAGCAGACTCCGGCTCCACGCGAGGAACTTTGGCAGGCTTTTCTTGTTCCACGGGCCCGGGGCGACGGTCGGGGATCTTAGACCTGGCCCTCGAGGAGCCAGGGACCTCCTTTGACGACGCCCTCGCAAGCCGCTTCTTCCTCTTCCGTTCCCGGTCGGGGGACCCTCTGTCCGAGGAGCTTCAACGGCGCTCGGTATCGGAATCCCGAGATGTCGAGGCCTCAGAGGAGGTCCGGGCCCGGCCGGAGGCCGAGTCCAAGAAAAGCCTTTCCTTTTGCTGCTGGCGACTTCGGAGTGCCTTGGAAGACCTTGCCACATGGCCCGCACGACTTCGGTGCCTCGGCCCTGATCACAACCCTAAGGCAGCAGTCGTGTGTGTCGGTGAGAGACATTAATTTCTTACACCGATCACACTTTTTAAAACCACTGGAAGCCATCGGGGGAAAAAGAGTCCCCGCGAGGTCAAAGGACCGGCCTTCCAGGGAAAAGGGAAAAAAGGGCACGAACACCAGCCATGAAGGGCAAAAACTGAAAAAGAAGAATCGGGCTCGATACCGGTGTACCGAACCCAGCGGGAGGGGAACCGGCTTCGAACCGGGAGAAAAAATAGCAATAATCGCCGAAAAAAATCTACTTTTAACTGGGAGGACAGGACACACGTCCGGTGGGCTTCTCGGGAAAAAAATAGAGACACAGGTAAGATGGCACCTTTAGGCAGGAAGGGAACCGTGCATGCGTGCCTGCATTCTCAAAGGCTTTCATAGAAAGCTGGGGAAATGCTCCGCTGGGGCTTCATCGGCGCCGATGACACCCATATGTGAGGACTGACTTCCTGCTTGGTCCTGGAGAAAGCACAGTTACTTACCTGTAACAGGTGATCTCTGGGAACAGCAGGAATTAGTCCTCACATATGGGTACGTTGGAACCGACGGAGCCTGCGCGGGAAAGCTCCCCAGCTTCCCAGAAAGGAAGCTTTTGGGGCCTCCCACAGCGCATGCGCGCTGCCTTCCTGACAACTCTCTTCAGTTAGAGTTTAAAGCTGAGACAATAGAGAGAGGAAAGGAAAGAGAGAAAGATACAACTCCTAGGGGAGGTGGGTGGGTTGTGAGGACTAATTCCTGCTTTTCCCAGAGATCACCTGTTACAGGTAAGTAACTGTGCTATCTCCAGGAACAAGCAGGAATGAGTCCTCACATATGGGGACTCCCTAGCTAAGATGCCGGGGAGATCCCCCCCCCCCCCAAGGGTTCCTCATTTTCCTATGGATCTCAGGCATCCATTCAGGGAAGGTGGGCAGGAGTTGTTTAAGAATGGAACAGGTGTCTGAGGACAGCCTGACCAAACAAGGCATCCCGGCGGGAGTCCTTGTCCAAGCAGTAATGGGCTGTGAAGGTATGAACCGAGGCCCAGGTGGCTGCTCGACAGATCTGATCAATGGATACAGAATGAAGATGAGCCATAGATGTGGCCATGGCTCTCACATTGTGAGCTGTGACATGGCCTTCCAGAGAAAGGTTCTTACTCTGGTAAGCAAAAGAAATACACTGAGCAATCCAATTGGACAATGTTCTTTTTGAGACTGGAAGTCCTAAATGAGAAGGATCAAAAGCAACAAAAAGTTGAGAAGACTTTTGATGTTGCTGTGTCCTGTGGAGGTAAAAGGCAAGAGCTCTTTTACAGTCTAGAGTATGAAGGTTCCGCTCTGCATTGGATGCATGAGGAGCTGGAAAAAAGACAGGTAAATATACCTCTTGATTAAGATGAAAAGGTGAGACCACTTTAGGCATAAAGTGGGGATTTGTCCTAAGGACTACCTTATCATGATGGAACCTTGTATAAGGTGGATTAGCCACTAAAGCCTGCAGTTCACTGATGCGGCGAGCAGAAGTGATTGCAATAAGGAAAATGACTTTCCAGGAAAGGGATTTCAAGGAGGTAGTGGCTAAGGGTTCAAAGGGTGGCTTCATAAGCTGACCAAGAACCACGTTTAAGTCCCATGCCTCCGGAGGAGGCCGAATGGGAGGCTTAGTTAAAGTTAGACCTCTCATGAATCTTGCAATAAGAGGATGAGAGGAAACAGATTGTCCATTGATAGGCTGAAGAGATGCTGCAATAGCACTCAAATGGACCCTTACAGAATTGGTTTTAAGTCCTGCATTGGAAAGATGCAGGAGATATTAGAGTAAAGAATTTAAAGGTAGTGCTAGAGGGTTAAGACCCTTTTCAGCACACCAGATGGAAAATCTTTTCCATTTAAAAGCATAAGAACGCCTGGTGGAAGGTTTCCTAGATGCATGGAGGATATCCTGCACTTGTTGAGAAAGATTGAAGTCTTGAAGGTCTAGGCCTTCAGTAACCAAGCTCTGAGGTGAAGGAATTTGGGGTTTGGGTGCCACAAAGTCCCCTCCTCTTGAGACAGAAGGTCTGGAGCAGCTCCCAGATCCAGGGAGGGTGCCTGGGAGAGATGCAGAAGTAGAGGGTACCACACTTGGCGTGGCCAGCGTGGAGCTATGAGGATCATAGATCCTTGATCCCTCTGAAGTTTGAATAGAGTCTTGGGAATCAAGGGAATGGGTGGAAAGGCATATAGGAAGGCCTGACCCCAATGAAGGAGGAAAGCATCCTTGGCCTGAGCTCCCTGACACGGAATCCTGGAACAGAACTGGGGAAGTTTGGCATTGTACGGACTTGCAAAGAGGTCTATGTCCGGGGTTCCCCATTCCTGAAAGATTCTGAGTACCTGATCCATGTGCAGGGACCATTCGTGTGGAAGCAGAACTCGACTGAGTCTGCCCAAGAGTTTTGGATTCCTGGGAGGTACACTGCCAGGAGATGGATTTGATGCTCTCTGGCGAAGGCCCACAATTTTAGAGCTTCGTTGCAAAGCGACAGAGAGCCAGTCCCTCCTTGTTTGTTTATGTAGAACATGGCTACTTGATTGTCAGTATAAACAAGGACTGTCATGTTGATGAGGAGGGTATGAAAGACCTTGAGAGCAAGGAAAATTGCTCGCAGCTCCAAAAGGTTGATATGAAGGGTGGTCTCCTGTGGAGACCAAGTGCCCTGAGTGGAGAGGTCTTGGAGATGAGCTCCCCAACCTGTTTGGGAGGCATCTGTAGTGAGAGTTGCTTGGGGTAACAAAGGTTGGAAGGGGGCCCCCAACAACACATTTTGAGTGGATATCCACCATTGGAGAGACCAAAAAAGACGTTTTGAGGTTGCTATTTGGTCTGAGAGAGCTCCTGATGCTTGTGTCCACTGGGTGGACAGAGTCCATTGAGCTGCTCTCATATGTAGGCGTGCATAAGGCACCACATGAACTGTGGATGCCATGTGGCCTAGCAGTTGTAGCATCTCCCTGGCCGTCAAGTGGCTTTTGGACTGAACTTGAGAGGCCAAGTGCACTAGACGGTGGCAACGGGCCTGAGGAAGATAGGCCCTTGCAGTGGTGGTATCTAGCCAGGCCCCTATGAATTCTAGGGACCGAGTAGGGGTGAGTTGAGACTTTGGCAGATTGATGACAAGTCCCAGATACTGCAGTATGCGTCTGGTGTGTTTCAGGGAAGTCTGAGCCTCGGACTGAGATGGAGCTCGGATGAGCCAGTCGTCCAGGTATGGGAAGACAGATTCCCAGAGTGCGTAGAAATGCAGCTACTATTGCCATGCATTTGGTAAATACCCTTGGAGCAGAGGCTAGACCGAAGGGAAGGACTCTGTATTGGAAATGTTTTCCCTGGAACAGAAACCGTAGGAATTTTCTGTGGGATGGATGGATGAGTATATGTGTGTACGCATCCTTGAGATCTAGAGAACAAAGCCAGTCCTGACTGTAGGTATGGAAGGAGAGTGCCTAGAGAAAGCATCTTGAATTTCTCCTTGTATAGGAATTTGTTCAATTCTCTGAGATCCAGAATGGGTCTGTACCCCCCTGTTTTCTTGGGAATGAGAAAATAAGGGGAGTAAAAACCTGACCATTGTTGAGGAAGAGGAACCTCTTCTATTGCCTTTTGGGCGAGAAGAGTGGTCACCTCCTGGCCCAACAGGTACAGGAGAGAAGGGGGAGAATTGAATTGTCTCACCATGAAATGGGGAGGAAGGTTGGAGAAATGTAGTTTGTAGCCCTCTTTGATGATAGAGAGGGTCCACGGTTCTGATGTGATTTGTTCCCATCTGGGAGCAAAATGAGTTAACCTTCCTGGAATGGTGAGAGGTTCTGGTTGTTGCAGAGCCAGAAAGGTTAAGTTCTCTAGAATCAAGTCAAAAACCCTGAGGGGGTTGGGACTGCTGGATTGTAGCAGCCCCTGTAGACTTTGTTCTGGCCTGTTTAGTTTGACGCTTAGGAGCAAAGCGAACTTGGGAAGATTGCTGGCCAGTATTTGTGGAAAATCTGGTCTTTTTATAGAAAGGTTTCTTAAAAGGTTTTTTCTTGGCAGGGGTAGAGGTAGACTTAGAAAGTCTATCTAAAGCAGCATTCTCTGCATCCATTTGAGTGGCTTTGATTTGCCACTCCTTGCCAAACAGAGTTTCACCTGTACAGGGCAGATTGCCCAAGCCTTCTTGTACCCAGGGTTCCAAATCAGAGGCCTGGAGCCAAGCCAGTCTGCGAGCAGCTATGGCAATGCCAGAGGCTCTGCTTGCCCCCTCAAGAGTTAAAGGCTGCTCTGTTGGAGAACTTTGAAACATCTTGAGTTTGCTTTAGCAAAAGAAGGAACTCCTCTTGCTTATCCTCTGGGATAAAGGGGAGAAACTGACGTATCTTTAATGCAATCTCTTTCAAAAACATGCCCATGTAGAGGCTGTATGAATTGAATTGATTCTGGCAATAAGCATGCTAGCTTGGAAGATTTTTCTCCCAAAAGCATCCAGAGTCCGACATTCTCTTCCTGGAGGGGTAGAAGAGTGCCTTTTGGTACTCTTTTTATCTTTTTCATAGCAGACTTCACCACAATAGAGTGGTGAGGAAGCTGAGTCTTTTGAAAACCAGGAGAAGGAGGAACCCGATACATGGTGTCCAAACGTCGAGAATGTGGAGATAGGGTGAGAGGAGCCTCCCACAAGTCCATCATGTGTTCTTGAAGAATTTCATGTATGGGTAAGGTGGCTGCCTCTTTGGGAACCTTAGAGTATCCTAAAATATCCAAGTTTTTTGCTCTAGGTTCCTTTTCAGAGGATACAGATATGGAAAGTTCTTTAGCTACTTCGATGATTAAGTCTTGAAAGGACAAATCCTCTGGAGGAGACATTCTCCTTTTTGGAGAAGAGGGCTCCTCAGAGTAAGAGACGTCAGCAGAATCATCTGATGTATCAGAATCTTCAGAGGATTCAAAGTATCGCCTATTTGCTTCCAGAGATCGATATGCGTACCGACCGGTATCGACATCGGGCATACCGGGAATCGGAGCGGTATCGAGGAAATCTCCGGAACCGGAGACCGGAACCTGCATGCTACTGGAAGTAGATGCTCTGGGTACCGGTATCGGTTGCGGTACTGGAATCAGAGTCGGAACCGATTGTCGCGGTACCGATGGCGTTGCAGCATTAATGAAAGCCAGTAAGGCCTGCTGCATGGATTGTACCGTAGTACCCATAGTCGCCACAACTGCCTGGATGTCGGTACCGGTGTTAGCCGGTACCCCAGAGCAGTCTAACAGGAGATCGGTCGAGGCCGTGCCATCGATGTCTACCTGTAACCCCATAGGAGGAGCTTTGGAAGCCAGAGCTTCCCGCCGGGGTTGTTTGGCTGGGGCAGGGTCCTCAGGGTCAAATGCAAGGGCCTCTCGCTGCTTAGAGGGAGATTTGCCTTTTGAGGACTTGCCTGAAGAATGTTTGGTTACCTGAGATCCATCAGGAGAAGAAGACCTGGAGGATGTTGATGCTGGAGTATCGGTAGAAAACAGCATATGAAACTTAGCTGCTCTGTTCTGTAAGCCCCTTTTGGACATCAGAGAGCAGGATGGACAATCTGGAATGGAATGGTCAGGCCCCAAACATTTAAGACACCACTCATGGGTATCTGTGACTGAAATAGTACCGGTACACTTGGTGCATTTTTTAAAACCAGAAGCTGGTTTTTCCATGAGGGAGGCCTGAGAAGGCCTAGAGGCCTCACAGAAAATATACACCAAGTGAAGTAAATGTAATTATATATATATATATATTTTTTTTTTTAAATAAACGAAAACAGACCGGCGGTACCGGTCCGGAATCGGGGAAGGCAGACACGCGGTCAAAGAAACAAATTAAACTAACACTTTCTTCAGCGGTGACAGGAACACGACCTGCTGGCTCCGCGGAAAAAGAAGAACTGAAGAGAGTTGGTCAGGAGGGCGGGAAGGCAGCGCGCATGCGCTGTGGGAGGCCCCAAAAGCTTCCTTTCTGGGAAGCCGGGAAGCTTTCCCGCGCAGGCTCCGTCGGTTCCAACGTACCCATATGTGAGGACTCATTCCTGCTTGTTCCTGGAGATAAGAAAATCCCATAGTAATGGTGCATTCCTGGAAGTGCATGAAGGAACAGGACCTGCTGTCTGGTGCACACTGTGGCAGCATGTTGCTAGTGAGATGTGAATAAAATGATCTGATGTCCAATGCAGAGGTGATACCAAAGGACAGAACAACATAGGAGTCAATAAAATAAAAACTAAAAGAAAAGCAAATGCTAATATAAATTGATAGCAGACTTTCCAACATTAATATTGTCTTTATGCTATTAGTGAATACATGTCACCTGTGTCGGGGGATAAAAGAACAGAACAATTCAAAAGCCTAGATGGAATCTGTCTTGCAAATAACGTGGAATGTCATTCCATGATGACACAGCAATACACAAGAATACCCTTTTTATGATCCTACTCCAGTGCCGTATCTTGAGGATAAGGGACTTTGTAAAAGCCAATTCTGTGAAGAATGGAAGGATTGAGCTGGAATGATTAATTGTTGAGTCAGTCTATTTCTGGCGACCATATGAATAAACATCACCAAGACATTCTATCTTCTTTCTCCATCTGAAGGCTGCTCAGAGATGCATCCTCTGCTTTCAGTCTTTTCAAGCACAATTGATTGCTCCATTAGTCCCGGTGTCTGTGTTGAAGGCTGCAACTCCTGAATGGGAAGCCAGGATGATGGTGCTGGAGTGCAGTGTCGCTGCCGTCTTTGCCTCACAGCAGGCGTTGATGTTCGGCCCCATTGGTTCTTGTGCTGAGACCACAGGGACCTTTAGGACTCCCCAGACCGCTGAAACTATCCTCAAGATCCTCTGGGTGGGTCTCTATCCCTCTCCCGGTCATTGGGCGTGAGATCCTCCCCGGCGAGCGCTTGTGGCTCTGGTCAAGCAGCCACCATGGGTCACAGAGGCCCTGATCCAGGCCCTGCACCTCAGGTGCCATCGGTCATAGAGCCCTCAACCGATGGGGGACACAGCCACCGAGGTTCAACTGGCCACAGCCTGCATCATCAATATCCTGCAGCATCTGGGGTTCGTGATAAACCACCTCAAGTCTCACCTCACTCCAACACAGGACTTGGAGTTCATAGGGTCTCGACTGGACACTCTTCAGGCCAGGGGCTTTCTTCCCTTGGACAGGACAGGTTGCCTCAGGGCTCTAGCCATCAAGGTGCAATGCCATCATGCAGTGTCGGTGCAATCTATGCTCCACATGGTATCCATAGTCCATGTGATTCCCAACGCCTGCCTTCACATGTGGGTGGCACAGTGGTGTCTCCATTCCCAGTGGACACAAGCCACAGGAAGGTTCCAGGACAAAGTCTTAGTGTCCCGCAAGCTAGCGGAGCCACTCGATTGGTGGCAGGCCACACAGCACCTGCAGGAAGGCATGTCCTTCCAGTCCCCATATCCCCAGAGGGTCCTCACCATGGACACCCCCTTTCTGGACTGAGGTGCCCAGTGGTCACCTCTACCCACAGAGTCAGCAAGCTTCAGAGTAGCAAATCACCTGGGCCGGATGGTGTACATCCAAGGGTGTTGAAAGAATGGAAATATGAGATTGCAGAACTGCTATTAGTAATCTGTGAACTTTCATTAAAATCATCTGTAATACCTGAAGATTGGAGGATCGCCAGTGTAACACCAATTTTTAAAAAGGGTTCCAGGGGTGATCCGGGAAACTACAGACCGGTGAGCCTGATGTCAGTACTGGGGAAAAATGGTAGAAACAATCATAAAGAACAAAATTACTCAGCATGTAGATAGTCATGGCCTAATGGGAGACAGCCAACATGCTTTAGACAAGGAAGATCTTGTCTTACTAATCTGTTATGTTTTTTTGAAGGTGTGAATAAACAGGTGGACAAAGGTGAGTCGGTTGATATAGTGTATGTGGACTTTCAGAAAGCCTTTGACAAGGTCCCTCATCAGAGACTTTTGGCAAAACTAAAGAGTCATGGGACAGGAGGCAGTGTACTATTGTGGATCAGGAACTGGTTAAAAGATAGAAAGCAGAGAGTAGGCCTTTCTATTTTCCCAATGGAGAAAGGTGAATAGTGGTGTACCCCAGGGATCTGTGCTGGGTCTGCTGCTTTTTGACATATTTATAAATAACCTGGAAAAGGGAATAACAAGTGCGGTTAAATAGTTTTGTGTTATATGCAAATTTGATAAAGTTGTTAAAACCCAAGAGGATTGTGGAAAATTGCAAGAGGATCTTGATAAACTGGAAGACTGGGCATCAAAATGGCAGATGAAATTTAATGTGGACAAGTGCAAAGTTATGCACCTAGGGAAGAACAACCCAAACTATGGTTACTTGATGCAAGGTTCCATATTAGGAACCACCACCCAGGAAAAAGATTTAGGCATCATTGTGGATAACATGTTAAAACCCTCGGCCCAGTGTGCAGCGGTGGCCAAGAGAGCAAATAGAATGCTAGGTATCATAAGGAAAGGAATGGAAAATAAAACAAAAGATATTATAATACCTCTATATCGTTCCATGGTGAGACCGCACCTTGAATATTGTGTGCAATTCTGGTCACCATATCTATTAAAAAGGATATAGCGTTATTAGAAAAGGTTCAGAGAAGAGCCACCAAAATGGTAAAGGGGATGGAAGGATACTCTATGAAAGGCTAAAATGGTTAGGGCTCTTTAACCTGGAAAAGAGACGGCTGAGGGGAGATATGATAATGAACGGAGTGGAATGGGTAAACGTAGATCGATTGTTTACGTTATCAGAATATAGAAAGACTAGGGGACATGCAATGAAGCTACAGGGTAAACTATTTAAGACTAATAAGACTATTTTTTCACTCAACGTGTAATCAAACTGTTAGTGTAGCTGGGTTTAAAAAAGGTTTGGACAAGTTCCTGGAGGAAAGGTCCATAAACCATTATTAAGAAGGGACCCAGGATATCAATGCTTGACGCAGTACAAGCATTGTGGAACCTGTGTCTTTTGGGGAAACTGCTAGGTACATATGACCTAGATTGGCCACTTTTGGAAACAGGATACTGGGCTTGATTGACCTTGGTCTGACCCAGTATGGCATATCTTATGTAAACTCTGCACACAGGGCAACGGGTCCCTGGTGAAGAGCCAGCAGATCAGTCTGCTGGAACTTGGCCATTTTTCTGGTGATCAAGGCCTTCCACCCCTGCCTGCGGAACCAGTCTGTGCTAGTCCAACAGACAACCAGGTCGCGATGTCCTACCTGAACAAGCAGGGGGGCACGGGGTCTCACTGCCTCTGTCAGGCAGTAGCCCTTTGCTCGTACGTGATTGTTCAGGAAATGCTCCTCAGGATGGTATATCTCCCAGGCCAGGACAGTGCTCTAGCAGACAGACTGAGCAGGCTCCTCCAGCTGCACAAATGGCAACTAGACCTCAGGGTGGCACAGCTGCTTTTCCAACTCCTGGGCATACCAAATCTGGACCTCTTCGCCAACCCAACCAATGCTCAGCTGCCCAACTGGTGCTGTCCCCAGCCGCATCCGTCCCGGGTAGTGGTGGATGCCTTCCTCATCTCATGGTCAGAAGGCGTTCTGTATGCCTTCCCTCCCATGCCACTAATTGCCCAAAGCCTCTTCGAGGTCCTGCAGGACAAGGCTTCTATGATCCTGGTAGCTCAGGCAGCCTTGGTTTCCCCTGTTGCTCTGCCTCTCGATGGAGCTCCTGGTCCCTCTGGAGAACACCCTGGGACTACTGATCCAGGAGGAGGGCTCACTTCACCCTAACCTGGGGTCCATGATGTTAACAGCATGGCTTGGGCCAGGACAATGCCCATTCTCTTGCAAGGTGCACACAGTGCTGCAGTGCTTGCTTCACCTCTTGTAAACCAGACTCTAGTCCAACTCTGCCAGAGTGCACCTGAGCATGCTCTCAGCGCACCATCATTCTATAGAGGGCAAACCTCTTTCTGCTCAGCCCATTATTTGATTTATGCGGGACTTTCTGCTAAGCCTCTCATCCACCCCCCTGGCAGAATGGAACAACATGGTCTTGATGCAGCTCACTAAGCCACCTTTTTTGAAGCTCTGGCTACCTGCCATTTGCATTACCTTTCCTGGAAGGTTATCTTCCTCGTGGCGATCACCTCTACCCGCAGAGTCAGCAAGCTTCAGGCCTTGGTGGCTAAGCCATCTTACACTGGGTTCTACAAGAATAGGGTCATGCTTCGCATCCACCCTAAATTCCTTCCGAAGGTAGTATCCATGTTCCACTTCAACCAGGAGGTGGTACTTCCCACCTTCTTTCCACAGCCCTATGCTGACAAGGCAGTGGCCATTTTCCATATTCTGGATTGTAAAAGGGCCCTGTCCTCCTACCTGAAATGTACCCAGGACCACCGCAAAACCTCACAGCTTTGCATTTCCTACAACCCCAGTCGCCTGCTGGAGGCTGTTACCAAGCAGACCCTGTCCACCTGGGTGGTGGACTGTATCACCTTTGCCCATGATCAGGCTGGGCTCTCATTGGAGCGCCAGGTCACAGCACATGTCAGGGCTATGGCGACCTCGGTTACAATCTTGTGCTGTCCCTATGGCTGACATCTGTTGGGCTGCCACTTGGTCCTCAGTCCATACCTTTGCAGCCCACTACTCCCTGGAGAGAGTCCTAACAGGACAGTGCCTTTGGCTAGGCTGTACTCCATAATCTCTTTGAACACAGAAGGGTAGGAATTGCCTAGACTCAAGACTACTGGAGTGATGGATCTCTCTGGACACTGGCGTCCTTACAATCTCTCCCCAGATTTGCCTGTAATTAGGGAGTCCCATATGTGAGGACTGACTTCTGCTTGTTCCTGGAAAAAGCATAGCTATTCACCTGTAACAGGTATTCTCCAGGGACAGCAGGAATCGGTCCTCACAACCCTCCCTCCCCTTGGAGTTGCTGTAAATTTTTTTGCCATCTTCTTTTGTCGGCTCTAGCTATATCATGATTGAGTAGGATGGCACCCTTGGGCGGGAAGGGACCCATGCACGTTTGGTGGTGGTATCTCCCAAAGGCTTTTGCAGGGGCTCTGTTGGCATCCATATGTGAGGACTAATTCCTGCTGTCTCTGGAGAACACCTGTTACAGGTGGATAATCATAAATTGATTACTCATCTAAAAAAAAAAAAAAAAAAAAAAGCATAACGTGAAGATACTCTGGTTTGCCTGCCAAGTGTAGAAAGCGAGGTTACTTACCTGTAACAGGAGTTCTCTGTGGACAGCAGGATAAGTCAGCCACACTTGGTGACATCATCTGACGGCACCATAGACAGAAGTGCTCTCCAGAGCTTAGAAAGGCAAAGCTCGTAGCCCTACCCACTTGGCCTGCTATGAACCCGCAGCCACCGTTAGCGTCTAACATGCTATCCACCTAACCTTACTTCAAAACTTGCCTTTTTTTTTACTTCAAAACCTCAAATGCCTAAGTACAGGCAATAAGGAAGCTTGGGGGAAGCACTAAAAACGATTTGCTAATCTCCAATGTCTAAACCAAAAAATCCCAATTCAGTGATAAATAATCAGACAAAAATCACCAAAAAACCCTTGAAACGTGACACTTATATTTTTTGTCGGATACTACCGAAAAAGGCACACACTTTGTATTTCGTGCCTTCCCTTCAGTCGTATCCTTTTTAATTAAACTTTAAAAAGTTCAGAGGTACTTAGCTTAGCAGAATTGTATCTTCTTATAGTCATTCACTTCAAAAACCAAATAGAAGATAAGCAGCAGTAAGTCTCCACGCACAACGTGCACGTTTCGAGACTGATGTCCCTGTATCAAGTGCCAGCAGAGATAGAACTCCAATATCATGAATGCTGTCTTCCAACTTCTCTCAACCGCCAATGCTGTCTTCCAAACTTCTCTCAACCGCCACAAAATGCTGTATGTCATTCAACAGCTGATTCCTTTTAAAGGGCAAAACGTTTTTGCAATTGGCTACTCCATAGCTTTCAATCAAGACCTCAGCCAATAGGAAAGAAGGGGTATCCCAATGTGTAAGGGAATCCCTACTCCGATTGGTTAACCTCAAATGAGACTGGACCATTCAATTTCTTTGAGACCTAGAGGATGTACTGTTTTAAGACGATAGATCCATCTCTGTTCACAATATTGAAGCTTGCCGACCCTGTCTCCTCCCCTGGGGTCAGGGGGGATATGGTCAATAATAGACCAATGTAGATCTGAAAAAACATGGTTATATTGCAAGCAATGTTCTACCATCGGGGCTGACTCAATTTTGTGCTTAAGCCGTGATGCATGTTCATTCAACCGCGTCTTGACCATCCGAGTCGTCCGGCCAACATACATCAGGGGACACGGACATTGGATGATATAAACCACAAAAGATGATGTGCAATCTGTCTCCCACCGTCGTTTGAACATTTGGCCAGTTGAAGGATGTGACCATGTGGAACCCGTTAATGAAGAATCAGTCCCGAAACGTGCACGTTGTGCGTGGAGATTTCTTGTGCGTGGAGACTTACTGCTGCTTATCTTCTATTTGGTTTTTGAAGTGAATGACTATAAGAAGATACAATTCTGCTAAGCTAAGTACCTCTGAACTTTTTAAAGTTTAATTAAAAAGGATACGACTGAAGGGAAGGCACGAAATACAGTGTGTGTGCCTTTTTCGGTAGTATCCGACAAAAAATATAAGTGTCACGTTTCAAGGGTTTTTTGGTGATTTTTGTCTGATTAATCTCCAATGTCTGGCACTCTGACAGCCTCTGCACACAAAAATTACACTACCTACAACAACTGTGGGGGAAAAAACAGCAGTGCTTGAAAATAGAGCAGCCGGCTCCACACAAGGAGGAAGGCCTCAGCTGGTAAAAAAAAAAAAAACAAACAAAAAAAAAACCATGGACCCTCTGCTAGGTTCCCCCACAATCCGGAGCAAAAATAACATTAAATACGTGGATTCCTGCCAGCAGCTCTTCCTTCACTGTGCCAGCAAGCCCCTGAGGCAGAGAAATTGCAGCCAACGTCTGACAGCTCCCAGAGATGCTGCAGACTTGATCGGGAGGCAGAGCAAAGCAGCACAAACAGCTCCCCACTGACCCAACCAGGTAGGGAGTGCTACAGGGCCTCAGATGAAGAGCAAAACTGAAGGGAAGATGGAGCAGGAATCCCCTCCACTGACCCGTCTTTTTTTATTTTTATTTTTTATTTTTTTTATTTATTTATTTTTTAACAATTCACTTAAAATAAATTAAAGGGATATTGTACCCCAAAAACAAAATATCCCCAAATCTAAATTTAAAAATCTACAAATTAATTCCCCTTATGTGTTCCTCCAGTTGAGCCTAACCCTAGGCTCACAACCTCCTGCTGCATGGAGACTGGACACACTAGAAGCTGGTGGGAGGTGCAACTGGTAGATGTATCAGACTTCTGACGTGCCCAGTCTCTATGCTGCAGGAAGAGGTACACTACCCAGTGGTGCGGGACTGAACTGGAAGAACGAAAAGGAACGTGGGAATCAAACCCTGAACGCTTGGATCCTAAGCTGTTGCTTTAACCACTAGGCTACTCTAGTGAACTTTTATATTTATTTTTGTTGGGACAGCTGTGCGGTAGAAAACTGGGCCATCTAGGGGTGGGCCAAGTGGGTAGGGCTACTAGCACATGCTCAGAAAGGCTTTGCCTTTCTGAGCTCTGGAGAGCACTTCTGTCTATGGTGCCATCGGATGATGTCACCAAGTGTGGCTGACTCATCCTGCTTGTCCTCAGAGAAATTGCTTACAAAATATGTGAGGTACACTGGAATGACCAGGCCATACAATCCTAGGCATCTCTGTGTTCTATATGTTTTAATTGTCTCTGAGTAAACAAGGTCTAGATATTACTGGAATAAGTAAGTGTGTTTGTTTTTTCAAGATGGTCTTTGTGGCCTTTAGTCTGTTAATGCATAAATATCTTTGAGATATTAAGTGAAAAATTAATTGCACACATTCCTTTTGTTTTTGTAGGTTACAGGTTCTCATGACCTAGAAGCTCATTTTGAACTACTGTGTACAAGCAGGAAGAACAAGTCATGCATACTGATCTAAAATATTTTATTTTCTTGAAAACTGTTTTTCCTTCAGCATTTAATAAGATCAATTCCCTGAATGTGCAATCTTTTTTTATAATGAATAATGACAAAAAAATCTCTATAAATATGTATATATTTAATGGTCTCTTTCCAAGTTAATGATGTCATCCTAATTTCATTGTTTGGGTACTTTTTGTTTGTAACTGTTCAAACTAAACATTTGTTAGTATACCCCAGATTGTCTGATTCGCAGTCTTGACAACTGGAAAGAACAGAGTGAAGCGCCGGAAAGCATTTCTTGTTACAAGCCGTTTGAACATGAGATTCTCTATTGTCAAAACTGATGATAAATGTTATGTTAAGCCCTATAGGTCGTCTCTTCTGCACAGTAAAAGTACAATATTAAAAAAAATCCAGAATAATTCTCTTCAGAGAAAAGCTTCAGGACCAACCCTTTTCTAAATGTGATGTTCTAAGTTCAAACATGTACAATGGCAGAAAAGAATTTTGTCAGACCTACAAGTCCAAACCAGTATCACCAACTAGTTTAGAGCTATTTCCAATTGGTCCTTTTTAATTTATTCTCCTTGCCAAACTATATTTAAAACGTTCAACTGATACAATGTCATGTTTCAAAACTGAAAAATCTTTTTACAGTTCTGCTTCAGGTTCAACTTTAACTACTTATCTGAAACGGTCCACTCCATGACTTGATTCTCCATGCAACATTTCTCGTTTCATCAACTTTCAAGTGGTCAATTTTTTTTTTGCTATTTCACATATTTGTGCTGGGTAATAGTTAATTATGTGGTTGTGTGTATATCCCTGCATTGTGCCCTGCTTGATACAGTCATGTTCTAAGTTCAGTAACGTTTAGACTTGAGAGTCCTAATAGAATGCACTAGGTCCATCATCTCATCTGATTTTTGATGTGTGTTCTTTTGAAGGAATACTAGGGCAGGCTAATCATGTTACTTCCTCTTAGCAGGATATTCAGCAGCACAGAGCCAGTTTGTGCCACTGAATATGCGCTCTATGCATCTGCACGTGTTCTGAGGGCATACTGGAGCTTAACCTAGCAGCAGTGATATTCAGCTACTAGCTAGTTAACTTAAAGCAGATGGGCCAAAAAAAGCTGGCCTAACTTTAGCCGGTTTAGCTATCCAGCCAACGCAGATATTCAATGCCAGTAGCTAGATATTATTGAAACATTGAAGATCTGGTTCTAGTTTAAAGCAGCAATGGCCAGCCACTTTATTTGTACTAGCTGCCACTGCTGAACATGTTCCTCTTCTGCATGGACAAACAGGTTATCATTGGCCATATACATGGGTGACATCATCATCCAAACTGGAACCCAGTATAGATTACTCTCCCAGAGCAATCCAAACTGGAACCCAGTATAGATTACTCTCCCAGAGCCCAGAAGTGTAGAAAAGCTCTCAGTGCATGTGTGATCACTCCCTCTAGTATGCTACCAGCCATTCCCCCCAGTCTGGGACCTATTAGTGCTCCCTGATCATGCTCCTTGGAAAATAATAGTAATATCAAACAAGAAATAGGAACTAATCATTTTTCCCTTTTATTTTTATAGGTTCTGTTCCGGTCCTTTAGTCTTGTTGTTGTAATGTATACATTTCAAGAAAGTGAACAGGCTCTGTGACCCTCTACTCTGAGCAAAGACTTTAAGCCTGCCCCACTGGATACTTCACCCCAACCAGCGATAGGAATGGGGCCAGGGCTAGAGGCCATGTCTATGAAGGGGTGCATACCTTGGTCTGAGTACCCTCCAGAAATGTGGATAAGACATGGTGAGCTCTATCCATCATATGGCAACAGGTCTTGGCAGCTGACCTGTCATCACAAGGGCCCCCTCCAAGCTTTCCTCATGTGCATTCACGGAATGCATGTACTCTGACCTGCCTTAGACTCAGGGATAGGCCAACCACTAGGCAAAGTAGGTGGTTGCTTAGAGCAGCAACTTACGAAGGGAATCAAAAGTAGAGTATTCAAAGCTAAATAATAGATTTGGACAGCCAGCGGGAGTATAAAACTTCAGGTTCGGCTAGGGTGACATGTTGGACTAACTCTAGGACCAGCCCTGCTTGGGCTCAGTCCATACTCCAGCAAGGGAGAACAGTCGCTGCCTGCTTGAGTGGTTGCCTTACCATACCAGTGGCAGAGAGTGCTGTTATTACACATATCCATGTAGCTTACCATCCAGCTCAAGCACAGTAGCAGCAAGGAATGTACCCTGCTGTCATGAACATAGTGGAAAATAGCCATGCATATTCCCAGTACCTCAAAACTATTTTTACCATAATTTTTAAACCACCAGAAGCCTTGGTAGCACTGGCATTAACAATGGAACAGCAGTTAGCCAGTCTACCTTAGCAATAGCACATGCAACTAATATGGCTTCATTAAAAGAATGGTATGCACTGTTTGGCACTGTGTTCCCTTTGCTATGAGTCATGGCCTAGTGCTTTACAATTGTTTGTGAGCAATTCTACTCAACCTGTGTCTCTGCATATGTATTGATAGTGGGACAACTGCACACTGGCCAAAAGAAATCATCACCAACTCCAGCACAACATGACAGAATCAGCAGTTTCAGGTCTCTGGGAGTGCCATTCCAGCATGTAACAGCAGGCTACCTCATCACAACCTTGTAATCTGAGGTTCAGGTTCTAGAAACTAAGTTGGCCAAGCCCAGGCCCTTATCTACTTATGAACATAAGATATGCCATACTGGGTCAGACCAAGGTCCATCAAGCCCAGTATTCTGTTTCCAACAGTGGCCAATCTAGGTCATATGTACCTAGCAGTTTCCCCAAGGGACACAGGTTCCACAATGCTTGTATTGGTTCAAGCATTGATATCTTGGGTCCCTTCTTAATAATGGTTTATGGACCTTTCCTCCAGGAACTTGTCCAAACCTTTTTTAAACCCAGCTACACTAACAGCCTTTACTACATCCTCCGGTAACAAATTCCAGAGTTTGATTACACGTTGAGTGAAAATTTTCTTTTATTGGTCTTAAATAGCTTACGTTGTAGCTTCATTGCATGTCCCCCTAGTCTTTCTATATTCTGATAAGGTAAACAATCGATCTACGTTTACCCGTTCCACTCTGTTCATTAATTTATAGACTTCTATCATATCTCCCCTCAGCCGTCTTTTTTCCAGGTTAAAGAGCCCTAACCTTTTTAGCCTTTCTTCATAGGAGTATCCTTCCATCCCCTTTACCATTTTGGTGGCTCTTCTCTGAACCTTTTCTAAAATCATATCCTTTTTAAGATACGGCGACCAGAATTGCACACAATATTCAAGGTGTGGTCTCACCATGGAACGATATAGAGGCATTATAATATCTTTTGTTTTATTTTCCATTCCTTTCCTTATCATACCTAGCATTCTATTTGCTCTCTTGGCCGCTGCTGCACACTGGGCTGAGAGTTTTAACATGGTATCCACAATGACGCCTAAATCTTTTTCCTGGTGGTAGTTCCTAATGTGGAACCTTGCATCGTGTAACCATAGTTTGGGTTGTTCTTCCCTAGGTGCATAACTTTGCATAAATTTCATCTGTCATTTTGATGCCCAGTCTTCCAATTTATCAAGATCCTCTTGCAATTTTCCACAATCCTCTTGGGTTTTAACAACTTTAAATAGTTTTGTGTCATATGCAAATTTGATAACCTCACATGTTGTTCCACTTTCCAGGTCATTTATGAATATGTCAAAAAGCAGCGGACCCAGTACAGATCCCTGGGGTACACCACTATTCACCTTTCTCCATTGGGAAAATTGGCCATTTAGCCCTACCCTCTGCTTTCTTTTAACCAGTTCCTGATCCACAATAGTACACTGCCTCCTATCCCATGACTCTTTAGTTTTGCCAAAGGTCTCTCATGAGGGACCTTGTCAAAGGCTTTCTGAAAGTCCAGATACACAATATCAACCGATTGCAGCTGCTCCAAAAGCCAAAGCAGGTTTTACTTAATCTGTTACTCCCATTCCCTCCCTCCAACTTCACATCTCTGTGGACCTTCTGACGCACTGAGCCAGTCCTATTCACTACAGATCTCCCCCCCCCCCTCCCCTTTCAAAATAAAGTGAGTGCAGTCAGCAAAGCGAGGCCACCATGTGCACATCTCTCCATGAAGTGTTACAACCCCTTGTGTCCACCTTCGGCTACAGAAATAGCACCCCAACCAACCTTACACTGTTCTGATTGCCTCCAGTAGCCCTGTTCCTCATCATGGTAACCTCTCTACTAGGTGCATATACAGTTGCTAAGACCTGTTGCCATATGATGGATGGAGCTCACCATGTCTTATCCACCACACCTGTGTCCACATTCCTGGAGCATACAGAGACCAAGGTATACATACCTCCATCTGCCTTCATACTTCCATAGTCCAAGAAATAGGTGTATCCCCCCCATTCACCAATCAATGCTGCTCAAATCAGGTCTAGTACTTGCACTGCACAAGGATGCCATACCAATTCCTTCCCCTCCCCCCAGGGCCAAACACATCCTTTCTCATGGCAACCACAGCCCTGCTTCAGTCCTGGGCCTGACAACAAAAAATCATATCCAACACCCCTTGCCACTGCAGGAACAGCAGGATACTGCATCATACAATTACTGCAATCCTCCTTCCCCTCAATGGTTGCTTCATAATTTTCTATATATCGCTTCTCGGGGGTACTCTAACCAACGGCTACAACAGAGCCTCTGCGGCTTATCAGCAGATTTACATGATCTGTGCTGCATTTGTCATTTTATTCTGAGTCTCATGTGTAACTCCATAGTACCAAATTTCTTGGTCCCCTACCATCAGGTCCTAGAAGAGAGTAGTGCCCCCCCCCCCATCCTATATATTGTACCTATACAACCCCTAGTGTGCCAAAGGGGTGCTTCAAGGATTCCTTTCTCTACTGCCTCTTGAGAAGTTTGTCCCCAAACATTTCTGTAGTCTTGACCTACGTGTATTTGCCAGCACATCTGAACCTACTTTAGATTGACTGACTGAGGGGGAATGGCTAGTGACACACTTGAGGGAGCAATCACACATGCCCAGAGAACATTTGGGGAACAATCCATCCTGGGATGATGTCACCCCTGTGTGTGGATGATCTATCCTGCTGTCCCGAGTGATGCAACAGCCATATTTTCAGGGTCTTACTTGAAAACAAAGGAAAAAAAGCCATTTTGAATAACGACCTTGATTTCTAATGGATAGCATTTCAAAATGTGCCACAAAGGATATGAGGATTAGTCATCTGAGTAGGCAGCTAGAACGGAACAATTTTGTCCACCAGGGTAAAGATATGAATCATTGTTTTCAAAGTTGCAGTCAACCTATCACAAACCCAGATTCCAACTAGTCTTTTCTTTAGAACATACTTTGACTATGCCCCCTAGTTGCTTATACAGTTCCTATTTGCTTCTGCCTATAATTGCCTTCCAGAGACCTTGCTCTGTTTAGAACATTCCTCCAAGGGCGCAAACAATGAAAAGGTTTTTAACTGAGCTGGAATCATTCCTCCACCAAATAAACATGCTGGGTGGATTGCAGCTGCTCCAAAAGCCAAAGCAGGTTTTTGGGTCTAGTGATGGGAGTACCCTTAAATAAGAACATAAAATATGCCATACTGGGTCAGACTAAGGTTTCCAACAGTGGCCAATGCAAGCCACAAATACCTGGCAGGTTCCCAAAAGGTAGGTAGATTCTATGCTGTTTATCCAAGGGGTAAGCAGTGGCTTCCCCCACTTTAGTAATGGTTTATGGACGTTTCCTCTTGGAACTCCTCTAAATCTCTTTAAAACCCAGCTACACTAACAGCTTTTACTACATCCTCTGGTAACAAGTTCCAGAGATTATGCATAGAGTGAAAACATATTTTTTCTGATTATCTTAAATGTGTTAATTGTAGCTTTATTGCAGGTCCCCTATCTTTCTACTCTGTAAAGGCGTAATCAACCAATCTACATTTACTCATTCCACATTATTTTTTAGATATCTATCGTATCTCCCCTCTCAGCCGTCTTTTTTTCCTTCTTCAAAACTAGTCTTGGGCTGAATATTGCATCCTAAAGTCAGCATTTTCCATAAGAAACCTCCTAAATTACCTAATTTACATGAGAGAAGAGTCCTGTCTATCATTATTTTACCTATAACCTTTTGATAAGTAAACCATTTTAACCTTCAGGCTAGGTGTTCTTAGAATGAGACTCT
Source organism: Ichthyophis bannanicus (assembly GCA_033557465.1). Lineage (NCBI taxonomy): Eukaryota > Metazoa > Chordata > Amphibia > Gymnophiona > Ichthyophiidae > Ichthyophis > Ichthyophis bannanicus. The sequence goes on along the minus strand of CM066048.1, from coordinate 49,275,750 downwards.
TTCCATCCCATGGTCAAAAGTATGAAGCTGTACCTCAAGAGCAGGGGTCTCAAACTCAAATTGCTTTGAGGGCCAAATGAGGACTTGTAGAGTAACCCGGGGGCCGCACAAGACGCAGGCCTCATTTGCATAAGGGCATCATTTGCATAAGGGCACATTTGCATAAATATTTGCATAATGTTACCATACACTATCTTTTAGTAAACATGCCTCTTAATGAGTGTATGGATAAAGAAAGACTAAAAGATTTCTACATTACTATAAACCAGTGCCAACCACCAGGCACATTAGGAACTACTAGAAACACTGCTCATTTAGAACCCATAGCAAACCTGCCGTGTCCTAACAGCACTACCAGGACTCACAAAGCACCATACCCTAACTATCAAAAGGCAACACTGCAAATATTAAATCAACACATTTCAGAGAACAACAATACATGACCTACTCGGGAAAGAGAACAAGTGGCAATGTCAAATAGGAATTACATAAACAGAATACCTCAGCTCAGTTACACATGCAGAACATACACCATCACCAAACAAGGAATCACAATTTAGAAACAGGAAGACAATTAAACTGGGAACCCCAAAAGCCAAACTTAGAATGTACAACACTGTAGAAATAAAACTATACATTGATTTCCTCTTGTATTAAATAAAGTGCAGACGTTAAAGATGCACATTTCCAAGAGCTGACATATTTCAGTTAATAAATTCAAAATAAAGAGATATTTTTCTACCTTTTGTGCATTTTTTTTTCAGTTGCAATTGTTCCAGCCACTTTCTTCTGGTTTCTTCATGTGTCTTCTGCTAACTCTCCATCGTCTGCTGTCCATTTGTCCTTTCTTCTTTCCTAGTTTTTTTCCATTCTCTCTACATCTGCTTTAACATACTAATCATTCTCCTTTTGCTCTTTCCTCATTCCTATTTCATCCACTCAAATTTTACCCCTCCATCCTCAATCCCCACTTACTCTCCCAATACCCGGCCAATTGTAGATTTTTCTTCCCTCCCACACTAAATATATTTCCCCTCTCCATTTCACTCTCCCAGCCTCATCCCATTCTAATCGTCCCCCAACATCAACTCCCTTCTAGCTCCTGCCCCACCCAGCATCCGCTCCCTTCTAGTCCCCGCATCATCAGCCCATTTCCAGTCCTAGCTCCCTCCCCTCCCAGCCCATTTCCTTTCCAAGCCCCCTTCCACTCAGCCCATTACCATTCCAAGACCCTGTCCCCATCAGCTATTTGCAGTTCAAGCTCCCCCTTCTACTCGGCCCATTTCCAGTCATAGCACCCCCCCCCAGTCCATTACCAGTTCTAGCCCCCCCCCATAGCCCATTATCGGTCCTAAGCCCCCCAACAGCCCACTTCCAGGCCTAACCCTTCCATCGCCCCATCTTCATTCTTAGCCCCCCCATAACACCATTTTCAGTCTTAGCCCCCCAATCAGACCACCTCCAGTCCTAACCCCCATCACCCCATTTCCAGTCCTACCCCCCCCAGCAGCCCACATCAAGTCCTGCCCCCCCCCCCCAGCAGCCCACATCAAGTCCTACTCCCTCCCTCCCTCCCTCCCTCCCTCCCTCCCCCCGGCAGATCCCTTCCTGCTTGCCTGCCTGCCTTGCTTGTGAGTTCTTCTCTGCTTCGGCTTTCAGAGCCGCGAAGGGAGAGCTTCTCCCTCGCGACTCTTTTAAGCTCGCCGGGGCAGATGGGAAATTTCCCATCTGCCCCGGCGAGCTTAACAGAGTCGCGAAGCAGAGAAGAACTCACAAGCAAGGCAAGCAGGAAGGGATGGGGGGCGGGACTTGCGATATTGCTGCTACCGCCGCGGCAGCAGCCAGCTTTTTTGTAAAGTTTAATTTTCCCGCGGCGGCAGCAGCAGCAGAAGCCGGTTTTTTTTTTTCCTGGGCATCGCGGGCCGCACAAAGGTCTCTCGCGGGCCGCGTGTTTGAGACCCCTGCTCAAGAGTGTGCCGCTTGACTTTTATGAGAAATTTCAAAGAGATCTACTGTGATTTTCAGAACAGTCTGACCTTGGGTAGTCACTGTGGAAAATCAGACTTGCTATAAAGCAGTTGAATGTTGTGTATCAAAAACTAGTGAATATATGATATAGTCCATGAAGATGGTTTCTTAAGAATTGTTTGTTACTGCTAATAAAGCAAACCATTGTTCCTAGTCACTACATAGGTTGCCAAAGTTTCTGTAGTTTAACATACAAACCAGGTCAAAACAGCTTTTAAATTCTAGCTCTTCCAAACATTTTAGGTCTTGTCCCTAGGATTTTTTAGCAAATTAAAAAAAAATCCAGCTTGCCCCCAAAGGTGTGAAATTTTACTCCAGCTAAATTTTAACCTCAAATGCTTTCCAAAGACATGTACTGCAATTAAGGCTTGTTCATTTATACTTGATTGTTCGCCTCTCACCAGACATGTCATGAAAACATTTAGAAAGCAATGTTTCAGCAAGTAGCCTGTCACGTTAAATGAAAAAAGATTAGCCCAAGACATTTACTTAAGGCATTTTCAATTTGAATTCTTGCTGTAAGATATCCAGACATCATAACTATTATGGTGTAGAACAAAAAAATATGTATTATATTCAATATCATATCCCTCCCAACAAAACTGTATTTTCTAGGGATGCACAGTTGGCTTAATAGCAAGCCATCTATTTAATGTGCATTAACCTTCAAATTCATATAGGGGTCCTCTTTACTAAACTGCAATAGCATACGGCTTATTCAGCCCCAAAAATGAGTGTGGGGTGGTGCTCAACCCACACAATAAAATGGAGGTATACTTAGCATGTCCTCATGCAGGTTGTGTGCTACTCCTGAGCTCATTCTGTTTGGCATAATCAGCATAGGCGTACTTAGCCCCACTTGCTGAGGTGACAGTAAGTGCACCTGCAGTAAATGCAGTATCGCCAGTGAACACATGCCACATATGCAGCACTCTGTGATGTACACACTCTGTCCCTGAGCCATTCCGTCTCTGCCCCAAACCATGCTGCTCGGGTAGTGTGGGATTTTTAGCATGTGATAAATTTTACCATGGTGCACTTAGTGCATGATGAACCCCCCACTATTGGGTAAGCACACTTTAGTAAAAGGGCCCCACAGTTGCTCAATATCCCATTAAAACTTTCCAATGTGTATTAAAAGAATTGTACTAAACGGAATGTCTGAAACAAACCAAAAAAAGTATCTGAATATCAGGGAAAATCCAAAGAGGTTGTCTTTACATGCACCTCCCTGGTATTTTCCTCATCTTTGTCCTCAGTGACTCACCACACGCAGTTCTCAGGCAAACCATATTTTTTTTTACATTGCACGTCATTAACTTAATGCTGCATTAGCAAGAAACAAGGAAAAGACGAGTGTTTAATTGTATCAAACTGCCATAAAACTATTCATAATATTCCAATCAGACCATAGCTCATTCTGATCTTGAGCAGTCCAATGATGGCATCTTAGTAGTTTGTAGCAGGCTGTAGGACTACAAATTATTCTACTACTACTGTTTAAGTTGGGCCATGTTATTTTCATAAAACAGTTCAGTTGAGCTGCTGTGAGCAACAGTGGCTAAGGTGAAATTAGACTTACCTGCTAATTGTTCCTTGAGGAACTCTAGTCCAGGCCTGGAACCTTTGAGTTTAGTACCTCCTCCAGCAGCTTTGGAGACAAACATGTCATCGCTTTGATGTCACTGGTATAAATAAGCAAGGCACACCCCTCCACACCAGTACCTATTGACAAAGCAGACTCAGCAGAGCAACAAATAAGTAGTTAATATATTCATCAACAGCCTAACCGAATCCTTAGCCACTTTTATTTTTTACAGAACTGTAAACTCAACTTTTCAGTAAACACCTACCTAAACCCATTACTGAATAGGCAGGATTTCCTTTCTCTGTTAAGTAAGATTCTCATGAGAATCTTACGAGTAAACCCCCCCCCCCTTACAATCTGAAGACCGATGCCATCCTGAAGAAAAAACAGCTTCCTATCACTACTCGGACTCGCCAGGAATTCAAGCTGACAAGAAACCCTTGAAACAACACCTCAGGTGGGATCCGGGACTGGACTAGAGTTCCTCAAGGAACAACAATTAGCAGGTAAGTCTAATTTCACTTTCCTTTTCGTCCCTCTAGTCCACTCCCGGAACCTTTGAGGATGTAACAGAGCAGTCAATATCAACGGGAGGGCCCTGAAAAAGCAGCCTGAAGTACTGCTGACCCAAAACGCACATCTAGCTGATAATGCTTGACAAAAGAATTCAAGGACGACCAGGTTGTTGCCCTCCAAATCTCCACCGCCGGCACCAAACTGAATTCTGCCCAGGAGGCCACTTGCAACCTAGTCGAATGAGCCCAGAGCCCTTCCGGAACCACCTTACCTTTCAAAATATATGCTGCTGCAATAGCTTCTTTCAACCACCTGGAAATGGACACCTTAGTCGCTGCCTCCCCTTTCTGCAGGCCTCCGAACACCACAAACAACCGATCCAACTTACGGAAGGGCGCTGTCCTGCGTAGGTACCATTTAAGCGACAGACGGACATACAGAAGGCATTATCTACCTCCCATAGACTCCTCCTCCTTTCCAGAAAACACTGGTAATGAAACCGTCTGGTTGACGTGGAAAACCGAAACCACCTTGGGCAAGAACGAGGGAACTGGCCGCAGCACCACCACCTGATCTGAGAAAGACCAAAACGATTCCCAACAGGACAAAGCCTGCAACTCTGAAATCCTGTGGGCAGAACAAATGGCCACTAGAAACACTGTCTTTAATGTCAAATCCTTTAAAGATGCCTTAACTAACGGCTCAAAAGGCGCTCTAACTAGCGCTTCCAACACTAGATTCAGATCCCAAGAAGGGACCGAACACTGGTGTGGAGGCCGCACGAGCAACACGGCCCGCAAATACTGTATGTATGTAGCCACAAAACGTACGCCAGACCTGCACATAAGCTAAGGACATAGATCTTCGTCTCACCTTCAGCAATGTCAAAATGATGGCTGCCAAATAACCTTTGGTCTTCATCCTCGCCCTTACAAGAGCCAAGCCGTAAGCGAGAATCGACCCACCTGCGGCATGCAGAGCAGCCCTTGAAGCAACAGATCCTCCCACAGCGGAAGCTGCCACGGCCAGTTTTCCAGCAAACGAACCATATCTGCATACCATGGCCTTCTCGGACAGTCTGGTACCACCAGAATCGCCAGGCCCCGGTACCGTTCTATGCGCTGCACCACTCATCCGATGAGCGCCCAGGGTGGAAAGATGTAGATGAGACCCTCGACTGGCCACCTCTGCATCAATGCATCGAGACCCTCCAACATTCTTTCCCACCGTCTGCTGTAAAAATGGGCTGCCTTTGCCAACTCGAATGTCGCCATCAGATCCATTATGGGCATCCCCAGCGCCTTGCTATTAGCGCAAACACGTCCGGGTGAAGCATCCACTCTCCCGGATCCACCTTGCAACGACTTAAAAAATCCGCCTCTACATTGTCTACTCCTGCTACATGCTGCGCTGAAAGTGACAGCAGATTTAGTTCGGCCCAGGCCAGAAGCTGACTTGCCTCTGCCTCCAACGCCACACTCCCCGTGTCACCCTGCCAATTGATGTAGGCTACTGTGGTCGCGTTGTCAGAGAGCACTCGAACCACCGACTGACCCAGGAATGACTGGAACTCCACCAAGGCCAGATACACAGTCCTCATTTCCAGCCTGATTGATTGACCAGTCCTTCTCCAGCGACGACCACTGTCCCTGCGTGAGTCTTCCTTCAAAATGCGCTCCCCAGCCTGTGAGACAGGCATCCGTCGTCAAGGGCTTCCAGGCAGGAGCCTCCAGGGACATTCCCTTCTCCAAGTTCTCTTGCTGTGCCCACCAGAGAAGCTCCTGTCTCACCTCCGGAGGGCAAACCAGCCGCTGCAACAGCGCATCCGCCTGATGTGACCAACGCTGTGGTAGCGCCCTCTGCAACGGCCTCATGTGAGCCCTGGCCCATGGAACTACCTCTATCTAGCCACCATTGTCCCGAGCAACTGCAGGTACTGCCATGCTGTGGGAGCCCTTTGGGACACAAATCTTTGCGCCAGCTTTATCAAGCCCTGCAACCGCTTCTCTGGAAGAAAGACCTTCCCCTGCGCTGTGTCGAACTGCACCCCAAGTATTCAAGGGACTGTGACGGGACCAGCTTGCTCTTGGAGAAGTTGACCACCCATCCCAGACTCTGTAAAATCTGCACTACCCAGGTTGTGGCCTTTCCGCTCTCTTCCTCTGACTTTGCCTGAATCAACCAATTGTCCAAATATGGATGCACCAGCAGCCCTTCCTTGCTGAGAGCCGCTGCCGGCGCCACCACCACCACCATAACCTTGGTGAATGTCCTTGGAGCTGTCACTAGGCCAAATGGCAAGGCCCTGAACTGGAAATGCCCCATGGGCACTGCAAGCAGCAGAAATTGCTGATCTTGCCGAATGGGAATATGCAAATAGGCTTCTGTTAGATCCAACGATGTAAGGAACTCCCCCTTTTAGACTGCCACAATCACGGAACGCAACGTCTCCATATGAAAATGAGACACCCGGAGACAGCGATTCACTCCTTTTAAGTCTTGAATGGGCTGAAACATGCTGTCTTTCTCTGGCACCACAAAATAAATGGAGTACCGACTGCACCCGCACTGGTCTGGCAGAACTGGCACCACCGCTCGAAGTTGTAGCAATCTCTGAAGCGTCTCCTGCACCGCCCGGTACTTGATCCTTGCCCTGCAAGGAGACTGAACAAACAAGTCTACCACTGGACGTTGGAGCTCCAGAGCGTAACTTTCCCGAATGACCTCCAACACCCTCTGGTCTGACGTTATCTGGACCCAGGCAGGGTAAAAGCTCTGCAGGTGACCGCCTACTGACTTGCACCCCACCTGAGCCCCCCTCATTTCATTGCGGTTTCTTAATGTTCGAGGGCGAGAAGGGCACAAATCCCCTACCTGCCCCTCGAAACCCCTGGCCTTGCCCATGAAACCTGTCCCGCTGAAACTGCCCAAAGCGGGGCGAACGAAACCTTTGAAATTCTCTCTGTGACCCCTTGGGAGCCGCACTAGGACGGCCTTTCTTTGGTTTATCTTCCGGCAACCGGCCCCCCCTTAGACTCCCCCAGGTCCTTAACTAATTTGTCCAAATCTTCGCCGAACAAGTTTCCCCCGAAAAGGCAGCTTACTGAACCGAGCTTTGGAAGAACTGTCTGCCACCCAGTTGCACATTCACAAATACTGCCGGGCTGCCACCACCGAAGCCATACTCTTTGCCAGCCCCCGGATCAGATCATAATGAATATCTGCCAGATACGCGGTCCCAGACTACAGCCGAGAAACCTGATCTACCTGTAGACGTTGAGACCAACGCAGACAGGCCCTCGCCACCCAAGCCCCCGCTATCGAGGCCTGCATGGACAGGGCACTTATGTCAAACACTTGCTTCAACAACGTAATCGAGCTTCCTATCCTGACCATCCTTTAAGCGCTGAGGATACTTCTACCGGGATCGTCGTCTTCTTCATAACTGCCGATACCGCTACATCGATCTTAGGGGAGAGAAAGAGATCCCTATCTTGGTCAGACAGCGGATAGAGTTGAGCTATAGCCATAGACCCCTTAAGGGCCGACTCGGGCAAATCCCACTCCTCTTGAATCATGTTCCTGAACACCCTGTGAATAGGAAATACCCGCTGTGTCATATGCACGGCCTGCAACAATGGATCCTCTAACGTCTCATCTGTCGACGGCATGTTAATCGTCTTGAGGGTTTCGGTAATCAGTGCCGGCAATTTTTCCTGCCGAAACACTGACTACTCTAGCCTGCTGCTCCGCATCAGGGAGCTCACCCTCTTCTAACTCCTCTACCGAATCTTCCTCAAGATCCCCTTAGGCCACATCGAGATTTTCTACGTCCATAGATGTCAACATCTCTACCCCCACTCCCTTGCCTCTTAGCAGGGGTACCATCTGACTCTGGCCCCAGAGGGCCCCCCAGGCACCCCCTCCCCCGGTAGCACCTGAGGCCATAGCCGGCTGCAGCAGAGAACGCCTGAAGCATTAGTAGGAAAAAATATGGGGGAACCATAGGCTGCCCCCCAACCCCTGCCAAAACCTGTCCCGGCTGAGAAGCCCCCCCCCCCCTGCTGTAGACAGACCGGCTACGGGCTCCGAGGGAACAAGGGATGGAGGCAGGACGTCCTTCTGAATCAAGGACCCCATCTCTTGCCCCTCTGTCCCCCCCCTAATGCCTGCTCCATCAATGCTTCTTGGGTGCAGCTTCTACACACCCCTGAATCGAGGACAGAGCCTCGCCTTGAACCACAAACTAGGCACCGAGGCCTAGCCGGCATACTATACCAGAGCCCGATGCCCAGAAAATCAGCCACTACGAATCCACCAACACTCCCCAGCTGGCAACTCTCCTGCATTCTGGAGCTTAAAACTTTCTCCCCTCTTTTTTTTTATTTTTTTTTTAATTTTTAACTAGGCTTCCTCAGAGAATCCATAAGCCGCAGATAACAAAATACCACCGGGAGACCAACAGCCGCTGTCCTCCCGGTTACTGCGAGCCTGCTGTGTCACCAAAAATAGAAAAAATGTCTCCCGTGCAAACTCCACACGGTTACGCCTGCAGCTTCCGATTAGCAGTAAAACACAGCGATCGGAGCTTCCCGGCCTCCCTGCTCGTGGCTGATTTTCCCCCCCCCCCCTTTAAAATGCAGAACAGAGGCTTATTGCGTTCCTCTGCACACCAGGGGCCTCGATCCACCACTGGAGCTTAGCCAAATCGACGGCTTCAGCTCCAGGACAGAGAGGCAGACACAGCAGCGATCTTCCTTCCTCTCGCTGTCCCCCTTCACAAATTCGATGCCGGCTGCGCCTGCCACCTGCTCCTCACTTGTTCACGCAGGATCAGGAGCAGGGAGGCTCTTTGTGCCGGATTTCACCCAACAGTGCTCTCTGCTGCGTGCAGGTAGGCGAGGGAGGGAGAAAGGATAGTGAATGAGGACAGAAGTACTGAGAGGCAGAGGAGGGTAATCAGACCCTTGCCGCCCTACTCTAACTCCTGTCCCCTGCTTAAGCAAACACCATCTAAATCCCAATTTAAAAACAACTCTGCCTTATTTGCCACTGCCTGAGCCCAGATATCTAGGCTCAACACCTTCTCCAGCTGCTATGGAGACTGAAAATACTGGTGTGGAGGGGCGGTCCTTGCCTATTTATACCGGTGACATCAAAGTGATGACATGTTTCAGTCTCCAAAGCTGCTGGAGGAGATACTAAACTCAAAGGTTCCGGGACTGGACTAGTGGGACGAAAAGGAAGCAACCATATTGTATACTATTGGAACAGTAAAACAGTCATGGGGAGAATAGTTTTATACAAGGGCGCATAGGCTTTAAAGGCAAATTGGCACATATGTTGTGCCACTCTGTTTTGATAAAACAGCCTCCCTGAAAGCTCCTGCACAAAGATCTAGCTGCTCTGAGAGAAATATACATTTTTCCACCCAAGTCAACATGGCTATGTGCATATTTTATAGCATATGCTTGCATCTCACTTCTGTCCCTGGTATTATTTATGTATATAGCCTCTGGCAGTGTTTACAACTGCCTATTTCTGCATATAACACGCTGTTGTATGTGCAAGCTAAATTGTGTAAAGCTAGCTCCTTAATAACAGAGTCCTGACTTAGTTGTGCTGGAGTTCAGGGCTAAGGCTTGTTGCCTATAAGTTAATCAGATTCAAAAGGTGAGCTCTGTAAACCTGTGTTGTTCAACTGGCAATTTTATTAATAAAGGCAATGGAGTTTTCAGATTAGAGCCCTACAATAATCACAGAATCCTCTGGCTTGAGACCAACAGACAGTAAAAAAAAATTAGGTTCTCCCACAGTATTGATTTTGATTTACATTTTCAAAGCTAAATCTATCTTGGCTTGAGTGATACTGTAGCACAGAATCATGGATCTAGTATTTCCAAAGCCTGAACACTGAGGCTGTCCTGAAGGAATGCTTGTCAGAATTTCCACACACTTGTTAGCATGGAATGATTTATTACATTGTATTTTGCCTTTTTTAACCTGTTTAAGCACACAGATACGTACTAGATAGAATTATATAATTTTGGGGGAGGGGTGCCTCTGATATGTCTGTTAGATTTCCTGTGTTTAAGATCCTGTTCACTTTTATTTCAGTATTTGTCAAGGCTAGAAATACTTAAATTACTAAGTTAAACTACTAGCTTTACTGAAGGCAAGAATGACTAGTTCGCTAAGAGCTGAATATCTTTTTCATATTGTTAAAATTTCCTAATAATGCATGCATTATTTTCAGCTGTACTAAAAATAAATACATGGCTAAGACTGCAGAAAATAATGAACATACATAGTTGTTAGTTTAAAATCCAATAATACTTTAAACAGTACTGGAAAACAATATGATTTCCATTTCACAAAATTACCTTTTGTAAATCAGTTTCTTAGCATTCTCCACCAAAATCATATGTAGACCTCCAGGTGGATAACTGATCAAATAGCAAGCAACATTCTTCCCTCAAGTGCCCAGCCATATCACATCTCTTTTTACCTGCACAGGGAAGTAAGGCTACTGCTTAGAGATGGGATTTTTCCTTATATATATTGTTAAGTCATATCTTGTGTCATTCAAGGTCATCAGAAATTGTAATGCAATGTGTTGCAGAGACATAATACTGTTTTCAGGGTGCTAGACCCTCTTAATAAATCATCTGTAGTCAACCTATCTTTCTGCACAGCATTACACTATGTGCAAAATACATTGTAGTTAAAATTTTACCATTTTTAATTAGTAATTTTAAATGTAAATTTCTAGCTATTATACACATTGCATATAGACTGAAATTTCACAGCTGGTCTGTAGAAAATTTGCTGTAATGGAGTAGCTGGACTATTTCCTTGAAGTATCTGTGTTGGGGTGCAGCAAACTTCCTGTGCAGAAGATGCTCACTCTTTTATACTGATCTAGCATAGAGTAAGCATGGGTTTAGTTGACTATTGGACCCCTCTTACAATGATTACACTTACTTCTATTTATCACATTATTTCTGCTGTATTGAGACAACGTGTATATGACAATGTGCTGTCTTTTCAATGCAAGAGGGTTCCACAGTGTCTTTGGGCATGGTTCTAAAGATTATTTATCAGCTTCCACACTCCAAAGAGAGTGCAAAAGTCAAAGATTCTGCTGAAATTCTTTCATAATTAATGTCTATAATTTTGTGTGTGTGTGAATTTTAACACATTGGAAGGTTCTTATTCCTTTTTCCTTGTTTAGAAATCCCAGATTCTCCTTCGCTTTGTCTTCCAAACACATCTGTCATTGATCTGTAATGGGATCTACCCATTAAGTAATATAATCTCAAAGGCAGTTGTGACTAAATTAAGCACACGTTTTAACAAAATTCATAAACTGTTAGGTTTGAGCCATTTTTAATCTACGTTCTTTTGCTTGTGAGATATCAATTAACTGGGATGTCTAACACAACTGCAGTGTAGAGAGAAACATATCCAACTCTGGTGTGTTTGGTATACAAGCCAACATTAATAATCACAGCAAGGTCATGAATAAATGTAAAGTTGCCTCAGACTTGAAAATTGATGAACCTGCTTTTTATTGAATCTGTAAGTAAATTACCTGGGCTATGAAAGCACACGTCTCTCTTCCTTACTGAAAATCATTTGCCACTTCTCTTATTTACAAACGTTTCTTGAGTTTGGAAGTCTGATTTATCATGCGTTCAAAATTTGTACGCATATTTTTCAATAAATATTCTTTTTAAAAGTGCTGCTTTTTTGGAGTGTTATTTTAGAATTACTAGATTTCTATAGATGATTCTGGTGTACAGTAATCCTTCAAAAATAATGTTGCCAACAATTTATAAGTTACCACTAATATTCTATTTAAATTCGGTCATTTTCTACTTTATGCTTTTTTGGTTTTACATGACTACTTTTATACAGTACTAGACAAAATACCTTATTTTAGACAAAATATCTTATTTTAATCTATATTTCATTACACACTGTTTTTACAAACTATCACACAGTATTGCTGTGTAAATTTAACATGTGGTTGTACAGGCTCCAAATATTTACTCATAAAATGAGACTGCATACATGTTTAATGTGGTATATACATATATAGACTGCAGCATGTTACTGAAATGACAAAGTTAATTCATTTTGAATGCAGATACCCATAGTTCCTCAGAGCACACCAACATTTCAAGATCTCTCATCTTCTGTCTTCTTTTTGTTTGTTGCCTTGGGAGGAAATTTAAAAACAGCCTGAGTTTAATCGAACAATTTACAATCACATTTAAGAGAGACATTCATACAACAGAAGCTCACAGCAAATATGGATATGGTATTGAGATAAGCGATAAGTTTTGCAGCCCAATAAATACTACCACTTGTACTCCTATTGTCTGAGAAGACCAGTTAGCTCTTGCAAATGCCTGGCTGAGAACAGACTTCCATTTTCTAAGAAAGTAATGGTTGTCAAGTTAGCTTACTATGTACAAATACATTAGATTTATAAACCACAAAAAAACTCTTGATAGCACTCAATGCAATGAAAATACAAATCATAGATAAATTAGACCTTACCTGCTAATTGTCTTTCCTTGAGTCCCTCCAGTCCAGTCCAGTCCAGTCCAGTCCAGACGCATGGGTTATGCACAACTATCAGCAGATGGAGACTGAGCATCATTGGCGTGATCTTTTCAGACATCATGACACAAGAGGTCCTGTGCAGCATCACAGTATTTCTATAACAAAGCAGATTAGGACAGTAAAAAGTATTTTCTCAGGGAACAAGCAGGAAGTCTGTCATCACATATGGGTGACGGCACCAACTGAGCCCTCGCGGAAGCATCCCCCCCAGCTTTCAAAGAAAGCTTTTGGGAGATGCCACCACGCATGCGTGGTCCCTTTCCTGCCCAACCTCCAACCCATCAAACAAACACTTATCAGAATGCTTCACAGCAGTATCCAGCTGGCTACAAAACAACTTATCCATCAACATAAAGAAAACAGAAGCCCTCATAGTAACAAAGGACCCAGACTTCACACCACTATCACACCTCAATATTGGGACCACACAAATACAGATACATCCGCAGATAAGATACTTAGACCAAGCACTCACACTGGAACAGCAAATCAAAAAAACTGCAGCAACAATATTCCACAAGGCTAAAACAGTGCAGCGCCTCAAACCTCTGCTCGAACTACAAGACTTCAGAACAGTGATGCAAGCCATGACACTCCCCCACCTGGACTACTGCAATATAATCTACCATGGACTCCCGGCCACCCATACAAACCCACTCCAGACTGCCTTAAACACCACAGCAAGAATTATCCAGACCGCAAAAAGACAAGACCACATCACCCCAATACTGAGAGAGCTACATATACTCCCTCTAGAAGCACGAGTCAAGTACAAATCCGCCCTCCTCACCCACAAAGCTCTCTACCAAACTCAAACGTCCCAGATCCGCACACTACTAGCCCGACCAACCCACAACAAAATAACCAGACAAACCACCAACAACTGCCTTACCATCCCCCATAAGAGGACGAAATGCAACCAACGAACCTGCAACAGAGCCTTTGAACTATTTGCACCATCCATCTGGAACGCTCTACCGAACCACATCAGAAACAAAGACCCCCTATTCTTCAGGAAACAACTAAAAACCACACTATTCCAGGAATTCCTCGGACCTGAAACAAACCACCACAAATGAGACTAGCTCAAATGTTTGTCTACGTCTACGTCCCAAACACTTGCTAAAATCATTAATGTTGGCCGCCTGGTGACAGCCCAGACCCCTACAATTGATTATTGTCTCCCCCCCCCCCCCCCTTTCGTTCAATGTTCCACCGCTTTGACCCGGTGAAAAGCGGAATATAAATGCAGCTAAATAAATAAATAAGGGCGCCATCTTGCTCAGTCTTCATTTTTCAGTGAAGCCCTTCAGATGTTTGTCTGGCTTGTCCCTGGAAAAAGTTGATTTTTCTCTGAGTTTCACACTCGCCTCCAACCTTGTTACTCTTCCTGCCTGCCGACATCATTGCCTCGGCTTTGACTTCGGTCAATTTTTGTAGTTTTTGTTCTTTTCTTTTCCTGGCATCATTGTGCCTTTTTTCTCCCACTGGCAGCCTGGAGAGTCTTCCTCCTCATCAGGGTACCTTTTTCCCCCATGGCTACCAGTGGCTTTAAGAAGTGTGATCAGTGCTCTAAAATTATGTCTTTGACAGACACAAATGACTGCTGTCTCTGCTGCCTTGGGCCCGACCAAGACATGGCAGTCTGCGGTCTCTGCAAGAGGATATTCAGCAAGGCCCTCAAGAGCCACCGACAACAGCAAGATAAGTTTCTCCCCCCCCCCCCCCCGGTGCCTCCGAAGGCCAAGGCCTCGTCTGAGGCCCCAATATCTTGGGCAGAACCCTCCGAACCCAAGTCTTGTGGGTCCTCAGAAAGGGGGGGGGGGGTCTTCCTTAAAGGAACCCAGGAAGAAGAAACAACCTTTGAAGGCGGCATCCCTGGATGGCTCAGACCGCACAGGTGTCCGTTCCCTCCCTCCCCCCCCCCCCCCCCGGGCCCGGTCCCGGTCCCGTAGTCCAAGATGCCCATCCGAGGTGTCCGAGAAGGAGCAGCCTGCAAAAGTCCCCCAGAAGGATCCGACTGGGACCAGATACTATCCTCATCAAGGATTCCCCTTCGAGGGAGCCGGCATCGGGCCCGAGTCTCTCTGTGCCCACGCCGAAGGCTGCAGAACCTTCTGGCCTGAAGTCGAGAATGGCGGCCCTAGGTTGCAGTTTGTCTGCCTTCATGGATCAGCAGCGGACGCTGTTGTCTGGCATAACTGGTTCATCCGCCTCGACCACCGGGCCCTCGACATCCAAGATGTCCCTGGAGGCCAAGACGATCATAGAGGTCCTTCAGCCTCGAGTTGATCCTCAGCCGAGGTCATGATCTGAGTCCTGCTCGACACTACCGTGGTCATCCCCGGCAAGTGTGCCGGGCACCGGCCACAGGGCAGCAGCAGCCCCTCCTACGAGT
Organism: Ichthyophis bannanicus; assembly: GCA_033557465.1. NCBI lineage: Eukaryota > Metazoa > Chordata > Amphibia > Gymnophiona > Ichthyophiidae > Ichthyophis > Ichthyophis bannanicus. Next base: position 49,260,586 of record CM066048.1, on the reverse strand, counting down.
CCTCAACAGACTACTCTGAGTGGGAGATGGAGGATAAGGAGTCCCCCGATACCAGTCGCCACCACGATGTCCCATCTCACTCTCCCGTCTCGGAGCCTCGACGGAGGTCTCCTCCCAAGGATATGGGCTTCCTTGATTTTGTCAAGGACATGCCCAAGGCCCTGACATTCCCGACAGAGTCTGAGGAGGATCCTCGGGCTGATGAGTTGGAAACCCTCCAGTACGAGGCCCCTTTGTGGGAATCGCTCACAGTGCCCATCCCTCCCATCCTGGAATGGCTGATATTCCGAATGTGGGAGACACCGGCTTCAATACTGGTGGTGAGCAAATGGCTCGACTTGATGTACTGAGTCTACCGGAGCCCGGGCTTCCAAACGTCACAGCTGCCGAATAACTCCATGGTGGTGGAGTCGGCCATACGTTGGCTGAAAAGCCAGGAGACTCCTGTGTGCCCCCCGGCAGGAAGGCCCACACCCTGGACGCCCTCAGCAGAAACTGCTACCAGGGCTCGATGCTCTTCAGCAGCATCCAGGCCTACCAGCTGTACATAGGCATGTACCTGAGAGACCTGGTGAAGGAAATCGCCAAGTTCTCAGCTGGTCTCTCCGAGGAACCCCTGCCAAAGATGTCCGTGAATGCTCCAAATTCATGTCTCAAGTGGCCTATGACAGGTTTGAGTCAGTGGCTGGAGTAGCAGTGGCTGGCATCCGTGCACGCTGCCGGGCTTGGCTAGTCATCTGACCTCCGAGCAGTGGGTTCAGGACAAAGTGGTCAATGTCCCCTGCCAAGGAGAGAACATCTTCGGCAAACCCATGACCGACAAGGCTGCCGAGCTGGAGGCAGAGTTCATGACGAGGACCAGGTTCTCCAAGAAGACCATTGCTTACTGAAACGACCCACCTTATCAGGCCTCCTCGGCTCCCTCTACAGGGTCAGCAGGCTAAGGGCCATGGGCATGGCCCGCATAAGCAGAAGGTTCCAAAACCCCAGGCACCGGCTCTGGCCCAGCCATGGGGGAGTTTATAACTCCATGAGCATAGCCTATCTACCTCAGAGATCAGCAGCCCACAGGGGGACATTTATCTTTATTAGCAACATTTGATATATTGCCTATTACCGAGGTGTTAAGGCGGTGTACAACAAAAGTTTGGCTGCAGGAAAAATATAGAGAAGGGAACGCCATTGAGTTGATAGGAAAGAATTAGAAAGAAAAGGAAGAAAGAATTTGGCCCTCTATGCCCAGAGATGGGTGACAATCACCACTGATTGTTGGACACTTCGAGTAGTCAGGGAGAATTATCTCCTCCACTTGACTCGGACACCTCCCCCTTATTTCCCGGGAGAACCCCTCAGGTCTCCCCTCAATTGGGACTTTCTTCTGAAGATGTTGGCAGGTCTTCAAGGACAAAGCGGTGGAACTGGTGCCCCACCACCTCAAGGGCAAGATGTTCTACTCCAGATAGGCCCCTAGTTCTTTTTGGAATGAGGAAGTATGGCCCATCCTCGACCTGCACAACCTCCAACAAATTCCTGGTGAGGGAAAAGTTCAAGATGCTCTCCCTTGGAACATTGCTGCTATACCTACAGCAGGGACAACTGACTATGTTCCTTAAACCTCAAGGATGCTCATACCCACATCCTCATCCACCCCTACCATAGGCACTACCTGTGGTTCGTAGTGGGGGGTGGGGGTAGGCATTTTCAATACTGGGTGCCCCCCTTTGGCTTAGCCTCTGCCCCAAGAGTCTTCATAGAATGCCTTGCGGTCGTGGCAGCCTTCCTTTGGCTCCATGGGTTTTTTTTCTTTCCCTACCTGGATGACTGGCTCATAAAGGGAGGCACGTCCTCAGAGGTGCAGGCGGCTACCGTATGCACCATCCAGGTTCTGCAGCACTTGGGCTTTGTCATAAACTACCCCAAGTCTCACCTTTTCCCGACCCAGTATCTGGAGTTCATTGGGGCAAGGATCAACACGCTCCAGTTGAGGGCTTTCTTGCCCAAGGACTGAGTCGATCATCTCAGGACTCTGGCTTGGGGCGTACAGTACTGTCCCTTGTTGCTCACTCAGCTTCTTCTACGCCTCCACGGTCCATGTCACCCCAGACACTCGCCTCCACATGAGGGCGGCACACAGTGATGTTTCTAGGAACAGTGGTCTCAGGCCATGGGCCGCCTCCAGAACAGAGTTTCTGTGACCCACTGACTGGCAGACTCCCTGGTCTGGTGGCAGTTGCCCCAGCATCTCAAGGTGGGCATGCCTTTTAATGACCCAACCCAAGGGTCCTCACCATGGACGCCTCCCTGCTCAGTTGGGGAGCCCACTATGAGGATCTGCACACTCAGAGCAACTGGTCACTGGACGAGAGCACCCAGCAGATCAACCTCTTGGAGCTCCGAGCCATACACCTAGCCCTGAAGGTCTTCTGTCGCTACCTGTGTCACCAGCCGGTGCTGGTCAAGACAGACATCCAGGTGGTGATGTTCTACGTGAACAAACAGCAGGGTAAGGGATCTCGTACCCTTTGTCAGGAGGCACTGGTCCTCTGCTCATACGCAATCCAACAGAGTATCCCTTCTGCGGGTGGTGTACCTACCAGGCCAACCTACTGACCAACAGACCCAGCAGATTCCTCCAGCCACATGAATGGCAGCTGGACCCAAGGATAGCCAGTCGGCTTTTTCAGCTCTGGTGGGAATCGGTGATGGACCTGTTTGCCAGCCCAGACAACTTTCAGTTGCCTTGCTTCTGCTCCCGGCAGGCCCACCCTTCCAGGGTGGCAGCAGATGCCTTCCTGGTCTCATAGTCGGAAGGCCGCCTGTTCGCCTTCCCTCTGATGCAGCTGATCACCAAGCCATGTTCAGGAGCTTCTGGGACAGGGCCTCGCTCATCCTTATAGCTCCTTGGTGGCCCAGGCAATCGTGGTTCCTGCTGCTTCTATAGCTGACTATGGAGGCCCCTATCCCCTTGGGGACTGCTCCGGGATGCCTGTCTCAGGATAGGGGCTCTCTTTTTCACCCCAACATGGGGTCCCTGTTGCTGATAATGTGGCTGCTGAGAGGGTGACTGGCCCCTTTCAACCTTCCAGATGAGGTGGAGGATATTCTGCTGGCCTCTCAAAAGGCCTCTACTAGGAAGGCTTACGCCTTCAAATGGTGCAAGTTTTCTGCCTGGTGCGCCGAACACAAGGCTGATTCTTTCTCCTGCCCGGTGGCTCTGGCATTACATTACCTTACCTTCTTCACCTCTCTCAGTCCAGATTCAAGTCTAACTCCATCCGAGTGCACCTTGGTGCCCTAGCAGAGCACCACCATCCTGTGGGTGTTAAGCCCCTCTCAGTCCAACTGTTGATGACCAGTTTCCTTTGGGGCCTGCTCTTATCAAAGCCCCTGGTTCTCCCTCCAGCTACCAAATGGGACCTCAGCGTAGTATTGGGGTAGCTCACTCGCCCACCCTTTGAGCCTCTGGCTACCTGCCACCTTCACTACCTGTCTTGGAAGGTGGCTTTCCTAGTTGTGCTTATCTCTGCTCCTAGAGTAAGCAAGCTTCAGGCCATTATGGTGGAGGTGCCATATACCAGGTTCTACAATTACAGAGTGGTGGTTCGCACGCACCCCAAATTCCTGCCAAAGGTTATGTTGCCCTTCCATCTCAACCAGGAAGTGGTGCTCCCTACTTTCTTTCCAAGACCTCACTCCAGTCGGGCAGACACGGTCCTTCACAGCTTGTACTGTAAGAGGGCTGCTTTGTTCTACATCCAACGCACTCAGGGCCACTGCAAAGCTTCTCAGCTTTTCTTATCCTATGACCCCAGTAAGCTGGGGGCAGCAGTGACCAAGTGTATGCTGTCCACACAGGTGGCGTACTTTATCACCCCGCTTACAACAAGCAAGGCTCCCACTGGAAGGCTGTGTCAGGGTCATGGCTGCCTCGGTGGCAAACTTGCACTCTGTCCTGATGGTGTACATCTGCCAGGCTGCTACCTGGTCTTCAGGCCATGCCTTTGCAGCCCATTACTGCCTGGAAAGAGAGTCCCAATGGGACAGTGCCTTTGGCCACGCTGTGCTCCGTAACCTTTTTGGGGTTTAGGCCAACTCTGACCCTTCTGTGTTCAGGCTACCGGAGTGCTGGTTCATCAGACACAGGAGTCCTACTGTGGTCTATGGGCAGAGACTCAATTGCTACTGCTTGTGATGCCTCATAAGAGAGCCCTGTTTTTGCTATGGGCTTTCTGTAGCCTGTAGCTGAGGAGTCCCATAGGTGAGGACTGACTTCCTCCTTGTTCCTAGAGAAAGTAGTTATTTACCTGTAGCAGGTGTTCTCTGGGGATAGCAGGAATCAGTCCTCACAAACCTCCCTCCTCCCCTTGGAGTTGTTCCTTTACCATGTTTTATTTTTGCTGTCTTTTAGCTATGCCATCTGACTGAGCAAGATTGCACCCTTGTGTGGTGAAGGGACCATGCATGTGTGGTGGCATCTCTCAAAGGTTTTCTTTGAAAGCTGAGGGATGCCTCTGTGAAGGCTCTGACACCACACCTATGTGAGGACTGATTTCTACTGTCCCTGGACAACACCTTTTACAGGTGAGTAACTGTACCCCACCCATAAAACAGACCAACATGGCCCAGCAGAACCACCAAAGACTGCTGTACTTGACCAAGCTATAACCCAATAGAGACATAACTACCCTACTACAAGGGTAAATAAACTCTATTGTTGCTCTATTCCGACATCCACTGGAAGAGCAAAACTGCATGCGTTATAGAAGCACTTAGAACAACATGAGAAAAAATGAGAGGTACCAAATATGCATAGGGTGGGTCCTGGACTGGAATAAAGGGACTAGAAGAAAGACAATTAAAGGTAAGGTCTAATTTATATTTCCTTATCAATCCTCCAGTCCAGTTGAGAGACATATGATGTACCAAAGCACTACAGGGAGACAGGGAAAAATGCCACATTCTGAAAGAAAGAAAAAAAAAAAAAAAGACACGCAGCCTCGCACTCAGAAGGTCCTGACCTTTCAAGATAGAAATTTCAATTTTCTGTTTTCCACTTGATTCTTTCTCTTTTTTTAAAAAAAAAAAAATCTTATAAAGGGAATACTAAATAAGTAAAGCAAAACAAGTATGTCCTTGGGGTGTATGTAGAGAATTGCCTATAAAGTCTGTAGAGAGCCTTGCTTAAGCAGAATTGTCATAAACCAAAGACACAAGCTGAATTCTCACTGCCTATGTGTGAGTGAAAACCGTGATCCTCAGAGAGAATGAAGCAAACCCCAGAGCCACCTCAAGGCAAAGCTAGCCTGGGCCTAGACAAACATCAATATCCTGAGAAGAAAATGTTTCAAAGTAATTAATTCCCAAAGGAATACCCCCGAAACGGGTGTCTGGAGTGACATCACATGAGCATGGCTGCTCTTTGAATCGGTTCCATGGCCGTGAAAGCATAGTTACTCACCTGTAACAGGCAATCTCTGGGAACAGTAGGAATTTAGTCTTCACATATGGGTGATTTCAGTACTGATGGTGGGGGAACGTTCCCTGGCATCCAATTGGAAAGCTTTTGGGAGCACTCTACTCCGACTGCCTTCCCAACTCCCTCTCTGCAGTTGAGTTTGGAACTTAGAAAAAAAGAGAGTAAATGAAACCCTATAACTCCTAGGGGAGGAGGGCAAGTTGTGAAAGCTAAATTCCTGCTGTTCCCGGAGATCACCTGTTACAGGTGAGTAACTACACTATCTCCAGGGACAAGCAGGAATGTAGTCTTAACATATGGGACTTCCTAGCTGCCAGATGAAGTGATCTCAGACCGGTGAAAGTTAATCTCTGAGTAGGCATTATGAGGTCATGGATCCCATATGGATTTCTGATATCATCAAAGTCCGAGATGGAGGGTAGGAGTTGCATCTAAGTCTGAAAGAGGTGCTGGAGTACAGCCTAACCAAATATGGCATCCTGACAGGAATCCTTGTCCATACAATAATGGGCAGCAAAGATATGGACGGAAGACCAAGTTGTTGCTTTGCAAATTTTGTCAGTGGTTACCGAGTGTAAGTTTGCCATTGAGGTGGCCATGGCTTGAACACTCTGAGCAGTGATATGCCTTTCCTTTGCAAATCTTGTCATAGGCAAATGAAATGCAGTCTGCTATCCATATGGAGAGCATACACTTAAAAACAGGTAATCCCAAGTAACTAGGGTCAAATGAGAAACAACTGCAAGGCTTTACAATGATCTTGAGTCCTTTGGAGACAGAAAGCCAAGGCACGTTTGCAGTCAAGAGTATGCAGAGTTGCTTCTGCTTGAGATACATGTGGTTCTGGAAAGAAAACTGGAAGGTACACTAACTGGTTTAAATGGAAGGGAGGCACCAATTTTGGCATAAAGTGTGGTTGAGTCCAAAGGACTACTTTACTACTCTGCTCCTAGATGTTGGAACAAACTCCCTCCCAATATCAGAGCAATTAAAGACATCAAACAATTCAAAAAAGCCCTTAAACACCACCTTTTCATCGCACACTTCAAACACCTAAACACCCCTTCCCCTCCCCCATCCTTTTAACCTCATACCTACCCTAACTAACTGTATAGATTTTATATATCTCCAATGTATTTTCTAGAAATATGATTTCCCTATTTACTTCCATGTTAATTTTCCTGTTACTTGTAATAGGTCTGTTATATCTGACCAATTGTTGTATTGTTTCAATGTAAACCGCACTGATGACAAATAGCGCGGTATATAAGAAAATTAAATAAATAAATAAATACTTTGTCATTGTGGAAGCAGGTATAAGGTGGATCCGCCACCAACTCCTGAAGCTCACTAATGCGTCTAGTTGAAGTGATGGCAATTAGGAAGATTACCTTCCAAGAGAGGAACTTGGCCATGTCCCTCACGAAGTCCGAGAACCGGGTATCCTCCAGGGAGGACCGTCTCCAAGGCTCAGACTCCAGTGAGTCCGAAGGGACGCACCAGGTCCGAAAGGTGTCCGGGGACTCCTCGTCCTCCGTCTCCCACTCCGACTCATCCGAGGAAGAGTCAAGTGGCTCCGGCCGTGTGGGCCTCAGTGCCATCCGCCCCGACCCCGCATGGGAGGTCGAGGGAGACCTTGACCAAGGATAGACTCGAGACTTCATCAACTTGAGGATCAGCTCGGTCTCCGGGGTCGACTTAAGACATCGAAGTCCCGGTGGTCGGGGCAGATGCACCGGTCAGACCTGTGATCAGCACCCGCTGCTGTTCCATGAAGGCAGCCAAGCTGCTCTCCAAGGCCGTCAACTTAAGTCCGAGCTCAGGAGACTCAGCAGCCCCCGACTCTGGCCCCGACGGCAGCTCCCCCGGAGGAGAGTCTACGAGGACAAGTGCACTTACTTGACTCAGGGACTCCGGCTCCACACGAGGTAGCTTGGAAGGCCTCTCCGACTCCGAGAGCCCGGGGCGGCGGTCAGGGCTATGCGACCTGGCCCTCGAGGAACCAGGTGCCTCCACCAATGCCGCCCTCGCAAGCTTCTTCTTCCTTCGGTGCTCCCGGGAGGGAGACCCCTTTTCAGAGGAACCCCGACAGTGCTTGGTGTCGGACTCCCGAGATGTCGAGGCCTCTGACAAAGTCTGGGCCAGGCCAGATGCGGAGTCACAGAAATTTCTCTCACGTTGATGCTGACGGCTCCGAAGTGCCTTCAACGACATTCTGTCGCACAGGCCACAGGCCAGCGGGTCATGGTCGGGCCCGAGGCATCGGAGGCAGCAGTCATGTGTGTCGGTGAGAGACATAAGCTTCTTGCACCGGTCACACTTTTTGAACCCGCTGGCAGCCATCGGGGGGGAAAAAGGGCCCCTGCAAGGTCAAAAGACCAGGCTGCCAGTGAAAACACAAAGAGCGTGAACGATAGTCTCGAAGGACAAAAACCGAAAATCACAAGTCCGGACTCGATACCGGTGTACTGAGCCCTGGCGGGAAGGGGAACTGGCGTTGAACCGGAGAACACAATGTGAAAATCGCAGAAAAAAAAGCAACTTTTCGAGGTGACACGAACTCACGTCCGTCGGGCTCCACGGAAAAAGAAAGACTGAGCAAGATGGCACCCTTGGGCAGGAAGGGGACCGCACAGGCGCGCTGCAGTCCCAAAGGCTTTCTTTGAAAGCTGGGGAAATGCTCCGCACGGGGGCTCTGTCAGTCCTCACATATGGGTGACGTCGGCACTGACTTCTTGCTTGGTTCTGGAGAATAACTGGTCACAGTGGTCCTTCTGAGCATGGAGCTTTCCGGCATGAGAGATGCCTCTGTTGTGCCTGCAGTTGGCGGGAAAAGGGAGAAGGTAGAAGCCTTTCTGGCTGGTTTCTTGTTTATTGTGTATGGTGTACAATGTCTGCTGATTGTTGGAGGCACCTTATCTTGATCCTGTGTCTTGGTCCATGCCTACGGATCTTCTCTGCCCACCACACAGATCAGACATCCCTGCAGGGCGCGGGAAGGTAAGCTACTTCCCGCTCACCACTGGCAAGCCCAATTTTATAAAACCTTTGAGAAGACAGTGGTAGAACCTCTGGATCGCAGGTATAATTCCTTTGCAGAAGTGGACAAAATGCCCTAGTCCTTAAGAGCAGCAGGAGTTAAAATATTACCCAAAGGAAAAGATGTTAGGCCAGCAGGAGCCGTAGTTACTATCTCCCTTCTAGGAATGGATTTGAAGATATTCACCAGAGTTCTGCCCAACTGGCTAATGGGGTTAATGCCCAAACTAGTTCATGTCAACCAAGCAGGCTTTATACCAAGGAAACAAGCTTCTGATAAGATCATTCACCTTGCGGATATTATCTGTGTGGGACAGAGAAAACTGGAGCGTATGGTTCTTATCATGGATGCTGAGAAGGCCTTTGATCAGGTGTCTGGGCCCTTTCTGTCTCAGACACTGTGTAAAATGGGCTTCGGAGGCTTATTTTTGCAGTGGATGGAGATCTTATAGAAGGAGCCCATGGCACGGATTAAAATTAATGGCAGTTATTCCCAAACTTTGAATTGCATAGAGGAACTCAGCAGGGCTGCCCCTTGTCACTTTTATTGTTTGTCCTGGCGATGGAAGAGTTAGCCCAAATGATTCGGGACAATGCCAATATACGGGATATCCAGGTGAGGAGGTAGAATATAAAATATCACTTTTTGTGGATGATTTACTATTTATGGTGATAGAACCTGAAACATCTCTACCAGAATTACTAGGGGTTATGGAAGGAGTGGCAAGGTTTAAAGTAAATGCCATTAAGTCAAAGATATTGAATATATCATTATCAGAGGATAGAAAGGCAGCTCTGAGCAAGAGGTTACTATTTAAATGGGCAGGCCACAGGATTAGATATCTGGGGGTGAATTTAACACAGAGAATAACTGAGCTCTTTAGAGCTAACTACCCTCCCTTATGGAACAAAATCCGTAGTCATTTGGAAGAATGGAGCAGGAGGGGATTGAGTTGGATGGGTCGAATGGCAGCTGAGAAAATGACAGTACTCTGCCCAAATACTTTATTTGCCATCTTACCTATCCTAATGTCATGTCCCTTTCTAAACTTGATGTAAAGGAGAATAATGTGTTTTATATGGGTGAATCGGCATCCCCGAGTGGCTAGAACCACTTTGTGGAAAGGGAAGCCCAAGGGTGGATTAGCAGTTCCTCAAATAGCATGTTATTTTGAGGCATCCTGTTTGAGGGCTGCCTTGGAGTGGTGGCTTAAATGAGAGAGTGAATGGGTAGCAACAGAGGAAAAAATTGAAGGCAGGATGGCTGTGGATTCCAGGAAATGGAGGGGGAGCTAGATTTTGGCTCAAAACCTCTGTGTAGCTCTAACCTTTTACGTTTTGGTGGAAATGGAGGAAGAAGTGGTTAGGAGAGCTGGGATATTCTCTATATACTCTCCTAGTGGGGAACTGGGAATTTCCACCAGAGAAGGAAGGGGTGTATATCATAGATGGTGTAGGAAGGGTCTTAAATGGATGGGACAATGTCTAGAGGAGGGCAAATTAATAGGCCAAATTCCTGTTACATCCATAGTCTAACAGCAACCAATCACTTTCACTACATGCAGGTAGCACATTATATAACCATAAAGGTTCTAAAAAATGTGACCCCTAGCCACCAGATAGGATTGTTTAGGGGGCATATAATTGACCTAAACATAATCTAATCTCTCCAGCTTCAATATGTATATAGTTAATTGTTCTTATTCTAATATATATAGTTATCTGTTTAATGTAAATGAATATGTACTGTTCCTGTACAATTCAAAGTTTTGTTCTCTGTAAACTGCATTTGATCTCCTGGAAAATGCGGTATAAAAATTTCCAATAAATAAAATAAAATCTTCACCCTCTATAGGCTTAAGGAAGAAGGGGTTGGGGGTTTCCACAGCCACTAGGAGGTAGACCTTGGTAGTCACTGGGACCAGACGTACTGGGAGAAGGTGCATACAGGATTGTACCATGGAATCCTAGCAAGTAACCTACTGGAGCAGAATTATAAAATGTTATATCTTTGGTACCTTACTCCAGTGAAAATAGCACAATTATACTGTTGGAGACAGTGTGGTGGTCTTGTGTTAAAATACAATGGTTGTGGAAAAGCATATCTCAATGAATGGGGGAAGTACTGGATGTGGATGTGATTCTATCCCCACAAATAGCCCACCTCAACATACCTGCGGACAATATGTCCAAAGAGGAAGCCCGGTGGGTACGAGCGGGGTGTTTGTCCTGTAGGTTAGTCATTGCCAAGTTGTGGGTAATCACACTAAATGTGGTCGTATCATAGAGGGTACTATCATATATGAAAACCAAAAAAGCAAAAGCCCTCAAAAACAAAACTTCCGGCTATGATCTATCTCTTATTAGTAACATGACATATTTCACACTGTATGGTTTAAGGAAGAGAAAACAGGTCTCAGACTATTGTTGAACGCATTCCTACAAACTGTGACAGGGAATGTGTATTACATTTGCATCAACGACCCGTTGTTTTCTCTCATGTATGTAAGTGTTGCAAGACAAGAAGCTTTTTCAATTAAAGACTATTTCAAAAAAATGCTTATCGTAAGTGTTTGCCCCGACGCCGTCTTCCGGCTGCCGTTCCGCGTTTCACAGAAGTTGATGTGTTTCTTCAGGGGGTGAACTTGCAATTGTCCTCTGAGTGTTAGCGAGTCCTACTCAAAGCCGAGTTATACTTGTCAAAAACTGGCACTGTTGATTCAAAGAAAGTTACTTTAACTAATGATATCATACCGTGGATGGAAAAGAGCAAAGCTAAAAGAGCATGACCACCATACAGACTAAAAGTAATGAAGATGTTACCTTCACAGTAATTTGTAAGATGAAGATCACGATGCTTAGCGTGTTAACCTCGAGCCATCAGGCTTCCCAAAAAGACGCCGCGCATGCAAACTCAATGAATGGGGAGAATTTTTATGAGATGCAAATACTGCTACGTCATTTGACGCTGTGGGTTATCCAGCCTATCAGATAGCAGGATGCTAAATAAACTCTAAAAAATGTATTGTGTACAGAACAAACTCTGACAGATGAAACTATATGGATATCACAAACATGCTGCCCAGTCGATCTTATTGTTCATACCCCGGGGGTGTACTGTTTGTAGGTTGTAAATCCAACGTTGTTCACGAATAACAAGCGTCTGCTGTTTAGTTTTACCGGCATACCCTGTGGTTATGTGGTCCAGGCAAAAAACTCTAAGTTGTTCAAAGATATGTTGCTTCGACAAACAATGTGATACTATGGGTGCTTCCATAACTTTACATTTGAGTCGGCTACGGTGTTTCTTGATACGAACCCTAAGTTGTCTCTCAGTCTTGCCGATATATAGCAAACCGCACGGGCACCGAATACAATAAATCACATAAGTGGAGATACAATTGGTGGATTGACGCAAGGTATATACTTTGTCATTGTGTTTAAAATCTTTAATGGTCTCCGAAATTACACAAATATTGCATTCTCCACATGGTCGGTGTCCTTGCCAAACTGCTTGCACGGAGGTCATGACCGGTCTCAATTGTCATTGCCAAGGGCTAGTGTCTCCTCGAACCCCCAAGTCTACAAGAGGTCGAGGCACATATGGACCACCTATTCCTAAGCACCGCAGCAACTCCGGCTCTTCCATCTGCTCTCCCGGCGGGATAGAGCGAGCCGGAGCACCGCTCCACCCCCACTGAGAAGAGCTGCCCAATCGGGGCACACAGCCTGCATTTTAAAAGGCCGCGCCGAGAACAGAGAATCCTCTCTGCACCGCAGCAACTCCGGCTCTTCCATCTGCTCTCCCGGCGGGATAGAGCAAGCCGGAGCACCGCTCCACCCCCACTGAGAAGAGCTGCCCAATCGGGGCACACAGCCTGCATTTTAAAAGGCCGCGCCGAGAACAAAGAATCCTCTCTGCACCGCAGCAACTCCGGCTCTTCCATCTGCTCTCCCGGCGGGATAGAGCGAGCCGGAGCACCGCTCCACCCCCACTGAGAAGAGCTGCCCAATCGGGGCACACAGCCTGCATTTTAAAAAGGCCGTGCCGACTGGCACGCCCGTGCCTCACCAGAGGGCCCTTTGGCGTGGCCCTTAGGCGTGGACGGTCACAGCACCAATCTCTTGAAGCAGCAAGCCATCACGCTACAGCTACAGACCGGAGTCCAGACTCTACAGTTTATAAAATCTCAGTCATTACGTTTTGTCATCTAAGAGAACCGCTAAAGAATCCCACAACGATAAAAGTTATAATAATCAAATTGGACACGTGACTGCCCTCTTGCTCTCCAGCATGCGCTACTGCCTGCATACTTTACTTTAAAATAAGGTACTCTCTAGATTTGCTTTTCTAGTTTACAGTTGACAAGTCTACATTTTCTGCATAACTTGTAGCTTGATGAAACAATGTAAAATGTGTCTCCTTTAATCTATTTATATCACAGCTGATACTTTATACTAAACTGATACTAAGTATTGTATATTGACTGATACATACTTTTTCTTCATTGTTGCAACTTACTTGCATGCTGCTTGGTAAACACAGTTAGGTTTCATTGTCCCAAACCTATCATACACAACATTGAAGCTATATAGCTAAATGTGCAACCCTCCTAGCAGTATAAAGCTACCGGTATATATACCTTCCCTATCTAGTTCCATCTGTAACACCTTAAGCACTGATTGCAACACAACATATCACAATTAAATGTCCACAATGTCCAGCACTCACATCACTAACATAACCCGTGTGCTACTATATTTCATAACTATCATCATCTCCACCCATGTCTCTGAAGCACTATTACTTGATGTTAATCCAATTCCTATAGTATATGGATCAATCAGAAAACATTATAGCAATCATCAAATCCCTCCGCCGCATGCCCATCATGAAAGGCAGTCTCACCTGCTATATATAACATTGAACCCAACTACCAACACAACAATCAACAACACAGAGTCTAAATGTGACATTAGATGTGCACTGATCAATGCACGCTCGGTTCGCAACAAATGGCCTGTCATCACAGAACTAATAGCAACACACAACCTTGACATTCTAATGATCACAGAGACATGGCTTTCAGAGTCAGATGCGGTGATAGTAAATCAAATGACTCCTCCTAATTTCTCCTATTATGCATGCAACAGAGCGAATAGAAGGGGTGGTGGAGTATTAATTCTTGCTAGATCTTCTTTACAATACCAAGTCAGCCTAGCCAGGAGCACTCAGTACCTCGACACCTTAACAATAGCTAATAAGATGAGCATAATAAACCTTATCTACTCAGCGCCAAACGCACATCCGGAGGATCTCTCAGACATAATCAGCCTAGCGTGTAACCCAGATAATCCTAATAAGCCAAACTGGCTTTTAGGAGATTTTAACCTTGCCTCCTTAAAACCAGCAGTGGCAAATGCCTTACTAGAAGCAATGGAGAATCTAGATTTCAAGCAAATCGTCAACTCTCAGACCCACGAAAGAGGGAACATCCTTGATCTCATCTTTGTTCCTCCTGCAGTCGTAGGCCATAGTATGCTTCTTGACCTCACCATCACCCCTGTCCCTTGGTCGGACCATAGCCTGATAGCCTTTAAGATACCCTTAAATCCAAACTCACTAAGCTTACCAAAGGGAGAGCCCCCAGCACAAACTAGTCACTTTAGACCACTTGACACCGATTCGATCAAAGCACAAGTACTACCTAAATTATCAAAGCCATCTACCAACGTTGATGAAATGGTTGACAACTGGAACGAGACTCTCCACCAGTATTCTATACTACCTCCAATGCAAAATAGGACAGCTGCTAATAATGGTGCCAATAGAAAGAAAAATGCCCCCTGGTTCTCTCCTGAAATTCGTTCATCTCTACTCCAACTTAGGAGACTAGAAAGAAAGTGGAGGCGCACCCACGATATTGTCATTCAGGATCAATACATGGAACATCTCAAAAATCACCGTGATCTAATGTGGTCCAAAAGGAAGGAATTCCATGCTGGCTTACTCAGTCGAGCTCTGAATAAACCACGTGAGTTATTCAACTTAGTCAAAGCACTATCCAAGGAGCCGTCACCTCAACAGCAAGAACATATCCACCCTCAACAGTATGCCAACTATATCCAATCCAAATTAGTCAGAACAAATTCATCTTCTTTACAAGTTTCCCCCCAGTCCACACAACTTCAAGAACCGCTCCTCAGTATCTCACCTCCTTCATCTAAAACAATTGAAGATCTTATTGCTACTTTGAATACCACAACTGCAGCTAATGACCCATGCCCAGCACACTGGATCAAATCAATGCGATCGGATCTCAGTCCATACATAGCCAAAATCGCAAACCTTTCCTTTTCATCAGGAACCTTCCCAGTCGCACTCAAGCAAACTTCAATACGACCACTATTAAAGAACAATCAAATGGACCCAAAGAAGGAAGAATCCTATCGTCCAATCTCCAGTATCCCGATACTTGCCAAAATACTGGAGAAGGAGACTCAACGCCAAATACAGCAGTATATTGACACATATTCCCCGTTGGATCAGAGCCAACATGGATTCAGGGAAGCACATGGCATCGAGACCCTCATGACCTCCTTAATCAATACACTAATCATCACGATCAATAACAAAGTCAGGTGTAGCAATGATTTTCCTAGATATATCGGCTGCATTTGACTCAGTCGACCACAAGATACTACTATCACGACTCTTTGAAAAGGGTATTCAAGGTCTAGCATTGAACTGGTGTAAATCATACCTGGAAAATCGACAGCAACAAGTTCGCATTGGCTCAAACACATCCGAACCATTCCTCCAAACGCAAGGAGTCCCACAGGGATCCTCCCTCTCTGCGCTGCTTTTCAATATATATATGCAGCCAATCTGCCAAATCACCAAATCCTTCAATGTATCTTGCCTCATCTATGCAGACGATGTGCTTATCTTCACTCCGATTGACATCACAAGTCCAAATAACAGAATTCAGAAAAAAATTGAAAACCTACCTATTCACTAAACACTATAATACCATAGAAAACCTTCCAATCAACTTAGATAAAGGCTAAACAAGAACCTGTCTAAAATCAAGATTATACTCCCTATTACAATAATACGTACAACTTAAATGAATAATCATTCCATTCCAATGCATCAATACCCCACTTGTATATAGTTAAAATTGAGTTAGAAACAGTACTACAGTTTAAATTGTTACACAATCTGTGTTAGTTGATTCATTGAACTATTCCGCATAGTTTTTACATACACTTTGTTGTTCAAGTTAAGATGTTCATTGTAAAAAGTTATAACTGTTCTATGTAAAACAAGCTCTGCATTGTTAATTGTTGTTAAATGTACACCGCAACTGATCGCTGGAAGATGCGGTATATAAATAAGTGTTAAATAAATAAATAAATAAATTACACTAACTTAACCAATTGTTTCAATGCAATAACAGATTGGCTCTTAGCCCAAAACATGCGAATTAATCTCAAAAAGACAGAAGTCTTGGTTGTCACCAGAAACAAGCTATTCTCCCCACCAGTTTCACTCAAAGTAAGAGACGCTGAGCTCCCAATTAAGAAGTCAATCCGCTACCTAGGTGTTATACTAGATCAACGGCTAGATTTTACTGAGCATATAAAAAGTACAGTAAAAACGATTTACTTTAAGATAAAAAGCCTACGCCACCTAAAACCCATGTTAGAAGCGAATGACTTCCGTTCAATATTCCAGGCAATAGTCACTCCTCACTTTGACTATGCAAATATTGTCTTACATGGCCTACCAATGAACACCATCAACCCGTTGCAACTAGTAATGAATGCTGCGGCACGTCTCTTAGTTGGTGCATCAAGAAGAGACCATATTACGCTAATCCTAATGGACCTACACTGGCTCCCAATAAGATGCAGAATTACTTATAAAGCACTCCTTATCACATTCAAGGCCTTCCATAACATTTTGCCATCAACGATCGCTGACCTCATCTGTAAAGCAACTAGCACAAGAGCAAGAAGACCTCTCACTGAAAACATGCTAGTCATACCCAGTGAAACCACAAATTGGTCCCAATCAACGATCAACAGGGCATTTAATTCTTTTGCTCCTAGATGCTGGAACAAACTCCCCCCAGATATTAGAGCAATACGAGATATTAAACAATTCAGAAAGGCTATCAAGCACTTTTTATTCACGGAATACTTTCAGCCACCGTAACATAGATCACCTGCAACATATACCTCCAATGCTTATCAAAAACCCAAATGTATTAAAATTATGCAATGCAGTTGTTTATACACTTAGAAATATTTATGTTGTTGATCTCATGTAAATTTAAATACATATGTTTTTGTTGATCTTATGTAAATAGTTTATGGAATGGTTCTACAAATAGAGTATCCCAGTTATCCAAGTTCTTAAACTGTTATCTGTAAACTCATACTTGTTAAATGTACTGAGATGTTTTTGTTCCATGTAAACCGCGCTGATGCCGAATAGTGCGGTATAAAAGAAACTTTAAATAAATAAATAAATATAAACTTACCGCAATGAAATAGGGAAGGCTTCTCCAGTTTGAGAGAACATGGAGTAAATATAATGTGAGCCAGAAGAAAAGCACTGACAGGGTTAGTGGCTGAACTTGAAATGGAGTAGGTCACCACAGCAGTGGGCTTGGGTAGGGGGATGCACCGGTGGGGTAATGTGAGTTGTTATTATAAGTTGTTGAATGGTTTATATAACAAGCTGATTGTATTACTTACCTGTATTGAAAACAAATAAATACCTTAAATATTTTTTTAAAAAAGGGGAATACCCAGGGAACCAAGCCAGTATGGCCACCTCAGCCAAGCAAGAAACCAATCCCCTTATCCAAGAGCCCTGGAGACTGCCTCATGATGAAAACTGGCTGAAATGGGCGCAGGAAACCACACCATGAGGTGCCTGGAGTCATAGATAGTGGACTAAAGTGCAGCAACAAACACCTAGTTGCTTGGGAAACTTCAAACACACAGGGATAAATAACCTAGCCCAAATAAGTCTAGCTAACAGTAGCCAGGAGCACATAAACATATCCGTGAAACACAGCAATAGGCAGCTAAAGACCCATGACTGGTTTCCCAAGTAATCAGCAATGTCTATCCCCCTTGTCATACTTTCTTTAGGTTATATTATTATTTATTTATTTTTATATATTTGACCAAAAATACCTTTGGTTTGTCCAGCAGCCCACACAGTGAAAGCCGTAGCCCTTGAAATTTGAACAAAGTAGTCCTCCTGCACATCAGAGCCTTAAAAGAAAATGGCCACCGTTTGTGCCGAGAAGATATCCAGCAAAAGAAATGAAACTGACCGGACTGAAGTAATGGCCCAGAGGCAGCCCCAGCAAGGAAGAACCGCTGCAGACCATCCAGCCACAAACTGAAACGCTGCCCTTCATACTCTCTGAAGCTCTCCTGTTTTTTTTTTCTTCCAGTTTTGTTTTTTTCATTTCATTTTCCACACAGTTAAACCATCGAAGTCTTAGCCCCGCTCAAAAGAAAAAACAAAAACTCTGACACCCAGAGGTAGGGGACAATCCCCCCCCCCCCCCCCCCGAGTAACATGAAAAACTGCCCACTGCAAACAACGATGTGCCAGTATGCTACATTTAGTTTTAGTGAATTATTCCTTCTTATAGCCATGCATTCCTGAAATACATCACCTGCCAAACTGCTCCTTTACTAACAACCTCCAGCAGCCCTTCCCACCAGAAACAGACCACCAGCAAACATGCCATTACCGCATGCCCCCTCCCCTCAAAGGGGACCACCATGCGTTGTCTTTCCCAGAGGAAAACCAAAAAAGCATGGGTAGAGGGAAAAAAGAACAGCTACTTACTGCTACAACATACCACCAGGCCAAGCCTCACCTGGGAATATCATTGATAACTGCCCGTTAGCCTTCTCCCATTCAAGGAAACATCGGCCGATCACCCCCGCTGGCGTTTCCTTCTTATTTATTCCTTCCCCTCCATTTGTCTGCTGCTGCCTTGAATAGCACAATCTTTAAACAGTTCAACAGAGAAGGAGGGAGAGAGGCCTTATACAGCGTGTTTCAAAAAGAATGACCCGATTATAAAACGTTATATTTATAGAACGACGAACATCTTGTGAATGAAAGGTGTGTTGCTCGAATGGGCGTAGCCTAGAGTTTTAGCGAACTGACGCTAGATGCCACTCCGCGCGTTGGACAGAATCCTCATGCAATCATAGATTCACCAAAAGTAAAGCATAGTTACTCACCTGTAACAGGTGATCTCCGGGAACAGCAGGAATTTAGTCTTCACATATGGGTATCGTCGGTACCGACGGAGCCTGCGTGGGAACACTCCCCAGCATCCAATAGGAAAGCTTTTGGGAGCATCCCACAGCACCTGCGTGCTGCCTTCCCGCCTTTCCCAACTGTCCCTCTCCAGCTGAGTTTAAAGTTGAGACAAAAGAGAGGGAGATACAACTCTTAGGGGAGGTGGGTGGGTTGTGAAGACTAAATTCCTGCTGTTCCCGGAGATCAACTGTTACAGGTGAGTAACTATGCTATCTCCAGGAACAAGCAGGAATGTAGTCTTCACATATGGTGACTCCCTAGCTGCAGATGCCAGGGAGATGGCCCCAGAAAGTTGTGTGCCCTTGTGAAAGGGCTCCACTTCCTCCCATGGATCTCTGGGCATCCATGGTGGGTAGGAGTTGATTAAGTCTGGAACAGGTGTTGAAGAACAGCCTGACCAAACAAGGCATCCCGGTGGGAGTCCTTGTCTAAGCAGTAATGGGCTGTGAAGGTATGTACCAAAGCCCAAGTAGCTGCTCAACAGATGTCATCGATAGACACAGAGTGAAGATGAGCCATTGAGGCTGCCATGGCTCTCACATTGTGAGCTGTGACATGGCCTTCAAGAGGAAGGTTCTTACTCTCATAGGCAAAAGATATACACTGTGCAATCCAGCTAGACAGTGTCCTTTTGGGAGACTGGAAGTCCCAAATGACTAGGATCAAACGCAACAAAGCGTTGAGAGGATTTTCTATGTTGCTGTGTCCTTTGCAAGTAAAAGGCCAAAGTATAAAGGTTCCTCTCTGCATTTGAGGCGTGAGACCTTGGAAAGAATACAGGAAATGAAAGTGCGAAACCACCTTTGGCATAAAGTGTGGATGAGTCCTAAGGACTACCTTATCATGATGGAACCCTGTATAAGGAGGATCAGCCACCAACGCTTGCAATTCACTGATGCGATGTGCTGATGTGATTGCAATGAGAAAGATAACCTTCCAGGAAAGGAATTTCAAAGAGGTAGTGGCTAATGGTTCAAAGAGCGGTTTCATGAGCTGCCCAAGTACCAGATTCAAGTCCCATGCCACCGGTGGTGGCTTAATGGGAGGCTTCGTTAAAAGAAGGCCTCTCATAAAGCTCGCTATGAGAGGATGAAAGGAAATAGGTTGTCCATTTAGAGGCTTGAAAGAAGCTGCAATAGCACTCAAATGGACTCTCGCTGAATTGGTCTTAAGCCCTGCATTTGATGAATGAAGGAGATACTCCAGTAATGATTCCAGAGGTATTGCAAGAGAGTTAAGACCCTTCTGCGAGCACCATATGGTAAACCTTTTCCACTTAAATGCATAAAAGCGTCTTGTGGAAGGTTTCCTGGAAGCATGAAGGATATCCTTTACCTGCTGGGAAAGGTTAAGACCGTGAAGTTCTAGGCTTTCAGCAACCAGGCCCTGAGATGCAGAGACTGGGGATTGGGATGCCACAGCATCCCGTCCTCTTGAGAAAGAAGATCTGGAGCAGATCCTAACTCCAGAGGCAGAGCTTGAGAGAGATGTAGGAGCAGAGGGTACCACATTTGCTGTGGCCAACATGGAGCTATGAGGATCATATGACCTCTGTCGCTCTGAAGCTTGAACAGGGTTTTGGGAATTAGGGGAATAGGTGGAAAGGCATACAGGAAGTCCTGACCCCAATGAAGGAGGAAAGCATCCCTGGCCTGACAACCTCGAACCGGAATTCTGAACAGAACCGGGGAAGTTTGGCATTCAGCGGACTTGCAAAGAGGTCTATGTTTGGGATTCCCCAAATTTGAAAAACTTGGGCCACCTGGTCTGCATGGAGAGACCATTCGTGTGGAAGCAGAACTCGACTGAGTCTGGCTGCCCAAGAGTTTTGAATGTCTGGAAGATACACTGCAAGGAGATGAATCTGATGCTCTCTGGCGAGGGCCCATAGTCACAAAGATTTGTTGCACAGCGACAGAGAGCCTGTTCCGCCCTGCTTGTTCACATAGAACATAGCTACCTGATTGTCCGTTTGAACTAGGACTGTCTTGTAGCTGAGCTGGGTGTGAAATACTCGAACAAGGAAGATTGCTCTGAGCTCCAGGAGGTTGATATGGAGATAGGCCTCCTGTGGAGTCCAGGTACCCTGGGTAGAGAGGCTGTGCAGGTGGGCTCCCCAACCCACCTGTGAAGCATCTGTTGTTAGAGTGGCTTGGGGTGGGGGTTGCTGAAAAGGAGACCCCACCAGAAGGTTTTTGGGTGATTGCCTTATTTTGACCCTCCAATGGTGGCAATCTGAGTTTACTATTTTGTCTGACAGGCAACCTGACGCCTGAGTCCACTGAGTGGATAAGGTCCACTGTGCTGCCCTCATATGGAGGCGAGCATAAGGAACCACATGCACGGTGGATGCCATGTGGCCTAGCAACTGTAACATTTCCCGAGCAGTGAGGTGAGGTTTTAGCACTGCTTGGGAAGCTAACTGCACAATGCGAAGGCAGCGGGGCTGTGGAAGGAAGGCCCTTGTCTGTCTGGTATCCAGAAGAGTGCCTATAAACTCTAGGGATTGAGTGGGAGCAAGGTTGGACTTTGGGAAGTTTATGACAAGTCCCAAATACTGAAGGATGCGCATTGTGCGAGACAGAGCAACCCTGGCCTCTGGCTCTGAAGGGGCTCAAATGAGCCAGTCGTCTAAGTAAGGAAAGACCAATATTCCCAGGGTACGGAGAAATGCTGCTACCACAGCCATGCATTTTGTGAACACCTTTGGTGCAGAAGCCAGGCCAAAAGGAAGAACCCTGTATTGGTAGTGCTTCCCTTGAAACAGGAATCGAAGGAACTTTCAATGAGTTGGATGGATGAGAACATGAGTGTACGCATCCTTGAGATCTAGAGAACAAAGCCAATCCTGACTCCGAAGGTATAGCAGCAGAGTTCCTAGAGAAATCATTTTGAACTTCTCTCTAAACAGGAATTTGTTAAATTCTCTGAGGTCTAGAATGGGTCTGTGTCCTCCTGTTTTCTTTGGAATAAGGAAATAGGGGGAGTAAAACCCTGTACCCTGTTAGGGAATGGGCACCTCTTCTATTGCTCCTTCAGCAAGGAGCATTGTGACTTCTTGACCTAACCGGTCATTGGGAGAGGTCTGAGAATTGAACTGTCTTATTATTGTAGGAGGGGGCATGCTGAGGAAATGAAGCTTGTACCCCTCTCGTACAATAGACAGAGTCCAATTTTCTGCTGTTATCTGATACCATCTGGGGGCAAAATGACATAACCTTCCTGGGATGGCAGAGGATTCTGGGCCATCCAGGGCCAGGAAGGCAAAGTTCTCTAGATAGGAGTCAAAGGCCCTGTGGAGGCTGAGTCTGCTGAGCCGGTTGAGGCTTAGCTGCTTTTGGCTTCCTTTGTTGCCTAGGTTGTTGCTGCTGTCCCTTTTGGGCAGACTGACCTGAACGATGTCCCTGCTGGGTATAGGAGGGATAAAACTTCTTCTTGCTGAAGAATGGTTTCTTAGAGGATCTTTTCCTCGCAGGATCAGCTGTAGATTTGGACAATCTATCCAAAGTGATATTGTCAGCATCTATCTCATTAGTTTTTTCCTGCCAATTCTTGCCAAAGAGATTCTCCCTGTGCAAGGTATATTCCCCAATTTGTCCTGTACCCAGATTTCTAAGTCAGATGCCTGGGGCCAGGCAATTCTACATGCACCTATGGCAATAGCAGAGGTTCTGCTTATGCATTCAAAGCAGTCAAAGGCTGCACGATTCACAAACTTGGAAACATCCTGAGTATGTTTAACAAGAGTAAGATAATCTTGCCTTTTATCATCAGGAAGGAGAGGGCTCATAAGGAAGTCAAAGGAGACTTAGAGCTTAAGGAACATTCCCATATACAAAATATAGGAACTGATCCTAGCAGAAAGCATGGAAGCCTGGAAGGATCGATGTCCAAAGGCGTCAAGAGTCCTACACTCACGTCCTGGAGGATTAGATGCATGCCTTTTTGCACTCTTCATCTGTCTCATGGCTGATTACACCACCATGGAACGGTGTGGTAATTGAGTCTTCTGAAACCCAGGACAAGGAGGAACTCGATACATGGGGTCGAGTCTTCGAGAATAAGGAGATGTGGTTAGAGGTGTTTCCCACATCCTTAACATAAGATCATGCAAGATCTCATGAATAGGTAAGGTAGCTGCCTCCTTGGGAGCTTTAGGGTATTGTAGGATTTCTAATTCCTTTGCCCTAGGCTCTTTTTCAGGAGCCACTGTGATGGAAAGACCTCGGGCCACATCTCGGATAAAATCCTGAAAGGACATATCCTCTGGTGGAGACATCCTACGCTGAGGAGAAGAGGAATCCTCGGGAAGAAGTACTCTGGTATTGGCAGAGCCTTCAGAGTCTTCAGACTCATCTGGGGATTCGAAGTATCTCCGATCCGGGTGATCGTGCAAGGCACGGTACCGGTACCGATCGAAGTTGGCATCGGAGTGGTCCGGTACTGACTTGTCAATGCTGGATAGAGGCGCATGACTCGGTCCCGGTAGAATACCTGCCAATGTCGATGCTGTCGGTGCCGGTACCGGTTGAATTGTCTGAAGCGGTTTCAGGGGCATCGAGGCCGTGAAAAGAGCCGCCAGACTGCGTTCAATAGCCAAGAATCTCTGGTCTATCGACGCTGCCGATGCTTGGGTATTGGTGCCGTTTAAAGCGGCCGGAACCCCAGAGTATGGCACCAGTAGTTCTGCAGAAGTTGAAGCCTCGAGAACATCCTGGAGCCTTGTTAGTGCTTTGGAAGCTGAAGCCTTCCGCCGGGGCAATTTTGCCAGCGAAAGTCCCTCAAGGGCAATGCCAGAGGCATCTCGAAGTTTAGAAGGAGATCTATACTTTGAGGACCGGCTAGATTTATGTTTAGTTACCTAAGATCCGGGGGAGGAGGATGAAGCCTTGGAGGACGTCGATGCCACGGAGGCTGCATTGGAGGGAAAAAGGGTGCTGAGCTTAGCAGCTCAGTTTTGCCGGCCCCTTTTTGACATCATTCCACAGGCAACACACTCTGAAATAGAGTGGTCAGGACCTAAACATTTGAGGCACCACTTATGGGTGTCGGTGACGGAGATGGTACCGCCACACTTAGAACACTTTTTAAAACCCGAAGCGCCAAAATGGCACGTGGCACCCGAGAAGAAAATTACTGGAGAAAGACTCCAGAAACAAAAAGGTGGGGGTTTTTTTTTTAGAAGAAAAGAAAAGAAGAACCGGCGGTACCGGTATAGCGTCAAGGGAAGGCAGACGCGACCACAAAAAAGAAGTATAAGAAAGGAATTTTCTGCAGTGACAGGATGTGCAACCTGTCGGCTCCGCGGAAAGTGGAAAACGAAGAACTGGAGAGGGACAGTTGGGAAAGGAGGGAAGGCAGCACACAGGCGCTGTGGGATGCTCCCAAAAGCTTTCCTATTGGATGCTGGTAAGCGTTCCCGCGTGGGCTCCGTCAGTACCGACGATACCCATATGTGAAGACTACATTCCTGCTTGTTCCTGGAGATACGATTTTTGTGCGATTTCTCATACAAAAATTTATGGGCCTTTTTTTTTTTAGGGAAACACAGTGACAGGACTGAGCTATCTTGAAATGCTGCGGACCTGACTTTTACCAAAACTTCATGAGGACTCTGATGATTTTGTATTCCAACAGGACGAAGCCCCACCACACTGGCACAACAATGTACGGCAATTCCTCAATGACACACTGCCTCAACGCTGGATAGGACGCACGGGACCCAGAGACACTGCCCTACACTCTTGGCCTCCAAGATCTCCAGATACGACCCCATGCGACTTCTTCTTGTGGGGATACGTGAAGGAACATGTTTTTGTTCCACTGTTACCTCATGACCTAGACGAGCTCAACAACAGGATATCAGCAGCAGTGAATTCAGTCGAAGAAGTTACCTTGCGAAAAGTGTGGGATGAATTTAGCTATCGTCTTGATGTTGTCCATGCTGCTGATGGAGGACATATAGAGCATTTGTAACTTAAACTTTGTTATTATATTAGTATTTTGCACTTTGTTCCATTATTGCAATGCGCTCTAATCCATAAATATAACGTTTCAGAATCAGGTCATTCTTTTTGAAACATGCTGTACAGAGAGGTTTTCATCCAACTGCTCTGGACTGAAAGGTACGGAAAGCAGGGGGGGGGGGGGAGAAGAGGGAAGGACCTGGAACCACCAGGTTCCTTACCCAGGGGCTAGGGAGAGGGACCTGATACTACCAGGTTCTGCACCCCATGCGACAACAGCCCCATCCTTATCTACTATCCAAAACCAATTCCGACTGCAAAGGATGAACCACCATCAGCTGGAGACTGAGAAGTACTGGCAAGAGTGAGGTTGCACAGGACGTCTTGTATCATGACGTCAGAAAAGATCAAGCCAATGATTCTCAGTCTCCATCTATTGGTAGACGTGCATAATCCATGCGTCTGGACTGGACTGGAGAGATAAGGAAAGAGTAATTAGACCTTACCTGCTAATCAGCGTTTCTGAAGGAACTCTAGTCCAGTCCCTTTCCTCTGGGTTGTAACAGAGCAGTTCAAGCATGGGAGGGGCCTGCAAGACCGGACCGAAGAACCACTCCCCCAAACCCAGCATCTCCCGCTGCCTGAACATCCAAACCATAATGCTTGGCAAAAGTATGCAGAGAGGTCCACACAGCCACCCTACAGATATCCAGCGGTGAAACTAGACTGGGCTCTGCCCATGAGGCTGCTTGAGCTCGTGTAGTGTGCGCCCGAAAAGCCACCGGGACCATTCTCCCTTTCAGAATGTATGCCGAAGCAATGGCCTCCCTAATCCACTTGGAAATGGAAGCCTTGGCCACCGCCTCCCTTCTATGTGGTCCCCCAAACAAGACCAACAACCGGTCCGATTTGCAGAACACCACCGTACAATCCAGGTTTCGCCTCAGCACCCTGCGAACATCCAGACGGCGCAGCCAAGTATCGACAAGCTCCTGCCCCACCTTAGAGAAGGATGGCATGTACACTGGCTGATTCACATGAAAAGGCAAGACCACAAAAGGAAGGCACCGTCCACAAGACCACCTTCTCTTTAAAGGAGGACAGAAACGGAGGATGACACAAAAGAGCCTGAAGCTCCGAAATACGTCTAGCTGAACAGATAGCAACTAAATACCATTTTGAGGGTCAAATCCTTTGGGAGGCTCGCCCTACTGGCTCGTAGGGTTCCCCCGCTTGAGCGTCTAGCACAAGATTGAGGTCACGGGGGGAACCGATGACCTCTGCTGTGGCCGCAGGTACCTCACCGCTCTCAAGAACCACCCTACATCCAGATGCTCTCCTAAGGACTTACCTTAAATCTTGCCCCGGTAACAGGAAATCGCTGCCAACTGTACCCGCAAAGAGCTGCCTGTAAGAAGTCTAAAACCTCTGGAACCAAAACTGCCATAGGCCTCTTCTCCTGGGCTGCACACCAGCCCTCAAAGATGCGCCAGACTCTCACATAGGAGAGGCAGGTCGAGCGCTTCCGAGTGTTCAGTAAGGTCATGATCACCACCCCGGAATATCCTCGTTTTCGCAGCCTTGCCCTTTTCAAGAGCCAAGCCGTAAGCGGGAATCGATCCACCTGCGGCATCCAAAGTGGACCCTGAGCTATATCGTCTCTCACCAGAAGCCGCCAGGGGCGATCGGCCAGCAGCTGTATGAGGTCGGCATACCACGGCCACCGTGGCCAGTCCAGGGCTATCAGAACTACTAACCCTCAGTGGGCCTCCACGCGCTGGAGGACCCTGCCTTTGAGAGCCCACGGAGGAAACACATACAGGAACCCCTCTGTGGGCCACCTCTGAACCGGAGCATCCAGGCCCTCCGACATCCTTTCCTTTCTCCTACTGAAGAAACGGCTTGCCTTGGCAGACTCCCTTCTTGCCATGAGGTCCATGATGGGAGGACCCCACTGGCTCACTACCTGCTCGAACACCTCCTGACAGAGCTCCCATTTGCCATGATCCACCTTGAACTAGCTCAGGTAGTCCGCCATGATGTAGCTAGAATAGAAAACATGTGCCGCCAACAAGGCCTGCAGATGGGCTGTGGCCCAAACCAGCAGATTCTCCACTTCCTCCTCTAAGAGCGGACTGCTCGAGCCACCCTGACAGTTGATATAGGCCACCGTGGTCACGTTGTCTGAGAGCACCTGGACTGCCCTTTGGTGGACCCAGTGCTTGAATGCTCTGAGCGTTAGCGCCACCACTCGCATTTCTAACCGGTTGATGGACCACTGGGCTTCCAGAGTGCTCCAGCGGCCCTGGGCAAAGTGTCCCTCGCAGTGAGCCCCCTAACCGCCCAGACTGGCATCAGTCGTCAATTAAATCCACTGAGGGGTCTCGAGGGTCATGCCCTGCTCCAGATTCCCTGGCTAGAGCCACCACTTCAGGGCCCCCCTGGTCACTGGGGGACAGGGGAGCGCTGTGGACAAGGGTTGACGCTGATAAGACCAGTGACGGAGAAGGGACCGTTGGAGTGGTCTCATGTGGGCCCCTCGCCCAGGACACTAGTTCGATCATCGCCACCATGGTCCCCAGTACCTGGAGATAAATGCCAAGCGGAGGGCACTCTCATGGCTAGGAACTGGCACACCAGACGCTGTAGCTCTCTCGTTCTCTGGACTGGCAAGAACACCCTGCCTCTGTGGATGTCTAACCTTGCCCCGAGATACTCAACTTCCTGAGACAGAACCAATCTGCTCTTGGACAGATTGATCACCCACCCCAGGCTCCTCAGGAGACCGACCACCCTGGCCGTTGCCCGAATCAACCAGTCGTCGGAGTACGGGTGGCCAGAATTCCTTCCTTGCGAAACGCCACGGCCACCACAACCATGACCTTTGTAAAAGTGCGAGGAGCCATCGCCAGACCGAATGGCAATGCCTGAAACTGGAAGTGTCCCACTGGTACCGCAAACCGCAGGAACTGCTGATGCGACGTGTGGACAGGAATATGAAGATACGCCTTGGTGAGGTTGAGAGATGTTAGAAACTCCCTGTCGTACTGCCACTATCACCCCCCCTCAGGGTTTCCATGAGAAAATGAAGTACCCGGAGACAACGATTGACGCGCTTCAGGTCGAAGTTCGGGAGAAAGGAACCCTCCTTTTTGGGTACTAAAAAATAAATGGAGTACCAACGGAAGCCACACTGGTCTTTGGGAACCGGCACGACTGCTCCCAGGAGCAGAAGCCGCATAAGAGTTTCCTTCACCACCGCGGCCTTGGCTGGAGATCTGCATGGAGACTGCACAAACGATGGGGGGATTGGTCTTGCAAGTTTGAGGGAATACCCTTCTCGAACTACCTCCAGAACCCATTGATCGGAAGTGACCCGGATCCAGGCGAAGAACTGCCGCAGACGCGGCCCCCCCCCCCCCCCCCGTGCCCCCTCCCCCCCCCCCCCCCACTGGCAGAACCCCCGCCTGGGCTCCCCTTGCTTCATTGCAGATTCCTAGGACCGGAGGAGGAAGTGGCACCAAACCCCCTTCCCACCCCTCGAAATCCCCAAAAACCCTGCCCTCTGGATAGGACTTACCCAGACATATCTAAGCCAGTGAGTGGCTTTAAAAAGGGCACGAAATTTGGCCATACCATCTTAGTCACCGACAGGCACAACTGGTGCCTGCAGTACCTTGGGCCCAATCACTAACATGCTTCCTGCAACCTTTGCCTGCAGATGACGAGGAGGGCCTGAAGGGCTGGGAAAAGCAGGAGTCCCTCTTCGGGACATCTGATTCAGCATCCTCTGCCCCAGCATCGGTATAGACACCTTCGAGAGGTTCTGCCGAGATGACAACATCGAGGGACATGCAGGCGCACTCAGAACTGAGGGGCAATGACATCAAGCGGAGACTCTCCATTGATATCTGACCAGAATCAAGGAAGGACGCAACATCAATTCCATATATGTCAAAGGGTGTGTCCAAGCACTTGGATAAGACCCGCATACATCGGCACCAAAGCTCTTCCTGGCGCAACACCAAGATTGAAGGCTGGAAGCAGCCTGCTAAACTTCCCCGGCAGGAGAAATCGACCCCCATAGCCCTGGAGGGCAGCCAGATGTCTCCTAATGAGCCCATTATCATACAGTCCCCACTAGAGATATTGGCACTGGTGGCCAAAGTCGCAATTCTGGCCCCAGTCCCCTCGGACGCAGCAGTTCTGTACTCCATCCAGCCTATACTGGAAACCCATGCGCTGCCCGTTGAGTCGGCACATTGGACAGGAGATCGGAATCTATGCCAGTTCCCACGGCTATCTCCCTGTCTTGTGTCTTGGGGTCTGATGCCCTGGGGCACCTGCGTTTATGCTCAGGGCACCATGGATCCCACAGACGCCCACGCTCTCTCCACATGAACAGAGCAGGTGGTGGGAGGAGGCCTGACAATTTCCATTTCCTTTCAGAGTCTGAATCAGAGGGTTGGAAAACCGAAGAGGAATCCACGGTGTCAGACAGAAGGTCAATGGAACTTCCCTTTGACCAGTCTCCTCTATATCAGCAGTACAAATCATCCACGGAAGACATGTCCTTCCAGGACTTTGTCAGGTACATGGCCAAGGCCATATCCTTCTTCTTGGAATCTGAGGACGAGCTGAGAGTTTAGGAGCTGGAGCTCCTCAAGAATCCCTTGGCACCCAAGGAGGCCGTGACAGTTCCTGTGTATCATGTCTTACAGAGGCTGCTGCTAAGGTTGTGGGAGAAACCTCTCACAGTTCCAGCCATTAGCCGGAGACTGGACTTGATGTACCGGGTTGAGAAGCCTCAATTGCCACACAGCTCTATCATGGTGGAATAGGCCTTGAAGCGGGTGAAGAGCACAAAACCCATTCCTCGATGCTCCCAGGCAGAGAGACTAGAACCCTGGACTCGTTTGGGAGGATATGCTTCCAGGGTCCCCTGCTTGTGGCCAGGATCCTTTCCTACCAGCTGTATATAAGTATGTTCCTGAAGGACATTATGCTGGACCTGACAGACTTTGCATCTGATGTCCCCACTGACCGCCTTGACTCTTTCCAAGCTCTAATAGGCCATGGCAAGAATTGCTTAAAGTATATAGTATGAGCCACCTATGATGCCTTCCACAGGCAGAATGGCAGCTGTGGGCATCGGCGCCCGCTAGCTGGCTTGGCTTTGGTTCTCTGACCCGTGACAATGTCCCCTGCCAAGTGAGAACCTCTTCAGAAAACCAGTTAAGGACAAAGTGGGAGAACTCGAAAAGGAGCATGCAACGATCTCTCTCCAGGCTCTCGAGAAAGACTGCCGATTCCTCATGCAAAAAGTACCAGGGCAAGAAGGCCTTCAACCCACGTCCACGCCGGTACCAGAATGCCCAACCAAAGGCGAGGACCCCTCGCCAACAGTGAATGAAGAAAGTGTTTCTGATATCATAGTAGGAGATCATCTTGCATCCACTGATCACCAGATGATGTGGTTCAATATTAAGACAAGCTGATAAATTCCATTCAAAAGCGAGAATCAGACTTTAGGAAAACTAACTTTGCCAAGATGGGACAAAACCTCAAGGAGTCATTAGTGGAATGAGAAAAGTTGTGGGATGTAGAAAAGCAATGGGCAAAACTGAAAGGGGATATTTTAAAGGGCAACAAACCTTTTTGTTAGAAAGGTAAATAAATATAAAAGGAAAAGGTGACCACTATGTTTCTCAAAAAAAGTAGCTGAAAAGAAGAAAAAGAGGGTGGCCTTCATAAAATACAAGAGATCACAGAGAAAGGACAAGTATCAACATTTGGAAAAACGTAGAGATGCTAGGAAAGTAGTCATAAAAGCAAAATAGCCAATGCAATAAAATGGGGGGGGGGGGAGAGGGGAGAGACAAGACAATTTTCAGATATGTTAGCAAGAGGAGTAAGTGCAAAAGTGGAATTATCAGACTCTGTGTTCACAGATGAAGGGCCATGAGCAAGACCTTGGAAGACACCCACAAATAGGAGCAGAAGTAAAGGGGACCTTGAACGATTTTCAGTGAGGAGCTAGCTAAACTAAAGGTAGACAAAGAGATGGGGCCGGATAGGATACATCTGAGAATATTAATGAAACCTGGGGATGTTTTAGCACTCCACTGACTGATCTTTTCAATGCTTCTTTAGGGGTCAGGAGTGGTCCCAGAGGGCTGGAGAAAGGCATATGTGGTCCCTTTACACAAAAGCGGAAGTAAAGATGAGGTTGAGAATACCAGGCCAGTTAGTCTGACCTCTGTGGTGAATAAATTAATA